>JAMYGW020000005.1:1800000-2392500 GCA_025617375.2 Acarospora socialis | reverse complement strand
CCAGGCCCAAGGTTCAACTACGAGCTTTTTAACTGCAACAACTTTAATATACGCTATTGGAGCTGGAATTACCGCGGCTGCTGGCCTGTTGTTCCCCGTGGGAGCGCCCCGGGTGGGGTATCGCTCCGGGCCCTTGACGGGCGGGTATAGCACGTCCCTCAAGTGGAAGACGTCGTCCACCGGCGTCCTTGCGCGCGTTAAGGCCGGGGGTACCGTACCCCCGGCCACGGGATGAAGCCAAGATGGCTCTTCCCCGTGCCGAACACCTCGCGGAGGGTAGCCTCCACTAAGCTGATTGCCCCAGGCTCTCTGAGTGCCCGGGACGACCGCCTGTCGCTGGCGCCAGCTGGGGGCTTGGAGCCCACCATGCCGGAACTGTGTCAGTTCACCAGACTTGCCCTCCAATTGTTCCTCGTTAAGGGATTTAAATTGTACTCATTCCAATTACAAGACCCGAAAGGGCCCTGTATCAGTATTTATTGTCACTACCTCCCCGTGTCGGGATTGGGTAATTTGCGCGCCTGCTGCCTTCCTTGGATGTGGTAGCCGTTTCTCAGGCTCCCTCTCCGGAATAGAACCCTAATTCCCCGTTACCCGTTAACACCATGGTAGGCCACTATCCTACCATCGAAAGTTGATAGGGCAGAAATTTGAATGAACCATCGCCGGCGCAAGGCCATGCGATTCGTTGAGTTATTATGAATCACCAAGGAGCCCCGAAGGGCATTGGTTTTTTATCTAATAAATACACCCCTTCCGAAGTCGAGGTTTTTAGCATGTATTAGCTCTAGAATTACCACGGTTATCCATGTAGGTTAGGTACTATCAAATAAACGATAACTGATTTAATGAGCCATTCGCAGTTTCACCGTATAGATTGCTTATACTTGGACATGCATGGCTTAATCTTTGAGACAAGCATATGACTACTGGCAGAATCAACCAGGTAACTACCGTGAACCCGGGCTGCGACGACAGGCGCCAGCCTCCCGGGATGAACCCCCGAAGGGGCCAGGACAGTTAAGTGATCGGGGTGGACCGCAGTCGGCACCCGGCCCGGGAACACACACCGGAGCGTTGCCGCTCAACAGGTAGGTCCCTCCAGGCCATCCAATTGCCCCCACTGAGATCCCCAAAAGACGGTCCGCCACAGAGGTCACCTCGGACCCGTGAGGGCCATGTCCCGGTGACACTGCGGCATACGCCTCTCAGGAGGAGGATACCGTTCGCTGATCACGCCCGAGGGCGGCTATCGGCTTGGGCTTGCCCCCAATTGTCTTGCGAATAATGTTTGCCATCGGCCAACCATCCACAGACTCCGTCAGAGCCCGCAGGCACGAAACCTACGGATCTTCAGGCACCCATGCAGCGGCCACCGTCGGACCAGAGGGTCTGTCGGGACAGCCGCCACACGGGTAGTCGACCACCCACCTGGATCGAAGCCGCCTGGCCCTTTGGGCACTGGCGTAACTGAACTCGATCCGCAGTTAAGGGGTCAGGCTACCATGGGACACCAAATGACCCCGCCCACGGGTCAGGTTTTGAGAAACGGACAGGGGACCCCGCCCACGGGTCGAATTTGAGAGACACGGACAGGTGAAAGAGGACCCAAGGCCCCGGCAAGCGACACTGACATCCTGCACTTACACCCCCGGAGGTGCACCTGTCAAACACACACAGTTAAGTGGCTAGGGTGCAGTCTTCGGGGATGGAGCGCAACGGACGTGCCAAGGGGTGCGACTGGGCGCCCATAGGTTATGGGTAACCTACGGGTGCCCAAGATTGCCGCCAACTACCTCCAAGTGATCGGTGACCCCCGGGTGCGAGCCCAGGCGGGGTAGGGCCAATATCACTAGGAGGGTGGCTTGGTTCGCGGCAGAGACACCTTCCGACGGACTCTTCCAGTGTCTCTGTGGCACGCCGGCCTATGGGACGCTTTTGCATCACTTGCTAGAGGCCCAGGGCCCTCTTTCGAAAACCCACCGATCCTGTTTAGCTTGCTTTTGCGCGCGCAATTGTGGCGGTGCGGGAAAATGTCTGACGCGAGGCGATTTTGAGTGCGAAAATTTTGAAATCGCCCACTTTTGGTGCGGATCGGATTTCGCTCGGTGGGAATTACCCGGCACTGATCGAGGGGACTTTTGCGAAAATCGCGCAGGTGGGCGAAACTTGCGTGGCCGTGCGGGCGGCGTGGGTGCGTGGGTGGGCGCGGGCGTCCCTTACCCGGCGGTGACCGCGACGATACACTAACCGCATGCGCGGGCGAGGCTTACCCTGCGATGACGGCGATTGGCGTGGCCGGCGGGTGGGTGCGTGCGGGTGAGACTTACCCAGCAATGAGCGTGACGGCTGCAAGCTGCATGGGTGGGCGAGGCTTACCCTGCGGTGAAGGTGGTGCGCGATGCGGGTGGTTGCGAGTGTGTGGGGTGTGGGTGCGTGGGCGGGCAAGACCTACCCGGCAGTGACCGCAGCCACTGTAACCATGCAGGTGCGTGCGGCTCCAAGGTGTGCGCAGGCGGGCAGCACTTACCCTGTGATGAGGGTGACGCGCGTGGCATGTGGGTGCGGGTGCGGGGGAGGGTTACCCGGCGATGACCGCGACAGCAACCGCCTGGGCGGGCGGAGCTTACCCTGGGTTGAGGATGGTGCGCATGTAGGCGCGCCAGAACTTGTCCCTACCCGGTGGTGAGGGCGATTGACTGCAAACTGCATGGGCGGGCGGGCGGACGAGACTTACCCGGCCGTGACCGCGACAGCCGCCGTGGGTGCAGCGGGTCTTACCCAGCAATGACCTCCAGGCTCCACAGAGTCGGGGCCGGGCAAACAACATAGACGGGAAACAGACGGGAAAGACGTCAGAGGTACAGGATCGCAGCAGGGTAAGCTGTGGGGACTAGGAGGATTGGAAGGATTTTCCTATGTTTATTCACTTCACTCTCGCCTGCAGCTCAGTCAGCTTAGTGGGTGTTTTCTGTGTTATTCTTGACGTCAAAAGCATGTTTTCACTTCCGGTTACCCGGCCATGCTAGGGTATAAGTCTCTGGCTTGGCCCCCCAAAGTGTTTCCTTTTCTCTTCAGCCTTAAGTCTTTTACTTGGTAGGCAGTTACCTGTTTGTCTAGTCTAGAATTCGATCATTCCCTTCACTCAACATTCACTCAGTGCCTCGCAGGTCTTGGCAGCTACGTGATAATGGACTTTTGTGGTTGGGATGTGTAGATAGTGTTGTCGTCGGCCCTTGTCAAAGGAGAAAGTGTGTGCTTTTGTCCCCTGTGAAGGCTGACTTACTCAGCATATCAGCCGCGTGAGGTCTCACAAGACAGTTTTGACCTTCTGCAAATACAATTCTGTGATGTGACTTTCTGTGCATGATGACAATGGACGTTGATATACGTCGTATGAGTAGAAAACTCAAAGTTGTTGATTAAGATCACAGTTGTGTGATTGATTGTTCATCTGAATCAACACCATGTTGATTTTCCCCAGTCTTATCTCTTGCAGTAGTTTTCACATTCAGACAGCTTTCGGAAGTGCCATCAGTGCCGGGCAAGGGGAAGGTGTCGCACATGAGGTTACCCGTCCATGACCAGCTTCGCGACAATGAGATAGACCTCACCCGGCCGTGAGCAGAATTCGACGCCGGGTAAGCGAAGGTGTCGCAGGTCGTTACCCGGACGTGACCACCGTCGCCAGGTAAGCGCTCTCGGTCTAACCCACCTGTGACCCGCGGCTCTCGTGCAAAGTGCACTTACCCACCTGTGATGAAGGTCAACTGGCCGGGGACCGCAGACCTTACCCGACCGTGACAGGGGTCTCGGTCAAACGGGGTGCAGCTTACCCGCCGGTGACAAAGATCCGGTGTCGGCCAGGCGGAATGGGTTGCATGCAGCGCGCGCTTACCCGGCCGTGACCGCAAATGCGAACAGCTTTGGTGCCGAAGACACTTACCCACCTGTGATCGTGCTCAGACGTCCGATGAGCTGCAGCTTACCTCACAGTGATTTGTGTCACACCAAGCGGCCCCCGAGCGAAGTGCACTTACCCTGCGGGACTCACCCGGGGGTGACCGCGGCCACCAACCGCATGCGCGGGCGAAACTTGCCCGGCGATGACTGCGGTGCGCAGGCAAGTGCGGGTGTGCACGCGGGCAAGACTTACCCGGCGGTGACCACAGTGCGCATGGCGTTTGGGCGCAAGTGCAGGTGTGCACAGGCAGGTGAAACTTACCCTGCCACGACGGGCCCTCACACGCTTCGCGAGCCGCGGGCTTACCCTGTGACGAACGATCGGTATCAGCGTGATCAGTGCCGGGTCAGAAACATCGAGGGGTTGATGTACAAAGTGACCCCACCTGTGACAGACAACCTCAAAAGCGCACACCGACCCCGCGGTGAGAAGTCTCACGAGCTTCGGTCACCGGCTTACCCGGTGATGACCACGGCAATGATATCTCAAGACCATCCATCCAAGTGATATCTTCACACCACCAACTTACCCACCTGTGACAGCATTCCCCGTCGAGCAACACCCTCAACCCATCTCGAGCGAGCTTACCCACCTGTGACGGAATCGTCCGCCAAGTGGAAGTACCGACCCTGCCCGTGCGGGACCCTTACCCGGCGCTGACTGTGATCAGCGCCGGGCAAATTCATCCCCATTTGATGTGACTGCAAGCTTACCCACCTCTGATCAAGGTCGTCGTCGGGTAAGTTGATCAATGATAAAAGATACGTTACCCTGTCATGAACAGCTTCAATAGTCATGCAACTTGCCCCTTCCTGACCATCAGCAAACCACTCAACTGCAGTCATCAGACCTTACCCTGTTGTGAGATGGTTTCTGAACTTTGTGCTCCCATCAGCACAAATCTGACCCGGCAGCGATTTGCTCAAAAGCAAACATCACCCTCATCTTTGCTCCCAGATGCTCCGTTGTTCCCACATCTCTTGCCTTGAAACCTGGAGGCCCTGTGACTCTTTCACACCTGCTGTGCTGGCTCCCCCACCCTTGTTGTGTCTGCTCCTTCACACCTGTCATGCCTGCTTCTTTTCACAAGTTCACTGTCATCCTCATTCCACTTCTGCCCGCTTCTGGCCTTCATTCTTTTCCACCTGCATGTGTGGCTTTTCTCACAAGTCCTCCGACCCATTTCAATGCGAGTGAATGTGCGCAAATGATGTGGTGCAGGAAAGTGTCGAGAAGGTGTTGCACTTGCACAGAGTGATTGAGACCAAGTTCTTTCCTTCTTTCTACCTCTTACCCGGCCATCAGCACGGCTGACAGCATTTTGTGAGATCTTCAGATACTTACCCCACCCTGATGGTTGCCTAAAAACAAAGAGCTGCTGCGGCGGCGGGTCTGAACGGAAGCAAAGCACCGTCAAGGTCATCGTCACCTGACAGGTGTTCCCCGTGCCTCGTCCTGCACTTTCACGGGCAAGGGTTCTCCCTCAACGTCGAACCTTCTTGCGAGCGTCGCGAGCTTCCGCGAGCACACGGGGCCTAACGGCCAAATGTGCCCCCATCATGGTTAACTTACCCTGCCGTGAAACCACGTCAAAAGGAAAAAAACAAGATCTCCTCGCGGAGCGCAAGAAACAGTATTGTCCGAGCTTACTTTCATCGCTCCCACTCGATGCGTTTCGGCGGCTCATTTCACACAGGCCCTCACGACCCCTAGCCCTGCTATGTCATCATCGACTTCTTTTCTTTCAGAAAGAAGTCGATGATGACATAACAAGGTAGAGGCCCTGAGAGCCTGCAGCCCTGCATCTCTCAAAACCTAGCCGAGTCTTTGCTCATCCAGCGCCTTTGTGAAGATATATACTGCTTGCTCTCCGTGGAGAGCCAAGGTGTGCGCCTCTATGCTATTGTCTTCTATGGCCTTTCATGGGCAGTGGTACTGCACAAAACCCCCCCCCTCCGAGCCCCGGTCGCTGACCGGGCCTGGAACGCCCACGTCTCGGTGGGGGAGAGTGTCTCACACAAATCGGCTCGTGCGGGCTTACGCTCAGCGGATCGTAACAACAAGGCTACTCTACCGCTTACACGACCCGGCGAGTCAGTTCAGTCGTATGCAAAGGATTTATCCCCGCCCATGGTGAAATTGCAATTCGCCGGCTGGAGCCCCGGAATTCCACCGGGACCCCGCTGCCGGCCTGCTGAGGTTCGGGGCCCGGAGGCCTATTCGTATCCGACTATCATGTCAGTGATGTCAAAACAAATCTAAGCATTCAATCACAGATTGATTGTCTTGTGGGCAGATTTTACCTTGTAGTCTGTAAGGTTTTATCCGGTTCGCATGTAATGGGCATGCGCGTCGCGCCGCGCCGATATTATGTATGATAATCACCATGTTTGCGCTCATCGGCGCAAATATGGTGGACTCTTGACACTCTGAATTGGGTTTGCGTCGTTGGGCGCCCTACTTCTGCCAACATTTATCTCATCTTTACTCACCGAAGACTCGACGCAAGGCTAACATATGTAGTTCTATGAAACGTACCGCGCCGCTAGATTCGCGCCGTGCCCGCTATGAGAAAATCGAGTTATTGTGAGGTGTACCCTACCCTGGTTGTCGGACTGCTACAGCATATCGTGTTTTTGTCTCTTGTGGCTGCCTACCATCATTGTCGTTGCCGTGCCTATCTTGCCCTCTTCGTCGCCGCTTGCGTCAGGGTCGTCCTTGTTGCCGCTTGCGTCAGGGTCGTCCTTGTTGCCGCGTCCATCACCCCTCCTCGTTGTCGCGGCCGTCCCCTTTACCCCACGCCCGGCACTCCCCTCCCACCGCCTCGTCCTAGATGACAGAGATGTTGGAGCTTGTGCGCATGAGGGCGCCAAGACTGCGTACTAACTGCCATCTCTACTTGGGGCGATCCGCAAACCGTGAGGCTGCACTTAGTCAGACTCGAGGCGAGATTGCACATGAAATTTTGCGGTTGATGCGGCCGTGATCCGGTCCCTTTTCTTCGTGTGTATAGGTCCCCGACTTCGTTCGAGTTGGTGTGCAGGTCATCGTTTACGATGACGAAGAGCGGAGTGTCCCTTTGGCCCGATAAGTGGTCCCTTCCTTACACGGTATTTACTGACATTGCACTTTAGTCACTGAAAGCTAAGGGAAACCTGGTCACCCCGGCACTCCATCTCATCGCGAGTATCCTCGCTCTACCGTGACTTTTACACCATAACCACCTCGAGGCCCTTCGCCGCTCCTGCCGCGACCTCTGATCTCTGCCGCCCCATCGCACGCCGCAGCTGCCTTACCTCATCGTTCCTGGTCGCGGCCGCTCATACAAAAGTGTATATCCATATCTAGTTCGAGTTGATCGACACACCGGTGATACGAGATATTTGAGATTGAATTGTAACGAACTCTCGAATACCAGTTACTATTGGCAAGCCCTCCGATGCCTGCTGTTGGCATTGCATCATGCCCTGAACCTCCAGTTTTCGTTCGCTTTGCGTGCAGCCGCGGTGGATTGTTATCATATTAGACTCTGAGTCTCTTGAGGCACTTGAGTTCGAAGACCGACTCTAGGTAGCTTCTATCGCCGACTGATGTTCAGGCCGCTCATACCAAGTCGCACTAACATAATCTTTCTTCGGTCCCTTGACCCGATACCGAACCAAGAAGCGCCTGAGCGCCGCGCCACGGAATTGAAACAGATAAGTAACATCATAATCGTCCGGCACACAGAGGTGGTGGCTTGTTGCTAACCATCCTTTCTCGTCGGAAAACGCGCTCTTACGCTCGTCATCGAACACGTGGAATCGTAGCTCGTGGAAGAAATAGTCGACGCTCCTGCCATCGTCCGGCTTGACGAACCACGCCGTCATGGCGTCAGTCATTTCCTGGTACCGGTAGACGTAACGTCGACTGCCTCGCATTGTCATGCCAGTGTCGGTAACTAGCTGCCCCTCCTCTATATACAGATACTCGGCGTCGTACTGACCATCAGTTGGTTGCCTCGGATGGAAGTTCGCGACGCCGGTAAACTTGCCTGACGGGTAGGTTGATATCGCACTCTTCAGGTCCCGTCGAATATTCCAAGTCCCTTGCATCGCTCGGAAAGCCGCCTTGGCTACGAATGCGGCCTCTGTCGACGCTTTCCCCAGTGTGCCGTCAAGGTGCGCAAGGCTTTTTCTTATCTCTATGGCGTCGTTTCCGGTGTAAGGATACCTGGCTGGCACCGAGGGCCCTCCCCTCTCCTCGAAGCCTTCTAGCTCCGTCCGTGCGATCCATAATTGCCTCGCGAACGACTCCATAAACCCGACGTAATCACCCATCCAGAACTGGCTGAAGAATTGAGGCTCATCCCGCAATGCCACCCTTAAGGACAGCATCTGTTGGCGTTCACGTTCACTGGCCTGTGTATCTGTCGGAGCCTTGGTTTTGTCGCCGTTAACATCACTCGTCCATTCTCTGACAAGGAGGCGCGCCTGCATTTCCATGACGCCCCAGTATGGTCCCTCATAGAAGCCGATGAAGCCGAGATTGGGTATTTCCGAATGACAGTAGCTACCATGTTGGAGGATGACTGGTATACGGGTGGGGCTGCTGTCATGCTGTAGCGTGTCAAGCACGTCTTTAGGCAGCCAGTCTAATGACGCTTGTGGGGTAAACCCAGTTGCCATGACCACGGCAGCGACATCCTCAAGGACACGTTCATCTCCAGCGCGACCAATCTTGACGGATCCCTCTCCACTCTGGCACACACCCAAGCACTCTACAGTCCCAAGCATGGGTACGACGGCGCCGGATCGGACGAATTCAGAATAGCCATCGCTGATGACGACACGAGGTGATCTATCCTGGTACGGGCTCGACACATGCAGTGCCTCCGAACCCAAGTCGAGTTGATGTCCTCCTACCAGACCGGAAAGATAATTATGACTGGACCTTGACTGTGTTGCGGTCAAAGCACCCGTATAATCCGAGATAAGGCCAGGACGACGACGAGTGAGATTATACATGCATAGGTCCAGAGGAGCGAAGCATGGCGCGTCGTTCCAGCTATCGAGACCAGATCCTTCGGAAGTGGTATTGGTATCTTGCGTAGGGTCGATTGGTGTATAGGTGGGTAGGGCGTAGAAGGGACGCGACGTGACATGGTAAATCTGGGGATTTGTCTCGACCTCCTGAACCTTTTGTGCTGAGTGTCGTTGGGTAGAGACTTGGAAGGCAAGAGATGCAGCAGCCTCCGCGCCCGACATCCCGCCACCCACGACCACGATATTGAGCGACTTGCCTATTCCTTGATCGCCGTTTGACCACGTCGCAGCATTTGTATCTTCGGATGTTACCTTGCTCTTCCTCAGCGCAGCGAGCTTGCGGAGCTCCGTCGAATGTAGTATGGTCCCTGGGAACACACCCAGCCCTGGCAGTGGTGGAATCTTCGGTGTCCCGAAGAAGCCACTCGCAATGATCAGGTAATCGAATACACCGCTGGAGAGTTGGGAAGAGTCTTCATCCGTTCGCGATCCGTTGCCTGATGTAGCTGTAGAGATGCCATTTCGGAGGTCAACTGCAGGGCAAGTCCAATTCACCTTCCACTGGTGACTAGCTCCACAACGTTCCCGCATGGCAGACTTCACCGTACTATTAGTGCGAATTGTCGCCTTCTCGAGATATTTCCGAGCGTAGGTCTGCAGATATCGACCCACATGCCAAGCCTTCGGAAACATTGGAACCTCCTGTGTTTGCTTTCGTGCCTCGTGTTTTCCTTCACCATCCAGGGGCGGTGTTGAGTGAACACTGAGGTCGACGGAGGTCCAAGCCAGATCAGAGAAGCTGACGGTGTACTTGCTCAGGTTCGTGGGCATCTCCGGGTTAAGCAAACCATCATTCTGATCGGGTTCTGTTGGCCAGAGCCCGCCAATAGTCTTCCTCTTCTCGATAATGGTCACTGCGAACTGACTCGGGTACGTGTGTAAGATGGTCTTGGCCACCACCAAGCCTGCGGGTCCAGCACCTGCAAGAAAGAATGAGCGTGGTAATATCGTCATGTGTGAGTTGATGCCCACCAACAATGCACACTGTTTTGGGCCCCACCATGATTGGCGTCAAGCGGCTCAACGCGCAGTAAGAGTGCCGGATTAGTAGGTTCTGAGAGGTATCCAACTGTTAAGGCAACATATCAGAGACAGGACAGTAACCATCCTCCTTCTCTTGCTACTCCAAGAAATCTAAGGGTTCGAATACAACAGCCGTTTTATATCAATCGCTCAGTTGGATTGACACATGCCTGGGATGGTCCAACTCCGGGAACTAAATCTCTCCGGGCCTCAGTGGCCGCTTATAGAAGCAAGTATGGTAGAGCAGGGACTTTGTAGACGCACCTCATTCGAGTATGAAAGGAGAATATCAGCGTAGTCAGAATAGATGATAAAACCGGAAGTGAAGCATGTAAATGTATTCATAAGCCAGGGCAATTGCAACCACACCATCACCGTTTACTCCGAACAAGCCGAATGAGTTTAGCGGCATCTCTCACTGATTGGTCGTGATAAGAGAGGGATTTTGGACAGGGGTGGTTGCAGCTCTCTGCATGTAACCGCATGCAAGGGAGTGAGGGGATCGAAAAACCGACGTCCGCTTCTACTTCCCCAACCATTGCGAAGTCAACCGCATCTCATCTCTCCATTAACCGACATCAATCCATCAGACTCACCTTCCAACTGACATCCACCCTTCAGATGCGTCACTCCCGAGGTTCTCCAGCTACTCCGGTACAAGCTCTACGTACAGCAACCTGAACATTCACCCACAACCATACCATCACCTGACCACAAACTCCATCCCTCACCAATCCAACAATGGCCTCGACCCATCTCGCCCTCCTGCTCATCCTTCCTCTCTTCTTCGCCACAACCCACACCCAAACCGCGACGCTCCTCAACTTCGCCCCAGGCGCCCTCCCCAGCTGCGCCAACGCCTGCACGGCGCTCTACAACGCGCAAGACGCGTGCGTGCCGCCCGCCGCGCCGGCCACGAACCAGGCCACGTACCAGAGCTGCTTCTGCCAGTCGGCGTACCTGGCTCCGCTCTACACGTCGCCGGCGGGCGTCTGCGACCAGGCGTGCGGCGGGGCGGATCTGACGCAGATCCAGAGCTGGTACAAGGGCTTGTGCGGGCAGCGGGGGGCGGCGGCGGCGGCGGGGGTGGCGCCGGTGCCGAGTGCGAGTGGGGGAAGTTCGACGATGGCGACGTCGACGACGACGGGCGGAGCAAAGGGGACGGGCGTGGTGGGCGCTAAGGGGACCAGCTCGCCGAGTGCGGTCGTGCAGAGTAATGCGAGCAATGGACCGCAGGGAGATTGGTACGTTTGTCTATACGATACATTGCCTAGACGCTAGCATTCTCTTGGCGTGTTGTGGCTGACTTGTTTACTTTCTGTCTACAGGTTTGGGACGCACTGGCGCTGGGTCGTGATGCTGATCGTGCTGTTCATCGGCCTGGCGCTGCTGGCGTTGGCCTCTACGCTGCTGCACCGACGGCACCGACGCAGGAAGGAGATGCGGGCCGGCATGGTTGCCACGTCGGCCGCCGCCGTTGAGGCTTGGTATCCGCAGACTCGCAGCGTTCACGACCTCAACCCACCGGTAGATCGAGAAAAAGGGAAGGGTGTTGCCGGGGTCAACATTATGGAGCGGGTGCCGCGAGGTGCAGAGGAGAAAAAGGGTCGGTTGAAGAAAGGCTGGCTGCGCGGAGGTCGTTAAAGGTGGACGGGATGGGGATGATGAACTTTGCAAGAGCATTGCGCCGTATTCTTTGGCCATGGTACGGTTTCTCGACAAACGAAGGCTGCTGGGTTCTCTGGGGGGTTATACTATGGGTTCTACGGGCGAACTGCCAGGCGAAGGGATCAATCGGTAATAACGTTGTTATTGGCTGCTTTACATGGATAGCTTTCGTGGGTCGGGAAGGTACAAAATAATATGAACCCAGAACCAGTATGGATCGGTGGCTGCCCAAATCCAAAGTATGTCCTGACGCGTGCAAAATGCCTGATCGCACGTTCGGCTACACTGTATAGATGAAATCCGGCCTAGACACGTGTCAGTAATTGTAATCCGAAGCCGAGTGAGGAGTATGACCGACCTCGTGTCACCCATTGCCTCGATCTCCTTCTCGGTCTTACCCGTGGCCCAGTGGTCGCGCTTGCCAGCCAGCCGCTTGGCGTTCTCCCGCCGCAGCAACAGGTGCTGGAGCAAGCTGCCACCGAAAAGCGCGAGGACGAGGTAGCCCAACACCGTGCCGTGGCCCGGAGCGTAGCGAGGAGCGTCCTGGGTGCGGTAGATGTTGCTGCTCACGATCCCGTTCAGGTTCCCCCACCCGATGATGATCCCCAGCGCGACGCCGCGCTTGTACACGCCCTCGGTGTTGTTCGAGGCCCACGAGATGGTGTTGGCGATGCACGGGTAGATGCCCAAGGCCCCGAGGAAGGTCCCGGCGTACCGGACCCCGGCGCTCTTGGCGCCCAGGAGCATCGAGAAACCGACGATGCCGAGGAGGGAGACGAGGATGTTGCAGAGGCCGCGCTTGCGGGTCCGGTCGGCGACGTAACCGATGGTGATGGTCAGGATACACGCGGCGGCGTAGGGCGGAACGGAGAGGAGCTGCGCCCGCGTGTTCGTGAAACCCAAGTCGCGGATGATGGTGGGCAGGAAGAGGGAGAAGGCGTACAGCGGTCCGTCGGCGCCCATGTAGATGATGGCCGACAGCCAGGTCTTCCAGTCCTTGACGGCGGCCCAGAAGTAGGCCATCTTGAACGACTCGTGCTCCGCGCTGGACTGCTGATCGGCCTTGAGCCGGCGGATGACGCGGGCGCGGTCGACGTCCGACAGGAAGGTGGCCTCGTCCGGGAAGTCGTGCACCATCCAGAAGGAGGCGACCCCGATGATCACGGTCACGATCCCCTCGAGGATGAAGATCCAGGCCCAACCGCCCTTGCCGCCTTTGCCGCGCATCAGGCCGATGGCGGTCGCGAGCAGTCCACCGAACGATCCGGACACGGCCGCGGCCGAGAAGAAGATGGCCATGCGGATGCCGAACTCGGACCGTCGGTACCAGCAGGACAGGTAGTAGCTGATGCCGGGGAAGAGGCCGGCCTCGGCGAGCCCGAGGAACCAGCGCGCCGCCATCAAGCCGCCGAAGTCGTGCACCAGCCCCATGGTGACCATGACGATGCCCCAGAGGACCATGATGACGGGGATGAAGATGGAGGGCCGGAGGCGCTTCAGGGCGACGTTGGTGGCCGGCTCGAAGACGGAGTAGGAGATGAAGAAGATGGTCAAGGTGGAGTTGTACTGGCTCCCCGTGATCTTCAACGCCTGCTGCAAGCCGTCCAGCCGGGCGTTGCCGATGTTGGTCCGATCGAGGAAGGCCATGAGGTACAGCAAACAGAGCCAGGGGATCAGCTTCAGGTCGAGCCTCAGCAGCAACTTCTTGTCCTGTCGATGGAGCACCCCCGCGTCAGCCCGTCGTTTCGTCGCAGCCCATCCAAGGAAGGGATTGACGTACAATGCGTGCCCTTTCTGCCTCACTCAGATGGGCGTCTGGGTCCGGCGGCAGCTGGTGCCGCCCCAGTTCCTCGAAACCGCCGGGAGCGACGCCGACCCTCTTCTCGTCATCAGACGGGGAGTGGCCGCTGTCGCTGTCGCCGACGTGGTGGGTCGCCTTCATCGCGGAGTCGGCGAGATGCACGCCTCAGGATAAGTATATTGACAAAACGCGATGAGGATAGAAGAGAGGAAGACGAGAAGAGAAGGCCACGAGGAGTCGAAAGCAGGAAGCGGAGTAGGACGGCAATCCCTTGTGCCGGCCCACGTCTTCTTGTACCTTACCTTATGGATGAATCACATTAGTTTCCTGCTCCGGCATCTACGTATTTAGTGTTTAACTGGAGATTGGGTTGGAGGGCGTACGAGCCATGCGCGCGCCCAGCGACCAAACCGCGGGCGTGGTCGGCCCCTGTCAGGCTCCCTGACAAATCCAAAATCATTACCTTGTTACTGCCGCTCCTCTCTGACTGGCCAACAATCTTCCCTTCCAGCACGACCTAATCCCGATTCGGAACAACACTGACCCTAATCAAAGTTTAGTCATCTTACCCCGCGTCTGTATCACAACCTTAGCCGAGCCCGCATCCAGGATCAAGCTTTCTGCCCGATTGGTGTGTAAGATCTCACGACTTACCGGAGTATTCGTGGGAAGGATTCGATAAGGTACCTTAGCCACGCCCTACCTATACCGAAACACCGCAACTTATCATATCTCGTCCAACCTCTATCCTCCACGTACCTTATACGGTACCTTAACTACGAGTACTCGTACACCTGCTTGGTGCTGTCGCCGTGGAGTTCGGAGACGTTCGAGAAGGTCGCTCTGGGAAACTTGGGCTCAAAATCGGGTTAGTGTCCTCCGGTAGCGTGAAGGGAGATCCACCCTCTCGGCACTGTGACCCGGCAATATCGATTAGGGCCCGTTCGTGGCCGAGTTTGCGTGAAGTTACCTCGGTGCA
Source organism: Acarospora socialis (assembly GCA_025617375.2). Taxonomy (NCBI): domain Eukaryota; kingdom Fungi; phylum Ascomycota; class Lecanoromycetes; order Acarosporales; family Acarosporaceae; genus Acarospora; species Acarospora socialis. The sequence goes on along the minus strand of JAMYGW020000005.1, from coordinate 2,377,981 downwards.
TACTCCGTAAATCCCACCTTGCTCGGAAGAATTCGGATAAGTCACCGTGCGCGCACGTGTGGGGGGTTCCGCTCAGACGGAAGAAAGAATCTTCCGGGGTGGATCCAGCTGCAAGTCATCACTCGGCCGGCAACGCTAACATCTTGATGTCGATCCGAACAACAGACACGCTGTACTACAAAGTCAACCTCGTATCCGTACATGGGGCATACTCGTACGGAATACCAGTTGAACTCTCCCTCGGTGGACCGTGTCGACCGGTGTGTCGCCCCCGACTCTTGCTGGCCAATGCCGTTAAATCTGCTCGCCTCTCCCGCTCCCAAGACTATCGCCGAGCCGCTTGTGGCGCTCCATGCGTCGAATTGCTCTATCACCATCGTTAGCTTTGCCTCAAGAGGCGAGGCGAGGCTGACTGCTACAATGAACGGTGAATTCAGGCTGATCGCTGGGGATTAATTTCTCAGACGAGGATGTTGCGTGCGGTGGAGGGAGGTGGGCTGTTAACTGTGGATAGGATGAGGATAGGCCAGACAGCACTATGGTTGACACTACAAACTCCTTTGCTAAGATACAGACTTTCTACGTGCGACCTTCCTTGACTGCTTCCAGTCATGGATAAGACAACTAGATTATATTGCTACCAGGAGGGTTCTATCTTCCGAATTGATTTCAAATCGACCTCATTCCTGACTTCGCCTGTATCAACGGCAGCTGGCAGGACGTACTCCGAGACTCTTGCTGGCTTTCTCATCATTCCGGAGTACTCCACCATACTTTCTACGACTATTACCGGATTTGGTCATACTAGTGCCTCATCTCCGATATCATACTTCTCTATCAATTCACATCGAGAACTTGGAGTGAATTCGCGGCATATATGATTGCCAATCGGGAGAAGTATCGTCCCTACAGTTTTCTTCTACTTCCTACTTCCTACATCTTACTCCTTACTCCCTACTCATATCTCCACCCCAACCCTCATCTGTTTACTAGCAGCGGTTCGCGGATGACTGGAAACGCCTTGTTTACCATGCTATCACAACTGAAGAAATAGTCGCCTCACATCGTTCTTAATCTCGCGCGCAACCTGGGCCGATACTCAAGAAGTTCTGATTTCAATCCTGTAATATGGCTTTCCATGGACACTTCACAACGATGCCGCACATATGTCACCCGGTCGGGGTGCCACAAGGTTTTGCACATCAATATCCATACTCCGGGATGCATGCCAATTCGTTTCCTTGTTGGAACTTGCCTCCCCCTTCTCAGCATCCGGCTCCGAGCTTGCAGGGCCGCATAGCATTCCTGGAGACGCAGCTTTCCCAAGTCCAACGAGATAAGGACTCGATGCATGCTGTTGTTCAATACCTCTTGGCCAATGGGAGGCCCTTGGCCGCGACGACCAAACCACCGTGTCCAACCTGCAGCGTACTGAAGTTCCGTCTAGCGTTGCAAAGCAAGGCCACTCACCGTTGGAAGGGAAGATATCGAGAAGCAGCGGCAAGCCTTCTTGCCAAGGAAATTCAATTCAAAGAACTACACAATAGCACGAAACCGGGAATTGATACAAGCCTATCTCATAACTCGGGCTCCAGTGGAAATGATGTCTTGGTCGGCACGCAGTCACCGGACAATGACCTCTTGAGCGGCACCATACCGATTTCAGTCATCGAGCACTTCCCAGCAGCATCCTCATTCAACACCGATCCACCCTCGGCGGAAACACCTCCTGACTTCGGAGCCTCAGAGGATGACCATTCGTCTGAGTGTGAGACCGAGAGTGTCAATTACGCATCGGTCATAACGCATTCTCAGCTGCCTGTGATATCCACTCAACAGGAAGGTTATAAAGTTTTGGTGTCTGGAGCAGCTCTGCCTGGAAATGACGATCCATGTGATGTTGCCGTTGATTCCTTCTCGTCAAAGGATGAACTACCTTATGTTCGGTACTTCTCCGGTGCCCTTGCCTCACCAGCAGGTGCAGTATCAGACGATATAGGAGGACAGGAGGAGCACGAGCACATGAAGAATATTGCCATCTCAGCTAGCCTCAACGGAGCGTTCAGTGGTCCTGTGACTGTAGCCGCCGGTCCGCGTGTGTTGAGTGCATTGAAAAGCGATGATCTACCGGGCACCTCATCTTCAGAGTCAGCCGAGCAGGCCAGTCCGTTCACAACAACAGGTTCGTCACTCAAACGCAGCGACCCTGCCCTCTCCGGCGTCATCCGCTGGGCTGTAGTGGACGGTAATGATAATTGGAAGAAGCGACTCTTCGCGACGGAACGTGAGCGTGAGAACGCAATAGCAATCAACCGCAAGTTGGCTGGGCAGGATGACGTTATGTTCCCGGACATATTTCGATACGGCATACGGTACACCCCTGAACCAACAGCACAAAATGTATATCGAACGGTTCTGATTGAAGGTTTACCGTCTACGGTTACTCTCGAGAAAGTGCTAAAGAAAGTACGCGGAGGGTCTGTGCTCTCGACGAAGCTTTGTGACACCTACAGCATCACGTGCTCTTGTTCCGCGCTTATCACTTTTTTGAGCGAATCAGCTGCATGTCAATATGTAGCCTTTGCCACTTCACACGCTATCTACATCTCCGGCGTAGCGGTCAAGGTTTCCGTGTTGAAAACCGCGACATGGCCGATAACCATCCCACTCAGAAAGGCCATTTTCGATCACCATCACACGCGATGTCTCGAGGTGACAAACCTCCCAAGCCACATAGACCTGCATGCGTTGCAATCGGATCTCCGCGTCTGTTCCGCCATGGACTGCGATATGATCGAGTTCCTCGGGGTGAGAGACGACGGCACCTTGGAAATCCGTTTCTCTTCGGTCCACGCCGCCGGCCAGGCTTCTGGGCTCTTGACTCTCCGTGCGAAGTACCGGCCGTGTAGCGTCCGATACACTCCGGACCCATGTGCTTTACCAGTAGACACGCTGCTGGACCAAGCCGAGTCCGATTCGTCTGGAGTTAGTGACGATTCTAGCGCATATAAAGATGACGTGCCGGAGGAGTTGTTTGCAGACGATGAAGGCGTCGATGGAAACGAGGAGCACGCCGAAGAAACTGAGCCGGACAGCCTCAACCGTTGGGGCTCGTCCGAGGCAGAAAGTCTGGGAAATGCGGCCATGCATTCAGAGGCCGAATGCATTGATACCTTCGGCACCTCGATCCTAGTTTGATCGATTGCTATCCATCACTTCTCTAGGGAATCGGCCAAGAACACCCTTGACATGGGTGGGGTCCCTTCATCAATGCCGTTACTCTTCGGCGAGCTCTTTGGAGGTCCCCAGATATGGTTCCAGGTCGTAAATAATTGCGTTGCCTAGCCGTTGGGCACTCGGGGAAAACGCGTTCACTTGTGCATTCATTTACGACCTAGAACTATACAGTGCAGTTGCACTTTTACGAGGCCTACACCTCATAGCCCTGCAGCTATGTTGTGGCTTTCTTTGACCGATCCACCACTTACCTCCTTGAAATTGTCTCATACATCATCTGCTGGTTGTCGCGTCACAGTATTTCTTCCCTAATTCAAAATCCGTTCCCAAGAACATCACCTTGTTTTCTGTCTCTTCTACACTTACACCCCACAGCTGCGTTCACTCACGGCATCAGTTATCCGACCGCACATCTCTATCCTAATTCATTACCGTGGTGACACGCCTCTATCTCTCTGTCTTTTGGATTCCTCTTCTTACCTTAGTCATTATTCCCTAATCAATGTGACGGGGGTTATGTAGCCCTAAGGCTGCCTGATCGGTCCTCTCAAGTTGTTCGCGGGAGGGGGACCTTGGATGATAGAACCCCCTTTGCCTTTCACTATGCTGAGGGAATACACGAAAACTCATCAGATCGTCAGACATGCCGCGTTGAAGACTGTTGATGAGCGCATGACGGCCTGGTGGCATTGTGTGCCTGGTCGCTCATCATTGTCTCTACAGTTACCTGACCGAGCAGTCATTGCTTCGCAGAATCTATTAACCCTACGCGCACAACTCGTAATCATGGGTGTAAACTACCGTAGTAGCGAAGAATTATACATATCTCTGCAACGCACACCCGGCTCGAACACTAATCACAAAGAACGCCCACCCACCCTCGCCGCCAATGTGCGGTCTGGTTCCATACAAATATATCCGCTCAATCTCCAGTCCTCTACACTTCCCAATCCCAGTCCCTACCCTGCCGCCGTCTTCTAGAATCAGAGAAAACTCTGGCGCTTTTTGTTATAAGCGCGCTGATCCTTAAGCCACTGCCTGTAATCCTTGACGCTCCCGATCTTCTCGCCATAGTAATCAGGCACGGGGTTGGAGAAGGATTGCGAGGAGGGATCGACGCGGTAGCGCTTGATGCGCTGGTAGAATTCTTTCTCCTTCTACCAGCCCCGCACACCACAATCAGTCAACCCATCATCCAAATAACCAGCCAAGCCAGCCTGTCGCTTCCACCCTCGGAAGCAATGCCGACACCACGAGCAACTAGTTGACACCCTAGATACGATTGAGACTCACCTCCGCAATCTGCCCCTTAAACCTCCTATTCATAGCATTGAACGCCGCGTTGCCGACAAACGGCCCGGCGAGCCACCCTATGGCGCCAAATCCGGCCGTTGTGAGGCCCAGCACGACGAAGGGATCAAGGCCGAACATCTGCCCGCCCAAAGCGTCCAGGTCCTGCTGGCTGAGAACCGAGACGCCCATCATCGTCGTGCCGATCGAGGACCCAATTGATGCGGCCAGGTTGTAGCGTCGGCGCACTTTGCGCAGGCGCAGGAAGGTGTTCCAATCTAGGCGGTCCGGTACGGTTCCGGTTGCGGTTGCGGGGTTGGAGGTGGGAGAGGTGGTTGCTGGGGTCGGTGTTGTGGTGGTGGTAGAGGTGGATGTGTGGGAGAGCTGAGAGGCGTGGCGGGCTGTTTTTGCTGGCGAGGGTAATGCCGAAGATGAGTGGTTGAGGGGTCGTTTTTGCATGTCTGGAAGCCTGGATGATGGGGGTGTGTTCGAGAAGTTGCACGAGGGGATGAAGAAGGTTGGCTGCAGGCGCGAGCTCAACATTGCCGAGCGGAGCGGAGGCACCGCGGTGCAAAGACGTGGAGTCATTGTCGCTTGAAGTGGTTGTTCTTGTTGTTGCGATGCGCTTCGAGACTCGGTGGTTTGATGGCAGGTTTGTCGCTTGAGGTTGCGGCTCTTGAGCGTTTTCCACTAGCGCTAGCGCGCAGATTGTCCCCGCGCGGCCGAGGCCAGATGTCAGAAATGATGGCAGACCGAAATAATTAAGCGACCACAACACCTTCAATTCTCTCATAGATTTAGATGATGACAGCCCACAAAGACTCCTAGAAATTTCATATCTATGATCAGTGACACTTAGAAGCAATAACAATTACTTGTATCAAGCAGAAATGTCACTCTCTGTGCATTGTAAACATGTTTTTGCTGTCTGGTGCCGCTTATGGTTCTGCCACGACCTCTGACATGAAGCTAGTCGAAACTCCCGAGCTTACCTAAGTAGGTAGTCCGTTACATTACTTGACACAGCCAGTCGACAGAGGGATGGAACATTTACATGCTTCTCGATCCTTCAGCACAGACAAAGTCAAGGTTTTGAGCCAATGGCGACCTTCTCTGAAAGGTCTTTATCCTTCTCAGGAAATGATGCAGTAGTGTCTCTTAGCCATGTTACACCCGTACGAGTTACAATGGCAGAAGCATTTTGTTACAGCCTCAGCAAGGCAACCTCTGTACCTAATAATAGATGATATACCTTGCCGCCCCCACCCATGGTCTCAGTCTTCACGACGGGTGGGTGACCATGCGCTAAGGCTGCTTTTCTTCTTCAAAAACCGGAGGGCTCTCTTTTCTTGTTTGCTTTTGGGTCTGCTGTGTTACTTCGCTATTTACTTCGCCGATACCATTGCTGCCACTACCATGCTGTTCGCAGTTCTTGCTTCTGCAAGTCTCTTCTGCACTCAACTGTCATGGGCTTTTCCCCAGCAGAGTACGTCTTGCTTTAGCGCTTACGCCAGAGGTCTCATCACTAACGAGCTCAGCGGCGTTCACGAATGCAACAAGAACTTCGTCAATATCGCGGACGACATCAACTTGCTTACCCAACTGCGGCCGAGGTGGTTTTCGACGACGATATTTTGCGTGGGAGAGAGCAGAGGTAGTCACAACTCTCACTGCGGCAACTGTGGTTCTAGTTGTCAACAACAGGACCAATGCCACGCGAACAACAACAGTGCTCAATACGGAGCTTGCTGGTTTCAGCCTTCCGGAGACCAATTCCGCTGGTACCAAGGTAACTACAGTAATACAATCTGATTACCTCGCAAAGACCAACATCACTACTATCATGTAAGTACCTTCAGTACTTACCGAAGTAGACCTAACTCTCGATTTAGGACATTTCCCACCACTTACTACGATTATCCATACAGCTTTTCCTGGTCTGGGGTTTTACCAAGCACAACCAATGGCCATACAACATGCTTCACAAATCAGGGAACTGAAGAATTGCTTCCGTCACATCCCGTTTGGGATGGGACTTATTATCAGCATTACAAGAACCAATCCCTGAGTGATGTACCGCCACCACCCAACAGTGTGTACGACGACAAGGCAGGCTTGACCTACTTTGTCAACGCTTATGACATGGATTGTGCTGAGTGGCTTCTCGAGGCGCTTTTCCCCGATGTAGGTGCAGTATCAGTGTGCTCAAATACCAGAAGTAGCTGTGTGGCTCCTGCGCATGCCCTGGAAACGGCACACTTCCTCACTGAAACATCTACATCTCATGAGGCAGTTGAAGATGTACAAACCACATCTTCTTCACTCGGAAAACTAAGTCCTTCCGTCTCAGCTACACCTACTCAAGATGTCCAAGAAAAGAGCTCAGAGACCACAGTATCCTTTGCTACTCAAGTTTGGAGCCCTCCGTCAGTTTCAGTTGTGTCAAATCCACCAGCTCTGTTACTTTCATCTACAGTTGACCTTTCTCTGGCGAGTCAACCTCAGCCATCTCTGCCTCCAAGCCTTCCTCAATCCAGTCCATCTCAATCAGGAAACAACCCATCGTCACTGCCTTCACTGAATCAAGATGTGGCAAGCCCGCTGACGCCTTCATCCGCGCCCCCTGCTCCCTTATCTACCAAAGCGCCACCACCTTCAACGCCGTTGTCTAGTTCAGCAGCGTGGATTTCTTCCCTTACTCAGCCAACTCAACCGGTAATAGCTGGCACAACAAACAATGGCCTCAACGTTGTCAGCACCCCTACTGAAACTCCCGGGACCACGACTGGATTGCCAGCCGTAGCTGTCGGCTCTCAGACAAGGCTGGTTGGCTCCGACATCTCTGTTACAACCACAACCTCCCAGAGCTCTACAAGCCTCGTGGTGGGAACCACCACTCTCCCACTTCCCTCCCCTAGCGTCATCGCAACCCCACCGCCTGTTGTCGTTGGTAGCAACACTGTCATCGCTGACTCTGCATCTCAATACATCATCTCCGGCACCACGCTCCTACCCGGCTCTACCATCACCATCGGCACCGGTACCTTAGCTACAGTCATTGCTCTCCAAACCAGCAACTCCGAAACTCAAATCATCATAGGAACCTCAACCTCTCTGCTTGCAAAACCCTCGACAACCGAACCAAGCATCGGGCTTCCACCATTCACAATCGGCACGCAAACCATAACCGCAAACTCTCTATCACAATACATCGCCAACGGTCAGACCCTCGCCCCTGGCTCCCCTCTCACATTCGGCACTGGGTCTTCAACGACAATTGTTGCCCTGCAAACCTCCAACTCGCAAACCGAGCTCATTATCGGCACGTCTACTTCCATAATCGTCGCTCCAGCGACACCTCTCACCAGTATCTTAGTCCCCGGCCCAATAACGATCGGCACGCAAACCATCACACCAAACTCCGTGTCGCAATACCTCATCGCCAGTCAAACGCTCGTTCCAGGCGGTCCGGCGATCACGGTGTCCGGCACCCCGGTGTCTCTGGCGCCGGGTGCGACTGCGGTAGTTGTGGGTACAAGTACGAGCGGGTTAGGAGGCTATATTTGGAGTGGGATTGGGGGTGAGTCTGCGACGAAGACGACTTCGGGTCCGGCGGTGTTCACAGGTGGGGCAGAGGCAATGATGTGTGGTAGGGCGTGGGGGTTGGGGCTAGGCGTGTTCTGTGGGGTGTTGGTAATTCTCTGATGGTAAGGTGGATGGGAAAGAAATGTTTTTATGTTATGCAGACTATGTTGTTCGGAGGGTAAATTAAAGTCTTGCGCTCAATGATTTCGGATGGGACATACCCGAGGTAAAGGCGTGAGGGTAGAAGGTTGCAATCTGAAGGCGAGTTGCGAGCCTGGATAATCCGTCAGTATTTTCATAGGGCACCATGACTTAAGCATAACCTCTTCTCATATTCTCTCAATTAGGTGGCATTAGTGACAGCGAACGATGAACCTGTTGATTTGTTACCCGATCCTAGGATAGAAAAACAAAAATCACGCCACACCACTCTCCATGGCCTTGCTTGAAACCCAAAGCGAACAGATCATGACCGCCCAACCGCTGCCAGCATCCTTTGCATCCCCTCAGAGCTCGATGACGAGGTCGACGATGCCGCCCTGCCTTTCGGACACGTATGGGCCTACCCTTAGGCTTTTCTCATGTCCCGGCTATCACAAAGTCCTAGACTCTGCGCAGCGCCCTCCGCCTCCATTTGCAGGAGCAGGAGGCGCCTACGGTAACGGCTGCAACACCTGCCGCACGCCGCGGATCGAGATAGAATGGCGGTCTATCACTAATCTGCAGTTCCCGCCTCGTGCAGCTCAGATTTGCTGTCTTAGAAGGACTTTGAGGAGCAGATAGACGTACAGCATCTTGAGTAGCATCGGCAGGGTGTCAACTCGTGCTGGCACACAGCGACAGGTGGATGAGGACTTGTGGAGTACGGGCAGGAGAGGTGGTGTGATGTGTGGGAGTTGGACGCTTTGTGGAAAGTTGGCTACCTGAGTATCTATCCTTGAGAAAGATTAATGGATGTAGAACGGTGGACATCGGAGAGGGACGATAAGGGAGGAAGGGACTGACGGAAAGATTTTGAGGAGTGATACCTTCGTAAATGAATAATCCTATACTGCTTGGTGGGCTTTACAGGAAATATGCTGAAGTCGTCCTCTAATTTTCAGCAAGCCTTTCCAAGTTCAAATTGTTGATACTATTGGTGATTGGTGGTTATGTTGCTCAGGCGTTCCACCCATTGGTGAGATCAAGGCATATATAGAGGTATCAGAGTGAGAGTTCATTAGGCCTTGCCCTGCGGTGATTCACTGTAAGGTATATGGAATTTTCAGAACTGTGCCTTCTCTATTCTCTATACAAGAAACTTTAATCCTCACAATTCTTGAAGAAGATATAGTATACACTCTCCTTCATCATCCACATTGACCATGTGTTCTCATACACAATCATCATACCAACACTCACAGTGAGCATTACAGAATCATGATCACATAGAGAACATTTTGATCAGAGTCATCAGACAAGTTGCATTGACAGAACTAATTCACATATAACTTTCTTCATGAGAGACATAGAACTTACTGTTATGACCATACTCAAAGAGATGAAACACAGACTGACTTGTACACAAGAAAAGCATTTAACAGATTGTCTGTCAAGACAGAAGTCACATGACATCTTGACATGCTTGACAATGAGCTTGATGAGCAAGCTCAATAGATTGCATGAACAAGTCAGTTTAATGAGCTCTGTCAGGAGTGCAATACTCATGATGAGAAGTTAAGTCCTCAGTAGAGATCTATTGGGCTCAATGCCATATAGTAAATAGTATGTGAACTGAAGCCGTGGCTATCTAGGTCAAGTGTATAAGTGTAAGTTTGTTGTTGTTTTACTCTAGCTACTGTGCGGAAGTTATATAAGGCCTAAGCGACAGCCTCTAGGCAAGCGAACGCAGGGTAAGCGAATAGGCCTAGGGTATAACCATAACAATATGCCCACAACGAAAACGAAAAAGCAATGCCCCCATTGCAAAACTACTCGCCCGTGCCTATTCGCCAAGGCAATTACCACAGCGACTCGAGAACCCCATACTAAATACTATGCAAATCCCTAAGCCCCGTGTCCTTCTCTTTGCATATGCTCTACTAGCTTATTGTACATATTGAAGTGGAAGCGACAGCGAGGGCATTTTGTGACGGATTTGTACGCGTCGTTCGGTGGGTCGTAATAGTAGACTCGTGGCTTATTGACAGTCCCATTTTGTATGATGACTGAAGCATAGTGGTTACGGTGATTTCAGGATTCATGCGGTGAGTATTGTCCATACTGGTATGGAGGCTGATTTGACATCATCACATGATTATATGGTGGATTTGGGGATCAATATCAAGGCTGTTGATTCAACAGATATGGTGCCTTTGTAGGGTATGGTGAATTTGTAGAATAAGGTGAATTTGTATGATGATGAATTTGCAGTGTTTTCCACCAGAATCAAAGACAAAACAAGCTGTATGCATATGTGACATGTGTCGAGTGGTAGGAGCTGGATTTGCCGTGGATTTAGCCTGAGTCAGACTCATTGATGCCACATATAGATGTATGAGGGTACAGGATGTTGCTGTGACATTTTGAGTGACAGCAACTTGCTTGATGGAGAACTCAACAACACATTTGGTGGAGAATTCAACAACATTCATACTGGTATGACAAATGGGTGTAATAGCCTGAATAGACTGAATTGAGATCATCAATATGGACTGAATCAAGATCATTGATATGGGCTGACATGGAGTTTTGATGGAAGGCTCAGGCATAGGTTTGTGGGTATGCCCTATAGGCTTGAATTGATGGTGTAGGTTGTTGAATTGATGAAAGACCTCATCAACTGCTCATTTCACAATAGTCTTGATGTCATCATCACTTAAATAAAACAACATTGATGTGGGCTTAGAAGACTCACAAATAGGTGAGTTTTGAGTGGTATCTTGAGCATAAGTGACCGGCATGCTTGCTTGCAAAGGTGTGGTGTAGATATCATAGTAGTTGTCATAGTATGAGTTGTACATGAAGTGACTGTTAATGACATAGATATCATACTGACTATTGTTGTCATCATCATAGTAGAAGATCATAATGAAGGTGTTTGACAGATCTAGTGAAAGAGTCAAACACTGAGGTAGATAAGAAGGTTTATGAGAATGTGAAGATATGAAATTGAACTGTTGGTGCTACCATTTGTCAGAAGTGCAATACTCACAATGAGAAGTTAAGTTCTCAGTAGAGATCTATTGAACTCAATGCCATATAGTAAATAGTATGTGAACTGAAGCTGTGGCTATCTAGATCAAGTGTATAAGTGTAAGTTTGTTGTTGTTTTACTCTAGCTACTGTGCAAAAGTTATATAAGGCCTAAGTGACAGCCTCTAGGCAAGCAAACACAGAGTAAGCAAATAGATCTAGAGTCTAACCATAACAAGCTCAGCAGCAAGATCAGCAAACAGACTCAGTATATAGTTACAGTCATTTTTCTTATGAAAAGAATCATGTTCAACTTAAATAACAATCTAAAAATTAAAGATCAGAATCATTTCAGATCAGCTTTTATATTAATAAGCACAACTCTTAGTTCTTATATGAGAGAAATTTTCTGTGAGAACATTACACTTTGAACACTCTTACAATATAAAAAATATGATGTTTGACATACAAAAAAATGTCTCAATCTTGTTCTTGAAGCAAGTTTAAGTGAACTCATCTTTATCATTTACTTCAGATAGAACAACAGCACAATCAATGATGATGTTGATTTAAGTTATACAACTATCTCTGAGTGCATCTAAGATACAGATATTAGATATTTTTGATGAAGAATGAGAAAAGCTGTGAGTCTTTGTGACTAAACTTGATCTGTATATTGAATTCAATCAATTGAAGTTTCAGACTGATCAAGAAAAAATGCTGTTTGTGTTAGAAATATAACTCATGATTAGCATGACTAAAGTGTGGTGTTCACTTTTGACATTTTATGAGCTCAGGTTAGTGCAGTGAAAAAATCTCACAAAAAATGCAATTAATTTCATACACCTATTGGCCACTCAGAGTGTAAAGAGTAAGCTCAAAGATTGCAGATTCAACACACATTGCACACACAAATTCTGTCTGTGCAGAGCTGAATCTTAATGATATAAGTACATTGTTGGTGATCATGAGTTAGAGAAAGTGTTAGAAATATAACTCACAATTAGCATGACTAAAGTGTGGTGCCCACTTTTGACAGTTTGCAATGATTTATTTAGTAAATGCAGTCTTCAATTGAATTGATCTCAGACTGCATGAGTTTCTAAAAAAAAAATACAAAGAATGTAACAATAATACAGAATTCATGTTCAACAACTACAATCAGTTTAAGAAGAAACTGAAGAAAGTCTTCAAAATGATTGATGAGAAAAGAACAACAAAGAAATAAATTCATATTTTATGACAGAGTAAATCAGCAGTGATATACATCACAGAGTTTCAGTGACTAACAGCACTTATCAGATAAAATAATGAAGTACTCATTTATCAGTATTATTGTGAGTTAAGAAAGTTCATTAAAGATGAAATAGTCTGAGTAAAATAATTAGACAATCTTCAGAGAATGATCAATCTGAATATTAACATTGACAGTTATCAATAAAAGTGTCAGATAAAGCATAAAAAATATTAAATGTTATTTATGATAGAAGATCAAGAAGAAAGTTCTTGATCATGAACAAAGAGATACATCTTACTGATATGACATAGAGAAACAAATTCTATAAATCTCAATATGATTAAAAAGTGTCATCAAAAGTCATAAAAAACTAAATAAATAAAGTCTGAATACTGAACAGAGCAATTCAATAAGTCTCAGATGACATTATAAAACAAGATGTGAATATATTATAACTGTAAAAAATTCAGACATCTTGCTCAAGAATGCAACAGATCTTAAATAAATAGAAAAGATATTGCAGTGATAATGATCAAAACAAAAGTGAAAAAATTAAACATAATGCATGACATTCTGAGCTGAACAGTCTGTTATGATGATCTGTGTTGAGTGTACATGAATAATAAAAACAAAGTCAGATGATATTCACAGAAGCTAAGAAAGAAAGATAAAGATAGATGCAACAAATCAATTTATAAGAAAGAATTAATTATTCTTATCAAGAAAGAAAATCTTGATGCTGAGATCAAAGAGATCAATACTTGAGAAATTCAGATAGAAAAAGACTACAATGATAATATTTGACAAGCACTGAATTTAAATGTGAATCAGAAAGAAATCAACAAATAAAAAAATCAATATAAGACTGAAGATAACATATCAACATTCAGAGAATCAACACAGAGCATTAAGAGAAGAAAAGTTTCAGTTTGAGAAGCACAAGCTTGAGTAAGAAATACAAGTCAAAAAATGAAAAGTGCAACACAAGAGTGTGAAAGAACAAAAAATATATGATCAGTTAAAGAAGCTGATGATAACTGTTAAAGATGAATATTTCAACAGCAACAACACAATATTGCTCAAATCTCTTATATGAAAGACAAAGAGTCACAAGATCAAGATATACTTACTTAAAGAATATATTATGCAGAATGAAGACAGATGAATCTTCAGTGAAAAATATATATTACTCAAATTTCTGCAAAGAGTAAGAGTCTTAAAGAGTCAATTGCAGATAAAATACAATCAGTATAAGTCTTAATTACATTCAGAAAGATGCATTGAGCAATACAGTTTAAAACATGTGAATTTTATGATCAGAAAAGAACTCAGATAATTTTAAGAACTTTAAAGACAAGTTGAATGATTAGAGAAGTCAAAAAACAAAAAGCTTTCTCAATGAAATTAGAGAACAAGAAGCTAGCAGCATCTCAAAGAAACAGCAATGATCATTGAATTTGAACTCAAATTATGATTAATGAACATCAAATTAATGCATTTATTGAGAGATAAAAAGAATACTTGTGCTATACTGCTAACTAACTGTCTATTTAGTGAAACATACACTGTCAACTTGATCATGATTGATGTAAATTGTAGAGATTATCTATTTACATGTTCTGTCACACAGACTATATGAATAATGAGTAACTTTTGACATTAGTTTCAACTAAGACTATGAAAGCAGCTAGAACACCACACTTCTCAACAGCATTAATGAATTTTAAAGTAAACAGTAATGTTATGAACTGCAGAATCATTAAGATGTTGAAATTAGAAATATGATGAGTGCACTGTTCATTCAACATATAAATGATCAACAGAGTCATGAAAAGAATAGAGAAGAAAATCTGTGTGAAAGTCTCAATTCTTGAAAATTCACAAGAGATAATGTTTAACATTATAGAGTCAATGAAATACAATGTGATACTAGAAATATCTTGATTATGCAGAAGAAATCTGAAGATTGACTGAATTATAAAAGAAATATACACAGTTAAAAACACATACAAAATCTCTGAACAATCAGAAATGAGCTTATTAAAGTATAAATCATGAGATCATGAAATACTGCTATTGAAAGAAAAACAATTTAAGTGAATGTCATTATACTCAATGAGTGAAAATCAACTCAAGAAAGTTAGAACTTATCTTGATGAGAATCTCAAGAAAAAATTCATAAAATCATCAAAATCATCAACAGAATATTCAATTCTGTTTGTATCAAAGAAGAATGAGAAAAAATAACTATGTTGTTATAGAATCTTAACCACTAAGACAAAAGACCTGCCTGACTTGTGTGATCAGGTTCTAAGTGAATATATGAGTGAATGTGCAGATTGTGTGACACACAACTGTAATATATGTGTTGACTACAGACAACTCAACAAGATAACTCACAGAAATAATTATTCTCTATCATTGATAGAAAAATTACAAGATTAATTAGAAAGAATCACATAATTTGTGAGTTTAGATCTCAAGAAGATCTACTATCAAGTCAGAATGAAAGAAGATGAAGAATGAAAAACAGCATTTTGAACATGATATAAACATTACAAATATACTGTTATGTCATTTGAACTGAAGAATGTTTCTGTTATCTTTCAAAGATTAATTAACAATACATTGAGAAAATATCTCAATAATTTTGTGATCATATATCTTAACAATATTCTGATATATTCAGAGAATCTTGAAGAACATTAAGAGTATGTACACAAGATATTGACAAGACTCAATGAGAAAGTCTTATATGTGAAAAAGTCAAAAAGCAGATTCAAGATCAAGAAAATTGAGTTTCTAAACTATGTGATTTGATCTAAACAAATCAAGAAGAATTTAAAAAAGACAGAAGTAGTCAGAAACTGATTAACATCAAAATGAATTAAGAAAGTACAGATCTTTCTAGAATTGATGAACTATTATTGAAAGTTTGTACTCAGATATGCAAATATTGTGAAACTGTTAACATGTTTGACACATAAAAGTGAAGAATAACATTGAAGAAAATATCAAGAAAATACATTTCACACATTAAAGAGAAGTCTTAGTGAAACAGTGCATTTAAGAATACTCAATTCAGTATGTAAGAAAGTACTGAAGATTAATGCTTCAGACTTTGCAGTAAAAACATGTTTATATTAGATCAAAGAAAAACAACAAAAATTCATAGCATATTGATCTAAAAAACTATCAGAATTCAAGAAGAAATATAAGATTCATGACAAGAAACTTCTTGCAATAGTGAAAGCACTATAAAACTGAAAATCTTATTTTGCAGAAACAAGTAAATCAATTTAAATCTATATGAATCACAAGAATCTGAGAAACTTTGCAACAACTAAACAACTTAATCAATGACAGATTCATTGAGTGAAGCAGTTGACAGACTATGAATTTCAGATTCATTACAAGAAAAATAATGAGAATAATGAAGTAAATATCTTAAGTAGACAATCTGATCATGAGAATGTACAGATAATATATGTTGAAATTCTCAGCAAAAACAAAGATAAAATTCTCACAAAGAGCTTAGCAGCAATGCACAAGATAAAGCAAACTTTCTTAATGAATGAAAAGCTCATCAAAATGTGTCATTATAACAGAGTTGAAGAACATTTAGAAGTTAAATGCACTGAGAATCTAGTGCAAAAAAAACACAACATTAACAATTTTAGAAATTGAATCATCAGAATAATTGCTGTGTACAATTTATGCTGAAGAAATAAAATCAATTAAGATAAATAATATGATAAAGTAACATGACTGAATGCATTAAGTGCATCATGAAAATTAATTATCATGAACTTCATTACAAAGTTATTATCATCAAAAGATTCAGCATGAAAAGTGAAATTCAACAGTATATTGATTATAATGAACAAATTAATCAAATATACAATGTTCATTTCATTCAAAGAAACTGCAACAGCATCAGTATTGATGTACATTATACTGTGAGAATTAATTAGCAATTATAAACTATCAAAAGAATTTATCATCAATAAAGACAAGTTATTTATAAACAGATTTTGAAAAATGCTCATGACAGAATTCAGAATAAAGCATAAGATGTTAACATCATATTATTCACAAATGAATGAACAGAACAAATAAATGAATTAAACAATGAAAATATATTTAAAACACTACATCAATGAGAATCAGAACAACTGAATACAGCTGTTGTTAACAGCACAGTTTGTGTACAATAATGCAAAGAACAAGATCATGAGAAAAACATCTTTCTTTGTGAATTATAACTACAATTCAAAGATATAATAAAATTCACAGAAACATGAATCACAAAGTTAAAAAGTAATTTTGAACATTGCTCAGCTGAAGAAGCTGCATCAAGATTTAATGAGACAGATCAGACAGCAGATGAAATAAACAATAGAGATGAAATCATTTAAAAAAGAAAAAAAGATATACTTGAGAACAGACAAGATAAGAACAAAAGAAAGAAGCAAGAAGTTGAAGAATAAGAGCATTGAATCATTCAAGATCATATGAGATATCAAGAAATTAAATTATGAGTTAGATTTACTTAAGAAGATGAAAATACACTCAATATTTCATACATTCATGCTACAGCACTGCAATCAGTTCATATTACTTTAAGTCACTGAAACATCTGTTGAACTTAACAAAAAATATGAAGTTAAGAACATTTTAAAAAAGAGAATGATTAAAGAAAAAACTCACTATCTCATGAAATGAAAAGAATACAATATCTTATAAAGTATCTGAAAATTCAAAGAAAATCTTAAGAACTGTATGAAAACACTTCAATATTTTGAGAAAAAAAATCAATATTAGTTCAGAAAAATTGTAAACTCACTTTGGTTTGTGAAGAACTAGAACTCTCTTGCAAGATCTTGCATAACTAGTATGCTTAGTAAGTCAGTCTTTGCAAAAAGATAAAAGCACACACTTTTTCTTTTGCAAAGACTAGCAACAATTCTATTTATACATTTCAACTCTTAAAGTTCATTATCACATAACTGTCAAGATCAGTCTCACAGTATTGTTGCTTCAATTTATTGTAAAGCAGTTACTCAACAATGACTTCAAGATCAAAACAATTCTCATGAAGAACAGAAAAAATCATACAAGTGAAAGAAGTGAAATCAAAGAATTCTGTGATGCAAGAGAAATCTGAGCATCTAAAGAAGTTTGAAGTCTTTGTAAGTGATTTCACTGAAGATGTTCATGAACTAATTATTGACAAACTTAAGAATAATGAGAACTTCATACTATGAGTGTCAGATGATGAAGAAAAAGAAGAAAAGAATGAACTCAAAGTTTATAAAATGTAAATTATATTCTGCAAAATCAATGAGCAAGTTCATGAATTTGAAGAAGTTATTTGTGAGATCAGATATACTTTGTGAAAGAACAAAGAATTTCTTTATGAGATAGTAAACACTTTTATGAAGACATCAAAATTCAGAAAGTTCTCAGAAAATGCTGTGATTTGTAAATTAAAGTTAAGAATTCAGCTCACAGAGTAAGAACATACAAATCTGCAACTTTGTGCACAAATTAAACATAATTACTTTGAGTTTACAAATCTAGAAATAGATTGTGAAGTTAAATGAACTTGATTCATAAAGATACTCTCAGATGTGAATCTCTATAAAAGCAGCATTTACAGTTACTATCATAATTTCTGTCATCAGATGAATATTAATACAGAGAACATGTTAAAGAAGACTCAGTATTCAGAGATAATTCATCATCTATACTACTTTGTCATGAATCAATGAAAAATGTAATGCAAAGAGAAAGAGCTTGTGAAAGAATGAGAACTCTTGAAGAAATTCTTGAAGAATTTGCTAAAAAATAAGACAAATTGAATTCATAATATCTGAATGAAGTGATTGCAAGTGAGTAAAAGAGATAAAAAGTCAGATGAGAAATATCTTCATTATTATAATGAACTATAATTTCAGATAGAAAGCAAAGTAAACAAAATGAACAAGATTCAAGTCATATTCTTTTATTACAATCTGAACAAACTCATGTATAAGAAAATTTGTGAACAATCAGAGCTGTCTAATATTAAAGAAAACATGATAGTTTTCACAAAGAAATTACAATTCAATTTATTCTTTTGTGAACAAAAGAAAACATCACTTTATTAAAAGAAGTCTGAGTCTTTTCAAAAAACTAATGATAAGTCTGCAACAAGATTTGAGAAAAAAGTCTCTCAGAATGATAGAAATCAATCTATTAAGTGCTTCAATTATAACAAGATTGATCATTTCACAAGAGACTGCTGAAGTGTTAAGAAGAATAAAACTTTCATGAATATTGTAAACAAAGAAAGTTCATGAAGCTCTCACAGAGCATATGAATTCTCAAAGAAGAATAATATCACTGAAAAGACAAAGAAAAAGTCTGTGAAGACAGAGTTTTTCAAGAAAGAAACTGTACACAAAATGTATAAATTTTCTCAGTTGAATCTCTTTAAGAAGAAAGCTCTGTGAGTTGTGATATATTTTGTGAAACAAGAATTATAAACAATGATGAACAGCAGAAATAACATCAACTTTCTGTGTCTGAACATAATCATAATTTTAAATTTAGTATTTCTGTTCTCTGCAAAAGATGCTGTTGATATTAATTAACAATTAATGATTATATATAATGTATATCATGAACAGATCTTCATTCACAATAACAATGAGAAAACT
Source organism: Acarospora socialis (assembly GCA_025617375.2). Classification (NCBI taxonomy): domain Eukaryota; kingdom Fungi; phylum Ascomycota; class Lecanoromycetes; order Acarosporales; family Acarosporaceae; genus Acarospora; species Acarospora socialis. The sequence continues at coordinate 2,358,754 of JAMYGW020000005.1, read as the reverse complement.
TACAAGCATCATGAATCTCTTACAATCACAGAGATAAAATCTGATATAATACTTAAAGTGATCTGACTGACTCAGAGAGATTCAGTAATAAGTTATTTTCAGTAAACTTTCACTTAAAGAAAAAATGTAAGAGATCTTGCAGAGTCAGAGAATAGCAATGAACTAAATTTCAAAGTTCTCATGAAGAAGCTAGAATCTGAAGATTTAAGTCAGATATATCAAGTTTATATAGAATACACAAAGAATCAGAGTGATGCAGCTCAAGTGAAAATTTCAGAGCTGTATTGTGATCTTGTGAAGATGTTTTTGAAAAACAAAGCTAATAACTTGTCTTCACATTGTGAGCAGAATCACATCATTAATGTGATTGATGAATGAACTTTATTCTTCAACTCTATCTATAATCTCTCAGAAAAGAAGCTCACAGAGCTTCAAAGATATCTAAATGAAAATTTAAAAAATGATTTCATTCAGTTCTTATAGTCTTTCACAGAGACATCAGTGCTATTTGCACTCAAGTTTGACAGTAAGCTGCAATTATGTGTTGATTATCATGAACTCAATGCAGTTACTGTAAAGAATCATTATCTCTTACTCTTAATTGAGAAAATCATGAATTGCATAAATGAAATCAAAATCTTCACAAAGATTAATATAAAGAATGTCTACTATTAGATTTGCATCTGCAAAGATGATGAATGAAAGACAGTCTTTCACACTCAGTATGAACTGTATAAGTACTTAATGATGTTCTTTGAGTTAATTAATGCATCAGCAATCTTTCAGTCATATATTCACAAGATACTTTGTGAGTATTTAAACATCTTTGTGATAATATTTCTGAATGACATTCTGATTTATTTCAAGAATGAGAATAAACATGAATAACATGTTCACATCATTTTAAAAGTGCTCTTAGAAGTAAAACTGTATGTGAAGCTCAGCAAGTGTCAGTTTTCTGTGAAAAGAATATTTTTTGTGAAGTTTATCATTATAAATAAAGAAGTGAAAATGAAAGAAGATCACATCATCACAGTTTTTAACTGATCAGAGTCAGAAAGTATTTTCAAAATTCAAAGCTTTATAGACTTCATGTAAGCTCACTTCAGTTTGTGAAGAGCTAGAACTTTCTTGTGAGATCTTGTGTAGTTAGTATGCTTAATAAGTCAGTCTTTGCAAAGAGATAAAAGTGCACACTTTTTCTTTTGCAAATACTAGCAACAATTCTATTTATGCATCTCAACTCTTAAAGTTCATTATCACATAACTGTCAAGATCAGTCTCACAGTATTGTCACTTTAATTTATTGTAAAGCAGTTACTCAGTAATGACTTCAAAATCAAAACAATTCTTGTGAAGAACAGAAAGAATCATGTAAGTGAAAGAAGTGAAATCAAAAAATTCTGTAATGTAAAAGAAATTTGAGCATCTAAAGAAGTTTGAAGTCTCTGTGAATGATTTCACTGAAGATGTTCATGAATTAGTTACTGACAAACTTGAAAGTAATGAGAACTTCATATCACAAATATCAAATGATGAAGAAGAAAAAAAAAAAAAGAATAAACTCAAAGTTCATAAGACACAAATCATATTCTGTGAGATCAACAAGTAAGTTTGCAAACTTAAAGAAGTTGTTTGTGAGATCAGATATACTTTGCAAAAAAGCAAAGAATTTCTTCACAAAATAGTAAACACTTTCACAGAGACATCAGAATCTGAGAAGTTCTCAGAAAATATTGTAATTCACAAATTAAAGTTAAGAATTCAGCTTGCAGAGTAAGAGCATACAAATCTGCAACTTTATGCACAAATTAAACATAATTGCTCTGAATCTGTGAATCTAAAGATAGATTGTGAAGTTAAATGAACTCAGTTCATAAAGATACTTTTGAATGCAGATCTTTATAAGAACAGTATCTACAGTCATTACTGTGATTTTTGTCATCAGATGAATATCAGTACAGAGAACATGTCAAAGAAGACTTAGTATTCAGAGATGATCTGTTATCTACACTACTTTATCATAAATCAATGAAAGATGTATTGTAAAGAGAAAGAGCTTGCAGAAGAATGAGAATTCTTGAAGAAATTTTTGAAGAATTTATTAGAAGATAAGACAAATTGAACTCATAATATCTGAATAAAGTGATTGTGAGCAAGTAAAAGAGATGAGAAGTCAGATGAGAAATATCTTCATCATTATAATGAACTTCAATTTCAGATAAAGAGCAAAGTAAACAAAACAAACAAGATTTAAGTCATACTCTTCTATTGCAGTCTGAACAAACTCATGCACAAGAAGATTTGTAAATAATCAGAGCTGTTTAATATTAAAGAAAACATGATAATTCTCACAAAGAAATTATAACTCAATCTATTCTTTCACAAGCAAAAGAAAGCATCACTTTATCAAAAGAAGTTTGAGTTTTTTCAAAAAATTAACAGTAAGTCTGCAACAAGATCTGAGAAAAAAGTCTCTCAGAATGATAGAAATCAATCTATTAAGTGCTTCAATTGTAACAAGATCAATCATCTCACAAAAAACTGCTGAAGCATCAAGAAGAATAAAACTTCTGTGAATATCACAAACAAAAAAAGCTTACAGAGCTTTCACAGAGCATATGAATTCTCAAAGAAGAATAATATCACTGAAAAGACAAAGAAAAAGTCTGCAAAAACAGAGTCTTTTAAGAAAGAGATTATACACAAGATATATGAATTTTCTCAGTTGAATCTTCTCAAAAAAAAAGTTCTATGAGTTATGATATATCTCACAAAGCAGAAACTATGAACAATGATAAACAGCAAGAATAATATCAACTTTCTGCATCTGAACATAGTCATAACTTTAAATTTAGTATTTCTGTTCTCTGTGAGAGATGCTGTTAATATTAATTAACAATTAATGATTACATATAATGTGTATCATGAACAGATCTTCATTCACAATGACAATAAGAAGATTTACAAACATCACAAACTTCTTACAATCACAAAGATAGAATCTGATATGATACTTGAAGTGATCTGATTAACTTGAAGAAATTCAGTAATAAGTTACTTTCAGCAAACTCTCACTTAAAGAAAGAATGTAAAAGATCTCACAGAGTCAGAAAATAGTGATGAATTAGATCTTAAAGTTCTCATGAAGAAGCTAGAGTTCAAAGATTCAAATCAAATATATCAAGTCTGTATAGAACACACAAAGAATCAGAATAATGTAACTCAAGTAAAAATTTTAAAGCTGTACTGTGATCTTGTGAAGATGTTTTCAGAAAGTAAAACTATTAATTTGTCTCTGCACTGTGAGCAGAATTACATTATTGACTTAATTAATGAATAGACTTCACTCTTCAACTCTATCTATAATCTCTCAGAAAAGAAGCTCACAGAGCTTCAGAGATATCTGAATGAAAATTTAAAAAATAATTTTATTTGATTTTCACAGTCTTCTGTGAGAACATCAATGCTATTTGCATTTAAGTTCAACAGTAAGCTGCAATTATGTGTCAATTACTGCAGACTCAATGCAGTTACTGTAAAGAATCATTATTTTTTACTTTTAATTGAGAAGATCATGAATTACATAAATGAGATCAAGATCTTCATGAAGATTGATATAAAGAATATTTACTACTGAATTTGCATCTACAAAAATAACAAAGAAAAGACAGTCTTCTGCACTCAGTACAGACTGTATGAGTACTTGATAATGTTTTTTGAGTTAATCAATGCATCAACAATCTTTCAGTCATACATTCATAAGATACTTCACAAGTATCTAAACATCTTTGTAATAATATTTCTGAATGACATTCTGATTTATTTCAAGATTAAAAATAAATATAAACAATATATTCACATCATTTTAGAAGCACTTTTAAAAGCAGAACTGTATGTGAAGCTCAGTAAATGTCAGTTCTCTGTGAAAAGAATATTTTTTGTGAAATTTATCATTACAGACAAAGAAGTGAAGATGAAAGAAGATTACATTGTCATGATTCTCAACTGATCAGAGTCAAAAAGTATTTTTAAAATTCAAAGCTTTATAGACTTCATGAACTTCTATAGAAAATTCATAAATGAATTTTCTCACATTGCTGTGAAACTTATAAGCATGCTGAAAGACAGTGAAGACATTTTAAAGAAAAAGTTAATCTTGCAAATATCAGAATTTCTGATCTCAGAGACTGCACATTCTTTTTGCAAATTAATTAAGATTTTTACAACAGCATCTTTTCTGAGACACTTTGATTCAAAGAAAGAAATTCAAGTAGAGACAGACATCTCAGAATTTGTTATATCTGACATTTTAATGCAAAAACACAATGACTGAAGATCAGTCACATATTACTTGCAAAAGATGATATCTGCAAAGAGAAACTATGAAACTGATGATGAAAAGCTGCTTGTTATAGTTGAGAGTGTTCATCACTGACAACATTATCTCAAAGAAATGAAACACACAGTTAAGATTCTTACAATCATGACAATCTGCATTAGATAGTAAAATCATTTCATAAGCTGTTGCAAAGACATGTGAAATAAACTCTGCAGCTATCAGCATATGACTTCTGTATGATGTACTGCAAGAAAACTATGAATTCTGTGAATGAGTCATCTTGAAGAGTCAATTATCAATGAGAAATTGAAACAAAGAATGCTATCATGAAGCATCACTCAACACTAAAAGAAATTCTGTTCTCAACAGCAATAACTGCTGCAGAGAATGAACAAAATGTAAGTGTAATCTGTAAAGTGCACATTCAAACTTGTATGCAAGTTAGACAGCTGCTAAGTGCAGACTGCACAGATCAAAAGAATAAAGATTATAGATAATAAGTTTGTGAAGCTGCTGCAGAGAAAGTCACATATGAAAATATGAGCAAGATTCTTTTAAAAAGTCTATCAGAGTATCTTCAGATAGATTCTCTTACAAATAAGATGATTCAGAGTCTGAAGACTGTTGAGACATTGAAAAAAGAGAGTCAGTATCTCAACTGAATGCAGATAAAAAATCTTCTCTATGTCAATGATGTGATGTATATTCTGCATGTGAAAGCTTTGCACAATAAGATATTGTAGAAGCATCACAATGACTTTCTTGTGAAACATCTGATCACAAATTGAATCTATGTGTAAGTGTAATGTTCTAATCTGAGCTTTCTCAAGTATGTAGAGCTAAGAGTTTGTGCTTATTGATATAATGACTGGTCTGAAATGATTCTGGTCTTTAACTCTTAGATGATTACTTAAGTTGAATATGATTCTTTTCATAAAAAAAATGATTGTGACTATATACTGAGCTTGCTCTTCAGTCTTGTTGTCAAGCTCATCAAGACAGCTCATTCATGCAACTCATTGAGCTTGCTCATCAAGCTCATCATCAAGCATGTTGAGATCTCACATGACTGCTGTCTAAATATTCTTCAGATATACATTCTTCACATGTATGCATCAGTCTGTCTCAAGCTCATTCTGACTTGATCATAACATTATTTTTTTCTTCTCAGATGTTAGTTCTCTAGAATCTATATAAGTAAGAGTATTCATATTGTTTGTTATCAGCAATGATGCTTTCTAAAAATTCAAATCACCTAAGAATCACAAAGAAAATTCAAATCAGTGATGTGTCTGTCTCATTTTCTTGTGACTATTGTGCTCATTGCAGCATCAACTGTTTTGTAATGAAATCTTAATCAAAATGTGATAAGTGTACTCATCATGATCATTCATGTGTCAGTGTATTGTGAAAGTCTCTCAATAAAACTCATCTTTCACTTCAAAAGAAAATCAGTAAAGCAAATGATGAACTGACAGTCAAGCACACTGAGCTTGCTGCACTTTTCTCAAAAGTTGTACATCTTCAGAAAACACTGAATCAGATGAACTGTTGTGCTTTGCAGAAGATTAACTGTCTTGTTGTTGAACTTAATAGTGATAATGATGAAATTGAGAATGAAGATTCTCAAACAATATCATAACTCATTAACTCAATGTTGTCATTCTTCTGAACTAATATTGACTTCTTTTTTTAAAACATTGAAGTGTTCTTGTGCAGTTCTTGAGATTCTCTTTGAGTTCTCAGATATTTTCTGAGATATTGTAATCTTTTCATTTTATGAGATAGTGAACTTTCTCACTAATCATTCTCTTCTCTAAAATGTTCTTGATCTCATATTCTTCTTTGAGTTTGACAGATGTTTTGATGATTTGAAGTGATATGAACTGATTGTAATGCTGTAACATGAATGCATGAAATACTGAGTGTATTCTCATTTTCTTGAATAAGTCTAGCTCATAACTTAACTCTTTAAAATTTCATATGATCTTGAATGATTCAATGTTCTTGTTCTTCAGCTTCTTGCTTTTTCTCTTAGTTTATATGTTGTTCATTCTTAGATATACTCTTTCTTCTTCTTCAAATGATCTTGTCTTTATTGTTCATTCTGTCTGCTGTTTGATCTGTTTTGTTAAATCTTGATGCAGTTTCTTCATCTGAGCAATATTCAAAATCATTTTTTGACTTTGTGATTCATGTTCTTTAGAATCTCATCATATTTCTGAGTTGTAGTCATAGTTCACATAGAAAGACATCTCTTTCATGATTTTGTTTCTTGCATTATTGTACACAAACTGTGCTGTTAGTAGCAACTGTACTCAGTTGTCTTGATTCTTGTTGACATAGTGTTTCAAGTATGTTTTTACTGTTTGATTCATTCATTTACTCTGTCTGTCTGTTTGTGAATGATATGTTGTCAACATCTTGTGTTTTATTCTGAGTTCTGCTGTGAATATTTTTCAAAACTTACTTATAAACAGTTTGTCTCTGTCAGTAATAAACTTCTTTGATATTCTGTGATTGTTAATCAATTCTTGCAGTATGATGTACATCAATACTGATGCTGTCATGATTTCTTTGAATGCAATGAACATCATGTACTTGATTAATTTGTTCACTATGATTAATATGTTATTGAACTTCATCTTTCATGCTGAGTTCTTTGACAGTGATAGCTTCATAATGAAGTCTATGATAATCAATTTTCATGATGCACTTGATGCATCTAGTTGCATTACTTTGTCATATTATCTATTTCAGCTGATCTTATTTCTTCAGCATGAGTTGCACACAGTGATCATCTTGATGACTCAATTTCTAAAATCACTAATGTTGCATCTTCTTCACACTAAATTCTCAGTGTACTTGATTTCTAGATATTCACTGACTCTGCTGTAGTGACACATTTTAATGAGTTCTTTGTTCATCAAGAAAGCTTGCTTTATCTTGTACATTGCTGCTAAGTCTTTTATGAGAACTTCTTTGTTGTCTTTGCTCAGAATTTCAACATGTATTGTCTGTACATCTTCATGATCAAATTGTTTACTCAAGACATCTGCTTCATCATTCTCATTATTTTTCTTGTAATGAATTTGAAATTCATAATCTATCAACTGCTTCACTCAATGAATCTGTTGTCAGTTGAGTTGCTTTGTTATTGCAAAGTTTCTCAGATTTCTGTGATCTGTATAGATCTGAATTGATTTGTTTGTTTTTGTGAGATAAGATCTTCAGTCTTGTAGTGCTTTCACTATTGTGAGAAGTTTCTTATCATGAATCTCATATTTTTTCTTGAGTTCTGATAGTTTTCTAAATTGATATGCTATAAATCTCTGTTGCTCATTCTCAATCTGATATAAACATGCTTTTACTGCAAAATCTGAAGCATCAGTTTTCAGTGTCTTTTCACATGCTGAATTGAGTATTCTCAGATGTGCTGTTCTGCTAAAACTTTTCTTTAATATGTGAAATGCATTCTTCTGTTCTTGATTTCAGTGTTATTTTTTGCTTTTGTGTGTTAAATGTGTTAGTGATTTTGCAATTCTTGTGTAGTTTGATACAAACTTTCAATAATAGTTCATCAATTCTAGAAAGATCTGTACTTTCTTGAGTCATTTTGATGTTGATTAGTTTCTGACTGCTTTCATTTTCTTTAAATTCTTCTTGATCTGTTTAGATCAAATCACATAGTCTAGAAACTCAACTTTCTTGATTTTAAATCTGCTTTTTGACTTTTTCATGTACAAAGCTCTCTCATTGAGCTTTGTTAATATCTTGCACATATATCTGCAATGCTTCTCAAGATCTTCTGAGTATATCAGAATATTATTAAGATATGTGATCACAAAATCATTGAGATATTTTCTCAACATATTGTTGATCAATCTCTGAAAGATGACTGATGCATTTTTCAATTCAAATGACATAATAATATATTTATAATGTTCATATCTCATTCAGAATGCTGTCTTTCATTTTTTATCTTCTTTCATTCTGACTTGATAATAGGTGTTTTTAAGATCTAAGTTTGTAAATCACTTAGTCTTGTTTAATTGATCTTGCAACTCTTCTATCAAAGATAGAGAATAATTATTTTGATGAGTTATCTTGTTGAGTTGTCTGTAGTCAACACATAGTCATTTTTTGTCATTCTTCTTTGATACAAACAGAATCAGATATTCTGCTGATGACTTTGATGATTTTATGAATTCTCTCTTTAGATTCTTGTCAAGGTAAGTTCTAACTTTCTTGAGTTGATTTTCACTCATTGAGTACAATGACATTCACTTAGATTGCTTTCTGTTCAATAGTGATATTTTGTGATTTCATGACTTATGCTTCAGTAAGTTCTTCTTTAATTGTTTGAGAATCTTATATGTGTTTTTGATTGCACACATTTCTTTCATACTTCAGTCAATTTTTAGATTTCTTCTGCACAATCAGAACATTTTTAGCACTGTATTGTATCTGATTGATCTTATAACATTGAATGTTATTTCTTGTGAGTTTTCAAGAATTGAGACTTTCACACAAACTTTCTCATCAATTCTTTCAATGACTTCATTTGTCATTTATATGTTAAATGAACAGTGTGCTCACCATGTTTCTAATTTTAACATATTGACTGTTTTCTGATTCATAATATTACTGTTTGCTTCAGAATTCATCAATGTGTCAATATGATGTTCATTGATTGTGATCTTGATTCACACTCAATAATCATTGTTTTGTCTTTGAGATGTTGCTAGCTTCTTACTCTCTAGTCTTGTTGAGAAAGTTTTTTGTTTTTTAATTCACTTGATTGTTCAGCTCATCTTCAAAGTTCTTGAAATCACTTTGATTCTCTTTTGATCATAAGATTCACATACTTTAAACTATGTTGCTCAATGTGTCTTTTTGAGTGTAATTGAGATTCATACTGATTGTACTTCATCTGCAACTGACTCTCAAAGACTTTTACTCTTTGCAGAAATTCAAATGATATATATTCTTTGCTGAAGATTCATCTATCTTTATTTTGCATGATGTCTTCTCTGAGTAAGCATATCTTGATCTTGTGACTCTTTGTTTGTCAAACAAGAAATTTTGACAATACTGCATCATCACTGTTGAAACATTCATCTTTAATAACTATCATCAGCTTCTTTAGCTGATCATATGTTTTTTGTTCTTTCATACTCTTACATTGTGTTTTCTGTTTTCAAGCTTGTACCTCTTGCTCAAGCTCTTGCTTCTTAAACTGAAGCTTTTCTTCTTTTAATACTCAGTGTTGATTTTCAGAATGCTGATATGCTGTCTTTAATCTTATATTGACTTCTCATTTGTTAATTTCTTTCTAATTCACATCTGAATTCAGTATTTGTCAAATGCTATTACTGTAGTCTTTTTTTATCTGAGTTCTTCAAGTATTGATCTCTTCAATCTCAATATCAAGAACATCTTTCTTGATATGTTCTTTTGTGAAAGTAGCTAATTCTTTCTCATAGTTTGATCAATCTATTGTGTTGTGTCTGTCTCTAATGTCTTTATCATATAACTTTTGAAGATATCATCTGACTTTATCTTTTGTGTTCATGTGTACTCTGCACATGTCATTGTAGCAGACTGTTCAGCTGAGAATATTGTGCACTATGTGTGTGTTCTTCTTAATCATCACTGCAACATTTTTCTTTTCATCTGAGATCTGTTACACTCTCAGACAAGATGTTTGAATTTTTCACAGTTGTAATACATTTACATCTTGTTTTGCAATATCATCTGAAACTTAGTGAATCACTCTGACTGACATTCATACTCTGTTCATCTAGTCTTTTATGATTTCTGATGATGCTTCTTGATTGTATTGAGATTTATAGAGTTCATTCTTCTATATCTTATTAATAAAATATATTACTTAATTCACAGTCAGAAGCTTTCTTCTTGATCTTTTATCATAAATAACATTCAATATTTTTTCTGTTTCATCTGTTGTTCTTACTGACAACTATTAATATTAATACTCAGATTGATCATTTTCTGAAGATTGTTTGATTGTTTTGCTTGAGCTATCTTGTCTTTAATGAACTTTCTCAACTCACAGTAGTACTGGTAGATGAGTGCTTCATTATTTCATTTGATAAGTGCTGTTAGTCACTGAAACTCTGTGATGTATACTGTTGCTGATTCACTCTACTATAAGATGTAAACTTGTTTCTTTGCTGCTCTCTCTTTGTCAATTACTCTGAAGACTTTTCTTAGTTTCTTTTTAAACTGTGCATAGTTGTTGAACATGAACTTTACATCTGCATTGCATTCTTCATATTTCTTTCTCAGAAACTCATGCAGCTTGAAGTTGATTCAATTGAAGACTGTGTTCATGAGATAGATCACTGCAAACAATGTCTTTTCTTAATTGATTTGAAACTTTAACTGATTGAACTCAATGTATAGATTGAGCTTTATCACAAAGACTCACAGTTTTTCTCATTCTTCATCAAAGATATTCAGTATCTGTATCTTAAATGCACTCAGAGATAGTTGTATCATCTGAACTGACATCATCACTGATTGTGCTATCATTCTATTTAAAGTAAATAATAGAAATGAGTTTGTCTGAACTTGTTTCAAGAACAAGATTGAGATGTTCTTCTGTGTGTCAGACATTGTACTCATTATATTGTAAAAATGTTCAAAGTGTAACATTTTAATCTGAGCTTTCTCAGATATGTAAAACTAAGAATTTGTGCTTATTGATATAACAGCTGATCTGAAATGATTTTGATCTTTAACTCTTAGATGATTACTTAAGTTGAATATGATTCTTTTCATAAGAAAAATAATTGTGACTATATACTGAGCTTGCTCATCAGTCTCATCATCAAGTCTGTCAAGATGACTCATTCATACAACTCATCAAGCTTGCTCATCAAGCTCACTGTCAAGCATGTCAAGATGTTATGTAACTGCTGTCTAAATATTTTTCAAATATATGTTCTTCACATGTATGCATCAGTTCATCTCAAGTTCATTCTGACTTAATTATATAACAGTAAGTTTATAAGAAGTACTGATGATCAGAGATGAGAAAACAAATTGAAACTATTATTTATTCTGTTTTGTATGTCTAGAAGCATGAATGATTCACAGAAAGTCTGTGAAGTGATTACAGTTCTTGAAATACTCTACACAGCTTTGAGACATAATCACAATAAACTTCATTACAGATCTGTCAGAGAACAAAGTCTATAAAGATATTTATGATGTGATTCTGAATGTAATTGACAAATTCTTGAAGATGTGTCACTATATTTCATATTAAAAGAACATAATCACAGAAGATCTCACAGAGATCTTTGTACAGAAAATAATTTGTTTGCACAGAGTTCTGACTGTAATAGTGTTAGATTAAGAATCACTGTTTATTTTATGATTCTGAGTCAATGTGATGTATATTTTAAAGATTAAGTGATAACTAAACACTGTCTTTCATTCACAAACTAATGAGCAGACAGAGCATCAGAATAATATTCTTAAACAATATCTGCAGAGTTATGTCAATTATGAGTAAAATGACTGAGCAGTGCTATTGCTCTTAACAAAATTTGTGTACAATGCAAGCAGACATTCTGCAACTCAAAAAACATCTTTTAAGATGATTTATAAATATCATTCAAGATTCAATCTGTTGTTCATAAACAAGATGATTAAGTATACAATGAAAAAGAATAGCTTCATAAAAGCTGAAATTCTTGCAGATCAACTTTGCATCTGTTATAAAGAGACTCAAAGATTTCTCATGAAAGCTCAAGAGTATCAGAAGAAGTACTATGATAAGAGATGATAAAACATCACATTTAAGCTTGAACAAAAGATCTGACTACATATTAAGAACATATTCATAGAGAGATTCTCACAAAAGCTAAATTGACTACACTATGAACTCTATAGAATTATTGATCAGATAGAGAATTAGATTTATAAGTTAAAGCTGTCAAAGACTCTTAATATTCATGATGTCTTTCATGTCAGTTTACTTTGAACTCATAGATCTCACAAAAACAACAAATTCTCAGAACCTGAATCTTTATGTTTAGTGATAGACTTAGATTTTCATGAGTATGAGATTATCATTATTTTAAATTCACAAATCATAACAATCTCTGATGCACAGTCAACATTGTAATATCAAATTGCATGAAAAAGATACACAGATCTAATCTGAAAATCAAAAGTTAATGTAAAGAATGCTCAAAGACTAATTAACAAGTTTCACAAGAAAAATCTCAACAAGCTCAAGTCAACACTTACAAAGTTCAAGAAAACTAAAGTCTGACTTAATTTCACTCTTGTGCTCATCTGCAAAGATTACTTATCACTTGCACTGTATAGAAGTGCAGACTTTTATGAGTGTTTTTTACTCAAAGTGTCAGCACTATAAGATTATCAAGAAATTAAGATGCTGATTAAAAGAACTCAACAGAGCTTAACAAAATAGATCTGTGATGAAAATCTAGCAGTATTAATGAATGTACTCTCACTGTTCATACTTCTCAGAAAATTTGCAAAAAACTGAGAAGAATGATTTGAAAATGATGTCATTAAACAAAGAAGTCAGCACATATCTGACTGAGAAGTGAGAAGAAGATCTATTCTCTTCAGTCACAAGTGATATTACTCAGATCAGTACTTTGAATTATATTTATTAGAAAATATTTACAGAAAAAAGAAAAAATCAATATATTTTCTTCTGCTGAAGAAAATAAAGTTAATTTATTTTTTTTGATTGATGACATTGTTCAGATTGATATTTTAAGTTATATCAGTATGAAAGAAACTTACAGAAGAGAGAGAGAAAATAAATTATCATAGTAATGAGAAACATCTCTATTCTTTTGATCATGATCTGCTGAAGCATTCTTATATTCTTTATTATTTATGAAGTTTCTTTTCAATTATAAACTGTCATAAGATAGTTCAATATCTGCAATATATGTAGTTTTGCAGAAACAGACAACAACAATGTAAAGAGTGAAGACAGTGACATCAAATTCAGAGATGACAACTCAGAGAAAAGAAACAACAATATTATCAGAGTTAGTGTACATAATCATCATCAGATAAAAAAACAAATCAAACTCTGAAGAAGTACTTTTTTCTTTTGTATCATTTATAAAAAGTAATGTGAGAACAGACAGAGCAGATGATGATGATAATAATATAAAAGTAAATAATGACAGCAGTGCAGAAGCAGATGAGAACAGTATAATACTGAAAATGCAAAAACAATCAACTCAAAGACAATCTACACACTTCTGAATACAGTCTGAGACATTATCATAGCACTTTGTGAACATCTTCTTCTTTTCACTGTCAGAAGTGCACACAACACATTTTAAAACACAAATAACATTTATTTTGATGATTAAAATAATCTATTTATAATGTTCACAGTGTGTAAAACACAGCAGAACATCAGTGATTCAGTACTGATGCTGTTAAGATTGATTTCTTAACATACACTCATTCTTTGAAGTCTGTATTCACAGAGACTGCACACTGAAAGCAGTCTTGTGATTAGTCAGTATACAGTCAAAAAAACTTAAATCAACAACTAGATCTGAGAATCACTGAACATTTGCAAAGTAAAAAGTCATTATTTAGTTATCTGACACTCACAGTGTTAGTCAATATACTCATGATTTAAAGTTCAAAACAAATCATTCACACATGCTCAGTAATGACATCTCAAGCATAAATCAGAGAAGAATCTCTTCACAACTACTCATCAACTATATTTGATCTGATTTTGTATGTGCAAATGTTGTGATGCAGAAAAAAGTTTAGAAAGACACACATTTTGTATGCAAAAAAATTGAAATCACTCACTTTTAATACATTTTCACATTCTGCTCAGAGACTCTTACTCAGTTATAAGTGAAAAGACTTGATGAAAATTTCATCATGATTATAATGATGAAGTTACTCAACTGTGAGTGAAAAGTCTTAACATTTCATCACAGTTAGATCACTCACTTGCTCAGCACAGTTAAATAAGTTCACAAGATATCAAAAATGTTTGCAGCAACTGAGTAAGTTCATGAGATATCAGAAACATTTGTGACAGCTGAATAAGCTTGTAAAATATCAGAGATGTTTGCAGCAGCTGAATAAGTTTGTGAGATATCAGAAATGTTTGTGACAGTCAAATAAGTTTGCAAGATATTAAAGATGTTTGTAACAGCTGAATAAGCTTACAAAATATCAGAAATGTTTGCAGCAGTTAAATAAGTTTGTGAGATGTCAGAGACATCTGTAACAGTTAAATAAGCTTGTAAGATATTAAAGATGTTTGTGATAGCTAAATAAGCTTGCAAGATGTCAGAAATGTTCATAACAGTCAGATAAGCTTGTGAGATGTTAGAGACATTCATAGTAGTTAGATAAGATTTGTGAAACATCATGAATGATTATAAAACACTGAAGAAGACTCACAAAACATTAAAAATAATCATAAAACACTGAAGAAAATCTGCAGAACATTGTGAATGATCATAAAATACTGAAAGTAAGTTCATAGAGTATTGAAGAAGATCTGCAAAATATTATAGATGATTATAAGACATCAGAAGCTGTTCATGAAAGATTAAAGAAAATTTGTGAGACATAGTGTTCATAAGACATCAGAGAATGTTCACAAAACATTAAGATAAGTTTGCAAAGCATTGACACAAGCTTGCAGAACACTGAGACTAAACTGTGAAGTATCAGTCAAGTTAGAATGAACTGAAGAACTGTCTTAGTACTTTTTTTTCTCACAAATTTTGAATATTAAAGAAGTCTTACTCACTATTTTTCTTCTCATCAAGAAGTTTTTTCAACAGAGAGTCAGCTGAAGATATGTGTCATGAGAATGTGACACATAAGAAAGAGAACAACTGTAAACTCACTCTGATTCATGAAGAGTTAGAACTTTCTTGTGAGATCTTACATAGTTAATATGCTTAGTAAGTCAGTCTTCACAAAGAAATAAAAGTGCACACTTTTTCTTTTGCAAAGACTAGCAACAATTCTATCTATGCATCTCAACTCTTAAAGTTCATTATCATGTAACTGTCAAGATCAGTCTCACAACATTTCACTAAATAAATAGTTAATCAGCAGTATAGCA
This sequence comes from Acarospora socialis, assembly GCA_025617375.2. Lineage (NCBI taxonomy): Eukaryota > Fungi > Ascomycota > Lecanoromycetes > Acarosporales > Acarosporaceae > Acarospora > Acarospora socialis. The sequence continues at coordinate 2,343,266 of JAMYGW020000005.1, read as the reverse complement.
TGAATATTCTTTTTATCTTTCAATAAATTCAATAAATTATGAGTCTGACTTAGCAAGAAGCTTTTCAGAGAAAGTGCATACTGTTTTAATGTCTCAACAGCTTAATATGAGAACTCAAAGATTAAGCAAAACAAACATTATCAGTCATCAATACAGAGCTTCAAGATTAAACAAAACAACACTTTTAACAGCTTAATACAAGATTAAAACAAACACTCTTGACTGTCAATACAGAGCTTAAAGATTGAGCAAAATGACATTCTTGACACTTAATATGAAGCTTTAAGATTGAGCAAAACAAAACTTACTGACAACTTGATATGATACTCAATGATTGAGCAAATAAGCACACACACTTCTTCTTTCTCTTATTTACATTATCTTCTTCTGTATATCTTAATACTTCATTTTATTTATTTTTTATATTATGTGTCAACTATCATCAAAAGCTACATCATGAATTTTAATGACTCTTTCATGAAACAATGACTCATTTCAATTCTCAGTTGCAAGAACTGCAATCAATAATTCACTTTCATGAGAAAATGACTGATAGATAAAGATCTATAATATGTCATTAAAATCTTAGCAGTTGATACTTCTGTCAGTAACTTTTTCTTTTTATTCAACAATCTTAACTTCAAAAGTCAGAAGTCTGACATAAAGACTTTGTACTAACTCATCATTTATATCAGTATAGATAATTAAAAATATATTGCAGACAAGATTAATGTGAAGAATGCTTGAAATATCTTAAAGTTCAAATACAGAAAGAAACTGCAAATCACTGAAAAACAATATTTAACAGAGTTTATTGAATACAGAATGTTGACAAATGTATTTATTAATGAAGTATAAACACATCTCAGCAAGCTTGACAGAAAGATTGTGATTATTCAGTCTGATATAACTGATTTATTCAAGTCTGAGCAACAATTTCAAACATTTCTTCAAGCATTATCTGAGAACTACACAGTGATTCATGACACAATTAACATTTAAAACATCTCAAACATCAAGAAAGATCTGCAAAAGCTTCAAGAGAAAAAAATACAATTAAAAACTGTTGAGACTGTCTTGTAAACAGATTAACACAAAGAGAAAGATCTGACACACTTATATCAGTATGATGTGAAATATCATTATTGAAAATTGTCAAACTCTGACAACAATCATTCTTCTTAGCATAAATCAGTTAAATGTCTTCTCTGTTGCAGTTCTCATTATATTTGAGACTGTAAATATCTTTTTGCTGCTCACAAAAATGTTAAGTTAAGAATTTTATCTATTTTAATCACAGTTAAGTCAGTCAAAAAGTCAGACAAATTGTCTGCAGACAACTTACATCATAAAGACAAAATAAGATTTAAGCACAAGAACAGAAAGCATAAAGCTTTTAATGTTAAAACTGAGAAAAACAGTAATTTATTCTCATCTGAGTCTGATGCAGAGAAAAACAATGAGATTGTTACTTTGTTTAAGAAAGCTGTCAGTAAGATACTCAGCTCTGAGTAAATTGTGAACTTTAAATGCTTCACACACATAATTAATCAACATTAACTCTTCAGTGACTTCTTAATATGCATATGATGTTGATAAATTAAAGTTGAAGAAAAACACTTATACTCACACTACTATGAAGTTGCAGTCATGCAGAATAAATTCAGAAACTTTGTGAATCTGAATTCAACATTTTATATGTCTAAATTAGAAGTCAATCTTCTGTCAAAAAAGTAAATGTGTAAAATGAAATTGCAGAAAAGCTTTGATCAGCACAGTCTTTATATGTGAAATAAACATAACAATGTCATGATAAAAGTGTCTGAATGAGATGATGTCTATATAATTAAATATATTGCAAAAAAACTGAATGAGTTCACTCTGTTATCTGTCATACACATATTACTTAATTTAGAAATAACTCTTTCAGTCACAGTACTGAATGTGAACTTTCAGATACAGACTGATTTGTTAAGCTCTGCTGACACTTCATCTTCTGTTGATACTTCATTTTCAAGTGAAAAGATTAAGATTTACAAGCTATAACATCAACAATTTGTTTATTTTAACTCTGCAAAGCTTCATGATCTTTATAAAGTCATGATTTTTGAGCAGTCAATTTTCATTGCTAAAGACAAGAAGAACATCTGTGAAGTTTGTGTTTTCATTAAGTTTGTCAATCAGCAAGAACACAATGTGAGCAAGAAAAAGATCAACATTCTTGTTCTGATTTTCATTGATATATGTGATTTTTTATTTCTGTTATTTACTGAACATCAGTACTTTCTGAAGATTGTGAACAACTATTTTTGAAAGATATAAACAATATTGCTGAAGTAATGCAATAATGTCTTACAGAAACTGCAAGAGTGATGACTAAAAATTGAGCTTCAAATTAATATGAAAATGCTTGCTGTACAGAGTGACAATGTTACAGAGTTAAGATCAATTCTGAATGACTGATGTAAATTTTTTAACATCACACTGCAGTATACTATGCTCTACATATCTATTCAGAATAATGTTGCTGAAAGAGTCATTTGTATTATTGAGACTTCAGTGCACATCATGATCAAAAAAACAGAACTTTCAATAAAGTTCTGAGTGAAGACAGCACAAATAGATGTTTATTGTTATGATTATACTCTAGATGCTTTGCTTATTTGACTGCTTGCTCAGTCATGTCTATTCACTTAGATCTTATATAACTTTCACACATAGCTAGAGTGTAATAATAACAGACTTTCACTTATACACTTAACATTGATAGTCATGACTTCTCATTACATACTAATTACTATATGGCATTGAGCTCAATAGATCTCTACTGAGAACTTAACTTCTCATTGTGAATATTGCACTACTGACATCTATCTTCACAATTGAACAGCAACTGATTTCTTAATTAATGACAGATAAACAACTTTGAAGAAGATCTTCACTGATGTGCAGCTATTCATTGATTATATTTGTGTCTGAGATTGCAAGTACTACTTCTATATTGATCTCAAGTCATTGCTGAAGAACAGACAGAACAAGTTCATGAATTAAGAATGAGTGAGAGTCTTCATGAACTATGTGAATAAAATCACAAAACAGTATCTGCTTTGAGTTTCAGATCTTAAGTGAATTATTAAAAGTTATGTTGTAAAGTTCATTGAGAATGAGAAGAAAGACAATGTTGATTTCAAACTGCAAAAATAAACACTAAACATTCTGTCTGAACAGAAATCAGTTAAGTAATCATGAAAAAATGCAGTCATCACAGATTCTGCAGCATCTACAACTCTGTTTATTGTTTTTGAGCAAATTTACAGACTCAGACTCATGAGTTTAAATGACAAAAAAAAGTTTAAGTTAACTGCAGACAATCTCAATACATTCTCATCAGACATTTATATGATGAATAGATCAACTGTAATTAACTTAAACAGATTACAGACAAATAAACAGAATGAAATTAAATAATTTTTACACATTGAAGTTTCTGTCAGCAAAGCATTAAATATTTTAACTGAGAAAGTTAAAACATTCTTGTGTGTTAAGATTTCAAAGAGAAAACAGAACAATAATGATGAAGACTTTGATGAGTTTATGATTAAAATATTATGAATTATGCTGATATTTACAGCACTCACTGCAGATAATGAAAAAAATACTGAGAATATCAGATCTGACATTTTCACATCTGTTATCTATGTTGAAGCAATAAAAGACTCAGTTTGAGAAGAGATGTAAAAAAATGCTATTTATACAGAATTAATGACTCTAACAGTCAACAGAACATAAGAAGAGATTATATCATCAAAAAATGTAAATATAGTGATCAGCAAAAAGATGTTTAAACTCAAACTGAACACTGATGAATTTCTGAACAAGTTTAAAACAAAAATTATGATGAGAGATTTTTCACAGATGTATAACATTGATTATGAGAACATCTTTGCATTTACAGTCAAGTTCAACACTCTTTGAGTCTTTTTTGTCATTGTTGCTCTTAAGAATCTTGAATGTCATCAGATAAATATCAACAACATCTTCACAAAATTCTTTCTTAAAAAGATCATCTACATGACAGTTTTTTCTAAAGTTCAAATTGCATCTAACTGTACACTGTATATACTGTGTAATCTTTATAATCTGAAGTAAGTCATGCAAGATTAACATAAATGATGTGTTACTGATCTGCATAAGCTAGACTTTTGTTAGAATGTAAATCTAAGCTATGTGATTCAAGATATAATATATAAGTAAGTTAAAAAAGTAAGTGAGTAAAGAGCTGTGACCACTATATATGTAGTGAGAATGCTTAATAAGCATGCTTAATCAGCATGATCTCATGTGAAGTGATCATGTTCTGTAATAAGTTTTCTTCTTTGAAACTGAAAGACAGTGCTCTCACTGTGACAACTATCTATAATCATGTTTTATATTCATCTGATGTCTCATCTGCTCTAGAATTCATTATAATTCACTTTCATAATCTTGTTATTGTAATGATAACACAGTGTGTGCAGAAAGACTGTTTTTGAGTGTGAATTTGATGTAAATGAAAACACATTGTAGTCATAGAAATGTGTGCAAAAATGAGTGTGAAATTGAGTCTGAAATCAATGAAATGAATGAATAAAGACTAGTAACAAGTCATGTCAAAAAGACATCAATTTGTATGCATTTTGATGTCAAAAAAACACTAGAAATCACCATAATCTAGTCACTTGTGTTGCTGTAGCTCTTTGTCTGATTTAAAGATTCAATAACATCAAACACAAAGTATTTAACAATATAATCTATAGACATTTGTAGAAGCATCATATTCAACATGATAAACAGCATTTTCATCATCATCATTGTTGTTGTTATTGTCAGTGACCACATTGTAAACTTATAACTCATTTGTAAATGTAAAATGCATAAGTTTAGAAGTCTTGATCACACAAGCATTTCATGAAGAATTATTCAAATTAGAATCTTTGTAACATCAATGTGAAGACTGATTTGAAGACTAATTTAAAAATCAATATAAAAATTTATATGATGACTGATTCAGAGATCATCAATAGTGACTATATAGATTAAATTATATAGTTTTTTGTGAGTTTAAGACCTGAATAAAGACCTCTATTGAGATAAGTTTCTTGAGATTGTGATAAAGATTTGAGTTGATGTTTTAATAGATCATCATTAGTGCAGATGAGGTAGACAGGTGTGTTGTTGTTGAAAGATGAATAATAGTCTGTAAATACACTGTAGATTTGTGATGATTGATGATGTTGTTGTGAGTGTAGTATTTGTGTATGATTGAGATCATAGTGTCAGTCAACAAAAATGTAAATTATGACATCAGAACATCACATCATGTCTTAATACTATGAAGATTTATACATTTCATGACTGTTAATTCAGCTAGATATCACTTCATAGTTTTGTCTTGAAGATTCATGCTGAGATTCTTTCTAACTGCATTGAGTTTATGAACTAAAACTATCTTGCAAATTCAACTGACAAATAGATAAACATCACAAATTATAGACTTTCTTTCTGACATTAAGACATCTTTCATAGATCTAAAATCAAAAAAGTCTAGTTCTTTCACTCTATAACATTCTGACTGAGTTTGAAATCTATAGTACTTATATTGAGACTTGTTTTGAGACTTATTTGAAGACTTATTTTAAAATTCATTTTGTAATGTTTCAGAACCTTGCTCAGATGCTTTATAACACTATGTTTAGCTGCTGAAGAATCTGTATGACAATGTTTTTGATGTTATTGCAGATTAAAGATTTAAATGATGTAAGTGTGATCTTTATGAATTCAGAGATCATTGATTCATCATATTTATTTGAAATGTTTGTGAGTATAACTGATGTCAAATTCAAATCATTATTCATCATGTTATTCAAACCATTTCAAGTGATCTGACAGGTACTGAGTGTCATAATTTGTATGAGAATTTGCTAGTAAATAAAAACTAAATGTAGAAACTTGACTGATCTAATCAAAGAATCAAGAATTAAGAATTTGTGCAGTTGGTGCAATCAATTGTTAAAGTGTAAATCTAAGCTATGTGATTTAAGATATAATATATAAGTAAGTTAAGAGAGTAAGTGAGTAAAGAACTGTGATCACTATATATGTGATGAGAATGCTTAATAAGCATGCTTAATCAGCATGATCTCATGTGAAGTGATCATGCTTCATAACAACTTTTATCAAAGCAACATTAACTCATGTCTTCTCATCAACAGCATCAAAAGAATCATGCTGCTTCTCTATGTAAACAATATAATTGTAGTTTCAGCAAGTCTGACACATGTTTTCTGATTCAAGAAAGCTCTTGTGAAAATATTCAAAGTTAAGAACTTGAAGAAGACACAGAAAATTCTTGATATACAAGTCACACACAATCACAAGAGAGAAACTCTACATCTAAATCAGACTCACTATGTAAATAAGATGCTGAAAGATCTTTATATGTAATTTGACAAGCATAAGATCACAACAATTTTACTTAATAAATATAATGTTTTTCATCTCATCAGCTCAGCTGATCAAAGAATAGATTAAAAACAATATTAACATGCAATTGAAAGTCTGATGTATATGATGATTCATACTTGACTGAACATCATCTTTGCTTTAAATTAACTAAGTTAATATCTTAGTGATCTCACAGAACATCATGAACATGTGTTTAAGAAATTGCTGCAATATGTGAAATTAATTATCAATTTTAACATTGTGTACAGACTCAGTGAGAGTCAAATCATGCTTAAATATTTCAACTTTAACTATGCATCAGACAAACAAGATCAAAAGTTAATTCTAAAACATGTATACATGCTTGAAGATAAATTAATATCATGAACAAGTTGAAAACAGAAGTCTGTTGTCATCTTAATTACAGAAATTGAATATATAATTATGTCAATATGTGCAAAGACTGAAGTCTGACTTACACAAATATGTTATAATTATACTGTATTTGATATGAGCAGTCTCAGAAGTATGATTGAAACTGAACACTCAGACATGAAACAATGAGTATAAGACTTAACAAAGCATGCAATAGTGCTGAGACACTATTGACACAATGAGCACAAGAACATGCTGAACATGCTAGACATGTCAGTTCTATATAGTAGAGTTGTTTCTCTTATGAAAACAATTATATTCAACTTAAATAATCATCTAAGAGTTAAAGATCAGAACTATTTCAGATCAATTATTATATCAATAAGTACAAACTCTTAACTCTACATACTTGAGAAATCTCAGATTAGAATGTTACACTTTGAACACTCTTATGATATAACAAGTACAATGTCTGACACACAGAAAAACATCTCAATCTTGTTTCTGAGACAAGTTCAGACAAACTTATCTTTATTATTTACTTTAGATAGAATGATGACACAATTAATGATGATGTCAGTTCAGACTATACAACTATTTCTGAGTGCATTTAAGATACAGATATTAAATATCTTTGATGAAGAATGAGAAAAGCTGTGAGTCTTTGTGACTAAGTTTAATCTGTACATTGAGTTCAATCAATTAAAGTTTCAAATCAATCAAGAAAAAACACTGTTTGCAACAATCTATCTTGTGAATGCAGTCTTTAATTGAGTTGATCTCAAGCTGCATGAGTTTCTAGAAAAGAAATACAAAGAACATAATACTGATGTGAAGTCTATGTTCAATGACTATGAATGATTTAAAAAAAAGCTAAGAAAAGTCTTCAGAATGATTGATGAAGAGAGAGCAGTCAAAAAATAAGTTCACATCTTGTGACAGAATAGATCAGCAGCAGTATACATCATTAAGTTTCAGCAGTTAGCAACACTTATTAAATGAAATGATGAAGCACTTATCTATCAATACTACTGTGAGTTGAGAGAATTCATCAAAGATGAAATAGTTCAAGCAAAACAATCAGACAATCTTCAAAGAATGATTGATCTAAGTATCAACATTGATAGTCATCAGTGAGAACAACAGATGAAATAAAAAGAATATTGAATATCATCTATGATAAAAGATCAAGAAGAAAGCTTTTGATTGTAATTAAAGTAATACATTTTATCAATAAAACATAGAAGAACAGATTCTATGAATCTTAATATGATCAAGAAGTGTCATTAGAAATCATAAAAAACTAGATGAGTGAAGTTTGAATGTTAAATGAAGTGATTCACTAAGTCTCAGATAACACTGTGAAACAAAATGTGAATATATTACAACTGCAGAAAATCTGAACATCTTGTCTGAGAATGCAACAGATCTCAGATGAAGAGAAAAAATATTGCAGTGACAGTCAAGAAGAATATATGTGTAGTGCATGACACTCTCAGCTAAACAGTCTGCTACAATAACATGTGCAGAGTACACATGAGTGCAAAAGATGAAGTCAGATGATACTCTCAGAAATCATGCAAAGAAAGATATGACATGACAGATCAATCAACTTGTGAGAAAGAATTAACTATTCTTATCAAGAAAAAAGTTCTTGATGCTGAGAAAGAAGACAATGTTCTCAAAGATGACATTAAAGAGACTGATGATCATGAATCTCAGATTGATGAATCATGAATATTTTTCAATAACAATACACTTATAAGAGAAAGTTTGAACAATACTGAGACAGAGTTCTCAAAGAAGTATCAAACAAAGATCAAGAAAGATCTAAGTGCTCAAAAAGAAATAACATTAAACTGCAAGATGATGCAGAAGAAAAAGCAAAGAGTTTAAACTCAGAGAGTGAAGACATGCAGAGAATTTGATGAACTAATGAGAGATGTATGAATGACTATGTGAAAATCAATGTCAAAATTTCTTGTGTAAAGAACAAAGAGCCACAAAATTAAAATATACTTACCTGAAAAATATATCATGCAGAATGAAGACAGATGAATCTTCAGTGAAGAATATATATCATTTGAATTTCTGCAAAGAGTAAAAGTCTTTGAGAGTCAGTTGCAGATGAAGTATGATCAGTATGAATCTCAATTACACTCAAAAAGATGCATTGAGCAGCACAGTCTAAAGTATGCAAATCTTATGATCAAAAGAAAACTCAGATAATTTTAAGAACTTTGAAGATGAGCTGAAGAACTGAAGAAGTCAAAAAATGAAATGCTTTCTTGACAAGACTAGAGAATAAGAAGCTAGTGGTGTCTCAAAGACAAGACAATGATTGTTGAATATGAATCAAGATTGAGATCAACAAACATTAAATCAACACATTGATGAATTCTGAAGCAGACAGCAACATTATGAGTCAACAAATAGTTAACATGTTGAGATTAGTGACACAGTGAGTGCACTGTTCATTCAACATATGAATGACAAATGAAATCATTGAAAGAATTGATGAGAAAATCTGTGTGAAAGTCTCAATTCTTGAAAATTCACAAGAGATAACATTCAATGTTATGAAATCAATCAAATATAACACAATACTAAAGATGTCTTAATTGCATGAAAAGAATCTGAGAATTAATTGAGTTATGAAAGAGATATGTGCAGTCAAAGATACATATAAGATTCTCAAACAATCAGAAATGAGCTTATCAGAACATAAGTCATGAAATCACAAAATATCATTATTGAACAAAAAGCAATCTAAGTGAATATCATTGTACTCAATGAGCAAAGATCAACTCAAGAAAGTAAGAGCTTATCTTGATGAGAATCTCAAGAGAGAATTCATAAAATCATTGAAATCATCAACAGAATATTCAATTCTGTTCATATCAAAAAAAAATGACAAAAAATGACTATGTGTTGATTACAGACAACTCAACAAGATAACTCATTGAGACAGTTATTTTCTATTGTTGATAGAAGAATTACAAGACTGATTGAGCAAGACTAAATGATTTACAAGCTTAAATCTTAAAAACATCTACTATTGAGTCAGAATGAAAGAAAATGAAAAATGAAAAACAGCATTCTGAACACAATACAGACATTATGAATATACTGTTATGTCATTTGAACTGAAGAATGTCTCAGTCATCTTTCAACAATTAATCAATGACACATTAAGAGAATATCTCAACAATTTTGTGATCACATATCTCAACAATATTCTGATATACTCAGAAGATCTTGAGAAGTATCACAAGCATGTGTACAAGATACTAACAAGACTCAAAGAGAGAGCTCTGTACATAAAAAAGTCAAAAAACAGATTTGAAATCAAGAAAGTTGAGTTTCTAAACTATGTAATTTGATTTGAACAGATTAAGAAGAATTCAAAGAAGATAAAAGCAGTCAAAAACTAATTAATGTCAAAAAGAATTAAGAAAGTACAGATCTTTCTAGAGTTAACAAACTATTATTGAAAGTTTGTATCAAACTATGCAAAAATTGTGAAACTGCTGATGCATTTAACACACAAGAGTAAAAAATAACATTGAGATAAAGAACAGAAGAATGCATTTCACATATTAAAGAAAAGTTTTAGTGAAACAGCACATCTAAGAATATTCAATTCAGCATGTGAGAAGACACTGAAAATCAACACTTTGAATTTTACAATAAAAGCATGTTTGTATCAGATTGAGAATGAGCAGCAAAAATTCATAGCATATCAATCTAGAAAGCTATCAGAACTCAAGAAAAGATATGAGATTCATGATAAAAAGCTTCTTGAAATAGTGAAAGCACTGCAAAATTGAAAATCTTATCTTGTAAAAATAAACAAGTCAATTCAGATCTACACAGATCACAAGAATCTGAGAAACTTCACAACAACAAAGCAACTCAATCAACAACAGATTCATTGAACAAAGTAGTTAGTAGATTATGAATTTCAGATACATTACAAGAAAAGTAATAAGAATAATGAAGTAAATGCTTTGAGCAGATAATCTGATCATGAAAGTATACAAATGATACACATCAGAATTTTGAACAAAGACAATTAAGAAATTCTCATCAAGAACTTAGCAGCAATGTATAAGATAGAACAAGCTTTCTTGATGAACAAAGAACTCATTAAAATGTGTCATTACAACAGAGTTAAAGAACATCTAAAAGTCAAATGCACTGAGAATCTAGTGTGAAGAAGATGCAATGTCAGTGATTTTAAAAATTGAGTCATTAAGATAATTGTTATGTGCAACTCATACTGAAGAAACAAGATCAATTAAGATAGAAGATATAACAAAGTAACATGACTGAATGCATCAGATGCATCATGAGAGTCAGTTATCATGAATTTCATTACAAAATTGTCATCATCAAAAGATTCAGCATGAAAAATAAGATTCAATAGTATATTGATTATAGTGAACAGATTAATCAAATACATGATGTTCATTTCATTCAGAGAAACTGTGACAGCATCAATATTGACATACACAATACTACAAGAATTGATTAGCAATCACAAGCTATCAAAGAAGTTTATCACCAACAGAAACAAGCTGTTTACAAGCAAGTTTTGAAAAATGCTGACAGCAGAACTCAGAATAAAACACAAGATGTCAATGACATATCACTTACAGACAAATGAACAAAGTGAATGAATGAATCAGACAGTAAAGATGTACTTGAGACACTATGTCAACAAAACTCAGAACAACTGAGTATGACTGTTGTTAATGACACAGTTTGCATACAACAACACAAAGAACAAAATCATGAAAGAAACATCTTTCTATATGAACTATAACTACAATTTGAAGATATGATGAGATCTCAAAGAACACAGATCACAGAGTCAAAAAATAATTCTGAATATTGCTTAGATAAAGAAACTATATTAAGATCTAATGAGATGAATTGAACAGCAGACAGAACAAATGACAGAGACAAAATCATTTGAAGAAGAAGAAAGAGTATATCTAAGAATGAACAACATATGAACTAAGAAAAAAAGCAAAAAGCTGAAAAGCAAAAGCATTAAATCATTCAAGATCATACAGAACATTAAAGAACTAAGCTATAAGCTAGACTTACTTAAGAAAATGAGAATACATCTGATATTTCATGCATTCATGCTACAGCACTGCAATCAGTTCATATCACTTCAAATCATTGAAATGTCTGTTGAATTCAATAAAGAATATGAAGTTGAGAACATTTTAGAAAAGAGAATGATTAATGAAAAAGTTTATTATCTCATCAAATGAAAAGATTATGATATCTCAGAAAATATCTGAGAACTCAAGAAGAATCTCAAGAACTGCACAAGAACACTTCAATATTTTGAGAAAAAAGATCAATAGAGTTTCAGAAGAATGATGACACTGAGTTTATAAACTGACTTAAGTTTTGATCAGTTGAAGAATTTGTTTCATTTTTTGTTTCATCATTATCACTGTCAAGCTTGACAGCAACACACTGAATCTTTTGAAAAATTCAAGACTTATTCTGCTTTATTGTTGTATGAAGATGCAGAATTTTGAAATTTAAATTTTAAAGAATTTCAAGCTGAGCAGCATGCTCAGTCTCAATCTCATCAAGTTGAGACTCAAACTTCTTGTGAACTCAGTTCAGCAACTTAAGAGATATTGAAACACAGAAACAATCACAACAAGTATACTTTACATATTTGAAAGCATCTGTCATTCAAACACAGAGAATGTCACAATGACAACAACACTCACAAGCAAGTGAGAAAATGACACCACACTGAGAAATGACTTTTGCAAGCACAAGACAGTTTTTGAATTTGTTAAGCATTCTGAGTGATGAACAAGCAATTAGAATATATACTCTCACTTAAATAGACACTAGAAACTAAATGTCTGAGAAGAAAAAAATGATGTTACAATCATACTGCATTCAGTATGAACAGTCTCAGAAGTATAATTGAAACTAAACACTCAGACATGAAACAATGAACACAAGACTTAACAAAGCATGCAATAGTGCTGAAGCACTATCAGAATAATGAACACAAGAGTGTGCTGAACATGCTGAGTGTGTCAGTTCTATATAGTAGAGTCATTTTTCTTATGAAAATGATTGTGTTCAACTTAAATAATCATCTAAGAGTTAAAGACCAGAACTGTTTCAGACCAGTCATTATATCAATAAGCACAAACTCTTAGCTCTACATACTCAAGAAATCTCAGATTAGAATATTACAAGATACTGCAAGACATAAATATGAGTAAGTATCTTGAAGATAATTTATACTGTGTGAACATCAAGAAAAATGAAGCTCATCAAGCAATCTTATCTCTTCAGCTCAAGAAAGACAATTAGATTGTCTTGATTTTGATTAAGAATGCACATGTGCATGAGCAATTAAAACATATTAACATTGTCTATCATCATATCTGTAATCTGCACAAGTGAAATTAAATTGATGTGAACTTTGTGTTCAGTCAAGATATGATGACTGATGAACTAATTAAGTTTTTATTTAAATGAATCTTTGAGCACTTTGTTGAACAACTGAAACTTGCTGTTAGTGAAAGTCAATAGATGCAGTGTCATCAAGTGAGAATGTTAAGAAGTGTGATGTTTTAGCTGCTTTTATAATCTTAATTGAAACTAACATCAAAAGTTACTCATTATCTATATAATCTACATGACAGAGTATGTGAATAGACAATCTTTATAACTCACATTGATCACAGTCAAGTTGACAGTGTACATTTCACTAAATAGACAGTTAGTTAGCAGTATAGCACAAGTATTCTTTTTATCTTTCAATAGGTTCAATACTTTACTTATTTTTTTTTGAATTGAAAGATGAGTTTTATCAAGAGACTTTTACAACACATTGATATATGAATGATCATGATGAGTACACTTATTGCATTTTGATCAAGATTTCATTACAAAATAATTGATGTCACAACTGACACAATAGTCACAAAAGAACAAAATGAATGCATTATCAATCTGAATTTTCTTTGCAATTTTTAGAAAGCATCATTGTTGATGACAAACAATGTGAATATTCTCACTTATATAGATCTAGAGAATTAGCATCTAAAAGAAAAAGAATAATGTTATAATTATACTTAAAAAGATGAAATACAGACTGACTTATACACAGAAAAAGCATTTAACAGATTGTCTGTTAAGACAGAAGTTATGTGACATCTCAATATGTTTGATGATGAGTTTGATAAGTAAGCTCAACAGATTGCATAAATAAGTCAGTTCAATGAGCTCAGTAATGAGATCAGCAAGCAGACTCAGTATATAATCATGATCATTTTTCTTATGAAAAGAATTGTGTTCAACTTAAATAACAATCTAAGAATTAAAGATCAGAACTGTTTCAGATCAGCTTTTATATTAATAAACACAATTCTTAGTTCTTATACAAGAGAAATCTTCTGTGAAAACATTACACTTATAATCATAATCTTCTTACAAATTCTATCTTCTTATCAAGAGTATCAACTAGCTTCATGTTACTGTCATACTCAGACAGATCTGAGTCTGACAGACATTCTGTCAGAGAAAGATGTGTATGAGAGAACTTGCTATTGAGTTACTCATGAGCAGTCAACCTTAGAAGCTCACCAGGTTGCTTGTGAAGCATGTGATAGATTTCTCTATGAAGATATCTATATTGATAGAATCATTTTAGTTATGAAGTGAATCATGTGAAACTTACTTCATCATTATTTTTACACACACTGTTCATTGCAATTTTATGTCAATAATAAGCTAAATGCCTAGCCCTACCTGATATACAACCACTATAGGATGTAGTGCAGGGAAGGGTAAGTGTCATGACTGGGTAAGTAGAAAGATTTTGCAACTTTTACAACGGCAACACTACCTACACAGCGCAGTATCATTTGGATTGTTAGAAATATAACCCACGATAGCTGTGGCTAAAGTGTGTTGCCCACTTTTGACATGAATAGTGTAAGGAAAATGTTAAGGAAGGCTTAACTGAGCTTTTTGTGTGTGTAGTAACATGCCACTGTTTGCACCCATATTACCCAGTCATGACAATAAGATGTCTTTGCAAATCTCTTGCTAAGACTTTTCTTACTAAGCAGACTGCTTATATAATTAGTCTAGTGTACTCATAATTGCTAGAGACTAATCTATTTAGGGTGGCCGTCGGGTCAGCCTGACCCTGGCCTGACCCGCGGGTCGGGCCAAAATTTCGAGGCTGACTTGACCTGTGGGTCGGGTCGGGTCAGAACTTCTGACCCGGATTGACCCACAGGTCAATATATATACTATATTTAGCCCTAGAGCCTCATTTTGAGCCTCAATCTGAAGTTTTTGTTAGAAATATGCATTAGATCTACTATATTTAGTATGTATGGGTCACCAAGACTGACCCAACCCGACCCTGACCTGACCCGACGGCCACCCTAAATCTATTCAAGAGTTTGGCATAATTTGCTAGAAGCATGTTTCATCAACACAAATATTCTATTTATAGTAACATTCAAGTTTAGCTTATCAGGCTGCAACCAGCAACACTTTCTGAATAAGTGAAATCAAAATTTGATTCAACAGACACACCTAACTAACACATTCTCATACATAAAATACTTCAGAAGCACCTTTTGAACTTACATCTGCTACTTCATTATCTTGTCATTGTCAAATCAAACCAGATGACATTTCAGACAATGTACCCTTCATCTATTCTGACCACAAATGAGAGGTCAAGATATGGTGATGATAACTATGCAGTACTGAGTAAGTCTTGTTTTACACTCATATATCATGGCTTACCAGATGATTGTTTAACATGAGGTTCAAGGCACATCGCAACAAAACACAAGGACATCTTTGCGAAAGGGACCTGTAGTAATTTATGGTAAAACGCACAGTCTCAATGGAAAACCTTTACGCCATCGAGGACGTGTGATGCGACCGACGACACAAACACGAGCTCCAAAAACCCGACTTCTACCAAACACTCAGCAGCCAAATGCTACACAACCATCCCTAAGCCCACAAAAACCTGAACCACCTACAATTCTATCTCGCTCATTTCTACCTGACGGCGAAGTACGGTT
The DNA here is from genome assembly GCA_025617375.2 of Acarospora socialis. Lineage (NCBI taxonomy): Eukaryota > Fungi > Ascomycota > Lecanoromycetes > Acarosporales > Acarosporaceae > Acarospora > Acarospora socialis. The sequence continues at coordinate 2,327,292 of JAMYGW020000005.1, read as the reverse complement.
CACAATAAGTGTAGGAGGTGGGCCCACTGGCACACTACTTACAGTCGCACTTAAAGAATTGCTGGATTTCGTTTCGCTTCAGGAACTACATGATTTTGAAAACGATCAATTCGCACAAGCACATGAGGCAGACGAGCAAAAGGCGAATCCAAAGCGCAATCGACGATGCAAGCTTGGCCGGAGCGGAGGGTCGGTTGCGCGGTTTGTGGAGAGGAGCGCGGGGTACGAGGGCGGGGTGGATGACGCGATTAGTGCTTTGCAGGCTCCACTAGTTGGGCATGGGGGTGCCGGGCACTTCAGGGGCAGTAGGGGTTCAAGCCAAGCAGACTCAGGTGAGGGACGAACGAGCGCCACCACAGGCGGTTCGAAACCTATGAGCGAAATGGGTGTCCGTGAAGGCCAGAACTCTCATCACAACTTACAGCAACGACAAGACTCATTGATAGAGCGTATCTCGAGGCCAGAGACCTGGAACCGGAACAGAGACAAAGCTAAAGTCACAGATTATGAAGATAGTCCTTCAGATGCTACTCAGTTCTCAGCAGTTTCTATACTGAGTCATTCTGGGAAGAATGAAGAAGAGTCTGATAATGATGTTGCAGCTCTCTTGTTGCGGCAATTTCAAGAAGGTCAATACTTTGGTCTGAGTCGGCGGCAGAAGCCACTCAATAAAGTCAAGATAAGTGAGTCAATTTCTCACTCTTCTTGATTGAAAGTGAAGTGCAAGAACTTTGTACTCTTAAAACTATCAGACTAGAGCATTACTACACATACAATCTTTCTTTTCATTATTGTGTCAAAAGTGAGCAGATATTGAATCTGAAGAAAGTGTGATGTGTCTAAATTGTTTGAACTTCTTTGTCTGCTTTGTGATATTTTTCTTGAACTGAGTTGAGATGTGAGGACTTTTGATGTGCTTCAACTAGAGGTGACAAATTTGTGATTGTAGACTTCGCCACCTCAATGCTGACCTCCTACGCCGTTCAAGCAGTCTCTACCCGAAGTCCTCATCCCAAAGACGTCGGTGCATCTGAACCTGAAACGCAACCTGGAACATCGAGATCGGATGTTACTCCCACAAAGAAACGGTGCCTATCAATGACCCTTACCCCCCCTAAAAATGGTCAGCGCTCATCTCAGGCGAAAAGGGCCAAGCCTAAGTCCGACAACATAGGGCATGAAGAATCGCAGACATTTTCCGCGAGATTGTTCCCGCCTGAATCGGACGACGAGCTAGGAATTAATACCCAAAGGCAATGGGTAAAGGTGGCTGTCCCTTGATCAAGCGACATTCCTGCTCATCATCAATAGGTCTCAAATCACAACCGGCGAGTCGAGCAGATCTTAGCTGATAGGATTGTCCGCATTAGGGAGCAGCCTGTTCGGCAATACCATATTAGGTGGCGTGGATGTCCGGCTAGCCAGAATTCTTGGGAAATCGAGGAAGACTTGCACATGGCGGATGCGATGCTGAAAGATTACCGGGTTGATAGGGCGCTAAGGAAGATGAGAGGGCGGAGCAGTCAAAAAGGGAAGGCAATTGTCATTGACTTGACGCAGGAAGATGATTGAAATCATCTTTCAAGGAAGGGATTATTGAGTTGCTGGAATCGATAGTCTGTTGCTTTTTTCGACGACTTGGGACTATGGTGGACTCAGGGCATCAGATCGTTGCTATGACTGCTAGCGTCGACGGGGTTATTTGATAGCATCTGAGCAAGGGTTGAACCACTTTGAGCGGGTTAGACTGTTTATTGATAAGTCGTCAATAGCTCCGAGTTGAGTGCTGAAGCAATAATTCATGAGGCTTTTGTCTTCTTCGGATGAGGCTTATGCACATGTTTGCCAATCTCAAGTCTTCCGTAACACTGTAGACAGGGCAGGTCGCTTCGAGGACCCAACTGAAGCCTGCTTGTACAGCTTCTCCGCTAGCCTATGCGATAGGTCGAATTATGCAACCAAGTGGAGCCACAGTCTTTCCATCAATCGTTGACCGGCCCGTCTTGCACTTAGTTTCCAAAGAAGAGTTGACCAGGTCGTGTGTCTGTACGCGCTCAATACTCCGGCCAGTCACGATCGACCTGCTCTTTCCATGCCTTGAACCCATCCCGAACATCGCCTATATACCGCTTTCCCCCGTTGTCTAGTCCTGCCTCTTTGAACTTTCTCACAGCCAGTTGAGAATCATTGCCCAAACGACACAGAACGTATATAGGGGTTTCCGGACCGTAGCAAGATGAAAGCAGCATTGGTCCTGCAAATTTCGGCTCTGCAGCGAAAGCCAGCGGCAAGGCCTTTCCCGCAGTTAGATCCGAGATTGGGACATTCACACTCCCGTCCAGGTGGCAGATATCAAACTGCACTTTCTCTCGCACGTCAACTAGCAGATACTCGCTTTGAGGCTTCTCCGTTAGTGCTTTGAGATGCTCTGCGGAGATACGCTCCTCTTCTCGGAGGAGTTGAAGAGGCTGTGTCCCGCCGCAAAATTGAACGTAATCGAGCGACCCTGATAGTAGAGATTGCAAGGTGACCGAAGCGGTTGTCGAGCAGGCTATACAATTTTGACGTCTTGAACGAAGGCGTACGCTTCGAAACGGTGGGAAGCCGTACGCAGAGAAGAGAAGTAATGAAGGTGACTCAGGATGCGTTACGTCCGGTTGTACATGCACCCTAGCCGTGATGAGTTTTATTGCCTCTAGTGCCTGCAGAACGCCCATAACTCCGACTACCGGGCCCAGTATGCCTCCTTCGCCGCAGCTGATAACGCTCTCGGCTGGTGGAGGCTTCGGGAATATGCACCTGTAACATGGACCTCCGGTGGGGTCTCCAGCTGGTTTGGGCGGGTTATTCAGAGTCATGAGTTGCCCTTCGCTGCGTAGAGCAGAGGCCGATACGAGGGGCTTGCCCAAGAGCACGGCTGCATCCGAGATAAGGTACCGCGATCTAGGGTGATCTGTACAGTCCAGAACGAGACTGTACTGAGCAAAGATACCAGGGGCGGTTTGTGGAGTGAGATGTTCGTGGTGCAACTTGTAGTTGGTGTTCGGATTGAGCCTATAGGTCAGACCTTGCAGTTGAAACCTTCATAGCCGTTAACGTACTCTCTTAAGAACTCCACAGCACTATCAACCTTTGACATGCCCACTTTCCGGGAATTATGTACTATTTGCCGATGTAGGTTGGATATTTCTACCGTGTCTCCATCGATTAACCCTAATGTCCCGACGCCCGCTCCGGCAAGGTATGCTGCGGCTGGACACCCCAAGCCACCAACGCCGACGATTAGTATAGATGACCGTTTCAGCTTCAATTGACCTGTCGCCTTTGTCAATCCCAGGTAACACTAGAACAGCGCCGTGGACTAACCTTCGAGGCCAATCTCAGGCGTTATCATTTGCCTTCCATACCTTCTGTATTCCTCTTGAGAAAAAGGCCACCTCCAGCTGCTTGTTTTCGCATTCTCCCCGGACGCATTCTGACCCGGGGTCATATCTGCATGGTCTGGCGGGGTTACAGTGCGCCCGTTTGGGACCGTATTGGTGTTGTCCTCAGGTAGTTGCCGGCATTCCACCTTCCTGAGCCGAGCCTTCAGAAGCACAAGTTCAGCTTCGCGATCAAGGATCTCCTTCCGTAGGCTTTGGATCTCTTCATCCTTCCTGGCCATGGAGACCAGGCGACTGTATATCCAGAACGAAGTTGAGGCTCGGGGCTACCTAGTCCGGAACAAGGCGAGCATGGACCAAGGACGGATCAATGTTGTACCGGCCTGGTTCTGACAAGCTCCCTGCCGCCCTCAGATGTTGTGGCCACGCCGTTCATCCTTCGCGTATCGAACGATACCGGCTGGAAGCCAACAATGACTTCAGTGCCCGAAACCAACGACCTCAACGTTAACGAGGATGAAGAGGAACAGTCGCAGGACATCGCACTGGAAGATGAGCACTCGCAAGACGTCAACATCGAAGATGGCGAGTCCGAACAGCAGCCGATGCCTCAGACTGATATGGAGATCGAGGTAGAGAAAATACCTCAGGAGATGAAGATTCGCATTCTCAAGCGATACACCAATTTATCCCACAATGACATCTTCAGACGCACGGGAACTGCGCCACGAACCGGTCGACGGATGCTCAGCACCTTGCCCCCGCGAAAACCAGGTCCAGGTCGCACCGGTCGACCCCCCAAAGTGGGCCAGGATCTGATACAGAAGATGATCCAGGAGATCAGCGATCCCAACAGTGAACATGCCATTGATTGGCAGAAGCTCGGTAAAGAGTACGGTCAAGACGTTCATAAGCACACGATCCGTCGGGCGATGGAAAAGCATGGATATAAAAAGTGCCTAGGATGCCAGAAAGGATATCTGACAGCCGAGAACCGTGCACAACGCCTTCAGTTTGCGAAGGACTACCTATCGTGCCCCAGATGGAAGTGGGAGGAGGTAAGATATGGTCGGGTCTCGGAGGTGTTGTACTCGCGGCTAAAAGATATTGCAGGTTCTTTACTGCGATGAGATGCACTTCACCTATAACAAACGCAAGCGGGGAGTTACAGAATGGGCCTCTTGCGAAGATAAGGAGCGTCATTGCATTGAGTGCATGCAGCAGAAACACAGGCACGGGAAGGCCGAGTTCCACGTATGGAGCTGTATTTCCTGGAACTATAAAGGGCCACTGGTCTTCTACGAAAGGCCTCTGGGGGAAGGCGGTTTCTCAGAGGAATTCTATCGGGATGGCATCCTGAAAGTGCATGTCGAGCCTCGACACCGTGTCTTCCGTGCGAATGGCAAAGAGTTTGTCTTGCTAGAGGAGAACGATGGTCTGCACCGGACTCGAGCTTTCGGAGATCCGGCCTGGAGGTATAAGGACGAGATCGGCTTGCATTTTTACACCAACCCTCCAAATTCCTTTGATTTTAACCCCAACGTGGCTATCTGGCGTTTAGTGAAGGAGCGGACCAAGTTGCCCAAGGATGCGACGAAGGAGGAGTTGCAATGGGAGCTTCAGGTTGAGTGGGATAAGATCACCATTGAAGAGATCAACAAGGAGATCTCCAGTTTGCAGGGTCGCATGGATAAGTGCGTCGAGCGCGGCGGGTTACAAACTTATATCTAGAAATAATACAATGATGGCTGTGAATGGAATGTACTCCTCTTTCAATATCCGTAGGGCCACGATCTTTTCACCTCAAGCTCAGCCCCTCCATCCCACCGCGCTAAGAATAGTGCTGCACCCCAATCCGTTCCAACTAAACCAACATGTCCCTCGTACCTGCCACATCGGTGTAACGGGGTCATGGTAAACTCGCTCCAACCCCACAATCACATTGCACACTGACATACCTGCAGGCCCCAATTAAAGGGAAAGGGGCCACGCCCAGAACCCTTACACCCACAGGCAAGGCACAATCCAACCCTAGCCCAAAATCACGGATCGTACCCCGGCACACCGAGAACGTCGAGGCCTTCAAAACCACTAAAAAAGACAAGCGCACGATCAAACACTCATCCTTCGTCTCCCGGATCGAAAAAGCGAACTCCACAACCAAGAAGCGCAGGCGGCCGTCGAAGAAGCTAGTCGCGGACCTCGAATCACTCGCCAACGCCCTACCAGACGATGTGGATGGAGGAACAGGGGACGGGGTCGAGTCAGGCAATGCCAAGATCCGGCACAGGAGTCTGAAGTCGAGGCCCGGTGCGATGAAGCGTAAGGAGAAGCTGCAGACGATGGAGAAAGAGCGATTTGGGAAGAACATGGCGCAGATGGTTACTGGCACGGCTACGGCTCCTACGACAGGGGTTGAGGGATCAGCTGCGGGAGCTGCGAGCGGTGGCGGTGCGTCGTCGAGTAGGTGGGCGGCACTCCGGGGCTTCATCCAGCAGACTATGGAGCAGAAGCCGGAGTTTAGAGCTGCGTAGACACTACGGAAATTGCAAGGTAGGAGGATACGTTCCGTTGGAGCCATTCGAAGCAAGATCATGTTACATCTGGCTTTGGAGCAGGCCTTCGCAACAGGGAAAAGGAGGGTCTGGGTAGATGATTGGAGGCGGGGTGCGATGAGTTGGAGTCTGGCACCTCTTGAAGCTCAGCAGATGCGGGCTTGGCGTCAAAGGGTCTGATTTGCTAGGTTTGAGGGGGACCCAACCGTGACGATGAACCGACATTGAATGACACTTACTTCGTACTTTTCTGAAGCAACCTTGCCCTATTTTAGACTTCTAGTTCGGCGGTATTGCTCCTCTGTCTCAACAACGTGCAGATCTTAACCACTTAAATGCTGTCGTCAAACCATAGCAATCTCTTGAAGCAGATCTGCTGGATGAATCTTACTTTATAATCTCACAGCTTAAAGCAAGCATAATAGCTCACATATTTATGGTGAATCTATAAAGAAGAAAGCTGAATTTTAAATTCTAATTTTAAGATTCAAATGAATAGCAGATCTTCACGACTTGCTTAAGATATTGTTGGGTGATCTAGTTTGAGAATTCAACGTTTGAGCAGGGCTTTGGTCGAAGATATTGTATTACATTTCTCAGTGCTCCTCCACACAAGGTCCACAATCACGTGATTGTAACTGGTAGGGCATACACTCCAGACCTCGCATTGTCATTTTCCGACTGATTTGGAAAGAGTGTTGGTGTTGAGCAGCAATGTCCCCAATCGATCCTAGCGCCGAAACCTTGACTGGGGCACCGGGCTGATCCCAGACTTCTGCGTGATGCACGCCTGGCACGTGGAGGTTTCAACAGCTCAACATCCGACAGGAAGGTGTGCCGCTGCAGCTCAACCTGTTTTGAAAGTACCCATAACCTACAAGCTCCTTTCCGTTCCAACCCGAGAACGAAATACACCAGTGACATTACCATACCTCTTTCTTAGAGTAACCAAACTTTGCAAATCTTATAGCACGTGAAGATCAAAGGTTGAAGGGGCGCACCTGCCGTCACGATCAAACCCAGGGCCGCTCTTGATGCTGTCGAGACCCAACCACTCCGCTAGGGTCGCTACGAGGCGACTTTCCCAGCTCTCCAGGACCCTCCGTACGAGTGCAAACTCCGATTCGAATACTCCAAAGCCCAGCAGTGATACGCAGAAGCAAAAGGCAGCTATGCTAGGACCGTACGAGAGACGGCACAAGGTGACGGTGGTGGGGTCAGGGAATTGGTACGACTTTATCACATACGATGTTCTCTTCTTTGACTGACTCTTGTTGACCTTGAAGGGGATCGGCCATAGCCAAGATGGTAGCTGAGAACACCCAAGCCCATCCGGAGCTCTTCGAGCCCGACATCCAGATGTGGGTGTACGAAGAAAATGTCACGATCCCAGAGACGTCCAAACACTACGACCCCAACTCAGAGCTATCGAAGAAGCCGCAGAAGCTGACATCCTTGATCAACCGACTACACGAGAATGTCAAGTACCTCCCCGACATCGCCCTGCCGCACAACTTGTACGCCAACCCCTCGCTACAAGAGTCGGTCAAGGATTCCACGATACTGGTGTTCAATCTGCCACATCAATTTATCGGAGGGATCTGCGACCAGCTGAAGGGCCACATCCTGCCGTATGCGCGAGGGATATCATGCATCAAGGGCGTCAACGTATCCCGGGACGGTGTGAGCTTGTTCTCCGAGACAATAGGGGCTCAGTTAGGGATCTATTGCGGAGCCCTCTCCGGCGCCAACATCGCGACCGAGGTGGCTCAGGAGAAGTTCTCGGAGACGACAGTCGCTTACGACCCTCCGCCAATAGACTCCCGCAACCCGACCCCTAAAAGCGCGACTCCTGAGTCTTCCCACGTCGATCTCAAGCAGTTGAGCCACAAAGACTCTTCCGGGTCGACTTCGAAAGTCAAATTACATGCCCTTCCACCTGAACTTCCACCTCTGGACCACTCCAACCTCAAAGCCCTTTTCCATCGCCCCTACTTCCACGTCCGCGTGATCTCCGACGTCGCTGGTGTCTCGCTTGGAGGGGCACTGAAGAACATCGTCGCAATTGCGGCGGGCTTCGTTGACGGTCTTGGCTGGGGAGACAACGCGAAGGCTGCTGTGATGCGCGTAGGTTTATTGGAGATGGTGAAGTTTGGGAAAGAGTTCTTCTCTGGCTCCGTGCACGCAGGCACCTTCACCGAAGAGAGTTGCGGGGTGGCTGATCTCATCACGAGCTGTTCCGGCGGTCGTAACCACCGTTGCGCCAAGTTGAGTGTGCAGAGAGGCGTCGGAATCGAGGAGGTGGAAGCGAAGGAGTTGAACGGGCAGAAACTGCAGGGGACATTGACGGCGAAGGAGGTGAATAGTTTTTTGAAGGGCAAGGGCTTGGAGAACGAATTCCCCCTCTTCACATCGGTATATCGTAAGTAGTTGCTGTTCCTGGTTTGCCAAGACGCTATCAGCTGACGGGTGGCTTTGGCAGGCATCTTACAAGGGGAGGTCAAGGTCCAGGATCTTCCAGATCTTATCGAGTGATGAATCCTGTGAGGGGTTTCATCCCTATTTTCCCCCTCACTCCAGGATATTACCACAGGTGATTTGACCGGTCGAGGGGGATAGTAGACTCAGATGGCCTCAGGCTAGGACTGTCCCATTGTGCGTCGAGACCGGTAAGTAGGCCTGGCACGAGAATGCACGGGATTTCGCTTCGAACAGGTAACGGGTTGCTACCATAGGAACATAGCTTTCTAGCCGCGTATATCAGCATCACATCCTCGATAGATGTTGTGGAGGTTCCACTACGGAAGAGTCACAGCGCGGAGGCCGGTTGCCTTTGTAGATAGTTCCTACATAACTTACGACGATAAATGACATCTATCAACCCAGAAGAGTCCTGAGCGGTTGCAACGTCAATATCGCGTTTGTAGAGCGGGCTTGTAGCTTTTGTACAGGAAGAGGATCAGGCAATATGCCAGTCTCTGTAGGTTGACACCACGTTACTCGGAGCCGAGCATCGATTGTTGTTGACAGCATTGACGACGCTCAGCTTAATCTCATAGCGATCTCGGCATCGGCTCGATCAACCTCCTCGCACTCTGGCGTCAGAAACGAAGCCCGTGCACAGATCTGCTCTGTGTTTGTCCCCAGACGCTATCGGCTCAGTTCTGCGGACCGCAAATGATTGTAATTAGCAACAGCCAGGGGCAGAAGTGTTGACGACGGAGTCCCTACAGACTGGGCAGCGATCCCCGAGGCATGTCAGGTAACGGTATCAATGCTGTTTGTTACATAGTCACACAGTCAAGCCCAACACGTCTCACCCAAGCACAGAAGCCATAAGATTAGCCGCCTGGTGATTCAGCCTAGCCGCCTCCTGGGTCAATCGGGCAGCTTCTTGCATCAGTCTCGCCGCTTCTTGAGCCGCAAAGACGTTTGTATGTACGACGGGAGGCGGCCTGGAAGAGGTATTAGAAGGCATCACTACGACGTCTGTAGAGGGGAAAATCTGGCTGTCAGACATGTCGGGTGGGGCAGTGTAGCTATACTGTGTATCTTCGGTCATTGTCGTAACGGGAGGAACGGGCTCCGGTAGGCGTCGTTGAACATTTCCGTTCCGAGTCCGCTTGTTGGATGACCGTTGTGGGGCTGGTGTTGGCACTGGCACTGGCAATGGTGCTGGCGCTGAGATTGCATCAGATTGGGCGCCCTTTTGCGGGCAATTGCGCCTGTTGTGGCCAGGTTGGTGACAGATCCTACAGTGCTGCTCCTGCGTCCTGGGTGCTTGCTCCCTTGAATCAGATGTAGAAACGTCTTCTCCGTCGACGTCGCTCTGCATGGACGCGTCGATGGTCTCCGACGACGGACCGGATCCTGTACGCTGTTGTGACTGCCGCTGTGGACAGTTCCGTTTGTTGTGTCCCTCCTGACCGCACCGCCGACATGTGCTTTGCTTCTGTTTTCGCAGTAGATAGGCCTTCACCTTCTGTGCTTGCCGTAGCATGATGTCTGGCCCGTATGCCCTGGCAACAGCATCTATGATATCCTTCGTGGAAGTCTCGCTGGTAACCTCCATGAGATTCGGTACAGCTTGGACAAGGAACTTCATCTTTCCGGCTTCCGGTCGTGCTATCCGCACTGGTTGACTCCGACCCTGCGGGATGTGGTTGCAATGGTCACCATCGAGGGTCGTAACCTTGGCTGTGCCCGTTTTGTCACTGAAGTTGCACCGGATGCGGAAGGGACAGCTTGGTCCACTGCGGCAACCGACACGGACACGCTTGCTGTCGCTGTCCAGGATCTTGGGTTGGAAGCGCTCCTCGATAGCCCATGCCTGGAGAGCTGTCTTGAATGTGGCGAGGGACGCAAAGTCCTGGCCGGGTTCGATGGGCGGCATTTTAAAGAGCTGCGGGAATGCAAGAGCGAGGGACCGCTGTTGAGAAATACATCAGTACCAGCGGTATAGTCATCCTACAAATACAAATGGTACCACTCCAAAACTCACCCTTGTCGAACCTCATGTGGCATGCAAGGCGTGGAACTTCGATACCATACGTGTAGTTGCGGTTCTATTAATGTGGCACTTGAAGCGTTGACGTTCGTAAGGCTGAGGACTGGTGGTCGTCACTGCACCTTCGGCCCGTCTTCAGCCCGCTCTTACCGTAAGAGGTTAGATACCTAGACCCCTCCGTCATGGTTGGGCAGGATTGTTTTCGTTCTTGAATGTGGCCTGTACTCTGTAGGTACCTTCCTTTGGAAGCTGTTACTGATATGGCAGCGTCGAGCTTCGTTGTAAATAAATACTCTCGTCCCCTCTCTACTTGATGTTTCTTCATCAGCCTTTGCTCTGCTTCTTACGTCCTCATCCACGTTTCCAAAAGTAACACTCATTTGAATAACCTTACGTCGCCCTAAATCCTCTAATTCGGCATACACGTTCCTTTCTATAGTTACTATAATCACACAACAACATTCTTAGGATGTCTTCTCAAAGCGTTTCGTCTCCCCAGGAAGTCTACTTGCTGCCGTTGAACGACAATGGAGCGCCAGACGTACCCGGCCAATACATCTACCTCCCTCCGCCATCCAGTCCCTCCTACGTGGTACGCTTTGCAATTGAGGGCACCAGTTCCATATGCCGCCAAGGCAGACTTTGGGTCAATATTGCCGCCTCCGGGGAGCCTTTCCTAAGAGACCAGTTCCGGGAGTTCAAGTAAGTTTCAGCGATGTGGATATCGTCCACTACACGAAATTAAGCATTATATGCAGGTTAAAACCTGACTTCAGTCGTACAATCGAGATCGACGTCCCGATCGTAATGGCTGGCGCTTTCGCTTTCTACACGACCTACACCCCCTTGCCAGACCTGTCCGATACTTCGGGGAACCCACCGTCACCGACACAGACAGCGACCTACTATATAGATGTCTGCCCTAAGCTGACACTCAACCAGGAGCCTCTCCCGCTCGATGCGCTTTCTATTTTCTCGGTCATATCCAAGTTCATGGGCGAGTATCCGACGGACTGGGACAAGCACCTCCGAGGTATAGGGCAGAGAGGCTACAACATGGTGCACTTCACACCATTGATGGAGCGCGGGCATTCGAATTCGCCGTACAGCATCTATAATCAACTGCAATTCGATCACGTTTGCTTTCCGAATGGCGAGACCGACGTTGCTGAGATGGTTGAGAAGATGGAGCACGAGCATGGTCTTCTGGGTCTAACGGATGTGGTGTGGAACCATACAGCTAACAATAGCGCGTGGCTACAAGACCATCCGGAAGCCGGTTACAGCCCTGAAACTGCACCATGGCTCGAATCGGCTTTGGAACTCGACGATGCACTTTTGAAGTTCAGCAATGACCTTGGCGCGCTTGGCTTTCCAACCAAGTTGAACAACGTCTTGGATTTGTTGCAGATTATGGATGGCATCAAGAAAAATGTTATTAGCGGCATACGACTGTGGGAGTTCTATGTTGTGGATGTCGTACGCGACGCGAAGGCGGCAACGGAGGCTTGGGTTGCTGGCAGAATTACGTTCCCAGAAGGTGGATTTGGTGCCGGTGGAATCGACCGTGTTAAAGATTGGCCCCTCAAGCGACAGTCCGAGTTCCTCCTTCAAGGAGACTTTGTGGGTGTCCATGAGCTTGGTGCGAGATTTCACCGGGCGATAGACCCTCAAGTTGGGGCTGGCCTTCTTACTGCTATGTTTGGCCGATTCGATGCGAAAGACCAGGGTGCACCGAATCAGGCTGCGGCGTACAATACGATGACCAAAGTGCTGGACGAACTCAACCTATCATTCTATCGTGAATACGACACAGACACTGCGGAAATCCTTGAGCAAATCTTCAACCGCGTCAAATACCTTAGGCTAGACGATCACGGGCCGAAACGCGGTCTCATAAATGCCAAAAGTCCGCTTATCGAGAGCTACTTCACTAGGTTGCCCATTAACGCAACCACAGAGAAACATGCTTTGAAGAGCTTGGCGCTTGTAAATAATGGCTGGGTCTGGAACGCAGACGCCATGCGGGATAATGCCGGACCAGACTCAAGAGCATACCTGCGACGAGAAGTAATCGTCTGGGGTGACTGTGTCAAGCTACGATACGGCAATTCACCGGCGGACAATCCCTTCCTGTGGGAGTATATGGCGCGGTATACGCGGTTGATGGCCAAGTACTTTGCCGGATTCCGAATTGATAATTGCCATTCGACACCTCTGGTAGTTGCCGAATACTTGCTGGACGAGGCCCGAAAAGTCAGACCGAACCTGGCCGTCTTCGCAGAGCTGTTCACCGGTTCTGAAGAGATGGATTTTGTCTTCGTCGAAAGACTTGGTCTCAGTGCTCTCATCCGTGAGGCAATGCAGGCATGGGGGACTGGTGAGCTTAGCAGGTTGGTACACCGCCACGGTGGCCGGCCGATAGGCAGCTTCGAGGTTGATGAGGTGTTCGGCGACGAGAAACAGCAATGGTCAGCAAGCGAACTCACAAACGGTAACACCACAACTAAGCGGGAAGCCATTCGACGTATCAAGCAAAGCCCTGTACACGCTCTGTTTATGGACTGCACTCATGACAACGAGGTACCGGCTCAGAAGCGCGATGCTCGAGACACTCTCCCGAACGCTGCACTCGTCAACATGTGTGCATCTGCTACCGGTAGTGTGATGGGGTATGATGAGGTCTACCCTAAGCTCGTCGACCTTGTTCACGAGAAGCGACTCTATACATCCACATTTTCAGAGCAAGACGTCAAGATTGGAGGTGGCGAAGGAGGCATTGGCGGCATCAAGAAACTGTTGAACCAAATACACACGACGATGGGCAAGGACGACTACGATGAGACCCACATTCACCATGAAGGGGAATACGTAACGGTCCATAGAGTTCATCGCAGGTCGCGAAAAGGCTTCTTTCTTATTGCTCACACGGCGTTTCCCGGTTATGGCAGCGGCAATGGTGGGCTAAGTCCCGTCCATCTTACTGGAACCAAGGCTAAGCTGCTCGGGAGCTGGAAATTGGAAGTCGATGCCAGTAACGGGGCTAAGGCTGCTGCACTTGATGACAAGGAGCATCTGAAGGGGCTTCCAAGTCGTGTTGTAGAATTGATTGGCGTCAAACTGGATGTCAAAGCAGACGAGTCTACGATCGCGGTTCCCGATCACTTCCCTCCAGGTAGCATCGCTTTGTTCGAAACATGGATCCCAGGCGCAGAGCACTCGGAAGGGCTGGATATATTTGTGACAACTGGGGCGAAAGAGTCTTTCGGGAATCTGGATCTTGTTGATCTTAACTCTCTCTTGTACCGCTGTGAACCCGAGGAGAGGGATCTAAGCAATGGCGAAGACGGTGTTTATAACATTCCGGGTCATGGACCTCTCGTATACGCCGGGCTTCAAGGCTGGTGGAGCGTTCTCAAAAAGATCATTCAGGAAAACGACCTCGGGCACCCGCTGTGTAACCACCTGAGAGATGGGCAATGGGCCTTAGACTACATCACAGGTCGACTGGAGCGCATATCCGAGCGCGAAAGGTTTCAGCGTCTAGACGAACCAGCGGTCTGGCTGAAAAAGCGGTTTGATGCCATCAGAAAGCTTCCAAATTTCCTCTTGCCGAGATATTTTGCTTTGGTCATCCAAACTGCATACAAGGCTGCATGGGATCGAGGAATCGAGCTCATGGACGTTAACGTTCGAAACGGACAGGGGTTTTTGCATAGCTTAGCCATGGCCAGCGTCCAGATGACCGGCTATATGGATTCCGCCTCTCTGTGGCCTGTCAAAAGTGCTCCGAGCATGGCAGCCGGTCTTCCCCACTTCACATCCAGTTGGGCACGATGCTGGGGTCGAGATATTTTCATCTCCCTGAGAGGTTTGTTCTTGGGTACCGGTAGGTATGCTGATGCCAGGGAGCATATTCTCGCATTCGCAAGCGTGCTGAAGCATGGGATGATTCCCAACCTGTTGAACGGTGGCAAGTTGCCGCGATACAACTCAAGGGACTCGATCTGGTTCTTCCTGCAGAACATTCAGGATTACACCAAGATGGTGCCGAACGGCATGAATCTCCTTCAAGAGAAGGTGTCGAGGCGCTTCTTGCCATATGATGACACTTGGTTTCCGCACGACGACGCTCGAGCGTACTCGACAAGCACGACTATCGAGGACATTATTCAAGAAGCCCTGCAGCGACATGCCACTGGTCTCTCCTTTGTAGAAGCCAACGCCGGTCCGGAGTTGGACAGCCAGATGAAGCCAGAGGGCTTCCGAATCGATGTGAAGGTTGACTGGGAAACCGGTCTCATCTTTGGCGGCAATCAGTTCAACTGCGGCACTTGGATGGATAAGATGGGCGAAAGCGAAAAGGCTGGGAGCAAAGGTGTCCCAGGGACTCCGCGAGACGGTGCTGCCATCGAGATCACCGGTCTAGCGTACAGCACCCTGGTGTGGGTCGCTAACCTACACAAGCTAGGCAGCTACCGATACCCAGGCGTCAAAACCAGTAGCGGAAAGGACATCACCTTCTCAGAATGGGCCTCGCGGATCGAAGAGAATTTCGAGCGATGTTATTACGTACCTACAAATCCCAGAGACGATAGTCAGTACGATGTGAACAGTGCCGTGGTGAACCGGCGAGGAATCTACAAGGACCTCTACAGGTCCGGCAAAGAGTACGAAGACTACCAACTGCGCCCCAATTTTCCCATCGCCATGACCGTCGCGCCCCAACTTTTCACTCCCTCAAAGGCATTCGGCGCCCTCACCATCGCAGACTCCGTCCTCCGCGGTCCCACCGGGATGGCCACGCTCGACCCCAGCGACCTGAAATACCGGCCCTACTACAACAACGCCGAAGACTCGACCGACTTCACCACCTCCAAGGGTCGCAACTACCACCAAGGTCCCGAATGGCTCTGGCCGACGGGCTTCTTCTTGCGCGCTCTGCTCAAGTTCGACCTCATGAGACGAGAAACGGCCGAAGAGCGGACGGAAGCCTTCCAGCAGGTCACGAGGCGATTGGCCGGGTGCAAGAAGGCCATCGCCGAGAGCCCCTGGGCGGGTCTGGCGGAGTTGACGAATAAGAACGGGGCGTATTGTGCTGATTCCGTAAGTTTCCACATCTCGTATTCCGCTATAGCTTGGATGCTGACGGAATTGTCGTGGAGTCTCCCACCCAAGCCTGGTCGGCCGGCTGCCTGATCGATTTGTTTCACGATGCCAGCGAGTTATCCATAGAATAAAGTCGAGTGAGGCACAGCAACAGGGGGCCCAGAGCCTGCTCGGCGCGTTTCACTTGCTTCGTTTGCCCTAGACACCAGCAGCAATCTTGTAGATAGCGCATCACAGCAGAGCTTAGACTAGAAGAGCATAGAATAGACCAGACCGCTAGAACAGCGCACCTCCCAACGGGAAACCTCTACCAAAACCGTCCGTCGGCTTCTCCCGAACCCCGGAAGCCCCTAATCAAGCCCCTTCACGCCCTGACGTGACGCCCACTAAAAACGCCCAGCTGAAAATATACTGCCCGAATCGCAAGCCGCCCTCAGCCCCGATTAGTGCCATATGCGCGTCAAAAGGAAAGCGGAAAGGGAAGGAGATAGAAGTGTGGGCGGCACGCTACCGGTTTACTCTAGGTACCACGGTAGTCGGAGTAAGTATCCAGGCGCTTGAGGTAATCATGTACAGATAGGTACGAAAATGGGAAATTGAATCTCTACAGCCGCGTATTCTAGCCGCCGTCTCTTTCCCGGTCACACTTGTATAGTTTCGACCAAATCTCTTGGTATGAATGCTTACGACTTGGGATATATTGTTCAGGTACGGAGCGCGGGCTTTAGAGTGGGCTTTGCATTTCGGGACTCGGGTGGGGGAGGGTGTATACGGGACGATGGAGGGTGTGGTGGTGGCTTGCGTGGATGGGTTGTAGGGATGAGTAGGCAGGTGGACGGGGAAATGGCAGGGGGGAGAGGAGAGGGGAAGGGGAAGCGAAGGAAAGTACAACTACTGGAGTATCGTAGAATTGGGTATAGTATCGAGTGGTTGGTGTTTGGTACGTTTACATTACCTTTCATACCATCTTATCCTAGACGGATATATAGTCAGGCAAGATTGACGTCAGCAGGCCATGGTAATGTTTAGTGGCTGCCTAGGTGTTGTACGGTCCTGGTGTCGAGGAGTTGTGGGAGAGGAAGGTAAGCGCTGCAAAACTACATGAAGTTTGTCGTACGATAAAGAAATAGTTTGGTCTATCAGTTGACTCTGTTGATTGCTGCAACAACCGCCAGCTGTGAATATCGGGCTGAACGTTCAGCAACCCACCACATCATCCATCGCAGGAGAGACGGAGCGATCCTGGTACCAATGCGCAGTCTCGCCGTGGTGGGGGTTGCATGTAATTGAGGTTGTTTGGATTTTCAGTAGCACTTTCGTCGTCGAGGCAGGCCAGCCTTCTTCCTCATCTCAATATCACCCTCCGCGAGCCATTTGCTGGCCTCGATCATTTGGACGACGTTAATGTACTGCTTGAAGAGCATGAAAAGAAACGAGACACAGAGGAGAATCCAAGGAGCAACGCTGTCCATCTTGTTGGCTCTATAGGTTAAACGTCAGCAAAAAGGCTGAAATGCCTTGCGGCGACCAATAGCGCTCCCCGAAACATACCTAGCCATCTCCATGGCGCCGGCGCTCCAAGGTGTAGTCCAGATCAGTGAAGGAGCGACAGGGATTCCAGGCTGCATCGAGCTCATTTCGCCACCTGGTTGGATCAAGGCCGGCATGAGGAGGGGCGAGGTGAAGGAAAGGAGGTACAGCGCAATGAAAAAGAGCTCGTTCAGAGCACAGACCGTGAAAAGGACGCTCTGCGATCATGTCAGGGCGACCTTGCAGACTTCCGCAGCTTCACCCACAATATTCGAGTAGTATATCCTCATGACCCAAGGCCGGTTCTCATCCATCGTCTTATGGCTCTGAGAGCTGCCGCCCATTGCCAGAGTAGCGTACATGTGGATGTAGTGGCTGGCAAAGTCCAAGCTGATAAGACCTTGAAAGACAACACTCCATCTCGGAAATGCGCTTGCCAGGAATACTAATAAGCAAGAGGTTGTACAACGATCGGTGACCATGTCCAGCACGGCCCCAAATCGGGTTGATTGTTCAAATTTCCGCGCTGCCGCGCCATCCATAGCGTCGAGGAGACAGAAAATGCTGTAAAGGAGGGAGCATGTCCGCGGGTGAAGGGGCATGTAGTAGAGAGAAGCTATGGCGAGAGCAATGCGCAAGTATCCTGAACCATGTTAGCACAATCGATATAGCCAATGAGGACAGGTTCCTGTCTCACCAATGAGGTTGGGGATGAAAAGGAAGATATTCTCCTGTGGTGACGAAGGAGATGCCGATCTCTTTGATGTGCCATGGATCCCATTTATGCCATTCACGCCAATGACTTTAACGGGGCCGTTAGCCCCACTTAGCTGTCGTCTTGTGTTCGTAGCTATTGCGTTTGAATCCAGAGGCATAGGACTTGTATGCTCGAATGATCTTGGAATGAACTTTTAAACCTCGGATGTAGACACAGGCTGGGATTGACTCTGGAACCGTAGTGCAGACTACGAGCACCGCCCTGGAGCGTCAGGAGTTTCTGGGTCGCGTGCTTTTGTGATGTGAGTTGTGGTAATTGAAGAATTCGCTGTTCATCGACCCTTTGGTCGAGTTGGCGGAGAATATAGCTCCAGGCTGTGGTGGCACAGTGTAGCCAAGTACGAGAGTCAACATAGGCCCGTGTTACATCAAACGTTCCACGATCTTTCTATGTACTGTATAAATGTCAAAGTTTTATAGACTCAAAAAGGTCTGGCATTAAATGTGTCAGCTTGTGGATTTGATATATACTGATCACCCAAAGATTGCAGATGTCTCAGTCCTGATTTCCTGGAGTGTCCTACGAAATCCGATGATGGGGCAAAGTGGACGCTTCTTGAGGGCAGGCTGCAAAACTCGTGGCCGATTACATATTTCAAATCTGCATATAAAGTCGGTCATGAATTTGACACCCTGCCTTATTGACTCTTTTGCTTCCAGACCAATAGCATTCCGGTATCATAAGTACATCTCTAGAAGCTGAGCAGCAAGTCTGGAGAGTGGAGTGAGAATTCTGATCGTTTGCTCTCGTACCTTTAGCCACAGTGCCGCGCATTACATAAGGGATGCAGTGAGAATACCCCGAGCGCCGGGCGCGTCAGGGCGCGAGGGTTGAGCCCCAACCTTCCACCTCTAGATCTACTAAGCCTATGAGACATCGGATCCAAGACTATGTGCGATAAATAAGTTGAGATGTAAAGCACCGGCCGCAAGCACGCGGAGGAGGCACGTGGAGGTGAGTATGCACAAGGTTAAGATCTGCCTTTTGTGCTTCCGCTCACCCCTTTTAGACTGGCGCTTTAAAAACACCTTCACACCGCATCATTGATGTGTTGAGACCACTCTCCCTGTCATCTCACATTTCACTCGCCAACCTTTAACATTTAGCCGCCCGTACCACCTTGCACAACTTGCGTCAACGGACTCTGGACTATGCCATCATAGCCTGGAACCCCACCGGGCAGGGATTAATCTGCACGTTGGATGTGGGGTTGCAGCGGTGATTTCCCAGCAGCTGTTGTCTGAGCACTGGCAGTAGTTGCCGAGGCCACTCAAGCGGTTATAGCTCCGAGTATCGTCACCAGCGAAGCTTGACAACAAGCTGACATCGCTGCCGCAGAGAGGTCGATGCTTTGGAAATTGAGACGTCGTGAACTGTATATCAGACCGCAGATAAGTCGCAGTAGATGATGCTCTGACGTGGAAGAGGTAACGTATGAGTTGGATAGACTGACACAAAAGCTCTGTCCTTTGATCAGTTGAGAGGTAAGGTGCTGTCAAGTTGGGGCAGCATGGTGAGGAACGAGATAATGATGTGGATGCCAATGTTGAGAGGGACATCCTGGTCAAGAATGACAGAGCTATACCCTCCCTCATCAGGTTGAGAAGAGTAGGAGAGTCATGAACATCGAGGCACGAAGTAAGGAAGGAGTGAGCATGGTTGCAACTGAGGTATTGTTTAGGTAGTCGGACGGTTTTTGGTACGTTTTCATACCATTGTACCCTAGATGGATGATAATCATGTATGGATGACATTATGTGGTGTTGTTCAACGTCAGCAGACCATGACACTGTTTACTGCCTAGCTGTCGTAGTGTACGGGTCCTGGTGTCGAAGAAGCTAGGAGATAGGAAGGTAGGCAACACTTTGTTGGGAACGGCGTTTTGCACCCCCCCCTCTTGGTACCAGTGTCTGCACGGTACGTACATAGAGTGGTACCTGTTTTGTTGAGAGGCAAGGCCGTGTGTGAAACACATCGTGGAACGGTGTCATTCTTGCATGGCACATGACTGGCAGTCAATGCAGATGTGCGTGCCTGTTGGGAACGAGGGGGGCGGGAGAGGATAAGGAGGGGTCGTGACGTTGATGGGCAGCAAGGATTTAGGCTACGTCCGGTTTCACCGTCTCGGTCGGAAGGAGGGTAGGAAAAGGGGTCGAGATGAAAGAGGGTGTGGCCTCGAGTAAGGCGGTGAGTTAGGACATGGCTGAATGGTCAAGTGTCAAATGATGGCAAGGTACGAGTCCTTGTAGATGCGGTCCCATCGTCGAGTTGGATCTAATATGAAGGAGGGTGTCAGAGGTCCGTGCTCAAGGTACAGAGGACGCTTGGTACAGGTACTCCTATGTGCGGCTCAAAACGCGAAAGGATCGAAGGCTTGAAAAAGGCAATTGGAACCTGGGTCCGTTAAATAGTCGTTTAACTGATCCACGCAGGGTTTGTTCCGGATCGAGCCGAGAGCCCAAGCACGGTATACCGAAGTACACGTTCGTCACTGTCGAATCATTACCGTCCGTCCAGTGAAGCAGAGATGCCCCTTTTCGGGCCGTGATTCGGCAACGAAACTCTAGCGTCATTCCAGTGCCCAATCGAGTCCAAGGTAGGGTTAGCGGAGGTGCTTCGAGCCTGACTTGCCGTGTCAAGGTACTAGTAGCGCACAAGTACCTGGATGATTGCTTTTGCCAGAATTGAGGTTCCGAATTAGACTGCCAAGGGATGAGGCTTAGTGGAGGCAGTCCAGAGGGTCGTGCGGGTTTTGGCTGTCAGGGTATGTGACGGCGGTTGGACTGCAGGATGATGTAGTGTGAATGTGATGTAGACTGAGCTGGGAACCGGCGGCATTGCGCGGTGAGCATTATCGGAACGGGACCCGAATACATCACGCGGAGACTCTTTCTATTGAGGTTCAACATGCTCGAACTTTGAGGGTCCTCTCTGGTCACCTCAAGGCACAACACAGGCGTGCGCGGGCAGAAGCTAATGCTACAGTCGAGTGCATCGAGTGTGGGTAACGTGGAGACGATCATGCTGTGTACGCGTCCGCAGCATGGCAAGCCCCATAATACCAAAAGCGTATCCTCGGTGTCTAGAGAAAGCAGGTCGGTAGTACTGCTCCCGCTGAGCATCTGTAGCCGACTTCTCGTCCCTTCCGCAGATCAGGATAGAGCAAACTGCAAATGTTCTCGCCTTCTGCTCATCTCAACACGCCTCGAGGTTGATGATTCGCGAGACAAGCTATGTATAAGTGTCAAGCCTCCCTAAACCACCCTGTCCGGATGCGTCCAGCTGCATAAGCCAGCCCCAACATGGGACGCTATTGGCAAGGCGATTCTCGTACTTAGCAAAATGCGGACCGTCCCACCAGGGCGGTCGTAGCTCTAAGCCAATCGATGGGGAGTGAGTACTCCAAGGCAACACCGACTCCGTTAGGTACAAGTTATTAATACTTCTCAGCGAGTACCATTTCCTTAGCTGCTTCTCTTAGTTTCAGGTGTTACCAAACACTGCTCTGATAAGTGCCGTTTAACGAGAATGGAGGGAGTGGGTCGACATCCATGAGACCCTTCACCGCCTTAGGGTCACACATCGTGAGGTTCAAGTTACCCATTCGGAAGGGAGCGAAATCCTTGCCTATCCGTGTAGCGGCTCAAGGACCTTCGAGAATGGACTATGGCTGATAGGAGACAAATAAAGCCCTACTTCCACTCAGTGACTCCTCCACCCAAGTCCTAATGCACCGATACTCGAACTACATCCGGTTGGGCAACACGGTGGCACCGGTTTGCCATCGCTTCCCCATCTGAGAGTACCGTTAGCCCTGAGATGAACGATCAGAACGGTGGTCAGCTTGGTGCTGGCTGCTTTGCTGAATGGCTTGATAATAGTGTAAGCTATATCCCCGAAGTCGATCAAGCCCTAAGTATCCCTCTAAAGGAGACCAATCAGGACCTTGAGCGTATTGAGAACGATGCTGGTCCAGCACAAACGGCAGCGAACGAGCCAACTCCAGGTATACGTCAATACAGATCTGTTCCGGAACTCTGTTGACAGGTATTAGCTTCGACTACTGTTGAAGTGGGCACAGTGACGGATGAAAGATCGCGGATCGATATTGGTTGTAAGTGTCCCCCTAACCACGACATATAGGGTGCTGTTTGAAACGATGGACTGACACCCAGCGACGCAGCTGCGGTTTCCTTCAGCTCCTCTGCTGCCATATCCAAAGCAGATGAGACCACGGCGGATAAAGACTGTGAAGCGGCAGCCCTGAAGGAAACGTGCGACAGCACCTCCTGCGAAAACGGTGACTACAAGAGTCGTGATAACATCGGGAAGCAGAACAAGGAATCGCCTACGGCAGTGAAGAGATGCTCGAGTACCGAGTGTCGTTGCGAAACGTGTCGCAAGAAAGCTACCGCACCGGGCCTCGGAAGCCAAGGAGACCGCCACAATAAGGCTGCAGAGAGACCCTATCGGCTCCATAAGAGAAAGGCTGTTCCGCCCAATTTGCAAAATCTTCCTGAGTCCGTCCGGCGCTATCTGGACTCGCCATCGTCTGATGAGAATCCGTGGTTACCGAAGGGTCTGCTTCACGATCCATCCATTATCCCGAACTGGATCACGGACGCAACGGAAGAGGAGCTCTAGATAGCATCAATAACCCTCGGTTTCTTCACGAGTTTTCCGAAATCAGACCTGCTTCTTTCCACGGGGACATCTTTACCTTCATCAGTTCATCATTTTGGATCTCTTCCATAGCCAAACACAATACACTTTTTGCTGCCCCTAGCACTATTCGCCTGACGCCCTTCGTCGTAAATTCTGGTCCTTCCCGCGCCGGTTCGAAGAACGGCATATCTGCACGAGCCAGAATCACCATTTGCAACCACATCGATCGAGTGTGCTGAAGGTATGGGAACGTACCACAAAGCTCACAAACGATGGCATGAAATGGTTGAAACAACACGGTGCCGGCAACAGTCCCTACTGCAAGACATCGCGCCCATGACGACGATGCGCGTGCATGCAACACCCTTCAGCTCCTATCCGCTCCGCATCACTGTGCTCACTTTTGTTCTGCTTTGCTTCCTCTCCTGAAGTTTGCTCCGGACTTTGACGCACCAACGTCTGGCCGCCTCGCCACCGCCTTTCTCTAACGCTCACCTTCATTGATGGCCTGAAACGATTCGGGTACGCACTCACCAGCTCAGCTCGACGGTCGTTCAGCTCTTGATCTTGGAGCACCACGACACTCATTGAAACAGATTTCCTGGCTGCTGGACCCCACCGTCGCTACAGGCGAATTCTCAGTTATCACTTCTCGCTGTCGGTCTTCCACTGTCGCGTTTCACTCTCAACTGCAGCGAGCAGTTAGCCAGTCACTTCCGCTCGCCATTATGTGCTGTCTCCCACTAAGCTCGCCCGCTGCAAGCTACTTGAATTGACCAGCTCGTCGTTCTTTTGACCATTCAACGATAGCTTCCATTTTGAGCCGACTCGGATAACTCCCGTCTGTTGGCTCGTCGCATGACTTTCCTGTACCTGGTACCTAGGTTGTTCATACATTCAGTAGAGACGGTTTCAAGATATGACCGGATAGTATAGCAAGTGGACTGCTACGAGTTGCCGATTGGAAACCTAGACGGAAAACCTCGTTGAATCTAACGATGCATTCTGCTCGAACTGTACACGATATGATTCTAGTACAAAGGCGTATGGAAAGAAAAGACCGCAGATTCAACGCTAACGTGCCCCGGGAGGGTTGTACACGATCTTTCTGTTCTTGATGGGTGCCCACTTGTACCTGACGTCGAAGGTATTAGAATCGCAGTTGAATATCTGGTGTGGAAACGTACCGTTTGACCCAAACACTCATCAGGTACAGCACCGATGAGACTATTACCACCTTCCACCCCATCTTCTTCCGGTTGTCCATCTCCGGCTCCGCAGACCAGTTCAGGAATTCCACAACGTCCTTGGCCATTTGAGAAGTCGTAGCGGGCGTGCCATCTTCGTATTCGACTAGGCCATCATACAGAACGCGAGCCATGGCGATACCTAGTCACTCCTTAGATATCTTTAACAACGAAACCAGCGCGTGCTCCCTTACCTGTACCTGGGAAGTACGGGTTGAAATTCAATCCAGCCGGAACGACCGCCCCTGGAGGGGGTTCCTCGGGGTAACCGGTCAGCAAACTGAAAATGTAATCACATCCTCCATGCCTCGCTTTGACCATCAGACTCAGGTCCGGAGGGAGAGCGCCGTTGTTGGCCGCTCGCGCCGCCTCGTCGTTTTTGTAGGGACTGGGGATGTAGTCAGAGAGTTTGCCAGGGCGCTTTTCAATGTCTCCTTCGTCGTTGGGTTCGGCGTCGTATTCATTCTCCTCGGCCATGGCCTTCGCCTCATCAACGGTATGGGTAGTGCCGACCAGTGTTCGCCACGCAATTCGTTTGAGGGAGTGGCAGGATGCGCATACTTCTCGGTATACTTGGAAACCACGACGGAGCCTGCATGTCGTCAGTTAAAGTCCGCTGCGAAAGGTGCATGGTGCCTCACGTTTGATGATCGAACGTCTTCCTCCACTGCGTATGCTCCCACGGGTAGCTAGTTGGGTGCAACCTTTGGATTCAGTATTGTCAGCCACACTCAATTGCTTTTCTGATATCCGCCGACAGCACACAACTTTAAGCACACCAGCAATCGAGATGCGTCTTAGTTCGACGCCCTGCCAGTTCGGCTAGGACCCCTCTACTGCCCAACCCGGGGCTGTCCGAACTTACCCTTCCTCTGCAGGTGTCATCGCATAAACATCACGCCCGTATAGATGATAATACCATGCGATCGACCCAACCGCAACGGCAGTAGCAGCTGATTCTGCAAGCGTTAACCGAAAAGGTGACGATACTGGTCTAGAGCTTGAGGAGGTTGAAGAGGAAGCGGACCGCTGGAACTCATCGATATTAGCTACAGTCGTGTAATCGAGAGATCATAAGGGCCGTGAATTCGACCGAGCTCGGACAATGCCTTGGAGATAAGTGAAGCGTACCGTAGCTGTCCTAGTCGCGGCATTTCGCACCCTTGCGATCGGGTGCGAGGTGCGCAAAGCCGATCTCGCCAGCATCCTGCTCGGGTGCCACCGTTATTTGGGCAACGGAAGACGACAAAGGAACGCCCCGTTGGGTTTGTGGTAGGATTGAGTCTGTACTGCAGAGTGGGTTATGAGGATGTGAGCCGGAAGGGATTGGGGATCGACTGCGGTTTGTATTTGCCGAGAGCGACGCTGATTGGTCGAGAGTGAATAATACCGTAAAGTAGCTGCAACTCCAGAACTCTTTTAGGTTATGCGGATTTTGGTATGTTGCCTACGGCCTCAGAAAAGTAATAATATCTCGAAGTAAACCCTCCGTGGGCCGCAACATTAGGTCTCGGACTATCTAAAATGAATATCCCGTCAACTGTGGAGTTATGAGAATGCACCTTGCCCTTATACATGGAAGTCTACTAGTAGTAACATTGTCAGGCCATAGGTGCCCGTTCTAACTGTCCGCGACTGTATGCCCGTTGACACCTAATCGCTCTTTTCGCTGCCGTACCGCTGATGCTAGATTCTCCAACACTGCTTCCGTGTCCTCCCATCCTATGCACGCGTCTGTGATACTTACTCCGTACTTCAACCCAGCTTTGCCCTCCTGCGGAACCTTTTGACTCCCTAAGCAAGAGGTCAGCTTTTCGTGGATCAACGAATGTCAAAAGGAAGTATTACCCTCGTTAATATTACTCTCAATCATAACGCCCATGATGGCCGTTTCCCCACCGGCGATTTGTCCCGCCAGGTCGGCCGCGACCTTAGGTTGGTTCTTATGATTCTTGAGTGAGTTTCCGTGGCTGCAGTCCACCATGAGTCTTTGCCTCATCCCCAACTTCTCCAGCTTGCTCTTGGCCTCGGCGATACTCTTGCTGTCATAGTTGGTTCCGTTCTTCCCTCCACGAAGGATGACGAAGCAATCGTCGTTGCCGACTGTCCCTACAATGGCCACCACACCAGGCTTCGTGACGGAAAGGAAGTGGTGCGGATGTCGCACGGCCCCAATGGCATCGATCGCCACATCGAGGGAGCCATCCGTCCCGTTCTTGAACCCGACCGGGAAACTCAGTCCACTCGCGAGTTCTCTGTGTAATTGGCTTTCCGTCGTTCGTGCGCCAACGGCACCGACGCTCAACAGATCTGCGAGGAATTGAGGAGATATGGTATCTAGCATCTCGCTCGCCAGGGGCATCCCTTTGTCGGTCAGATCCACGAACAGCTGCCTTGACGTCCTCAGTCCTTTGTTGATCTTGAAACTGTTATCGATATCCGGATCGTTGATAAGACCTTTCCAGCCAACAGTGGTGCGGGGTTTTTCGAGATAAGAACGCATGATTATTAGGAGCTGATCTTTGTACTTCTCTTTCAGTCTTAAAAGACGATCGCAGTAGTCTAGGGCGCCGGAGGGGTCGTGGATGGAGCATGGACCGACTATGACAAGCAGACGTCGTTTGGGATCGGCGCCCTGGACTATGGAGACAGCTTCATCACGAGCGGTGACAACAGTCTCCTTCGATTTCGCTGTCTGACAAGTATCAGCGCCGCAAGCATATATCCTCCCTACTTTGAGCGAGGTACCTGGCGTATTTCGTGTTGGAGCAGGTCTGGCGGCGTCAACGGGTTGTATCCCCTAACTATGAATTATTAACATGGGGTCAATCTGTTTTCTTCCTTGCCCACCTCTCCAGTCCTCCGAGGATGCTTTGTTGCCCACATTTTGGTTCTCGATATAGAACTGTGACCATTCGTCAGCCATGCCATAGAACAGAGGCTGCGGTACTGACCGACATGTTCCACGACAGTGGATATTTGAGTGTAGGCAATTGAGCTATGCTGAGCTGCTGCAGCGGGCTTGAAAATGCTCTCTGAAATCCAATAACGAGTTGAAAGGCCTCCGTACTGGGCTTTAAGAGCGCACCGCCTCAAATGATCTAGTATCGACGAAGGGCGTGGTCACAATTCTTATGCATCACGATTTTATCAGACGACGGTCCGAGTTAAGTGCTTTAAGCCGGCACCTTAACTGGATGACTCAACCGTCGGGGACCGAGACGGCCGCCGGGCTTCCCCGCAATGAACGAGTAATAATTCACCGTCCGCCACACCTACTGTACCTAGGTATGCTAATAATGGAATGGCAGCGAAGAGCCGTGTCTGACTACCTAATGTATAATAACACCGTCCACACTTGCTGGTCTTGAAGCAAGGATACCGGCTCATGGCTCTTCTGACACGTGGAGAATATCCGAACTGGAGAGGGGCATTAAGGCTGAACAGGAAACAATGTTTTGGATGAGGATAGTTCGCCGATAAGGAGTTCGAGATGCTTTGCGAAGCTCCCATGGCCTTTTCTACTGTCAAACGGACAATGCGCGGTCAACGAGTAACAAGATCATGCATTCTGTATTCACTAAGGTGTCAGGAATTGATCAATCGCCAAGATCGAGATCATGCTCCGGCCCAGGCATTTCTCCGCCTCTGGGGTCTTCTGAAAGTTGATGCAACTCGACATTCTCTAATGCACGTCGTGCTACGTCGGCTCTATACAGATGATATGGCGACCAAGGAGAAGGCCCCTGCGACAGTGGCTGGTAACGAAAGTTGTCTAAGCCATGCGATGTCACGGTAGCGGAGGGTGGAAGCTGCCGTGGGCGATAGGCAGCCAGTAGTGATTGGCTGGAGTCATCGACGGGCATGTCGACGGAGTGCCCCAGACTCTCGTTGGGTTGGCTGGAGTCACCGACGAGCATGTCGACAGAGTTCCCCTCACTCTCGTCGATATGGCTGACAATCATCGTTCTAGAAGCTGTACTTCTTGTGGGAAGTGTGGTGGAACGGGTATAGCCGTTGATGGGACCCGTACCTGCTCACCCAGTCTGTCACTACAGTCCGGGCCCCTGAGGTCGGCCACGGAAGGAGGACCCACCGAAGTCAGCATCCCAGATATCATGGCTGTCGTCATTGCTTGAGGCGGCGCGTTGTTCTCGTGACAGAGGTAGTCCTGCTAACGTGCGTTATTTCGGTATACGGGTGGCATGCCCCTCAGACAACTTACCATTTTGGCCATTTACTACTGGACCCGAAACGTTGTCGCCTTCAGCATATCCCCTGTCGAGCCCACAATATTGGCAAGACTGTTCGACTGACCGCCCACGGGAGGTGAAGGTATGGTTACAGCTATCGGGGCTGGGGTCACTGAGGCCGCGTGTGGATGATGGTCTTGGTGGTGGTGGAGGTCTCTCGGACTCCCTCGGACTGGTGCAGTTCGAAGGGTCTTCGGATTCCTTCACCAAGTCCATCGATGGCGAACCGGGGCGACTAGGTTGTCTAATCGAATGAAGCAGATGTGGCAGCAGCAACGGCAGCAAGTCATGTGGGACTCACGACTTCGTAGGGCACTGAAGATAGACGAAGTAGGAAGGCCTCCGCAGGATATATAAAGGTTCTGGTAGGAATACTTCTCACAAGATTCTTGTCACAGCAGTCCAGTAAAACCGAGAGCAATGCAGATGGCATACGAGAGACGAAAACAAGCCTCACTTTCTTCCCTTCTCTAAATGCAAACGTAAGCCCGGACGCAGGCCCGGACGTGACCACCACGCGCCTAGAGAAAAAATTTTCTCAAACACAGCCATGCTGGGGAAATTGATAGCATGCAGGCTTGCCTTTTTTGCCTTACTGAAGACGTACACTACGGCTCGTACTTGTGCTATCCCAAGGCAGCTGAACCCCTAGATTTGGGGTAATCTGTCAGGCTAGCTGTTGTGCCACCCACACACTCCGTAAAAACGGTACCGTCTCCGCATTGGGGGCGGACCGCTGATGCCAAGATGCCAATCATGTCCCGGAAGGTGGCAATGGCCGATCGTTGGATTTGGTGGTAAAAGTCAGCGTGGGGGGTGTGGGAAGGACGTACGTAAGGTACACACTGTAGGGACACGTTGGAAACAAAGCTTAGGTGCACGAGAAGAGTAAGGTAGGTAATCATTGCGGGAACAAGCTGAGGACAATGATGATATCCATCGGAGTGGGGCCGGCTGTGCGGCATTTCTTGCGTCTGAGCTGTACTGGACTCAGCCCGCATATTCGACCGTACAGTAATTACTCTACCAGTCCTGACAGAAACAGAGATGGGACGAGATGGCCGTTCGGCCGACTTTTCCGGTTAGTGTTTACCTGCCCTAAATCGTAGGCCAACAAATAGATACACTCTTTTTTCAATGAATTCTACCTGTTTAGATGCCAATAAAAGAGTGCACAGCATGAATCAATTTGAGATCAAGAATATACAACTGAGTCTATACGATGTTCATCTTGAAGTATGATGTTTTGGCTGATTTCTTAAGATACCTATGTGTTGATGTCGCAGATGAAGATTGGCAGCCCACATACGGTAACACCAGAACGCAACGATGATGCTGGTCGATACCTTACGTTTTCGATCGTTTGGGTCAGGTATAAGGAGCTCAGGTGGTTACCTTAGGTGGCCGGGCTCAGCCTTGTCATATATTGAAAGAGATCGTTGTGGCAGGTTATGGTACTGTAGGTAGGTATCAAGCCATCGAAGTCTATGTGCAGGTGCAGGTATGTTGTAAGTTGTAACGACTCCCGGCATACTGACCCTATAGGGCCCAGAATATTTTGGATGCATGCGGCAACAGATCCGAACCTACTTACCCCTACTCGAGCATCTTACCTTTACCTACCAGCCACCGTGGGGGTAGTGCTTGCATCCAATGATCTTCCTAAGACGCAATCATGCAGGTGAACAGAGTCCAATGGACCGGTCCGAGAAGGCAAACCCCCACGGTTCGCGAACCGGACCCACAGCCCGGTTCGCCTCACGATCTCCTTGACGGTTCGCACCATACCGCCCGGTTCGCCCTCACGATCCCGTTGTGACAACGTTGTTAGTGGCGTCCGGCATCACGACAGCCCTTGTCGTGAAGAAACTTCCACTTTTCCACTCTTCTCTGCACTCCATCACTTTCGCACTGTAAGAGACGTGTGCCTACGTCTACGGGTAAGACGCCCAAGCCAAAGTGGAGCTCATTGGATGTACACATATCGGCACACAGTCCGCGTCTGAAGCCACGATTTGTCGCACTGAATAATATTTACCAAAGTATACATCTGCAAATCTATCTAACAACTGAACGGCTTCCCCACGAGCCCGTTATTGTACGCATCGACGATCAACTTGATCGTCACGTATGTCCCAGCGACGCAGATGAAGGCGCCTGCCAGAAGCGTCAGGACGTTCAAGGTCGTCTTGAACCAGTACCTGGACCATGCTTGGCGGCCACCCTGCAGATGATAGGAGTCATACAGCCAAAAGGCACCCGCGAGGCCGTACGTGTACCACGACGCGAACAGCGCGGCGGCGATGCCGATGAGGTAGGAGAAGATGGGAACGGCGATGGCCAGCACGAAGGCGGCGCCGTTCATCACCAGCACCAGGAGGATCCACGAGGACCAGCCCAGCACGGTGTGCGAGTGGAGATCGTTGGTACCCCGGAAGAAGCGGATGAAGAGCAATTTCGCGGCCGTGTGCGAGTACAGCGAGCCGGCGATCAGGAAGTTGGGGATGGCGATGCCGTAAGCGGCCTTTTGCCAGGTCAATGGCAGGCTGCTGAAGGCCGGGCTGGCGACGGAATTGCCGATGTAGACGTACATGACGACGGCGAAGATGACGTAAAAGGCCGTCGCGACTCCTTGGAGCGTGTACGCTGCCTTCATCGCCGTTTCGGGATGCCGCATTTCGGAGACGAGGATGAAGAACATGAAGTGACCTTTGAACCATGACGTCAGTAACCTACGAAATGACAGAAATCCATTGATGGTGACTCACCTGCATAAGAGAACACGGGATTGGTGATGGAGATGAAGGCGGTGACGAAATCCGTCGGCACAACAACACTCAGTGTTCGTCCCTCCGTAGGATTGACACCGGCCCCGATCATCCCCACCACGCCGGAGACCACGATGCAGATGACACTGGCGACACTGAGCCAAGTCAGGCGGTCCAAGGTACGCGGCAGAGCGCATAACAAGGTCGGGATGGCGAAGATGCCAGTGTAGAGCATCAAGCACAGCTTGCTGCCCGAAAGTGAGGCCAAGGCGATCTGGCCGGCGAGCAACTGACCGCCGGTAGCGAATACGGCGAAGATGATGGTCCCAAGGCTGAGCAGCTCCCGGCCAAACTGGCCAAACAGGATGAACCCTGCATCGCCCATGTTGTGCACTACCAGGCAGCATGTAAGCTTCCGTTCAACAGTCCAAGAGCGGGCGGAGAGCAACCATACCTTCCGGATGGTTGAGCTTGAACTGTATTAGTAGATAGCTCGTATAAGTCGCAAAGACGCCGAGGAAAACGATCAGGATCACACCGGGAACGATGCCCACCACCGCTAGAGAAGAAGGCAGAGACAGCATGCCGTTGCTGACAATCTCGGCGATCATCAGGACGGCCACCATCTGCCATGACAGCGTCTTGTAGCGAATCTAGACAGTCATCCAGTCAACTCCTAGGCATTGTGGTCTGCAAGCATGGTAGACTGACCTGGGCACCCTCTTCCCGACCGAAGACGTCGACATCGTGATAGCCCGTCCCGTGTCCATCTACATGTCCAGCCTCCAGCGGGGGCGGAGAGTAGTCATCGTTATAGCGGTAATCTTTCTCCATCTTCCACCGGGGGCAGCTTTTCACAACGTGGGGACAATGGTTGTACAGAGATGCAGGAGCGTTGCCCAGAAAATGAGAAAGGAGGATCTATCAAGTCCCGAGGGATTGGGAATCGGTGCTGGACCGTGCTGCTGCTCTGGAACCCATGGCCCGAAGAGGAAGGTGGGTGAAGGTCGGAGATTTCCGGCGCATCTAGGCCCCGATGATAGGACGTCTTAAGAATCGCTCAGTCGTGTTGGAGATTGCCTGGTTTGCAACTCGTGCAGTCACAAAGCTTGATTGCTCTTGGTTGGAGTGCAAGTCACGTACATATGTGTAGACTGGGCGATGCTAGGGTACTAGGGTTTCAGCGAACAGAACCGCAATCGAATCGGTTCTCGATCATCTCAGTGGACCGTAACGTTACACGATCTCCTGATAGGGATGTGCAATTGGCGCCTCGGTACGGTGGGGTATGACTGCAGTGTTTTTCGGCCCATCGTGTCTCTGTCACACGTCGTAGCCTTATCCAAATGCTCCGGCTGCACTCCAGCATAGCCGACCCTGCGCCTTCGTCAATGCGGTCCCACGACCACAGTTACCCTAACCTGCCCCTACCCTACGTCTTACACGCCACACAGTTCCCCCGGATGTACTGTGTTAGCTCCACAATTATAGCCGCAAATCCCTAGCACCCTGAACACGCATCCTTGTTCTTTACGTTACTGTACTGCGTGGAACGTGAGGGAAAGACTGGGTGAGATGGATTGGACAAGGTGGTGCGGGTGTTGTGCATGTATCATCCAGAGGATGAGCTAAGCTGGTTTCACTCGTGGTAGCTATTCCGATTTACGAGATACCGCTCAGTGAGCATGATTTCGTAGCATTGTGTCCTTATATACATCGTGGATCGTCTATGTAATAACGATCGGGCATTGTACAGAAGTGTAGATTGTGAATGGCTCTTCTCCAGCGAGCAAACGCCTAGATGACTCCACGTACGACATTGAGAAGCGCCTTGTGGGGAATTGTAGCGTAGGTAGAGCAAGGCTTGATGTGAGTTAACGGTGATGGCGACTGTGACTGTTCAGGTCAGTCGATCCGAGGTGGGGACTTGGAAGAGTGGTCTTTTGGTTTGCCAAAGGGAGAAGCGCTCCGTCTGGGCAGATTGCCGGTCAGTAACGAACAACATAGTATTGCGTATCATGACGAAATATATGTATATGATACAAGGACGATCAATAGGACAACAAGAAGAGAGAGTACTGACGACCGCCTCCTCTCCCCTTCCCTCCTGTACCCCTCGATAATATTCAACATCTCCTTCCGACCCCCTTTCGCATCCACATACTTCCCACCCATACTCATCGTCACCCTGTCGCGCGCCTGTACCTGCAAGAGCCTTTTTACCAACAGATGCCGCATCTGCACACACACAAACACGCCGCAATCGCTGCTGTTCTCCTGCTGCGGGCTATCCTCCAGGTCCTGGAAGCGCAGCTCCTTGCCCAGCAGCTGGCCGATCTTCTGCGTCGCCAACGCCGCTTCCGATTCGTTCATCGGGCGCAGCGAGTCGTAGTGGAAGGCGACGCCGTCGATCAGGCTGACGAGGAGAAGCGACCAGTGCGAGCCACCTTCCGCGACCTCGACGTTCCGGCAGTCATTGATGGGCAGGAATATGTGGGTTGTTTTGCTGAAGTCCGGCAGGGCGTCTTTGAGGGTTCGGGGGTCAGGGGTTTGCATAAGCATAAAGGACATGGAGGGGCGGAGGAGGACGATGTGCGCGTTGGGGTAATTGCTGAGGACTTCACGTTCCAGGTATCTAGTGAGGTGTTTAGCGGTTTGCGTGAGAGACACAGTGCAGATGGAGTTGTGGAAGCGTACTCTTCCCAGAACGCTATGCTCTGCCATTCCATTAGCAGACGGTCTGGGTCGGAGGCTGGTGGCGACCCACGTTATCTGTGAGCCAATCATTCCTGAGCGTGTCGACATCTTCCTTCATTACTACGCTGCCATATCAGTACTGGGTCTTCATCGGTTGTCGGGGTAGGCTAGGCGCACACACATCGGATGTCGTGATCTACCTCGAGTCAGTTCCATCCGAAACAAGGGATGTGTACGAGGCCTCACAGCTTAGATATGGGTCATCAGGGCTCAGCTTGGTATCCTTCTTTTAGCTCAGTCAGCTTAACCAATTCACTTAGCTCTTGCGTGGATGGAGGAGCCCTTGCGACGGCAAAGTAATCTCCAATGATGTAGAGCCATACCGTATCGCCGAAATGTTTGCTGACTCTGCCCTTAAAGGGATGAAAGCCTCCTTGATGCATTCTTCCCCAGTTGGGTGAAGTAGGTGACAGAGTGCAGACGTTGCGGGGAATAGAAATCGCCTGCAATGAGCGTAAATTCAAAAGCCCTAATGATTTGGTGGAGGGTACGCGATAGGCCGTCGTTGACTGCGACGTGGAGAGTAGATGAGGGGATTGACTGAGATCGTTGGTTTCAAGAACAGTATCCGCGGAACAGCAGTTTCAGGCGGAGAGAGTCATTGCGCAAACGACGGAATATTCACTGTCATGCGAGCAATCTTGGTCCTATTTCCTTGTTCGACAAACAGCTGCAGCTCAATGTTGCCGAGGTCGGCGCTACCGCAAAACGACGTCATTGCGGTAGCGTATCGATACGGAGGATCGCAAGCCACAACCAACCTTACCTTAGGTAAGCCAAAATTGACTGGTCAGGTAGCACGTAGCTTCAGGCCAAATACAGCCCCAAGGCTGAAAGACAACCTCAAAGCCATATCCGTAAAGAGGTCAAGCCTGCAGGACATAGACGCACAAGAGCAGGAGGTACATGTTACAGCTACAGATCCAATCATTTAAAAAACTCAGCGAAGCACATCTCCCTCTGCTCCCGTGCACATCACCCTTCGCTTGCAATCATAAGCACAGTCGGCCGTATCATACACCTCACACACACCTCCCCCCCCGTCCTTCCTAAACTCGCCCAATAGCCTCCCCCACTGCTCCCACCATTACACCCGGTCTCACCCATCTCCCCATCCCTTCCCCCTTCCCCTATCCTGTACAACGGTCCCAACTCGTCCATCCATTACATCCTCCCAGCCGCCCCCTTCGATCCTGAACGAGAGGGCGACGACCCAAGCCGTTCGAATTCTACACCAACCAAGAACACCCGATCAGAATTGTCTTTTGGCGAATTAAACTAAACCTCATAGGGCTGAGAACTGCTACCGAAAGGCCACATACGTTTTAGTGCGGAGCCGTATTTACTCTTGCCTCTCGTCCCACCAGTTGCCCCTGTGGCCTTGGCAGCCGTTGAGGGCGTACGTCCCAGGTCTTGACCCTTGCCTTGGCCTTGACTGCTGTTCAACCCGTATCTTCCTCCAGCTGCTGCTAGCTTCGCGATCCCGTGTTCGTCACCGTTAGTGATGATAACGTCGTTGTCAGAAGACGAAGAGTTGGAGTCATCGTCTTCGCTCTCCGTGGACGACTTGTAGAGATCAATATACTTCTGCTGCGTGTTTGGCGACATGAACAAGCTTTCCTTCTTGTTTTGAGACGACGGCGGGGCAGGCGTCGGTTTCGCCTTGTGCTTCATGAAATCGGGCATCGGCGCCGCTCCACCGTCTTTGAAGTCCCATTTCGGCGGATTCTTTTTCAGACCTGTGAGGCTGGGGAAACGCGAGGTGGTGCTGGGTCGGGATTCAGGCTGTGTGACACGGTTGGTTGATGTTGTTGAGGGGGTTTTTGTGGGTGGTGTAGGGTTCGGTGTGGTAGCTTGTGTAGGTTTCGGGATGCGATTGGTCTTTGGCGGAGCGGAGGTACCGGAAGGGTGGTTTTGGGTTTGGGTTCGGGGCTGAGAAGAGGGAGGTTGGACGGAGGAGCGGGAGATGTCGCGTTGGAGACGAGCTTCAAGGTCGTGCTCGACGCTTTGAGCGTGGACGACTTCGGAGGACTGGGTGGTAGGGATCGAGATTTGAGTTGAGGATGCTTGGGATGCCTGCGATTGTGCTTGGGAGGTCGAGGATGGTCGAGATGTAGGATGCGCTTTCTCTGTTGCACCACCGCTGGACTGCGGCACATGACTGCTGGGAGTCGAGGTATGACTTGCGTTGGTAGAGCTTTTGGTCGATCCGTTAGGCTGAGATGCTAAAGGCGAGATCATGTCATTTTCGGAGCCGGATAATGAACGTGAAACTGATGTTTGGGAAACGTAGCGGGCAGGCGACCGCGATACGGACCGAGAGCGAGATCCTGCTTCAGATTCCGACCGAAAGCTTTGAATGCTATCATTGTCCGAAGAAGCGACTTTCGGGGGTTCTGGCTTAGGAGTGGTAAGCTTTGACGGAGTAGCTGAAGGAATAGTAACTGATTTCATCCGAGCCGTGACGTTGCCTTTGACAGAACCAGGACGAGACGACGGCGTGCCTCGAGATGAAGGCCCAGCTTTTGCTCCACCATTCTGCCGCGGGTCGTCCTCCGGATCTGAGTAGAATGGAGAAGCCGACTTTTCGCTCTCGGAAGAGACCGAAACAATCTCACTCTGCACAGGCAACTTTGGTTTGGCTGGTGGATCGATGACTCGGCCTTTGAGTTTAGTATCTCTAGTAACGTTGAGTTTCGACTGGACCTTGCCCCCGCCGCCTTCTATCTTGATGGATGCCTGGGCTCTGCCGGGGGTCTTTGAATTTGAACTCCCTCCTTTGGCTTGAGAAAATCTCGCCCTCATTCTTGCTAGGTCCTCTTTGGTCGTTCCTTGCGGCAGAATGGGCTTTGGAACGCTCTCAACGAAAGAGACGGACCGGCGCTGCGTACTGGGCGATTGCTTCAATGCGCTTGGCAAGGGCATCTGGACCTCGAGGCCGGTAGCCTTGCGACTTGTACCGGGTGTTGACGGCTGCATTTTACTTGAGGAGGACTGCTCTGAACGCGACACGCCAGGAATCAATGGAGTCGATGAGGCTTTCTTTCCATCCCTCGACGTGTCAGCACAGGTGCTTAGAGGAGTGGATGACTGTCGTTGACTGGACACGGATGCCTCTCGAGCTCGAACGAAAGCTTCATTGGCTTTTCGGTCCTTCTCGGCTCGTATAAGCGCTTGTGGCGAGGACTTCCCCTTTGTGCCCGATTTTCTGACGACTGGCTTAGCCTTCTTGTCGTCTTTGTTGATCTTTTGCCGGCGGGCAACCTCCTTCGGAGCTGCTTCTTTCTCGCTCTGGATCAACTTCTCCTTCTCCTTTCTCTTTGCCACGGGCTCTTCTTCCTTTCGTGCAGCCGTTAGCTTCTCTCGCTCCTTGCGCTCCTTGCGCTCCTTCGACTTCTCCTTCTTTTTCCGCTCCCCTTCCAAGCGCTCCTCCTCAGCCTTTTTCTCTGCTTCTGCGGCGATACGCTCCTCATTCGCTTTTGAAGCTGCCGCCGCTTCATCCGCTTTTTGTCTCGATAGCTGTAACTCTTCCATTTCCCATTCTTGTTGCGCTCGCTTCCGGTTCTCTTCCGCAACGCGATCTGCTTCAGCTTTCCGCTCTCGTTCCACCTGCTTTCGGTTCTCATCCGCGATGTGATCAGCCCGAGCTTTACGCTCCCGGTCAACACGTGCTCTATCCTCTGCAGCAAGACGGTCTGCCGCATCTCTACGCTCCTGCTGAGTACGCTCCCTCTCCTCACTCGCCAGCCGCTCAGCCTCTGCCTTGCGCTCTCGTTCAACTCTCGCCTTAGACTCTTGTTCCTCCGTCGCCTTGCGAGAATTCTCCCTGGCTTCATCCCCTAACGCTTGCCGCTCGTCATCCCCGTCAGAGTCGCGCCCTTCGTCCGGCACTTCGGATGATGCAGTCGTCGCCGGGTCAATCGCATAGTCGTAACTGGCTTGGCTTGGTTTACAAATTGATTTCTCCTGCGTATGCAGCCAGTTCAGTTCCGCTTCGGTAACACCACTTCCTCTTCGGCTTAGACTGTCCGGATGCACGACAGAAGTCATGCTGGACTGTGGCAGAGGTTGATCAACCAAATGATCGTTGCCGTGAGGGGATAACGCGCCACTGGTCTTCAGCCGTTTCGCCTTCGGGGTTGGAGGATGCTCTTGAGACTTCTCGGTATCGCTCATCGGGTAATCGTAGATATCTCGAACAGGCTTGTAGGCCACCTCAGTTGGACGAGAGCTGTGTCTTGACCACGTGCCATGAGGCGGAAGCTTAGATAGTGGTGATTTCCGAGGCAACGGACCGGTTACCGGTTGAGGTGTGAATGGTATGGAGGTGGCAGGCTCTTGATTATGTTCTGGATATTCATGTCCATTTGGTCGACGTGCAGGTGGCGGAAGAGGTGGTATAAGGTGGAGTTCGGCGGTGTCAATCATTGCTCGCTCTGGTCCGTTGAAGGGGCTAGCAAAGCTCGAGACAGGGACATTGTGTAGTGTCTGCCCAAGCTCAGGCGACTCAGCCTTGGTGTCTTCGTCTTGTAT
Source organism: Acarospora socialis (assembly GCA_025617375.2). Lineage (NCBI taxonomy): Eukaryota > Fungi > Ascomycota > Lecanoromycetes > Acarosporales > Acarosporaceae > Acarospora > Acarospora socialis. The sequence continues at coordinate 2,289,207 of JAMYGW020000005.1, read as the reverse complement.
GGTTTCAAATGGTTGGGAGCCGTCGATAATAGAGGATCGAATCACAGTGGGAGGTGAGTCTGGAACTGCAGCAAACTCGGGGCGCGCGGATAAAGCTGCTGCAGCGGAGTTCCGGATCGAGGATGACGTTGGTCTCTCGTAAGCAATACGCTCTAAGACTATACGTCAGTGTCTATATCGAGAATGAAGACTTGAAAGTTCTTACGGTTTCCCCCATGGTTGTATGGTGATCGCTGGGAATCCTCCACTAGTCGCACCACAGACGTATTGTGGTCACCTAAAGGTTGATGGCTGAATATCTCCCCAAGGTCCCTTTCTCGTGAGAGCATTGGCCTGTCCGGATCGTCTCTTCTGCTCCCTTCCTGCAGTCCTATCCTCTGCCTTTTATTTGAGCTCGTATATCCGACGGGACGTCCTTGAGATTCCACGTCTGCCGGATGCATGAAGTCTCGCAAGCTGCTTCTAGCATTGTATCCGATCCCACCGAGTGGCCGTTTCCGAGGTCTCGCACTAGAATCCGGAGGGATCGAATCGAGGCGCTGCAAAGGCGGCTGCGCGGGCTTCCGCAATCGTTCTTGGACGACTTTAACGGTGAACTTGGCAACGGATTCGGTTTTGTCACTGTCGGTAAAGGCATCGCCAACTTTGAAGTCCGGGTCTCCAACTTCCAGCACGGTGCCATAGCCGTCCAATAACTTCCGGATTTCAAGGGGTCTGTTGTTGGTGGTTAGACTTAGCTCAATGGATGACATTCACTCCCTGGATGATTGACGAACGTACGGTCGATGAGGATACAGCCGGCTGTAGCGCTCAGTTATCTTGTGATAGAGGTCTTCAAGCGTATCATCCTCTCTGCATCGTTCCATAAACGGCGGAAGCTTCTGCTCTTGACGCGCTTGGAGCAAATTGCCCGCTGAGCTGAAGGCATCCCTTGGCTCAACTTCGACGCGAAGGCGCCGCATTGTGAACCGATAGTCGCAGAAGTTGTCGACGAGCGCAGTCGTGTACTAATCAATAGACTGCGTTTGTGGTTTGCTCTGAGAAGTGGAAGGTTCTCTCCTATTGGCCAACCTTGCCTTAGGTAAGGATGTTTGGCTGTCGGAGCAAAACGTGCGAATCGCGACCGTGCGCTCAAGCAAAGGCAACGGCGTGTCACTTTTAGCTCGCTTGGCGATCGTTTACCTTGCCTTACAGTACTCCGCACACCTAAACCTGACGACCAACCTCCTCTAACTCAATGCAAATTCGGACGCCATGGCTGATCAGAACCTCATGCTTGAAGGAAACTTGTGGAACTGCCTTGCTGGTATGATACTGAGGGGGTGTTTCTATGAGGTGGCTGGAAAATCTTGGTGGATCGTAGAGAGGGGAAGGAGGGCGTGTTTCTGAGTGAGAAGCTATCAGTGAATACTCCCTACTCCATGAAACATTGAAGAGTGTGATACGTGTAGAGTGTGCAACGGTGTAGGTATAGTGCTTGAGGGTATCACTAACGGGAAATAGATGCTCTTCCGCAATGCTTGTCACGGCCCTACATGTACGAAGTAGGTAGCTCTGCTGCCTGTGGGGGGTTGGGTACAGTTGTCGCAAAGCCTTACCTTACCTGGTGCGCACGTGATTGGCCCCGTCTTCCGAATCCGTCGAGGGCGCAGGTTCGACACCCCGTCCAGGTCGACGGCATGACATTAGAAAACACTCATACGCGCTGGAGAGAAGACTAAGATGCCATTGTCGATGCTCAAAAAGGGCAAAAGAAATGTGCATGTAGTATGAAGTACCCTAAGGGGGCCCAACCGATACAGAGCAACGCATCACTCTGCCTGGTCCGCCGTCATCGGATAAGTGTGGCACCTCTATCTAGGTCCACACCGGTTCGTGGGTCCTAGTGCGCGCTTTCACTAGGCCATTCCCCTGCTTCCTACATACTTGAACATCGAAAAGAGAATATATATACCTCTCAGTGGATTCACTCTACCACACAGTCCTCTTGTTCTAGTCTCTCTGTTATATATATCTATCTTGCTGACCGCTTATACATATTTTGGGGGATGCCTCTTGTCAATGGTTATCAGTTATAACCGCTACAATGGTGTTCTCTGGCGTTTACGTCTGAGCTACAGAGAATATGCACCAGGAATCTTTTGCAGGGCAGGTCATCTGCTATCGATCAACCCATGTGTCTTTTTGTATTGCATGTCCACAACGTGCTATATACCTTATGTATCTGTCGACCGATCGGTACATCCGAGCTCTCTCAGTTCGATACGTCAATCTACTAGCTGTGGCCCTCTCGCACGTGAGAGGGGTGGATTAAATCCTGGGATTTACTCCTGAACTGTATGCAATTCTCAGGATCAGGTCTTATTTCTCCGGACCTTCGGCCCTCCGGGCGCAAAGCTCAATGCATGTTAGTATGAAGCCCTAGCAGTGGGCCTCTTTGCATGTGGGAGGGTGGAGTCAATTCTGGGATTCACTCCTGAATTCTATGTTAATCTCAGTGAGTCAGGATCGTGTCTTTACTGCCTTCGGACCTCCGACTGAGGGAATGGAACATTGGAAACCCAATCCTAGATTCACGCATTCTAGGCGCCCTTCTTAAGTGAATGTTGAGCTATAGTTGAACTCGTTCTCCACTGACATAAATCTCCCACCTAAGACCATGTAATACCAGGCCATCACCATAGTAAACTCAACATGACTGCTAACATCCCAAGTGTCCCGAGTCTGGAGCAGGTAGGCTCCTTGAATCATGAAATCGGTGGGAATCACCCTCTTGACGACGCAGTCATAGAAGGTAGGCCTCAACCCGCCCAGTACACAATTCGGACTGGTAATGGTGTTTTCGATGAGCAGCGCTGCCACCCAACCTCACAATCCTCTCTGCCGATAGCCATGGGTCCTCGGACTGGTCCGCGACCGCGTCCATCAAGGCTGAAACCCCGGACGGAGCTCCCACGTCTTTTTTCGTCAAGGTGAGTGCCACTTTAACAGTATTGCTACCATAGGTTGTGCCCGACTGATGTCCCGAATGTTTGTTTCTAGTACACCACGGAAGAAACAGGTAAGGAGCAAGTCGAAGGCGAATACCGGGGGATGTTGGAGATATACAACACTGTTCCTGGTCTTGCCGCGAAGCCCCATGGCCACGGACAGCTCCGCCGTGCCTCTCAGCCTACCCACTTCCTCATTTCCGAGTTTATTGATATCAGTAATGCACTTCCCGACCCTGTGAAGCTTGGTGTCCGCCTGGCAGAGCTTCATCACATCTCTCTTTCACCTACCGGAAAATACGGATTTCATGTTCCGACCTATGATGGCAAGCTGCCCCAGATCACAGACTGGGATAGCAGCTGGGCCTCATTTTTCGGAACGCTGCTGGCAGGTATAGCACGGCTGGACGCCGCGACTAACGGGTCTTGGAAGGAGCTTGACCGTGTTATGGACCGCACCCTGAGCCATGTCATCCCCAGGTTGCTTGGCGTGCTAGAACAGGACGGCAGAAGCATCAAACCATGTCTCATACATGGGGACCTGTGGGAGGGTAACATTGGCACCGAGCGTGGAACTGACAACATATACATCTTTGACGCAGCCCCCTACTACGCACACAACGAGATGGAATTGGGGATGTGGAGAGCAGAACACCACAAAATGAAGGACAAGGCTTACAGAAGAGAGTACTTGCGGCACTTTGCGCCTAGCGAGCCGGTCGACGAGTTCGACGATAGGAACCGGCTGTACAGCGTCAAAACCCAGCTGATGTATTCTGCGCATGTACCTGGGACGAGCGTCAGGAATGAGTAGGTCAACCCTCCTGCGTATCTGAAAGTGTGGTTAACAGGATGTAGGGCTTATGAAAACCTCATGTACCTGATCGAAAGGTATGCTCCTTAGTCTGTCGGGGATCTCGGGAAATAGCCTTGTGGCTTCAATCGCTCTTCCGGCTTTTGCAATGATTGGAACGGCCAGAGATCAGGCTCAGCGGTGACTTTTCATTCTGTACTGGTAAGCCACCCCTGCTCTTCGCCTGTTTCTTGCTCTCCGCGACTGTCTAACGAAGGCACGGCAACATGCTAGTTCTGTATCATGGCTGATTGCTGATTAGCCATAGGACTTACCCCTTTCGAATCAATCGACAATCCATGGCCAACAGTGGCAGCTGTTGCTTTCCGGCCGGAGTAGGAAAAGCTCTGAAGCCTGGCCTTGTCGAACGGAGATTGCAACATACTGATGTCGTATCTCACGTCTAACGCTAGTCCATGAGACTCTCCCGTGATGCGGTAGTCCCGACCTACGAATATTCCAGTGGTATGCATGGTAGCAAAACATGAAAAGAAAAGAAGCGAGAGCAACTCATCGTCGAGGAAGGCCGGTATCGTACAGACGAAACCGAACGGGAGATATATCGAGCCAGCTTCCAGTTACCCATATCCGTAAAGGTGCATAAAAAGCTTGGCTAACGAGGCTTGCAAACAGGAATAGTTTGTCTACAGTATTCCTATCGAAGCCATGACTATTGCAGTATCCCTTCTAGGAGACAATGAAAAGGTCGCTAAAAGATTCGGAGAAGTGGTTGGGCTTGGATCTCCAGGCGCTTGCTCGACGCCGTCCACAAGAGGGTTTCTGAATGGCTTGTGTAACTGAGTATAGTAAATTCCTTTTACTGCAATACTGCCGTTGCGGACGACGCGGCGAGCAGTATCAGGCAGGAAACGAGACAATGGCGGCCAGGAAGGAGCTGCAAAGCAAGGCTAACAACCAGAATATCCACCTCCGATTCTCACGATCAGCAATTACTGCTCCCAATTCTGGGCCTATACTCGGAGCTGTATTGGTACTAGCATGTTTCTGCTAAGCACCTTTACATGTGAGACACCCCCACAGAGCACGGTACGAACCAGGAGGCTATAGCACCGACATATGAGCCCCTCTGGGCAGGACTAGCAACGTCTACAAGAACGCCATGTGTGGCAGCGAAGGTTCCTAGAGCAGAGCATAGAGATTTCAGCCTACCCTGTTCTGTTGCCAAAAGCACGAACTCAACCACATACCAGAGATACCCGCTGATTGGCGCATACGGAGAGCGGACAAGGCCGGAAACGAATAGTGTAGTGCAAGGCTGACGTTAGCCATTACCTTAGATATATTGAAACACGGATGATTTGGATCGACAGCCTTCTGAATATTTCGGCCGCTCCCCCAACCAGCAATAGCGCCAGTCCGGGAACAATCAAATATAAGTTGGCGGCGGGATTGATTCTCTCAGTAGTTGTCTGTAGAGTCTTCAGCCAGTGTGGGGACGGCCCGAAAGAATATCCGCTGCTCAGAGTCGAGAATCACCCGGTAAATGCTGCCAGGAGGCTAATCCATCGCTTGTGAACCTTGGTTAATACGGAATATTGCGTTGAACTGGAATCTCTAGACCTCGCTGGTTCAATATGGTCTGCCTGCAACATGATATATATAGGGTCTTGCTTGCTTATTGCAGCGAGGTTCAACAGTCCGAGGTAAAGTGATCCTTCACGTATTCATTGGTCAAACGCTTCAGTCAGGCATGGGCAGGCACAGCTGTAATGTTGTAGTCGCCGTAGTGAGGCAGCATCGCTGGTCGTGTAAGGCGCCAATTGGAACTCCAGAGAGCTTGGTGCTACACAGTACCAAAACACAAGAAAGGATCAAGAAGCCTATCTTACCTGGTAAGCTCGAATAAGCTCCCTTGCCGTTTTCTCCACGTTTGATTGTCAAGGTTTGAGTCTGTACTGGGATAGAACATAAGGAGGAGCGAATACAGGAGTATACCGGCGTATGACACCAATATCGAGACTCAGCACTGATGAACGCAGTCACAGACTACCGCCAATGACCATAACGATCTGTGAGTGTTGTCTTCCAGGAACTAGTGATAGTGACGTTCACTTTTGATACCAGACCATCTTGTGTACTTGACAAGGTTGACGATCAAAGTTCTATGACTGCGTCATCGAGAGGGCAATTCTCACGTGATCTCGAAACTCACGTGCGCCAGATTAGGACATTTTAGACGATAGTAGTAGTCAATTTAGTTTCTTTGGACAGCATTGCACGATTTGAACGATTCGGACAAAAACCATAGCCAGATAAAGGCTGCAGTGGATGGCCTTTTAGCATGGTGTTAGTTCTTTGCCCCGTCCATTTCTTGCCGACAGACCTCGTCCTCCACGTTCGAGCTTCTAATTATAGCACAATGCGGGCCGCCGACGAGTGAACCACTTATCGCCCAGTGCTAATGATTTTTCAGTCCCGCGCGGCTTCTGTTACACATCTGGCCTCTTCAACCATGTCTTGTTCAGTCAGCGGCCCCGCCTCGGTCTCGAGTCAGCTTGTGGAACACTTGTCGGGCCAAGGTTCATTCCACATGAACTGGAGGACTAGCCGCGACAAGTTCAAGAGGCAAACACCGTCACTGTGTCAATCCAATTGTCACGATCATGAGTTTCATGGCCGCCAGTATTGTTCGTTGGTGATGGTAGTTGATCATGGTAGGAGAAGCTGCCTTCCGTCCAATTCTGTTCGTGTACTGAACAAGTGTCGCCCACAGTTCGACAAGCTTCTCAAGCTTTGCACCGGCTCATCGACGACTCCCCAGGCTGATCCACTTGGCCTCACTGTACTATATACACCACCAAGTCCTCGCTCCGCAGATGTTATATTTGTCCATGGCTTAGGCGGGACAAGTGTTGCGACCTGGTCACAGCACCGAGATCTTGGACGGTGCTGGCCGAAGCTGTGGTTACCAACCGAACGTCATGTGTGTACAGCCAGGATACTCTCATTCGGCTACAACGGCAGGTTCCTTGCGTCTGGGCCGAGAGACATATCGGGCATAACCGATTTCGCAAAGTCGCTGCTGTTCGAAATGAAATACAGTAAAGATGAATCTGCGGAAGACCTTGGCATCGGCAATGTACAGTACATTTTCTTCACAGTCTGCCTGTGCTAACCGAACTAGGTTCCTGTTGTGTTTGTCGTGCACTCAATGGGCGGTCTCGTTTTCAAAAAAGTGGGCATCCTGCATTCCTTCAATCCATAATCCAAACCCACCGGCAATTTTCCGCTTAGATTCAAAACCTACCCCCAACGTACGGTAGAGTATGGTACTTACGATCTCTGGGTGTAGGCATATCTGCACGGGTTGATAGACGAGGACTACAAAAGCATCGTCACTCAAATCCGTGCGGTGCTTTTTCTGTCGACCCCTCATCGGGGAACTGATCTCGCTGGGATGCTGAACCGCATCCTCTCCATCTCCATCTTGAGATACTCACCCAAGAAGTATATAGCAGAGCTAAATAGGAATTCTCCTGCCCTTGAAGAACTTAACGAGACATTTCGGAACATCGCACCGAACCTGGAAATATTCTCATTCTACGAAACCCTTGAGACGTCTGTGGGCCCTCGCAGCATTGTATGTCATTGGCCACTAGTCGAATGTGTACCTTAGCCTGATTTTCACGCAGATGATATTAGGCAAGGAATCATCGATTCTTGGATACCCTGGCGAGGTTTCGCTACCTCTTACCGCAGATCATCATAATGTATGCAAGTTCTCAGACATGCAAAACGCCAATTATAAGCGTGTGAGGTCTGTTCTTCAGACATTGATATCAAAGATCGTCGAGGAGAGTAAGGCTAGCTTTCCCATTCCTGCACGGCAAGATTCTATTGACTGATCAACCCATGCAGAGACCTCTGAGCGCCGCTCCGCAACTCTCAGAGACATGTCTAAAATTGGGCTTCTTCTCTCTGTCGTGAACGCCCCAACCGCGGATTTGTCGAATTTACACAAGCTTCGGGCGGCCGGAACGTGCGAGAATCTGTTGAACTCGAGGGAACTTAAGAAATGGCTACTCGAAGATTCTAGGTCCAGTATCATCTGGATGCATGCTCGCCCAGGTAGTGGAAAGTCTATAAAAGCGTCATTTCTGATCGACCATCTAAAGGGAGCTGGCCACCTCTGCCAGTATTACTTCTTCAAGTATCAAGACAGCACCAAACGATCACTCAATTCGCTCGTTCGATCTCTTGCGTATCAGCTCGCCCAAGATCTTCGCTCATTTCGAGAGATTCTGGAACGAATGGCTGATGAGACCTCGAGGTATGAAAAGATGGATGGGCGTCTATTGTGGCACACGCTTTTCGAATCTGTTCTCTTCAAGACGAACCTCCAGAGACCGAATTACTGGGTGATCGATGCTCTAGATGAGTCAGACTCGGCAACAACTGTAATCGAATGCCTTTCCGGCATACAGTCTTCCGAATCACCTATACATGTTATAATTCTGAGTCGCAACATTCCGCCGATCTCCATGGCCTTCGATCGCGCAGCGACCAGCACTGCAGTTACCGTGCTATGTGTAGAAGATAATGAGGAAGATATCCGAACATATGCCGAGAAAGAAATGGTATACATGCATGGAGCTCCAGAGTTTCGACAACGAATTATCAATCAAGTCGTCAAACGAGCAGAAGGGAGTTTTTTATGGGCCCATCTTGCCCTGCAAGAGATCATGCAAAGCCATAGCGAGGAAGACTGTAAGAAGGCCCTTGAGGAGATTCCCTCTGGTATGGAGCCACTCTACCAGCGAATGGAAAACAGCATTGCCCGTCTCTCCAAGCCCTCTGATCGGACTTTGGCGAGGCTACTACTAATTTGGGCCACTTATTCAAGACGACCGCTAAGTGTCGAAGATCTTCTTCAAGCTCTACAGCCGGAGCATCCTGCGATTCTGGATTTACCGTATACCATCAGCCAGGTTTGTGGCCAGTTTGTCGTTGTTAATAGCAATGGATGGGTTTCGCTAATCCACCAAACTGCACGCGAGTACCTAACGAACGCTTCAAATCTTCCCTTCCCACTCACCCCGCAAGGAGCCCATCAAGAACTGTTTACGAGAACCATCTCAGTATTTATTGATGCCAAGGTACACACGAAACTGAGTCATAAGACACTTCCACCGTTTTATTTATACGCAGCAACCTCTTGGGCCTATCACTTGAGCTATATCCCACCAGACTTGGATGATCCCTTGTCTCTATTAGCCAAATTCTTCGGCGGTTCATATGTTCTTTCATGGATCGAAGCTCTGGGACTTGGCAACCAGCTGCAGGTTCTTGTATCCACCTCCTCCTCCCTGACCTCATATGTTCGGCGGCGGCGCAAGCTTGACACCATGAAACTTCCGTTGCAACGTCGTATCACAGAGCTAGAAACCCTTCAGCTCTGGGCCACAGACCTTTTGAAGCTGGTCGGGAAGTTCGGCGCTCGCTTGCGACAAGATTCCACTGCAATATACAAGTTCATTCCACAACTGTCGCCACCGAACTCCGCCCTACATCAGCAATTTCGATCCTCACCTCTATCAAAGATTACAGTGACAGGATTGTCTGCTACCGATTGGGACGATCTAATATCACGTGTTTCTATTGGGACTGCCGATCAAGCTTCAATGGTTACCTGCTCTGGCCGTTTCGTGGCTGTGGTAACTTCCGTGGGAACGATCATACTTTTCAACGTTCTTACCTTTGACCAAGTCTGCACACTCTCCCATCTCGAGGATTGTTTTAGGGTGTGTTTCAACCGTTCTGGCGACCGATTAGCCACTTATGGTTTCCGTACCACTAAGGTCTGGGATATTGCGAGCGGTCAGCTCTCCATCTCGATCCCGAATCCTCCGTATGCTCGGGCGATGGATATGTGCTTTGCTGAGAATGACACCGTACTGCTGATGCTTACCAACTTTCGAAGCGCCTGGCAATTCAACCTGCAGAATGCAGTAGAAGGGTGGCAGACGCTCCATACAGAGCGTTTCGAAACAGAGAGCGGCATAGAGGGCGCTGCTACGAATTCCCCAACGTCCTTCAGTTTCAATAACAACGCCACACAAGTTGTCATTGGCTATCGAGGATCGCCCGTTGAAGTATGGGACCTGGCACCCCCCAAATTAATCAACAGATGCAGACGAGGACAACACGTCAGCAACCAATTAAGACGTATGTGGACTGGTACCACGTTGTCTCTGTGGCATCCACATAGTGGTGAAATTTTAGGCGTCTATACTGATGGAGTTGTCTTCAAGTGGCATCCTCTCACTGAGAGCCATACAGAGCTGCCTCAGAATTTCGGCTCTGCGCCGTCGGAAGTTCAGTGCAGCCCGGACGGCCTCATCTTTGCTACAAGTAACGTGGGTGTCATAAAGCTATACAACCATGAGGACTTTATTTTGATCTACCAACTTTCTTCCGAGAACCGAGTGACGTCCCTGTGCTTCAGCCCCGACAGTCGCCGTTTCTACGATATTCGAGGCTCTTACTGCAATATTTGGGAGCCGAACGCTTTGATTCGGCTGTCCGACACAAATGAGCGAACCGGCGAGGCTGAGAGCGAGGCAGGCAGCTCGACTGACGTATCTCAGTATGCATCAGAGGCCTGGGTGGACACATCAAGTCCACTCACAGCTCTCGCCGCAGGACCAAAAAGCCGCCTTGTTTGTGCAGGCAATGAAGACGGTACAGCCTTCGTTCAAGATACATGGCATGACGCCAAGGTACACATTGCAAGTTCTCCTGTTGATATGAGCATCGAGCATGTGGCATGGAGTAACCACGGGAAATATCTTGCTTACCTTGATTTATGCCGCAAGTTGGTCGTCAAAGCTGTCGACGTGCAGGTGGAGAAGCGGTTCGAGGCTAGATGGTTGCAGCGCACTGTTCTGGACGGGAAGGTCAAGCTTAGTATGAGGAGCGCCCAGCAACTATTCTTCAGTCCTGACTCCACCCTTTGCCTGGTCGCCAATCGACGGCAAGTTCAAGTGTGGTCACTCCAGACCTCTTCGGTTTGTGCTACATATCAGTCCACCGAGTCGGGGACCGACAATATCTGGGTTAATCATCCCACCAATTCTGGCAAATTACTAGCATTTAGTGGCACCACGGTCGCAGAACACTCCTGGGCGGACTTTGCAAAAACCTTCGAATGGAGAATCGGTGCCACTCGAAACGCAGGCCCAGTCCCTGTAGCCGAAGACGAAAGTGGGAACAGACTAGAACTGCCGAGGGAGCAATCTGGAAGCGGATTGGACCCCGAGGAAACGATCAACCAGGTTGAGGTGTCTTTTTCCCGCGAATGCTTTCTCCTCTCCTTTGCCCCGCCCGGTTCTAGACACTCTTCCACCGTCCGGTTTTCGAAGTTGCTTATTATCCCCGTCTCGTCTTTGTCGCGCAGGTCGGCAAGCATTGACACTGTGATAACGTTACCACAAGACATCAGCGAGGCCATCGAGCGGCCACTGAACATGCTAGGGCGCGATCGCCTGGTCTTCATTGACAAGTCTTTCTGGCTGTGCACGTGGCGTGTCGATTTCGGACATGGCAGCAACGCTGCTGGGGCCGGTGCGAACGAACTCCTCGATAATTATGACGCGAGACAGCTTTCTGTAGCCACGACTCTGGTGGAGAGGCGGAGGAGTACCGTACCGAACAGGCTGACTCGGCATTTCTTCCTTCCGCAGGACTGGATCAATGCGGATGTTTTGCGTCTGTGTCAGGTCACGGCAGATGGGACGTTCTTGTGCCCCAGGAAAGGGGAGGTTGCGGTGATCAAGAGTGACTTGGGTTCCAATTGGTGATAATGCGATTACGATGCATCGGAACGGCGAGGGGTCTTAAGATTGATGCCGGGAAGGGTAAGGGAATGTGGCCTCTAAAAGAGGCGTCAAAAGGGTTGTATCATTTTCTGTCTTGTATGTGTTGACCGGCATGCTGCGAAAGGACTAGCGTATCATTTGAGGCATGGGCAGTTTGGAAAGGACATGATGCCTTCTACTAGATTATCATTCAAGAACGCGTATCAAGCTTCGCAGGACTTGCTAAAGGTGACGGCAGTCGGCAGCCGGCAGTCTAGGCCCCCACTTCTTCTTCTTTACATTAACTCGGACTTTCGCTCCTCAATGCAAGTGGGATGGGATTGAGCTGCTGTCCTAATCAACGTTAGAGAACCAGGGAAGCAGAAGATTCCGGTCCAGGTCAGATTGCAAAAAGTGACAGCCCGGGAGGCACGCACAAGCCCGACCTGTCGGATCGGTGTAATCCATTACCTACGGCAGTTATAGGTGACGGATGTATGTTGTTTGTCGGCACCGGAGAAGGTTGGTCAGACCACGTAGACGGCCAGGTAAGGAGGAAAAAGTCTCTGTCCTGTGTTTCGATGACGGAGAGGGCCAGTCCCATAACACTCGAGTCTACCAAGACTGGAGTATATGTAAAGGAAGCACGAATGTATCGTGGTCAGGAATATCAAGATTACGTGCACAACCTCCTTCCCAAGCAGAGAAGCCAAAGCAAACGAATCAGAGAATAATTCACTCCCTTCGAAAGACCGAAATAATATGCAATTCCTCTCTCTTCTCCATCAACTACGTTCCGGCCCCGCTCTTGTCACCGCCTAGGTAAGGTGAGCCGATAGTAGGGCTGATGAGGGTGACATAAACTGCCAACTAGCGTATTTCGTACCCAGCGTACCCCGAGTCCCTTCTTTTCTCACCAGCAAGCTATCTCGACGTCTTCTGACCTTCTCCCGGCAAAGACGGCTTCGAACCAGAGGCGTCGCCTATCGCGGCGTGGACGATGCGTATAACAGCCTTCCCGGAGCACATGGCCTCCAAGGGCGCCACGAGCTTGTGCCCTGTTCCCTGAAGAGATGGGGTGGATGGGCGATTGGGGGTGAGAGTGACGACATGGAAGGATGTCGTCGAAGGGATCGGCGCTGTATGTTCGTTTTCTTGGCGCGGGGACTCCTCCTTCGAAAAAGCTTCCAGAAGCTTTCCTCTTTCGAGTTAGCGTTGGGGTAAGAAGTGGGGTCTGGGGAACGACTCAACGTCAAGCGCTTCTACCGAACTTGACGGCGGCGGCACATTTGGCCCCGTCGCAAGCCATCTATCTCTACTAGGCCCAAAGGCTGGAGTCGAGCAGTCACCGCCTTATTATTCCCGGTTATTGCACCCAAGCGAAGTATCTAAGGTGAAGCGCCTTGTTACTCTACCTTACCTACCTTACACAGTACCTACCTTACCTATTGTGTTCCATGTGTCAGCCCGCATGCTGCGTCGGGATGTTTACCCATTAGTGCCAATCAACAACTCTCCGATCTCCCCATGAAATGGAAGTACTGTGTCATACTTTTTACTTTCAACAAATGACCTTACTCGTACAACGTTGTACTCCGTAGGGCGGAGTACAAATCTCCTTAAAGCTGGAATGCGAGATTACTGTGTCATGGCCTCAAGCTGCCGCCTACTGTACTAGATTATGGCAATTCATCCAATGCTACTCCATCTGGATTTCTCCGCCGTACACGTGCAATGTTCGCAAACTCGAGTACATGTATCGATGTCCTTCCGTCTTGGCTGGAGTTGCCTCATTGTTGGAATGGAAGCTTAGCATCTTTAGCCGCGGGGTCAGCTAAGAGTTAGCTTTACGCCTTCTGGACCCCTACAACTATACCTATCTTACCTCCACCAACATCCTCGACAGGCTACATCGATTACTATTCGCGAATGCGTCAAGGTTCGTAGCTTGCGAGGTAAGGAAAGCTATCACATTACAGATAGACCTTGTCTCTTCTTTTCCTGTGCCGCAGGTGATCGTCATAATATATAAAATGCCTGTCCTCTCATCGCTCCATTCACCTGCCCGCTGTTCATCTGATTCCTTCACTTACAAACCTTACCTTACTTCCACTCTTACGCCCTCTTCGCTGCTCTTCACCTTTCTTCCACCTAAGTGTGTTTGCCCTTACTTCACAAAAACACCTGAAATCGCATTGAACACTTCATCCGATCTCGTGGTCACCCCACCACCCCGCCGCCGCTATGGATATCATTCCAAAGTCCAACGTCGTCCACAAGCTGCAGAAGCGTAGGCTTCTCATCGCGTGAGTTCGCCATCTTCACTGAATACTGCAGCATTCAGCTCACGGGTTCGAAGCATCAACTGTGTGGCCGGCTTGTCCATCTTTTTCTTCGGTTATGGTAGGTCAACGCATCTTGACTGCGCCCATCCTCTGGTGCGTTGGCGCTGACGTGCACACAGACCAGGGTATGATGGGCGGCGTCAATGGCGCCGTGGATTACTACTACAAGACCATGAAGTTCGGTCACCCGACGCCGGACGGACCTCACTATGACAACACGCTACTGCAGGGAGGCATTGTATGTCCATTGCCGTCTTCGGTCGTGGAGGGGCTCTAGCTGACTCGTCGCAGGTCTCGATCTACTACCTCGGTACCCTGGTCGGCTGTCTCGTTGGTGGATGGTTTGGCGATCGCTATGGTCGGATCAAGACGATTGCCCTTGGTGCCGGCTGGGCCGTTTTCGGCGCATGTCTTCAATGCTCCGCTCAGAACCACGTCTGGATGATTTTCGGTGCGCTTCCGGCACCTCCGCGGGGGAGTGGCTGGCTCGTTGCTGATATGATGTCTTTCCAGCTCGTCTGATCAACGGATGGGGTACCGGGATCCTCAACGCTATTGTTCCTGTCTGGGCGACTGAAACCGCTGAGCACAAATCCCGCGGGCAATTCGTCGCCATCGAGTTCACGCTCAACATTTTCGGTGTCGTCGTGGCCTACTGGCTGGAATAGTATGTTCCTTCCATCTCGTTCGTCCCGTTCCAGAGCTGACTGGTTGACAGTGGTTGCTCATTCTACGGTGACGGAACATCCGCCTTTGTTTGGCGATTCCCCATTGCATTCCAAATCATACCGCTTCTCTTCCTCTTCGCCATCGTGTGGTTCTTCCCGGAATCTCCACGTTGGCTCACCAAGGTCGGGCGCGAGGAAGAAGCGCGTTACATTCTGGGGAGACTCCGTGGTGAAACCGGTGCAGATGCGGGCAAGGCCGAGGCCGAGTTTCAGGATATCCGCAACATCGCCGAGCTCGAGAGGAAGACTGCCAAGAACAACTCTTATATCCACATGCTTTTCGGCATCGGGACCGGCAAGCTCCACACCGGACGTCGGGTGCAATTGGTGGTCTGGCTTCAAATCATGCAGGAGTGGATCGGAATCGCCGGTGTCACAATCTATCAGCCCCAGATTTACGCCATCGCCGGCCTCCCGACCGCCAAGCGTCAATGGATATCGGGTCTCAATGACATTTTCTACATGGTATGTTATCCTCCTCCGTCATTGACGCCTCCCGTCCTCTAATTCGTGGGATCAGTTGTCTACCCTTATTTGCGTCTTCACCTTGGATCGCATCGGTCGTCGCTGGACTCTGTATTGGGGATCTGTCGGACAAGGTATTGCGATGGCTTTGGCTGGCGTCTTCTCCCGCCTTGGCCAGAATGCGCGTGACAGCGGAAATGTCAGTCAAGCCAACAGCTATGGTGCCGCTGCCGTGGCGATGGTGTACATCTTCACTTTCGTCTTCGGTGCGACCTGGTTGACCGTCCCATGGCTCTATCCCGCCGAGATCTTCCCGCTCGAGGTTCGGGCAAAGGGTAATGCTTGGGGTGTGGTCGGATGGTCTGTCGGTAACGGCTGGCTGGTAAGTATTCCAAGATTACCATCGTTACGAGTTCCAACTAACACCATTCGATCAGACGCTGCTCTGCCCCGTCATGTTCGCCGCCATTGGCGAAAAGACGCTCTACATCTTCGCGGCCTGCAACGCCCTCACCATCCCCATGGTCTGGGCCCTGTATCCGGAATCGAACCAACGCACCCTGGAAGAGATGAACCTCCTCTTCGCCTCGGACAGCATCTGGAACTGGGAAGCCGAACGCAACTTCGCCCTGCTGAAGGAACAGAACCCCGAACTCGTCCAGGCCGCCGAGCGCGGTCACTCCGTCGTCGACCCCGAGACCGGCCTCCCGAAACAACGGCAGGGCAGCGTCGGGCGTCATTTTTCCTTGGACGCTAACGCGCATCGCGCCCGTGCTAACGATGGGGAGCTGGAGAAGGAGACGTTCAAGCACGCGTAATTCGAGGCCTGACGGTCGTCGCTGCCAGGTTGTCTGGATACTGTAGACTTTTGACAAAGAGTCTCTGTTCTGGACGTCTTTGGGCTACCTGTCCGATTGGGTGGGCGAGGGTACGATGCATATACTTTTCGCATTAGTTGCGGTGATGGTTGGGGTACGTAGTGTACAAATAAAGAAAACACCCAGCTCAACCGCACCTTGAATCTCCCATCGAGCAAAGCAGTCTGCCGAGTTGTCCCCACCTCACAAAGTTACTCGGTCCCAAAACCGACGGCCAAGAATGCCCCAACCCCATCTCTCCCCTTCTCCCCACCCTCCATCCGTATTTACCCATCCCGTACGCACGACAGCGTACGAACCCCAGCCCCCTCAACCAAAACCCTCCAAGTCCCGTCACCGCCGCGTAAGACGACTCGTCTGTGGACACGGCAGCGTGGGCTCGGCACCAGGCATGGAAGCGAGCGAAAAGCCTACCTCGTCGGGTGTGGGGCGGGAAACGAAGTGGAAGTGGGTTTGATACGCTGCTGCGGGTCCGTGGCGGGTTGGGACGTGGCGGGGAGTGGGGATGGTGATGGTGATGGGAAAGGGTGAGAGGGGATGAGATGGGATGAAGGTGGTAGCTGGGAGAGACTTGATGGGTGTTGTTGGGGTCGTTTTCTTGTCCGTTTTAGGGCAGGTAGGCGAAGGCCTGCCTACATACACGACCAGGCTGTAGTGAGGGCCGTACGCACAATGGAACGGGAAGGTAGGTAAGGCGTGAGGTGTGCGAGGAGGTAGCGATCAGTGGGAACGAGGACGGAGACGATGCTGTCCGTGCAGGAGTACAGAAGTGTGATTCTATCCTTGCCGAGACTGACAGATGGCCGAGCAGATAGAACCCCAACTACCCATCTCGTTCTAACCCTCCGCACACTGCTCCAACAACCGCCTGTGGCTCTCCATCGCCTTCATCGCAAACTCCTTGAAATCATACTCCTTCCCCTTCCCATCCCTCCCCCCATCAAAAATCTCCATACTAAACCACCCCCGAAACCCCGTCCCCAGCACCGCCCTCGCCACCTCCACCACGGGAAAATACCCGCCATCGAACGGCATCGGGCGGAAATCATGACTCCACCTCCCGCGCGGCCTCAGTCCTTGCTCACCCACCTCCTTGCTCAACGGCTCCGGCGGCCGATACGCGTCCGAGATCTGCAAGAAATAGATCTTGTCCTTCGGCACCGTCGCGCTGAGTTCCGCCATGCTGCTCTTGAACTCCGACTGCAGCGCGTCCTTCCCGCCCGGGTGATCTTCGATGAGGCCGGACGCGGTCGTGGGGTCGGCCCACTCGCTGCCGGCGGTCTGGAAGGTGTCGAGGCAGAGACCGACGTTGGGCCGGTTGACTTTCTGCACGATCTGCCAGACGGCTTTCCAGGTCGTGGCGTGCGTCGACCAGCACCAGTTTTCGTACGCGAGGCGGTAGTTGTGCGCGGCGAGGAGGTCGGCGAGGAGTGCGAGGTCGGAGGCGATGGTGTCGGCTGAGGTGCTGATGTGTGGGGAGTCGGAAGAGCCGACCTGCGGTTGGTCGAGTGGTTAGAGCCCGTATAAGTGTGCATGTAGGTGGGTCGGTGACGGGTGTTTATATGGCACGAAAGAAAGCGTACCTGGAGCATGTCCGTGCCCGCAGCACCCATGATTCGAATCCAGCCCTTGGCGCGCTCAAACGCATCTTTTCTTTCCTCCGACCCTTGAGCCCATCCCTCGAAGTTGGCGAATGGTTGGAGGATTAGGATTTTGAGACCCAGTTTGTCGCATTGCCTTTTCACCTCCTTCGCTGTAGTGCAGAGGTCGTCATAGTCGGATGGTTGCACTTCTTTGTTTAAGGTACTGCTTGCGAAAGAGAGGAGGTCGGGAAACGAGAGTTCGATCGCTTGGAAGCCGGCGGAGGAGATGGCTTCGAGTTTCTGGGGAAGCGGGTCGGTGGGCTTGCCGATGGAGCAGCTGGCGTAGCAGGTGGGGATTTGTGCCAGTGAGGGTTTGTCAATGGCCATGATCTCGAGTTCAGGGTGGGTAGTCGAAAAGAACGTTTGATTGAGTTGAGAATGCAGGTTTGGATATCATGGCTGCTACTTTCGTCACGATGCGGAGTTAAGGCATGTTTCGGGATACTGTGACGTAAGGTAGAGACTTGCTGCGATACAGCACGTGACATACTCATGGTTCGTACCCGAAAGGTAATAAGGGCTTCTCATAGAATAATGTAAGGTTGTATGTTATTTGCAGTGTCTACTCAAGATCTTCGTCTATCCCTCTCCTCTAAGTTTTTAGACTCTCCTTCTCTTGCGTTGTCCCATAACATCTCCTATTATGTCGGGCTTCTTCATCCTCGTCTTTACTGATGGTCCTCTCGCCATCACCGAATAATTTGAAGAAAAACGCATCATAACTGGCCCATACCGCCTTGAACATAGCTCCCATCAATTCGGCCAACCATGGCGGAGCTCTTCCGTCCTTCCCGGCAAACAACTTCTGCGTCGAAAATAGCAGCGTGATCATGGGTGCCCAGACTGCGAGGAAGATGAATTGGCCTAGTCTCTGTCTGTTCGTTGTTATGGTGTAAGGCTGTAGATCGTGCAGATAGTCTTTATATTCTTCCGGTAGATTGTGTTCATCGGCGCCATCCGTTATTAACTTGAGGTAGCGTGCCGAAGCCTGTGCGTAGCTGGGGTCCGGTCTCGAGATGCGACCCCGGCTGTTTGGCGGTGGTTTGCCCGGTGGAGTTGGCGGTATGGGCGGAGAGAACAATGTGTGCGCTTTGAATGGCGCTGTACTTGGCTTCTCGGGAACGGTTGGTGAAGTAGGGAGTACGTAACAATCGACGACAACGTCCTGGTACGACGCTCCACCGCCCTCGGTAGCGATGATGTGAGCGTAATCTCCCCTCGTGACCTCATATACAACCCCAACCAGCCCTTTCTTCCATCGATCTTTATGGTATTTGGGGTGCCCTTCGGTCTCGAGTAACGGCCCTGTTTCGGTGTCGACGGTGGGCTGACGTACGGGGGTCGAAGTCTTCCTGTATCTGGTGTTGGCGAAGCATGGCTCGGCGTACGGTATGCCAGGGAGATCGAAAGTCATGACAAGCTCCGGGACCAGAACATTGACCTGCGCCAAAGGTTTAATGCCTCGCTTTCCGAGGAAGGTCTCTGCACTGAGGTTTGATCCATACGCAAGGTATAGAACGGTCTTGGATCGTCCGGAGGCCTCGTTGTTTGCTTCTCCTGCGAAGGTTTCCGTATTGAAAGGAGTCTCGTTCAAGGATTGCAGCTTCCGTTGCTCCGATGGGCAAGGTAAGCACTTGGCTGATTTTCTAGTCTGGTGGTGCTGATGGGGTGGCACGTCAACGTCCTGGACATGCTGGAGGGCAGCAATAGCTTGGGCCCCAACCACAGAGTCTCTCCGCGTGCGAGTGCGGGAGCGTATGTCGTCTTCAGGCGGTCCCATATTGGATTTTCCAAGCAACGTGTCAGATGATACGAGTCTCAAATATCAAAAAGAAGGATGGATATCAGGTCAGAATAAGAACACAGATCGCAGGGGTTTAAATCAGAGCAGGTCCAGGAGGCAGAAGAAGCCTCCTATAAGCACTCCTCGCCCAGGCACCCACCGGTTCCTTCAAATTGAATATCCTCAGCTCGTACAAAGAACTGTCAGATGTAACTACAATATCCACAGAAGGAGCGGTATGAGTACATCCGACTCGGCAGCCTGTTGTCGCCGAGTCCGGTCAGCTTACCAACCCATTATTGGCGATTATGTAACGCTGCGCTAAGATCGAACTGCCACTGAGCCTGCAGATTGTGAGTCGGGAATAGAACTTGATGTTTGGGATGATTTAGTAAGGACAAATGAAGAATATGATTGAGGCATGTCGACCCTCGTTTTTGACATATGCTTCAGTGAGCTCCCAAAATAATATTATTGCCTACCTGATTGGTCCGACTCCACAGTCATACTGGAAAAAGGTTTGACTGAGGGCAAGGGCTGAAGCCTGAACGTCTCAAGCTCTGCCTTAGCGAGAAGCTAAGGTATGCCATCCGATAAGCAGCGAACCGCAGAATTGACCGTGCCTATCGATAGCCATTCCTCCGTAGTGAAGTTCCACAGGGCGCCTAGTTGTATGGGAGATTTCGTCCAGAAGCGCACAATTTGGGATTGTTTGTAACACGCGCTGATGATACTTAGCTGTGTCTCAAGTCTTTCTCTTTCCCGCAATCGCAAGCAACCCAAAAGAAAATCATGAGGTTGAAACCGGCATTCTAGAAACGACAAGTCCCCAACATCCCCACTGTATTTGCGACGAGCGTCCGTCTTCTCAATAGCTTCTCGCATTAGAACGTCCAGATTGCCAGCTGGTAGAAACAGAATCGGCATTGAACCACCTGGATCTTATCGACCGAGTCTCACGCCATGGACTTGGTCAACCAGTATGTCAATTCCTACTCCCTCCATCGCAACTAGTGCCCTTCCATTGGATATGCAGGGGTTGACTGTCGAGCAAGTTTAGAAGGCCGTCTTCTCTTCGCTGTACCCAAGAGTACGTATACACTTTTGCAACTGGTCCATCCCTTCTCAAGACTCCGATGGCTAATCCTTCAACGTCACAGAGGGTCGGCTGCAACAAGCAGCTCTCGATCTCCTTTCCGGTAGCGATATCCAGTTCCGGCGAGAAACGCGCCTCGACATTGCCTTGGTCAAGAACCATGACATGGCACTCGTCTTCCTTCCTGCTGCGGACATACCCACCTTTGTTGGCGAAGGTCGAGTCGATCTTGGCATCACTGGTCGCGACCAGGTCGCAGAGCATGAAGCCGTGTCACCCGGTACAAGAGATACTGGTGTAGAAGAGGTTCTAGATCTGGGGTTCGGGCGATGTAGGCTGCAGGTCCAGGTGCCGGAGAAAGGCAAGATCACAGAGGCAAGGCAGTTGGTGGGAAAGAACGTCGTCACCAGCTTTGTTGGTTTGACGGAAAAGTATTTCGAAGACCTAGAAGGCTTGGGTACGGAGAATGGGATGGTCAATGGAGAGGGGCCGAGGGGGAACAAATTGAGAACGAAGATCAAGTACGTCGGCGGGAGCGTGGAAGCTGCGTGCGCACTGGGCGTTGCAGATGGGATTGTGGACTTGGTCGGTATGAACTACGTTCTGGGTCCTACCCAGTCAGTATGATGGACTAACCGAATCCTCTAGAGTCCGGGGAGACGATGAAAGCGGCAGGCCTGACAGCGATCGATACCGTGGTCGAGAGCACTGCCGTTCTCATAAAGTCGAAGCACCCATCCAACCAGGAGCTAGTGGATAAGATTGCAGCCCGAATCAGTGGTGTCATCAGTAAGTGTCATCGTTCGGTCGTCTTCTGATAGAAGGCTATGACATTCATATGATTTTAGCTGCGCAAAAATACGTCTTGTGCCAGTACAACATTCACCGATCGGCTCTTGACAAAGTGAAGGAGATAACACCCGGCAAGAGAGCCCCTACAATTTCGGCACTAGAAGAGGCGGACTGGGTTGCTGTGAGCTCGATGGTCGGAAAACGAGAGATTGCGACCGCTATGGATAGATTGACTGCTGTGGGTGCGACGGATATTCTCGTGTTGCAGATTGCGAATTCGAGGACTGGATGAAAGAGGTGATTATACCATATAGAGTAGCTTTAGATGATTACCGTTTCAGGACTCAAGTCCTGATTAGAGATGACTATAAGGAACCTGTTAACACAATAGGGATGAGCACCCGACGATATTTGCATGAGGCAAACATCCTCCTGTTGTAGTGGATCCCTACCATACGAAATTCATGGTGGAGTTTCATTCAAGCTCCTGTGCTTTTGCTGCAAGCCTGAAGGTAAGGTAATTAAGGTTGGGTCTTCTACTGGGTTAGTCAGCTCAGCCTCCCGGCCCGGCTGGGTGACCTCTGCCAAGCTTAACATTGTGAAACCTCAGGGACGTCCGACCACCTCTACGATGACCTCCAACAAGACACCAGTCAACGAAATCCACCCGTCAATGCGTTCCTTGAAGGGGTCCCCCCTCTTACCGTTTCATGTCGTGTCAGCTCATTAGAACTTCCGAACCGAAGCACGGTCAATGCCAATGCCGCGCCCAACTGTATCCGATTCCTCCGTCTCTCCCCAACAGTTCTCTTCGCGGCACGATGCCTCGAACTCCCAAGCACCTATGGCACCCCTCAGCTTCCCTCCACAGGCCTCGGACATCCCGGACTCCTTCCTCACGCGCTCCATCCTCACCCCACTCCGAATGATATCCTTCCTCCTTTCTCTCGCCCTGATTGACCACCGGAACCGCTCTTACCGAGTCAAACAACACACATATCCCCACTCCTCGCTCTTTGGCCGGATGAAGCAGGTACTATCTTCTCCCTGGCAAGACCCCGAGCCTTACTGCGATGCTCTTTCGGCTGCGCCGATATCTTCCACTGAACGTACAGGAGACGATTGGGAAAAGCGGAAAGAGGAGGAACGCTGGACGATGAAGAAGAAGCACCGGAAGATGATGAAGATGGAAATCAAAGATGCGCTTGAGATGAGGATGCAGGTGGTTGCTGGGTTAGTGTTTTTGAGTGTCTTTTGTGGTGTCGGTGGGGTTGTGCTGATTTCGATGTTATGGCGAATGTGGAATGGAGGCAAGGGTGTTGTTTAAATGGGTCATTCTTTGGGATCACTATACGAATGGAGTCGGGCAATGAAGAGATGATGGTATTAGACGACTATAACGAGCATGTGGGGGCGCAAAGGTTGGGAACTACTTCAGACAAATGCAACTCCCTTTCTCAATGTCTGCCTGGTGAAAAGAGAAAGCTTACCATTTCAAGTTAGTGCGGAAATGCAATGATATGTATTAATATTAGATGCCATCTTTCGCACAGAAGTGGCTGGCGCTCTTGATAGTGGATCTTTGTGCGAGAAACCCTGTTGCGCAAAGAACCGCACCTGATTGTGGGCGAAGGCTAAAAGGGTAGGGGTACCCCGAAACCAAAGATATGAGCGACGGCGTGTTCTGGGCGCAGGATTAGGTCGTGGGTTCAACACCCGCGGTCGAACCTTTTTGCCATTTTGCGTCTTTTTGATATTCCTCCTAGATTTAGGAAATGATATCCGTTGTGTACGAGGACAGCTATCCACTTCTCTTTCTCGAGTTTTGTCAAATGTAAGCAGAACGTTAAGTGGAGCTGACGGTTGAGCTTACAGTCATTGGCTGCCTTAGTCCGCTTTTACGGATATGTGTTGTGTCTCCTACCTCTCACTCGTACAGAACCGTCCAGATAGCCGAGCTATCGAAGACACAATCCGCATGGGACATCTAACGCTTACTATATAGAGAGCCAGTTTTTCATGCAATACACACGAGATGAAGACGCTCTACCAGAGTGAACCCATCTTGATCCAGAATAGACGGCCAGAGCTTACAATGCCAGTCGACCTAGATGATAAAGACACGGACTCACAATTGAGTAGAGTGTTCTGAATTATATACGCTTACTTACCTGAGCTTGTAGATGACGGTTGCTGGGCGAAGGATTAGGATGTGGGCTCAACAGCCCGTCTGAAGCTTTGCATTTTGCTTTGATGTAATCCAGAGCTCAAAGGAAATGTCTCCAGCACGAGTTGACAGGCGTCTTATTGCTCGGCGTCCTCAGAGCAAGGTTACTCAGATCCACGTCAAGGAGATAGGCTGTCGAGCGCAGTATCAGCCTCAAACATTTACCTCGAGGATATATATCTTGAGAACTACCGGGAACACCTACGGATCGCTTACTCTCGTTATCACTCTAGGCCATTGAATCGAGAAGTTATACTCTCCCATATCAATTCAGGTCCTCAAGCCGAGATACCATACATCTAAAGATAGCTGCATACTCACTCAGCAAGTCCCACCGGACTCAATCTCAAAATCCCCACGCACGCCAAATTTCCGCCTACCCTAAACCATTGCCTGCAACCCGCCAACGCCATTATCAAGTGAACGCCATGGGAGTCACATGCCTTGTTGTTGATGAGGGACGGAAAAACACCAATTTCGCACACAAGCTCTTTCAGTCTCGTGTACAAGTCATGCTCGCCTTGCCGACAAGGACGCGTTATGCCATCGCATAGGCGTTCATAGCTCCAATGTCACCGACCGCAAATGTCAGAGCAGTGAGGTCTTCTCGTCTGATTGAGCAGTCTGCCACAGCAATGAGATACCCAGAGTCGTCGCCCTGGGAAACAGCGCCGTGGCCGCGAGGGCCAGAAAGACTCTCCTGCCGATCTCACAGACAGCTGCCACTTTCCAGCTCCGCCTGTTACGTGGGGAAGGCTTTACGATTCCATTGCTGGTCTAAATGCTTGGAGTTCGATAACAGTGTAGAGCATTGTTGACCTGTATTCGTATGCTTGTGGCGCCATGATGTTGAGAGGATGGTGGATTGGTTTAGGTACATATTCTTTGATTACATCACTGCCCTGCCGAAGAAAAGGGGGTCAGACTTGCACGGTGTGATACTCGCCGCCTGGAGGAGATGTGACAGGTCGTTGTGGTCAGAGCGCTCGTTCCCGAGGCGTCTGTAGAAACGGAGCCAAGGAAAGTTTGGGAAGTTATTTTAGATAGTGCCACCGACCTCGTGGGGAGGATTGAGAGTTCCGCTAACGCTGGTTGAGAGCTACATCGTACTCACGTCCCATCAAACATTGTGCATCGTGCATTGCGTAGAGTTGGGGCAATACAGGTGTAAATTCGGACCGGATGAGCAACGGACGAAAGTGATTACATTATAAGACAGTTGAAAAGTCTCATTTCTACTTCTATGTAGCGGAATTGGTTCACGTTATGCTCTCGATCTAAGGACTGCAAGGCATTGTATTGTTATGCGTTATCGTTACGGTACTTCGTACCAGTCATGACTTCATACTCGCCCAAGGGCTGGGCATCTCATCATCGTTGCGGGCTACGTGCAAGTGCGATCTACAAAAGGAGTGATTGTGAGATCGTTACCTTACCGACCGGTCATACTCTTTTGCCCCGGCCGTTGTGCTGCTTGATCCACGTGTTCACCACAGCTGCGATCTGAAGGTTATTCTTCTCCAGAAACATAAAGTGGCCGTTGCCGTGGATGCCGATATCGGCGAGCTTGATCCAGTCGGGCTTGACGCCGCATTGCTTCAGGTAGTTGATGGTGCACTGGTCTGAGGTGATGTGTATGGAAGCTTCTCCCGTCAAGGCCAGGTAAGGCACCTTGGCGATGTTCGGCAACTGTCTTGCTGGGTCGACTTGCTGGGTGCAGGAGTGCAGCGCTGGGCTGTCCTCGCCGACGGTGACGGTCTGGAGGTCGCTTGGTGATGTGACGGGTGGATCGTATGTGATGGGGGTGTTGGTTAGACCATTAGGGCGGGCCGGCGCCCTTCCGGAGTTTGTCGCGCTTCCAAGGAAGGTCTCGAACGGAGTGTTGGCTGGCTCGACGTTGATGTTGCCTACGATCAGGTCGGGACATTGATCGCTGATCAGGGTCGCAAATTGTGCTCCGAACGAATGGCTGATGAGGAAGGACGGACCGATGCGGCTAAGGAGATCGCAGCCGTCGGCCCGCATGGAGAGTTCCTGGCGAGTGGTGTTCGACGTCAGAGGGATAAAGGTGGCAAAGAACGCGTCAAAGATTGGGTCGCCCCTCACGCCGGACTACATTTGGTGAGTATGGGTTTCAGTGGCGGGCAGCATGGAAAAGGTGACTGACGCCCGGCCATTGTGTATGAAGTTGGGACTGAGGATATGAATTGGTCTTCTCGGGGGCTGTGAATCCAATCTGCGCAATCTCGGCGGTTGACCCAATCCGAAGGGGGTAACCTGCCAAGTCCTCCTGGGTGCTTCGACCGACCGAGGTTTCATCGACGATGTAGACCGCGTAGCCCTGATCAAGGAACCATGAAGCCCAGCCCTCGCGGTTGTCCGGCGTTTGGAGCCATGTCTAATTATCGAGTTCAGCTTGCGAAGGCATGCACATCATTGAAACAGGTAATGCTACAACACGAGGGGGACCTCACCACGCCGGAAATACCACCCCCGTGAAGGAAGACCAGGGGATATGGCTGACTGATCCCAGAAGCCGGGGTCAATTTCTCGACGTACATCTGATCGACCAGGAGGTTGCCCTGGAAGGTAGCATCATAGACGTAGCGGCCACCAATGTAGAAAATGTCCCGGCGATGCAGGGCCTCGTTAGAGGAGCATTTGGGGCTGACTGCATTCTCGGCAGTGCAGTTGGTTGGTGTTGAGACAACAGCTGCATTGACAACGATAGGCAATAGTAGAGCAGTCCACGAACGCATCTTGTCCGATTGGTCTTATCTGTCACGGATGGCTGAAACTCCAATCGGTCTGGTATGAAGTTAATTGCAATCTGGTCGATCTTGGAGTTACAAGTCTCAGCTAAAGGACCGAAAAACAGGTCTCCAAAGACCGGTTGTCACGGAAGACTGACTGTGACGAACAAAGCAACCAGAAAGGAAAGACTAGAGCATTAAGTCTGGGGAAATCCTTCAAGCAACATCTGGGACATAGAGAAACTATGGACACTATTATTAAAACTATAAAAAGTAATCTCTGGTTCACAGCTGAGCGGAGTAAACACTGGCGCTGAGCATGACCTGTGTAAAACCAGTCCGCTCCGAATGCAGGGAATATGCGGTCCGCTCAAGACACCATGGTACGCAAAGCTGCAGAGACAAGGGCGTCTTTCGTTCTAGTTGTAAGCGATTGCGCCTGATTGCTCGCTTTGAGACTGAGTACATGGTCGATTTGGTGATTGCTAATGACAATAATAACGGGGACGTTCCCGCGGTGGCAGAAGGCGTTGTTGTTGGAGGCTGGACGAGATATATAAGCGCACCTACCGCGGGCTCAACTCAACACCACCACATCTTATGTACGACTAATCTGTACACATATACAACGTACATGGAATCCTTCCAACGATGGTACCTTAGTTCTATTTCCCCGATGCAGCGGCGTCGATAGTGCTTTCATAGTGCTCTGTGGGGAAGACGGCCAGGTACGCGAGTGGGCCAATATCTCTCCCTCACCATCGTCTTTCCCACGACGGGGTCCGTAGTAATGGGACCAATACTCCGTACTACCAACCGATGATGACAAGGTACCGGTAGCACCGGATGAGAGGTGAACTGAGGGGTGAACCAATATGCCTTGGTCCTAAGTTGAAAAAGGGCATTTGTGGCTGTCAAACCACCACCTTCCTGATAGTACAGCAAGCGAGAGGGCCACTTCGAGCTTAAAACAAGATCTTGATAATAATTCTTACGCAACGATGGGTCCAGCATCCTTAAGGTACGATCCCACTCGTGGCCGCAAGCCCGGGCCGGGAACGACGGTGCACGAGCCAAAAGGATCATAGCCACTCCCATTCGGTCGCCTGTACTGATCCAACGCCAGCACAGTTCAAATGCACGCCAATGCCACATTATTTTGTGCCTACGGCCTACCAAGATAAGGTATCTCTCCGATCCCATAACGCTACCTCGTACCTTGGCGGCTTCGTCCCGCTAGACAGCCCCGGCGAGGCACGAGTATAGTACATTTTCCTTAGCAAGATTTCCTTATTTCCAGGCATGATATCGGATCATGGCACATGAGAATTCTCCTTCCCATGCCCCTCTCATACGGAGAGCCATGACTGTTAAAGTGACCATCTCTCATGTTGTTTCCCTTCGTTCGTGGTGAAAACCAATAGCGCTTTTCTCCTTGTTATTACTCTGTCCTGGCCAAGGTCTCCATCGTCGTCTCCATCTGCGAGAACTGATCAGTAACCTCCAGTTGGTGCATTCACAAACTCATCGAAGATGGAGGGCTCTGCTTTCCTTGGGCAACCGCCCAAAACACAAGATGACTACTGGATTGCCAGAGGTATGCTGCGCGCCTTGGGCCTGTTCAAATTGGATCCGCATAAGGGTGTGATAGTGAACCCTCCTCGTCCCCGTCCAGACCAGTACCATTTCGAAACTAGGGGCCCCAGTATGACCGTGGGCTTGTCCGTGTCCATTGCCATCATGATTATCATCACAGTCACCCGTTTATGTCTTCGATACTTCAGGCCACGCTTGATATGGGGTTGGGATGATTGGCTCATCATTCCTGGAGTGGTAGGCAACTCAGGCAAAACAATCCATTGCGTGGGTTGACCAGTTGTTTTTACAGTTCTTCGCGGTCACCTGGCCGGTGCTCCAGATCGTGATAATCCGGGTTGGAGGAGGGGGGAAACACCTTTATGATGTGACGTACCATGAGTATTACCTCTACAAATTGGTACGCGGATCGCGGATGTAAATCGGGACATACATGCGGCTAATTAATATCATCAGCTCGGCATGGTCAATCTGATGGTGTTCCTTCTCGCAGCTGGGTTCATCAAAATGTCCATCACGTGTTTCAACATGCGCATAACCGGCCTTACTTCGAAAAGATGGATGATCGCACATCGGACCTTTCTCGGTCTGCTTATCATTTACACTCCCGCCGCAGTTATTTCGAACACCTTCAACTGCAAACCGCCTCGCGCCACTTTCGACCTCATGGCTGCCGGGAAGCTCACCGACCCAGCAAATTGTTACTCCCTCCGCCAATTAATTCAGTTGGAGATTATGTACAACGTCATCCACATCATCATGGACTTCTGCCTCCTGTCCGTTCCGCTCATTGTAGTCTGGCGGGTGAAGATGGATCGCGTGACGAAAATCCGTCTCTACTTTGTCTTTTCCATCGGAGCCGTGTCCTGCATCGCCGCCGTGATGCGACAAGTCACCGAGCTACGTGTAGTGACTGACCCTACATGTATGTCCGCCATATGCTCTTTCCCACCATCTCTCTCCGGCTCTAGCTCGACACCATGGCGAACAGCCCGAGACGTTAACAAGAAAGCACAGACAACTATAGCGGCCTCGTCACCTGGGTCCTCGTGGAGCTGACCTTCGGTGTCACGGCCGCCTCCCTTCCCGTCCTCAGCGCACTGCTTCCCGCCCCGTTCAAAGGCAGAAGCGGCCGCGGACGGTCCGGTTTTTCCAACTTCTCGCCCGGCCTCCCGCACATCTCCACAGGCACACGGGTCTCTTCCGATCCCGGGAGCGAAGGGGCGAAAACCCTACAAAGCAAAGAAAGCCAGGAAGGCATCCTGCGCGAAAACACGGTCGAACTCGGCTTTCAAACGACCGGGCCCTTCGACGAGCGAGACCGGACCAGCGCCCTCGGCCTTCACGCCAACAACCACTTTCACGTCAGTCCGTCTCCGGTCAGCACCTACCCGATGAGGACGTACCCCACGACTGAAGTCCTGCCAAACTCTTCGAAAACTCGTCTGAAATTCGGGAAGTGACGACGCTACGACCCTGGACGGCCCCAAAGCTATGATGGTGGATAGCTCCAACCGTACGCCGCCTAGTATGACGGCTCCTCACGAGTGAAAAGATTATAGTCCTACTTGACAACATAAGTGTAATTTCTCGGCGGGGGGCGGCGTGGCAAGCTTTGCATATTGCCATGTTCGGGAGGTTTGGCGGCTCCGTCTCAGCATGTATACCCTTTTGTCCGATGTACATATTTCCAATCTATACCCGTATATACCTCTACAATTTTTCCGTACCGATCCAAACGCTATACTGTGGTTAACAGCATCGAACAACAGCCATGATGGCTTGGTAGCCTCTTAACCCTGGTATCCACGCATCTCTCAAGTCCAAATCCTTGTCCATTCCTGCAACGCTCGAGTGCCGTAGTAATGCCAGTCCTCCGGAGATGGCCCCACCCGCAAGCCCCAGTCCCCTCCATGACCACACCCGCATGGAGTAACGCCCCTACCTCGTAAAAGCCCCGCCCTACTTCAGGAACACCTCGCATTTGGGAAAGTC
Organism: Acarospora socialis; assembly: GCA_025617375.2. Classification (NCBI taxonomy): domain Eukaryota; kingdom Fungi; phylum Ascomycota; class Lecanoromycetes; order Acarosporales; family Acarosporaceae; genus Acarospora; species Acarospora socialis. The sequence continues at coordinate 2,259,246 of JAMYGW020000005.1, read as the reverse complement.
CCGACCTACACATACTGTATATCAGACAGCATTAGGTACTATTTGTACCTTAGCTCCAATAAAGTGCACTAATCCCGGTCCCCAACCCCGGACCCGCAGGATCGAAAACCAAAAGCTCGGTACCTTACTTTCAGCTATAAGCGAGCGAGTAGCAAGTGCCAGAACAGGACAGGTCAGATGCCTGTCTGTGCGAGGCGTGCGTTCAAGGCACCTACATGCAAGTGCATGGCGCACGGTGCGTGGTGTGACGACATCTGGTGCCATGTGCTGCTGGTTCGATCTGGTTGGGTGAACAGTAATGGACCGATCGTATGGGATGGAATGATAGATGGGTGGGACTGGGGATTGGTGACGATCTGAGCCGGTTGAGGTGTGGGGTGCATGCGGGGATGAGGTATAGGCAGGTAAGGTACTACTGTGTAACCAAGTGGGTATTGGTGTCTGGGTTTGTGGGTTATGGCTATTTCGATCTTAGGGTGAGAGACACGGGGTATTGAGTCGTGCTCCTAGAAAGGAGATCTCGTACAAAGTACTACCGTTTATTCGCTCTGCCTTCGTAGATATACTCCGTACGTTGTGCGAACGAAGGGGACCTGGCATGGGATGCGCTTTTGTAGGTGGGCATCATGGTTGAAGGGGGTATTGCTTCAAGATGATGGTTGCCTGTCATTGTTCGGTCTCTCATCTACCTACGTCTTTTTGGCAGGCCGCTTTAGCTTGTGGAATCCATTTCCTGGTAGGTGCCTGACGCCATTTCTGGCCTCCAATAACCTCTGTTTGAGGTAGCAAGCCCGTAGCCAGCTTCTTGCACGACTTGATTAAGGTACGAGTGAACACTCGCAACATGAACTCGATTACGCTGGGCTTGTGTTTACACAATGACGTTACCTCTCAAAGAATTCCGAAGAGCGTGATATTTTTCCGGTAGCGGCTGGTCAAGCCCTAGCCTGCTCCTATTCGTCCCTTGCGGGCATTGCCCACCCTTTCCCACTCTTCCTTCTTAACCCCTGTTGCAAGGTATTCGTATTCCTCCGTTGTAAGCTTTCATCAACACGAAGTCAGGGTAAGACAGAGGTCCAAAGGCCGTCTGTGCGTGACGCGGCGTGGTACGGAGAGGAAGTCAAGGCTTGGTTGAGCCGTTGGAATCGACAGAGCTGTCAGCGGTATGTACAGTGTTCTCCTCGATAGGATTCAAATGCGTTCGATAGCCTCCTGCTTCATCGTGCTAGCATGCCCTAGCTTGACTGTGGAAGGTTGAGTCAACGTTCAAGGACCAGTTGATAGAAGGAGGGCGATGATCGCCGGTGCATGCTTGACAACCAACTTAGAACCTGATACGGACGAGGGAAACGTGACTGTTTAATTAGAACATATCATGCCGATGGCCAAGAAGGTAGTTTTGCCCCAGTATGATATCTGCCCAGTACTCTGAATATCAAAAGGCAAACGCCTTTCTTGAGTTCTACTCTCACAAATTCTTTCAGCATTATCAGTGTTATATAAACTTTCAACAGCTTTATCAGAAGCACAGGGCCTGTCGGTTGAGGATTTGTGTGGTTTCTTTACAATCAAACAGACATCTGGGTTTAGACCAGCGACACGGACCAAAACACTACCTCTGGGGTTTGGATCAGTTACACGAACGGATACATTGTTTCTATATGGATGGATACATCTTCTGGGTTTAGACCAGATTAAGAGATGGCGGCCCCTCAACCTTATCACGGCGGATCCCCCACCAACGACTACCTTCTGAAGCTCGGGCGGGCATGGTCACAGCAGATGGTACAGAATCGGCTCGATGACAGCAAATATGAAATCTATTCGTTGATGGGCTGCTAAGTCGCCACGACCTCCCTCAACAATAATGGATATTGCGTACATAAACGTTACTCCAACACGGCGATAGGAAGACGGAGGGCTACCGGCAACACCACCCCCGGGTAACACATCGACCACGTAGCGTACCTGGCTCACCACGGCCAAGATACCTCCGTTGGGAACGTCTCCTCCCACCTCTGCCCCTTCAAGGATGCTCCCGGCACGATCATATTGTCGCTGAGTCTCAGGGCGCAAACCTCGACCGGCAGTGGTGCCGGGGTATCATCTGGTGCCCCCACCACAACCACCTCGTCGTCGACCTCTGCCACCACGCCCCACCCGTGCCTGGCTTGCCCGGAGCTCTCCTCCCTCCGGCTCGCAAATGTCGGAACTGATTCGTGCCCCTTGCCGCCGCCGTCGCCGACCGGTGAGCGCATTCGCCCCAGATCGCTCCGTCGCCGCCTCCTCATATATTGATGCATGTTCCAAGTAACTACAGAATAAGATGGGAAGAAGGACGATGGGACGGGAGGGGGGTCCCCCTCAAGATACGAAGCGCACGTCAGTATTCAGCACAGAGCAACGCGCTGGGGCTTGACACCACATCTACATCAGCAGCCGACGCATAGTTTCAGAACAAGAGTAACTCCATTCATGGTGTGCTAGAGGACCTTCATCATCGTACAGTAGTACATCAAGCCCACTACCGCACAAGTCAATTAATCCAATCTACCCCCCATACAACCCCAAGCGTACAGCGGCATCAAACACCAGGTGCCAACCCGAGCACCAGCGCCGTTTGAATCACCTATGGGGGTGAGGTGAAGCATTCCTAGGCGGGCTTCGTTAAGCTCAAACGCTGGCCCACTGGCGGATGACGACGCAGGGCTGCCTCACCATGACCACGCAGCGGCGAGTTGGGGTCCTGCAGTTGTGTGAAGAGGGACTTCTGTCGTGTTTAGTTAGCGGCGAGTATAAAGGTGTCCAGAAGGGATGGGTACCGATCTGGTAGTCGGACCAGGCGCCGAGGAGCGGCGAGGGGTGCTGGCGCGCGCAGGCGTTGGTGTTTGCAGAAGGTACAGTTGACGGTGGCCCTATAGGGAGATCGCCGGCTGTCAGTAGACAAGAGGACCCTTGTGATGATGCTGTGCACGTACCTGAGACGGTTGCCATCCGGTTTTGGTACGCTCTATGGGTAGAGGCTGCAACTGGCTGGTACGAAGCACCGTTGGGCCAGGGGTACTGCTCATCTCTGCGAGCTTGCTGCGTAACTCTTTTTCCTGTTCTAAAGCTTTCTTGTCCAATTCAACAATAGCAGAGTCCCAGTGTGAAGTCGCAAATGATCCAAACGTCTGTAATCACAACTCATTAGATTACCTTTCAAAGAGTGATTGGGTTGACATTGTTACCTCTAGACGCGCCCACGAAGTATGGTTGTTGATTCCTCTGCCCTCCCAACCAAGACCTGTCCAGGCACTTACTACTTGCTCGCGAGTTATCCCGGGATTCAGCCATTCGATAAACATGGTAAAGCTTGCAAATTCTTCTCCGGCTGGGCGTAGACACCAAGGCGGCGGACTCAATGGGACAACAAGACCGTCGCCCGCTTTGTCAACGGCTAACATTCTATTTGCCGGATACGTTGGATAAATAAAGTCGAACAAGCTGTCATATTCGCCGATGGCTGGTCGTTTCTGCAAGGTTGGCGGCGATTTGGCATCGATTCTTGCGGCGGCATCCCAGTAGAGCTTAGCGTAAGGCGAGAACGCCTATCATGATGTTAGCTGCTAATGAAACACATTGGAACCGATGATGACAACGTAGTGTTCTGGAACATGGTTGAACTATTAAGTGAAAGATCAATAACACCTAGTCTGACAGCTGGGAAAACTTACGCTTGCGATTGCAAGGTCTGCGGCTTTACGTGGCATGTTCCCGAGCTCAACCCTACAATTGAAGACCGCTGTCCACGCCTCGGCCATCAAATGCTCTGATATCAGGAAGTACTGATTTATAGCCTGGGTCGCTCTGCAGAACTCATCGTACTGGGGCGGCAGCTGGCTATAGCGGATACAATGGGGTAGCAATATCATGTCGAAATTCCACTTCGTGAGGGGCTCTCCAGTAGAAGGATGAGTCAGAGTATCGAAGTCCAAACAACCGTCCATTATGCTGCATACTCGGGCCTGCAAGTTTGACTCAAGTAAGTCGTCGAGTATCCTGTCTTGAAAGGGGCAGAAATTCTCACTTGTCTAAGCGCAATTTCGATCGTCTCCGGTGCCGCAAAGGCGAATGCTATCTCGACAAACGCTCTAAAGACCCTCCAGATCCTCTGCTGACTCAAGATGCCAGAGCCTTCGAATTGTGAGTTTATACTTTTGAAAGCATCGCGAAACTCTTCGAATTTGACCGACCAAAGAGGCCGCTTGAAGAAGGCAGGTAAGATGAAAACTTTTCCGCAAAATGTATCGTAAATATAGTTTGTCGTCGCTATCCGCTTCGGTAGCCTTGAAGTCGATCGCTTGGATGGCATTCGGAAAACTTGTTCATCTCTTGTCGTACTAGGAAGAGGCGATCCCACAACGATTGCCCATTTCCCAAGACCGAGTTGTTTGAAGCCGTAACGAGTTGCGTAACCCGCCTTTCTACATTCATTCTCACACCAGAGTCTGAAAGCACCGGCACTATGTCTCTGAATATATAAATCAGTAAAAGCTCTCTGCTAGCTAGAGGCTGAGTTGACTTACTTCACCAAAGACTGTTCGAACCTGGTCCTCTACGGCATCCTCAATGTCTGAGAGCCATCCAAAATAGGACGCGTTGACCAACTCAGGCGTCACTAGGTGAGGTCTACCCAGATTGCTTTCGACGCAGCCCTGAAGATACTTTTCGTAGGATGCAGCGCCGATGCTGATTGGTAGGTCGGGGAGAATCAGAGACTCGCAGTCCTCGGATGCGGAAGAGGAGTCCGCAAAAACATCATCTGCTGATTGAGTAGCCATAACTCGGTACAGAACGCATCCACTTATACAGTGGACACACGCAAACGGAGAAAGTACAGAGGTAAAAGAAGACGTCTCGAAAACTTCTACTGCAAAGGAGTGGAGCCGGTGTATTCCACAAATGTTGAGTAGAAAGAAGTCGACTTTGTTTTGGGCGTCGAAAACACAAACACAATATTCACTGGTATTCGCTGCCCACAAAAACTCTAAGAGGTTGGTGAATATCTTGAGGTTGCTCCTTGGTGGAAGTTCACGATGCCCCAGCCAAGTAACACTCGTACAGGCGAATTGTTAACCAGTGAGAGAAGGCATTAGATGTCCAGAGAACACCTCAGATAATTCAGACTAGATTAGGAGACCATGCTGTTTACACCCACTTCACACATGTTCTAAGTCAGAGATATGTACAGCGGGAAGCATGGAAGCCATCCAGGCAATGCGTCGCTGAGAGCTGGTGTCCCATCATATGGAAAATCCAAACAAGTCAACTTAATGTCAAAGACCTGTAAAGTTAGCGACGCTTTCGCTCCATGCCTAGGTTCGTCGACCTCGAATGTAACGAAACGGGGAAGTTGAAAAGCTGCGTCGCTCAAAGCCAGCTCCAAATGTATACCAGATGGAGAACTATCAATCGAAAGGTGATCCTTTGGAGCTAATCAAAAGGGAGACCAGCAAAGTTAGCCCACGACGATCCAATGCCCAAGTTGCCATCGCGAACGGCCATGATCAAGCAATAATCAGATATGATTGCTGAATAGAGTTTGCCACTCGCCATTCTGAAGTGGTCCATTTTCGAAAAGTAGAGCTTGAGGAGTCAATAAAGGAGGAAGAATTCGGCCAGCTTCACATTTGAAACCTAACGAGAATGAAAAGAGAAGACCTGACTGCTGTTAGTATTATCGACTTCCCCGGAGTGAAGGCAAAAATGAAATGTGATTATTTAGTACTAATCATTTGAGAGACCGGCAAAGTTACCCGAAGCGTTCAATGCCCAAATTGTCCATCACGAGCTGCCATAATCAGACGATCGTAACTAAGTTACAATCGAAGAAGTTCACCCTCTCGGCCATCTGGACTGGTCTGTTTAAGAGGCAGAGTTAAACAGATTAATCAACCTTTTCAATTCACACTGCTCCAGCAGTGAATTCACTGACTAAATACAAACTTATACGTGCTAACATAGAACAAGGGATGAGCCATTTGCTGGAAAACAGATCAACTTGGGAGGTAAAGAAAAAAAGCACTTGACCAGCTAAATGTGTCTTTCTGTTAGGGCTACAGCATAAAGGGAATACATGACCAAAATCACTGTTGAACCTGGGGTATCGAAAGCTCAATGAATAGAAACGTTAGCGAATTCGGAGTATAAGACCGGAAGGTGCTGAGTTCGAATCCCTGAGCAATCTAGAGAGGGATCTGTTCAAGAAGCAAAAAGGAATAGGTGATTATTTAGTGCTAATCAATGAAGACTGGGATTGGGATAAGCCCGCTTTGCCAATACCCGGTGTCCGTCACGAACGGCCCAAACTGCAATCATAGCGAAATATCAAGGCAGCAAGAAACCACTCGACCATCTGAACGTGTCTTGTTTCATGCTTAAGCGTAAAATGAATTAATGAGATCGTCTGGCTGCACTACCGAACTGAGTGAATGTAGGCAATACTCGCACTTCAACAAGCTGACCGAAAAAACAACGGGTACTCTCTCAATATCATATGATGAAGAGAAGTATGTATCGATATAGTGGAACTAGGCTAGCATAAAAGGGTATGACTGGGACCTTTATCAAAGAAAGGAAGAGAAACTCACCAAAATCGTGACCAACTGTTTCCTCATACTATCATCAACAAATTTACGGAACCATGGCCAGTACCCCCACATTCTCACAAGCGAAACCGAGGGCAAGATGAGCTCTGGCAAAGCAAGGCTTGTTGAAAGACCACGGCAGTTGACATAGCGTTGCTTTCTAATCTATGGAAGATTATCGACACTGTTCTCCTCCCCATTCGTTTGTCCTTTCCCTTGGATTGCTCCCTTCGGCGTGTATCCCGTCGGTTCCTTAACTTGCTCCAACCAGCCGAACGAATCCTTAATCTTCCCCTGTTGAATACCCTTCAACGTCGTCAACAGCTTTACGCACGCCGGACCTGGCTCGTCGCCACCACCCTGGTATGTGAACTTGTCGTTCTTCGATTTCATGGTTATTGATTTGATTGGGACCAGCGCAGCGGCGGTACCAGCTGCCATAATCTCCGAGAAGCTGGGCAATTCGTCGTAAGGTATCGGCCTACGTTCAACTTTCCAGCCGAATGACTTTGCAAGATCGCACACGCTGTTAGAAGTTACGCTTTCGATTACGTTCTTGCTGTCTGGCACCACGACCGTGTATTGTTCTCCTTCTTTCTTCACACCGACGAAGCCAGAGGTGGAGAACTCGTCGACAACGGTCCTCGTCTTGCTGTCCAGGTGGAGAGTGATACCAAAACCTTCATTTCTGGCTCTCTCGCTGAAGCGCAACACAGGCGCGTAGTTGCCTCCGACCTTCGCCGATCCAGTTCCTTCCGGTGCAGCACGGTCAAAGTCTTCAAGAATCAAAGCGGCCACGGGATGTACGCCGTGATACACTCCCACGGGTAGAACGTACACCACAAAAGTATACTCTTCAGGCGGATTCAGACCCAGTTGTGCGGAGCTTCCAAAGAGTAACGGACGGATGTACATGGCAGCACCGGTGTGATGTGGTGGGACATAATCCGCATTAAGAGCTACAGCAAGATGTACACACTTGAGGAAATGCTCATTGGGTACGGCAGGTATCGAGATGAACGAAGCCGAGTGGCCCATTCTGGAAGCGTTCTGCGATGGGCGGAAGATCTGGATTTGCTCATCTGGGGAGCGGAAGGCTTTGATACCTTCATATGCTTGCTGGCCATAATTCAATGCCGGAGCCAGACCGTGTATGCGCAGGTATGGGTCTTCGACAAAGGCGGGCTCGGTCCACTTTCCAGTCTTGACACTGTAGTGCGATTCGATGTGACCATGTACTGCGAGGATAGGGTTCAGTGATGCTGGAAACGTATTGGAGGAATATATGTACCCTCGCGCACCCTGAATCCAATATTGTCCCAGTCTGAATGCGAAATCGTTAGCGGTGAGCTCTACAGTATATTCCGGGTGAAGCTGGGAAGAGATGCTGGAACAGAGTAACCTACCAATTGTATTGACTGGAGGCGGTGGGAACGGCATTATTCAAGAATAAAAACAACGAATTGGAAGATATCAGTGAGGTTATACTGTACAAAGCTAGAAGTGTCGGTCAAGAAGTTACAGATGTTAGAAACCTTCAGACGTCGTCCCTCCGGACTCGGAGCTTCCGAGTTGGAGGTTATGTCGATATGTATAAGCTAGCGTTCATATGTACAACCTGCACAAATCGGGTCTTCTTTGAAAACCACCACACTGCCCTTTCCACCACTGTCTTTATTCCTCAGCGAATTGGGTCCTCCTGCTCATAGACTTTGGTCTTCTCATGTTATCGACAAGCTGACAACCATGCCCAGTCCTGGCGCAATGTCCAACCGGCGTTTCTTGATCCTCCTTGTTGCAGCTGCCGGCTTTCTCAGCTTCAGCTTCGTCATGCTGTTCAGAAGGCAGCCGAATTATGGCCAAGTACCCATACACCATGTGGAGATCTCTGCGGGAACACTTGCCGGAGGTGTGATCATGCCAAAGCTGGGGAATGAGACCTTAAAGTAGGTGGTTTGACGAAAGGACAAGAGTCGGCTGTGGAAGTGATACATTTCCTGATGAGATTGTTTTTTGATTAGGGCTGAGATAGGGCGAGCAGGGTGGAAGCTGTTTCACACGATGATGGCGCGATTCCCGGATACACCAACTCAGGACGAGAGTACCGCGTTGCAGTCGTACATTCACCTCTTCGCCAGGTTGTACCCATGGTAAACTCCTACCCTGGTTCTACGACTACACCCTCGGCCAGAAAGTACTAACGCTCGTGACATCAGCGGCGAATGCGCCAGTCATTTCCGCCAAATCCTCTCCAAATTCCCACCTCAAGTTGCCTCACGCTCAACCGCCGCTGCTTGGGCCTGTCACGTCCACAACGAAGTGAATAAGTCGCTGCGGAAAGGTCTGTTTGACTGCTCGAAGATTGGGGAGTTCTACGATTGCGGTTGTGTAGAGGATGGCGAGTCCAACAAGAGCGGAGGCGGGATGAGCACAGCCGCGTCGTCAGATACCACCAAGCCGGAAATGGAGGACTCAATCAAAACGAAACTCATACAGAACGGAAGAGACTTTGACGATGATAACTTGAAGCCACTGAAGCTGGAAAAGGAGGGGTAGGTAAACTTCGCAGAATCCGGATCGGGCGTTGGAGCTAATGGGCTTGTAGTCTGACTAGGGGAGGATGACTAGCATCTTGAAATAGAAGCATAGCGGGTGGTCTTGTCATGGGCATTGAGGTCAGCGTATCTGCGGAATATGTGTATCATCGCGGGGGGTTGGTTACGGTGTTTGGAATTGCAACGAGATCGATATACCCCAGATCGCGATGCTATCATGTACCTACAAGGATACAAATAAGAAGGACCACAACGTTTAACGATCACTCTAAATGCCGGTTTGAGGCCACTCTTCAGTACATGGTAACTTAGGCCTGGCATCGCAAGTCAGGTCAGTCTTTTCCCTCAGGGATCCCACCGCCCCCCAGGCTTGTTCTTCCAACCTATCTACAACACTCGGGCTCATCAGCTGTGTTGTGCATCTGCCGGCCGTACCCCTCGCACAACTCAAGAGCCAAACCTCAGCGCTGAAGTGTTGGATGTATCAGCAGAAGCCCCTTATGAGCGAATAAGGGCCAAATAGCGACTTACACCAGGGACATAACTTATAACGTAGAGAACTTGAGCGGGCGGACAACGCGTTCGGCGTCCAGCCAAAATTGATCCCAAATCCTTTGCTAGCGTCACTAGCTGTGGTCCCAGGGAACCGTTCCCGCCGGCTGCACTGCTTATTTCCGGGCCCATACTTTTGGTGTTACGGTTTTGCTGTCCAGTGATGGCTTGTGAGGAAGCGCTGCTTCCATCTGTCTTCAGTAGTAGGTGACGGCCAAAGTTTCTCTTTCTAGATTTGTTGCTATCCCTTTGTATGTTAACCTCGGTCCTTTTGCGGCCCGAATGTAAGGACGTTGCGAACAACACAGGTAGCTGTGCATGTGACCCCAAGCCTTTGGTAGGCGCAAACCCTGCCAAGATCTTTCCTGACTGGTCACGCACATCTCAGGTCTAATGTCAACCAAAACAACAATGGCGCAATAGTGAGACCTTTCTCTTTCTGCGGTCCTTGGTCCTTGCAGAGCCCTGCTTTTGCTGGTGCTCCAGGAGGAAGGCTGCGAGTGCGCTACTATGTCGTTGAGCAAGTTCTAACACGCTTTCTCCCCATTGGTCCTCGGCTTTGATGTTTGCACCACGTGCCATCAACTCACCTAGAAGTGTGGCGACTTCTGGATTAGCGTAGTCCAGGTTGGCACAGATGAGCGTGCGTAATGGCGTCCGTCCAGATATTTTAACGTTGGGATCTGCTCCGTATTCTAGAAAGAGTTGTATAGTGCGTACCGGTAGGTTCTGAACTGCCGTCCGCCCCCAAAATGGTGACTGCATAAGGATTCGCTGCCAGGCTGTCTCGCCACGGTAGGTATGCATTGGGTTCGCACCGGACTGAAGTAAGAGTTTGACCATATCTGGATTAGTTGCCCACGAAGACTTTGTTTTATGATAGTTATGTGAAACTGCAAAATGAAGTAAATCCATTCCCGACTCGCTGTTGATTTCGACTTTTTGTATTCTGATCTTCTCACTGACATAGAGAACTAAGCCAGCATTTACCGCTAATGCTAGAAAGGAAGCATGCCCACCGATCTCTGGCTTCAAGAAGGAGAAGACCAGGAGTAGAAGGAACTTTTTAAGCTGCTGCGCCAGATTTGTGTTTCAACACGATCGAGTTCATCAAGAATATCTGTTTGGGGTTCTCTAGTAGTAGCCTCGGCTTTAGTTGCATATATGACGAGAAGTCGCACCATAACCTTCCATCTGGGACTCCGGTAATAGTCATAACGTCGAGGTAATGACTTAAGAGCGTGTAAGGTGCCTCTCATGAGACACACGAAAGGATCATGCGTAGGCCCAGAATCCGTTATATCAAACCCTTGTCTCCCATTTTCGGGGACTCTGAGAAAGTCTTTGACCGTCTGATGAAGAAACTGAACAGGAGTACGGGGATCCACTTGACTACTGTTTAGTGATTCGAGTGATTCCTGGTATTCGTTTTCGCCGTAGATTTCGAATCCGACGTCGGAATTGTCTTCGACGTCGGAATCGTCTTCGACGTCGGAATCGTCTCTGACATGGGATTCGCCTTTGATCTGCAACTCGAGCAGACCTCCGCATCGGCTCCTCAGTCGGCGCTCCATATCGTCACACAGACGTAGGATTTCGGATTGCTCCATTTCTCCAATGGGGCAGGATATGGCTACTTCGGGAGGTTCTGTTGCAAGGGCAAGCTGTAAGAGCGTTAAGGGAGCCCTGGCACACTGCACTATATCAAAGAAACGGAACGTATCTGGAAGGTATCGGCGGTTGATTTTTTCCAATATTCGTCTGTAGAGACCTTCGAGATCATCAGGTAAAGCTGCTAGCCGTTCCTGCAGTTCGAGGATAGTGTCGCCATCTGTCAAGCCTTGCAAGAGGTCGTCCACAACAAGCTTTACCCACAGAAATACTCCTGACGTTCTCCGAACAACCTCTCTTCTTAAGTCGCCGGCATCCATAGACAACTCTCCCTTACCGCAAGACTGAGGTCTCAATCTTGGATGTCCTTGGAGCCTTGTTGTAACATATATTGATATGTCGCCTTGTGTCCAGTCGTGGATTTGAAAACCTGGAGATTGCTCAAAGCCATCCATGAACACGTTGAGAGGACGGCTAGATATGCAGAACTTGACCTTCAACTTTGCATGCCTAGTCGAGGCCACCACTGCCTTAATCAACTCCACAAATTGAACGTGGCTCCCGTTGTATTCGTCGAGCGCATCGATGAACAGACACACATTACCAACAACATCGCTCTGGCCAACGAGATTCAGTAATGCGCGCTCAAGCTCCTGCTGAGTCCATACCCGCTGTCGTGCCTGTGTCTTGGACCTATATTTGTCCTTCACTGCATGGATCGGGAATGCCACCGGTATCAACTCTCTGAAGCGATCGAGTATCTGATACAGGACTGCTTGAAGAACTCCTTCCAACGATTTCTGCAGCAAGGACCCGCGGTCATGGAAGAAGAACCCAGCAACCAACAACGATTCGACCCCGTATCTAGCTACCAAGTTGTCGCGGGTCCGTGGATCGTCGTAGATGAGCTTCATGAGGGTTGATTTGCCCGAACCAGCTTTCCCTCGCATCCAGAATATACCATGACTTTGCCGAAGCCAGGACACGAAGCCTGGTCCAGGATCATCTTGTACCCATTCGAAGGTTCTCTTGTGTGCTTCACGAATCTCGTCACGACGATAGTGCATCTCTTGGAAGTACAAGCCATTTAGAATTTCTAGATAGAGTATATCAGTCTCAGTAACTCCTGTGTCTGCTTATATTTGTTGACGCGTTAAGTGTACTGACCATGCTCGTAATCTACTTTCGATATGGGGTTTTCTAGTTCCATATTGAGTTAGAAAGTTATACATAAAGAACATCAATGGCGAGACGAAAACGGAATCATCAGGCCTTTGTGTAATGCTCAAGTCAATATAAGCCAGCCACATGCAAGCAACGTCAACCTGCACAAGAGTCCAACAGCCCTAAAGCACATGACAAGTGAGGTAGTAAGGGACCGAACTTCGAATGAGCAGGTAGTAGCTATGTAGTACCACTAGCTATGTATGACAAAGCCGAAGCCATATTTATCCTAATGAGAAGTGCTATTGCTGCTGGGTGTTAAAGCTTCTCTCCAACTCACCAGCAGGTACAGACGGAAAGCGGGTCGACTCAATTTGAGTGGTGGCGAATTCATAGAGCTCCTCGATGTTGGCTTCAACGAGACGAAGATTGTCTCGATCTTTCTGGATTGAACCATCGAAGCGGCATAAGTTGCTATGGTCGGCATCCAATCTGACCTGGTTCTCTAAGTCTCCGGGAAGCCCTATAACACCGGAAAGCCGAGGCACAAATTATATAAACGTCATCAAATCAGTGCCGCCGACTAGATGATGAATATCAAGGGCACAAACAGAGCCTGTTCCTTCATAGAACGATACGATTTTATAGGATGTCAGTTGATGCCTCCAGTTTTCTTGTAGTACGTCGGAAAACAGTGAACCATGCTGCACCGCTTGCAGGATATCGTTCGACGGGTTAGTGGAGAGCGCCGTCACGATACGGGCACAGGTCTTGCCCAACTTAACAAGAGACTTGTTCCCTCCGGCATGAGGTGTTCCGAAGAAAACCAGACCACAGCTACTTCGATCAGCCTTGAACGACCTTGCGACAATGACCGTACATACGTTGCTTCCCGGATGGATGTGTAGTTCGGGTTGTTGTGAGCATTGACCAGAGCCTACGCACAGTCGTGTCAGAAGCTCCCCTGATGCCGAAGCACGACTGGACGAGAGAAGTGGGGGACCCCGAGCTGCAACGAACACTACACTAAGCCATACCTGCTTGATGAGTATACCTCCAAGGCTATGACCTATAAATATGAGGGGTCTCCTCGGATCCTATTACGGTCAACTACGCGTGCGATAAGACCAAAGCGTCGTTACTGACTCGACGACGCTCTATCCGAACATTCTCCAAAAGGTCATTGGCCTGATGGACGAATCGCTCCTTTGTCGATCCAAAGGCGGGACTCGAGTCGTATTCGTACAGGAATATACGAGCTTTGGGGAGGGTACTCGGCAACGAATCCCGCAGCCACAGTGTACCGACTTGCCCTTTCGGTTTCCGCCAAGTATCGAAGGCATGGTCGGCATTATTCCACGGATTCAGACCATGGACTGCAACAATGCTGGGTCACTCGGTCAGCCAATGTTCGAGGCTTCTATGAATGAATCTCGTGAAGGAAAAGTGGGAACATGCAAGGGCAGTCGCTCAGGCTGGTTGGGAGACTTACTCCACCTTCGGTTGCTCGTGGTCGAGCACTCCGGATGCTACTTGCCGGATAGGCTTACCAGGTCAGTAAACACGACAAGCTAAGGGGCGAGTAGCACACCATATCTGTAATATGTAGGGCTCAGCATAATATGGAATAAATGCCAACGATGAAGCCGAATCGAAAACAAGGCCACGGCTGTGGGGACCCATCATGTAGTTGTAAGTACCAGATGCGGCTGACATGGGTAGAGCCTCAAGCCACGATGATTCGCTGATACAAGCGCTAGGCAGCCTTGCCCTTGGCATTGCATATAATCTTCATCACCGATATAGGTAGTCATTGGGTATTATTATCCGTTTACTCCGCACTGAACGACTTGGTCAATATCAACTCCAAATCTTTTCAAGTCAATTCAAACAGGTAACGCAACAAGTTGATTCAGTGTTCGGTCAACCAAATCGTTGTAAGCCAAAGCAATAGAGTATAATCATTGAAATCATGGCAATCTCATGCATCGCGAACAGTAGAACAAGCTTCCTTTTTTGAGGATGGAAGATCCTTAGCGACGAATGGATCCAATGATCCAATCGGTAAACAGTACAAATATGTATGCATCACAATGTGTTGGAATTAGGAGGCTCTTTAGGAGTTCAACCCTATCCGGCCTAGTGTCGGGATCTTCCGTGTCACGTGATATCACTTAGTTTTTTCACGCACAAAAGTTATCCTTTGTGTATTCTAGTCTTCTAGATAATTAAGACACCTAATATCAAGCAATAGAAACGTTCCAATTTCCAACACAATGCTACAAATTAATTATAATATGAAAGGGAACCATGTTGTCTTGAAAAGATAATATTATGATTCATGCATATTGGCACTATCTCAACAACATACTTTGTCTAGACACTTATTCTGTTCCTTGTGTGTCACTCATTATTTGAAGTAGATATGGCTCCTTACTCAACGCCACGTCCGATGAGCTGCTATCCGGGCTGAAACAGACTTGCTACACAAGTGCTGACCTTATAAATGTCAGTTATACCAGCAATCCAGTCAACAACTGATACTCTTCAAAACTGATTGGTAAAACAGGGTTATATTGGTAGAATGAACGATGTGAACCCTGCTCTCCGTGCGGTTATGGAGCTGAATCCAGATGCATGGTCCATCACTGCACAGCTCGATGCGGAAAGGACGCAAGGTCAGCTACGCGGGTAAGCCCAAGAGCGTTTGGTCGAGACAGAATCCCGCTGTACCAAATTGCCAATACGCATACTCAGGCCTCTACACGGCCTTCTGCATCCGATCTCGGGTGCCGATGTTACCTTTGATTAGAACCGGACGAACGGTGATTCATCACAGGCCTAACAGCGTAGATGCGAATCATCTGATCTGACAGGAGCGGTGTATAGCCGGTTCTTACGCGCTTCAGGACGCAACTCTTCCCGCAGACTCAACAGTAGCCGCTAAACTTAGGGCACATGGCCTTATCATCTTAGGCAAGGCGAGTATGACAGAATGGTCCATGTTCGGCTCTGACAACTCGTTTCATGGTGGAACGCAGACTATGGCTAGACGTATGGTGCCTATCACCCTCAACAGTGCTCGGGCGGGAGTTCAGGCGGGAGTGTAGTGGCCGCGGATCTGGGTCTTGCGTGGGCGACACTTGGGACGGAGGTAGGCCATCAATGCAACCATTCGGCCTTCGGATCAAGGATACGAGACTTCCCCTATTTTGTCTCCGGCCACAGAACGCTGAAATTGACTCCCAATCTAGACGGCCGGCAGCATTGTGATCCCCAGCGAAAGGAACAATATCGTCGGTATCAAGCCTACCGTGGGCCTGACGTCCCGGCATTTGGTCGTTCCAGTCAGCGAACACCAGGACAGCGTTGGACCTATGGCACGAACAGTCAAAGATGCCGCCAAACTGTTGCAGGCGATTGCTGGAATCGATTTTAATGACCGCTACACCTCCGCTTCACCATTCGAAGACAGTCCACCCAGTTACATGGCAGCATGCAGACTATCCGGCCTTGAAGTCAAACGCATTGGCAAAGTCCGAAATGTCATCGACGAATCATCTAACGAGATCACACACGTCCTATCGGCATTCGAACATGCAATCTCCATGATAGCCGACGCAGGGGCGACAGTCGTCGAGAACACCAACTTCACCGCCTTCAGCCAATGGAAGAAACGGAGATACAACCCTGTTACGCGAGTGGACTTCGTGGCCAATCTGGCACAGTACTTGAGCAAGCTCGAGCGCAATCCAAATACATCCACAACATCGAGGATCTGAGTGCTTTCATAAGGAGTTTCCCTGCAGAAGATTATCCGGCCCGCAACATGCGCAGTTGGGACACTGCGATCAAGCAGAAGATGACTAACACGTGCCCGGAGTTTGAGTCTATATATCGGGAGATCTTGTATCTGGGTGGTGAAGGAGGGATTCTAGGTGCGCTGGAGTGGCATGAGTTGGATGCGGTTGTGCTGCCGACTGTGGTAGCGTCTTCGATGCCAGCGCTGGTGGGGACGCCGATAATTACCGTCCCAATGGGTGTGACTGCGGAGGATAGGCCGGTTGAAAAGGAGGAATTCTGGGATGTGGTGGAGATTGCGCCGGGGATTCCGTTTGGTATTAGTTTTTGGGGGGCGAAGTGGAGCGAGGAGACGTTGATATAGATGGCGTATGCATTTGAGCAAAGGACTTTGGTCCGCAACACTCTTAAGAGATGTGTTGTA
Organism: Acarospora socialis; assembly: GCA_025617375.2. Taxonomy (NCBI): domain Eukaryota; kingdom Fungi; phylum Ascomycota; class Lecanoromycetes; order Acarosporales; family Acarosporaceae; genus Acarospora; species Acarospora socialis. The sequence goes on along the minus strand of JAMYGW020000005.1, from coordinate 2,242,510 downwards.
CCACGTATAGATTTAGCTGATGTTATAATCAGATAAACACTACTCCCTCGCTGCATCACGTTTGACCGTACCATGGAGCGTTGTTGCGGTACACTTAGTTCCTTTACAGTACCTTGCCCACGTAATCCTGCAAACTTTCACTGTTCTTCGGTCGCGTCATGCATTGAAGGACGAGTCATGAAAAATCAGACACATTGACAATTGGAGTCAGGATTGCTGATGCGAGTGTTCAGTCAAACTACCATCCATCTCTTTGAGCGAGTTGCAAGACCGTCAACAACACCAGAGACCCACAAGACAGCGTCAGTCTCACCCTCTGTGAAGCTGCAACCAGCGCTTCCGCGCGGTCTCAACGCGGTTGAATGCCCGAGTGAAAGGAGTGGCCACTTTCTCAGATTCGTTTGTAAGGTACAGGAATCTCAGGCTATATCATACTATGTGCCAATATGAGTTTGGGTAATCCCAGAGAGTTATTGTTCGCTTTGCAGCCGGTCGAAAAGTGTTGTGGCCGTGCTGTTATCGCTACGGGGCTCGACGAGACCGATGTCAATGAGCCTGGGTTGGTATCTGAGGTCGTTATGACTGCATGGTACTCGCCGATGTCCCGCGGATGGTTGGGTTGGAAATGCCAGCTATGAATGTGTAGAAGTAATCGTATAATCTAGTTTCTCTGAGATAGACATTTTCCAAGTTCAATATGTATAATGAAAGGTAGGAATCTCAAAATCTGTCTTGTCATACAAATTGTGGACATCAATAAACTGCAGTTTTTCGGGGTCAGCGGGCAATAGAGGGCTTGCGTTACGATGTTTCATGGGTCCTGGCTATGAGCCTGATCTCTTCTAACATGGCGGTGGCTCCCAAAAAGAGCTTCGGATCAGTCTCTATAGCCATTCCATACGGTATCGTGAATCCTTTCCTTCCTTCCCTTATCTAGCCGCTTCAGGCAGCCTTGACTCACGGCTAGCACTTGCAAAAAGCCGTGGGAAACATGATCGATCCACAATTCTTCCTAGACAGCCAGAAACCCCACTACTCTCTCGGTATCGGCGCAATGATCTTCCCCTTCATAATGATGGCATTCTATGGCGTTCTCTACTAGTTAGTATTCGTCTAAATCCTCATTCTGACCCAATAATATTCTTACCTCAACCTACCACAGGGCGCTCGGCGTTTGTCAGAACAATGCCCGAGAGAAATTGTATCGAAAACCCCGTCAGATATAGCCCCATAAGAGCAGCAACTCGATTCTTGGATGCATTAACGACTTGAACGCGGTCAGTCAGCTGTAATTCCATCAATCAGGAGTAAATGGTTGGATAAAGACGAGACCAAATGCACCTTGTACTATTATGACTCCGAGAAGAGCAGGGACACAGGATAGGATCCATAATAGGCAGCGGATGTTCGAAAAAATGCAGAGCAATTGTTGACGCAGCGACGTGGGCGACAAGGGCAACAACTCCTTGAGGAGCTGCCAGCAGCACAGTTATTTCCTTAGAGTAGCCAAATCCAGATAGAATCAGTGGATTGAACTTTGTAGGCTATGCTTCAGCAAACTATCTTGAGCAGCATGGCCCTGTTTTGAGTATGGTGAGGCCAGGTTGAGCTTACATTAGTAATGCCAGCATTCGTGATGGATTGACAAATGCCGAACACTAAAACTACCCAGTACTTGGGATATTGTAGGGCCTCGACAACGTGGGACCACTTCTATCCCTGGTATAGCGTAAATGTTAACCTTAACTTGACTGCAGAATATCAGGCAGATGGTATGGTCAATTCCGAAACGCACCTTCTGCATGTCGACTCCGGGTATTTATTATCTCTATTGTAGAATTTATTTCTAGAATTTTAGTTAATCAAGTTTTTTGGTTTGATTGTCTAGAGTTCTGAGCTTCGCCTCATCATGTTCTGTATCCGAGAGGAACCAGGCATTGTTGTAATTGTCAGGGAGTGCCAGCAGACAGATGCTCCCAACGATAGTCGTGCTTCCACCGTATATCAGAAACAGAAGCTGGCCGTGTCTACGTTAGCTCTCTCTCTATAAAGCTGCGAATGTAACCTAAACAGAAACGGTGTTTCCTTTCTTTTATACCTTCCATACTGGTATCGCAAAGGCCAGCACGCCACCAGATATCTGTTGACCGACATAGTGAGCGAACTATCCTCCCTTTTGTGATCCATTGGCTTGGACCCACTTACTCATGAGAATGGACCAAACCACAACGCAACGCGGAGAGATTGCTCCTCGCGCCGATACCAGCATGCCGTGATCACAATACAAGCGGATAAGAGCCCCGCTTCCAAAATGCCTAGAAGGACGCGGACGACGGCAGCGCTGGCGAAACTGGTTGATGCCGCCATGATGCAAAGGCAACCTCCCCAAAAGATCAACGAGGTGCCGAGATACTTGCCAATCGGCAGTCGAGTCAGCATCCACATGGTAGGGAACTCCATCATGAGTTATCCGACATAGAAGATTGAACCAAGCCATGGGTATTGCTGGCCGTGGAGATTGAGGTCATCGCTCATGCCTAGGACGGCTGCGTATGCCAGGGAGTTCTGTTTCAAACCAGGGCTTAGTCAGCAGTTGTTCATGAAGCGGATTGTAGTCGGAAGGGAGGGACGGAGTCGATGGAATAGATCCCGCAATACGAACCTTGTCAAGAGCGGCTAGAAACGAGGCCAGTAGCAACAGTGGCAACAAGCAGCGGTCGATCTTGGTAAGGACAGATAGGGATATCATCTTGTTGGCTTCCAAGGAGAGATGCTTTTCCTCGATCTCAACTAAGTGAAGTGTTCCTCATCGCGTTGCAACTCAGATCTTCAAATTGAAGTTCATCCGAATGAATCATCTCGCAGTCACCGTCTTCATTGTTCAGCTCAAGCCGGAGTTGTCCTGTGAAGGCTGTGCTCATCTTCTCCACTCCTTCCCTAGTCTCCTTGATCTTTGCAAGTATCATATCCAAGGCCCTGCCCTTGATAATGGCCACTTCTTTGGAGTTCCTTAGGTCTTCGGCCTGCCGTTGACTAACGAGCTCTAATTCGGCAACTCTTCCTTGGAAGCCTTGAGACATTACTCCAGCGTTGATATCTTCAGGCCTTCGTAAGTTACCCCTCTCCCATTGAGCAATTCTGGACCGTAGTGCTTCTAATTCTGTCGTTGCTTGTTGTGAATATACAGCAAGCTGCTGTCGCAATGACTCTGACGCAGCTTCTCACCTAATTCCAAATGTGCTTGCGAAATTTTGTGTAACTGGTCAAGGTTGATGGACTCCAATTCTTCAATCCTGTTCTGGCACAGCTGAGCCTCAGCAAGTAGCCGTTCAGAATTCGCTTGAGCCTCTACAACTTTACCTTGTATTGAGAGATCTCTCTTTGTTGTTCGGCGATCTGTCTTTCACAGTCTTCTAGGCGCGATGTGAGTGCAGCATCTTGAGCTGCATCCCTGACCGGCCTGCTCGTCTGGCTTGACTAATGGCTTGATGGGTCTGATCATAGTCACTTCCCTGTTGTGATGCACCACGACTATCCACAGCTACCCCCTCCATCCTGTTGCCATGATGAGCGGCCTCAGGAGGTATTGGTGGATGTGAAAGAAAGAAGTGCAATGCCTCGCTTAATAAATAAATCTGTGAGCACTTTTAAGTATCAAAATGGCAACTTTGCCGGCACTAATGCTTTTCCTATTACACATCCTTCATTACCTAACTACTTATCTTCATCTCATCTTCATACATGCAAATTCTCTTCCATTCCACGTAGCGCTCCTTTCCTGACACCCCTCCACCCAGCAGCCGGTCAAACTCCTCCTGGGCTCCGGGCTGACCAGGTCGGAGCTTCAATCTGAACGGCCACTTCTCGATGATAGTGTGGTTTTCTTTCATCGCCGCCCCAATGAACTGCGCTGCCGCGGAGAACTTGAAGTCCTTCACGAACCTTATGGCATAGCTAAAATCAACTTACATGACCGTGGAGGGAGGAGCCAATTCGTTTAGTCTATGCTTACCGATCGAAGATGTGGTCATAGGTTGCCACACTGTCCCGAGCGTATAAAAACTTGATTCCTCCTGGACTGGAAGGGTTAGTTGACATTCCCTTGGGCGGGAGGTATTTGAGAAGGCGTTTGGTCGTTGGGCTATGCGGAGTCATGTCGGCAATTCTGTCTTGGTCGGTTATGTTCTCGTCAACAGCGTTCATAAATAGAGTAATGAGGGTCGCATGTGGGTTGATGAGAGGTCCTTGAAGCAAGGGCACCATCAAGCCAATTGTGCGATGTATTCCAAGATATCCGCCGTCCGCAATGTTGGAGACCTATGTGAAGTGGATTAGCATTTACCGAGAATTAGAAGATCTAGACATGACCTAGCCTCGAATACCTCCTTACCTCGATTCGGCTGAAAGAACCGCCCTCAAGATAATGGGGAAGGTCAGAAGCATCCACCTGAAAAAGTCGAAACGATACCTGCAAGAAGCACGAGAGACGAAGAAGGAAAGCCCGAAGCACTGCGCGAAGGTGGTAGAAGAGCTTGCCGTAAATATCAGCAGCTGCAGGCCCACTCGACCTGTCTTCAACTTCCTTCAAAGACCATCCGTTAAGAGGATCGGCATTGTCATGCATCGGCCAGGTGTCAGTAGTCTGGAAGAAGGTCCTGTAATCTGTTAGATCCGCGCTTCGTTTACCTGCTTGGTGTCGTCTGTTACTCACGGGTTTGGTTCTCGAAAGTCATAGCGTCGAGACCCAAACGGTAGCAGGAGTCCGTCTCCCCGGAACCGATTCTTTGCAATTCGACGGGAAGGAGATTGAAAAAGCAGTTGTCGATCACGATAGTCCTTCCTGGATTCAGCAAGGGTAACGGCTGTGCGGATTTGGTTCGCCTGTTCCGCCGTTAAGCCTTCTGGAATGTTCATGGAGAACAAAAGGCTATCCCATGATGACTTTTCCAGCACAAGCCTCAGGGAGCGCTGCCCGAATGTCCAGGTCTTTCCCAAGCGGCTACTGGGTGCTTTGCTCTTGATCTTTTCGCAAACGCTTTCGATGAGAGGACGAATCCGTTGTTGAAGGATGTTAAGATCGGACTTGCGAATGAGAGCCGACCACCAGACGTGAGTTATGCACTCGACCGCCTCGTCGATGTTGTCGACTACAAGGGCAATAAGAAGCATAATAGCGTTGCGTGCCACGATATCAAGATCACGGTCGTTTATTGTAACATCGACAGACTGGTTGTAGCTGCTAGGGATCTGGGCGATGGTCTTGGCAACGTTTCGAAGGTCACCAGAAGCTATAGCGTGATAATTTCCATCAGTTGGGAGCTGAATAAGATCAAGTCAAACCGCACGCACCGGCAAACAAGAGGCGCAACTGCCCTCCATAATCGTCACCTTCGTTCGATCCAAGTTGAAGAACATCAAGGGCCGGAATGTTGCCCCAGAGGTATTTCTTCCCTCCAAAATGCGACCCAAATCCTTCTCTGACAAAGGCTGGTTTTCGGTTCTCCAGAACCCAGTCGGGATTCCATGTCTCCTTGCCCAGAGACGACTTGCAATCTGTTTTGTGAAGGACCCAGTGGGACTTTTGGCAGTTCGAGCCGCAGTACTAGAAGGACTCTCGTTCAGAAAAGGTATGCTGCGTAAGAGAGAAAGGATTGCGCATGCAAATACCTACCACCACGAGATAACAGTTCTTGCAGCTATATCTGCCGACTTTCTTGCAATCAGTGCTGTCCGGACTCCAGTTTGCGCAGATGAACTGTAGAGTTTCCATTTCGTTGTACTATACGGAGTATCCTGAATGTCAAGTGTTGAGTCGAAATTCAAATGACTTTGGGCACCCCTGTAAGCTGCCCTGCCCAAGGCGTTGCTGCCCAGTACGAGAGCCCACAACAGCGGCGTAAAAGATGACACCACTTGCACCCGACCACAACATTCCCGGCCCTACGTTACATCAGGGTAGATCCATGAGCTATCACCGATAAAGCGGACAATAATACCCTTTTGGTCTAGCTCGCTGTGAGGGTATCCGTCATTTTGAAGTCGGCAGCCTTGCCTGGAATTCTGTTAATGGCTTATAGCAGGCGAGAATGGGCAACAAGCGGAGCCTGCAACTCCTCAATGCTTCAGGGTTAAGGCATGTGACAAAACCGGAAAGGACATTAGTTCTATGGGAAATTCTATAGAATACGTTCGCTGACCACGCCTTGGCTCGTCTCTAGGTTACAACGCGAAGACCACCGTTCGTCCGCAAGCACGACAACTAGCGATAGCATGCCAAGGAAGAAGCCAAAGAAGAGAAACATTCGAAAAGACGCTTTCCAATGATTATGTATGGCGGCATACAAACTCGCACGCAGAAGAGGCTGACGTTACTGCCTCATATCCATCCTCCAGCGAACAACAGCATAGTGAGCAAGAATGAAAGCTAATCGCAAGGCCAGGAGAGGAGGCTCCAGGTTCGAATCTACGGACCCTTGCGGTAAAGGTGCTAACATTGACCGTCTTACATTCCAGATTGTAAGTTAGATCCTTTAAGTATTCATCCATATAGAAAGTAGCCACTAATTCTCTGCTATAATAGATGACAGATCCCAAGTACTGCGCTCTATTCAGGAAGGGTATCAGCCAGTCTAGTTTACCTGTCGATGAACCAGAAAGAGACCGTATTAGGCAAGAGTTAGGCGGCATTGAGAAGAGCCGATACGGTAACTTCTATAAAAAATATCTGGTCAGCAAGGCGTCATTGAAATTCTTGGAGCAAACCGAAGAGGCTCTCAAATATGCTATTGCATGCCCGACCGACTGCAATGGGAAGATATTTGACGCTTCTCGAAAGCGAAAGAGCTAGCCGAAAAGCTAGAAGATTTGGCATTTGAACTTGCAAAGTATTTGCCTCACGCTGCAGTGGAGGGCTTGTTAATCGGTCGTACAGCGGATGGAGAAGATTGATAAACTCTCGCAATACCTTCGGGACTATCAAGAGGACATCATCGACGAACCCCAATCAGGCACTTTAAACTGGTTAGCTCAGCCACTTCTGCCTTGATGATTCGTGTATTGATTGCAAAGGTCAAAAATACTCAAACAAATCGATGCTCTGAGAGAGCAAGCTTTGAGTCCAGGAATACCTCAGCATACCCGAATGCCTGAAGTAAACGTAGAGCTGACATCTGAGGTATGGGGGTCTACATCATCTCAAAATATGAGAAATACTGAGTAATTCCTCTACAGTGGACCTCAACCTTAACAGCGCTCACAGGAATTATTGTCCTACTTGCCATTGTGCCAGCCCTATTTGCTTGGCCCAGGTTAGATGATAAACCTGGCTCACCTGACAACGCAGATTTCTGGTGGCTTCTGCAAAGCAGTATCATGCAACTACTGGGCATCTTTACACTCGGCGTTCCCATTCATCAAAACGCGAGACTTCCTTCCCAGAATAAGCGGTGAACATGGCTATTTGTTGCAATTGCAGTGATCTCGACAATAGCTGCCGTGCCGTTGTATATGCTGGTTCGTGTGGGTTATAGCTCAATTCTGGCTTTTGTGGCAACCGTTGCGCAGGCATTTGTTGTATTGCAGCTTGCTTTGGCATCTCAGCTTACAGGGGGAAGGGAAAAGAGAAGTAATTGTGATCATTTATTGCACACATAGTGCCTTTGATGCTGCTTCCAGATTCTCTTAGCTCGGACACGACCTCAAATTGTACCCCCTGTGACGAATGTGAAATCTATTCTTACAGTGTTCACTTCTACTGTAGTGTAACATGATGCAGAGTGTGCCTTTGCTCAGCTGATGTCGTTAGATACGCTAAGGACGGGCAGCTCTATCTGTTTGCTTCTGCGTAGAGCTATACTGTAGGGTTGAAGATGAGAGAAATGTCAAGCTAATAGAGATGCCTTTCAATTGTCATTGAGGTCCCTTTCTGTTTCCATTGGCTGTTGAAACCTTTGATGAATGGACTGGGCCAAGAGATGGGTTTGCCGGCTGTCTATCGTCACGGGAGGCCTTTCTATTGCGTGACAAAAACGCCTTCCTCATCATAGAACAAGAAACTCATTTATCTGAACTGAGATCAGGTGATTTCGACGTAGAGGAAGAGCATTTGATGTTGCCAATCACAGCTTAAGGAAAGCTTTCGTTGAAATGAGACTATGTGCTAGATATGTGCAGCATATCTGTTCTTTTGGTAGTGAAGGTGATGACTTGACCTTTTGTAGCTGCTGGTGGCTTTTTCCCCGATATTCTCTAGTGTTTGACAATACCCACAGGCCTTCCAGTTTGTGTGCTTGTTACCTTGATCCTATCGCGTGAAGCATCAACGGGGTTAGCCCTAGGTCGAAGCTTATCGTGCCAGCCTGTGTGGCCCTCAGCCTTCATCCTAGGTTGAGACCTAGTGTGCCAGATCTCCTGGTCTTTTGTCATCGTAATCTCCGCTCTAGGCCGACGACGTGCTCCTCTGAATAGTTTTCTTCGGAGAAGAAGCATTTCTCCAGGCGTGATGACTGAATCTGAGGTGTTGTGTCAAAACACAAGTTCTCTTGCCAACCCAAGCTGCATGTTACGGCCATACCCTATGAGGAAGGAACTCACGAGCCTGGACCCGGGAGTTCGCCTAGGACGCGTACACGGGGGACTGGCTAGGCAGCAGTCACGTGACGGCACGACAAGCACGAGGCTTGGCACGGCGAGCAGATAGTGCTCTGGGCACTATCAGCACGAGGAGCGATCCCATAGTATATAGTAGGATCGATTCCCTTATGGAATCGATCGTGTTCAACTTCAGTTACCATCTAAGAGTTAAATCCAGATCCTATCGTACCATACAAATCGTTATATCAATAAGCACAAACCCTTAGCCCTACATACCCGAGGAATCTCAGGTCAGGACGTAACACTGCAGTGATGTATGAAGGTCCTGTTCAAGTGTAAACCGCAGCGCTTAGCGAACGAAGCGCGACCTCACTGAGTAAAAAGACTACTATAACTGCGCTCATATGGCGTAGTTATCGCTAAGTTCCTATATATGTAGGTAGTACCAGCGCGACGCGTCGCAGGTGCCCGTCGCGCGCTAGGCCTTGCTCTACGGCTTGCCCTTATATCAAGACGTTGCTGATGTTTTGACTTCTTTCATCAACGTACCCTGGGCCATCATTTCATCTTCAGTATCATCACGCATTTAGATTTGTATGGTTTTCGCTTCTCCATCATTTTCGGTTCATTCTAGAAGACATTACTCTGAGGTTTTAGTGTGGTGGTCTGGTGAGCTACAAGAGTAGAATGTGCGAAACTGCACGTGATGCTCTCCTCGACTAGGCCATATGTGTGATGGGCCCACAACACAAAACACGGACAAAACAGATATAGGAGACCGATGTCATCTCAAACACGAGACCGAAAATAACCCCCTTGAGCTAAACCCTCCCTCGAACCTTCCCCCTTCTTTCCGACCCCACACCACCACAGGGAGACAGCTGTGTCTTTCCATCTCTCGACTTCGAAGCCTTCCACAATAATCTTCTACATCTGGAAAGAACCATCTCTTCTCCATTCTATCCATCTGTCAATAACTGCAGTTATGGTGTCATTCTCTTGTGAGGTAAGCTGTTGATTTTCCTATCGTCAATCACTGCCCCTCCTCGATAACGGAAACGTTACTGACAAGACTTGTTTGCTACCCTTAGAACTGCGGCGACGTCCTCACGAAGAAGAAGCTCGATGCGCATCGGAATCAATGTCGAGGCGCGTCCTTTACCTGCCTCGACTGCATGGTGCACTTTCGCGGCACGGAATACAAAGCGCATACTGTACGTCCTGATCGCGTGATACTGTCACCTCCTGGCAAGCTATCATCTTTACTCGTGTGCGCAAAGCGCGATCCTCCACTCGTCGTTGCGGAGATCGATTCAAATAGCCCGCCCCACCTGTTCGTCGCTGATCCTATCATCCAATCACAAATAGTCATGCATCTCCGAAGCACAAAAATATCAGGGCGCCCTCTACCGCCCTCCACAAACTTCCAAGAACTCGAGCAATAAAAAGTCGGTGACGATCGAGTCCACGGCGCTAGTCCCTCGGAAGGCGTATGTCGAAGACGCGCCCGATGCGGATTCTGGTGCCATCGCGATCGTCGACCCCCCGCCTCCTGCGCCGACTCCGCCACCTGCTGTGCGCCCTTCCCTAGATCCCGTTAATGTATTTGACTTTCTCGTGACGGAGGAGACACCGAACGCGTCAAGGGTCTCTTTGGGTGGTTCGAGGGAGCAGATGAAAATGGTGGAGCATGCACCTAGTGTCTTTGAAGCCAGCGATCAGCTGGCCAAGATCACAAACGGATCAGGTGACATGAACGGATTCGACGACGACTACGAAGAGAACGGCTTCTCCTACGGCGCCGAGCCAGTGCGCATCATGCATGAAGATGTCTGGCAAGCGTATGCGACTCCGGCACCGAAAAGGGATAAAGACGGGAAGAGAGTCAAGGATAAAGACAGGGAAGTCAAGGAGAGAAAGTCAACGGACAAGAAGCGGAAGCGGCTCCACGTCGAAGAACTCGACCTATCCGCCGCCCGACCATCATCACACGAGCGAGACGAGATCATGGAAGACGCGCCACCCGTCTTACACTCCGGCCTAACCGGCGGACTAACGCGCCTCCTCTCCAACTCAGAATTCCCTCCCAGCCCGGACTACTCCGGCGGCGACGGCTTCGAAGCCAGCCCGCTCAGCCCGCTCAAACGCACGCGAACGACCATGGAAAATAGCAAGGCGCGCACCCGAGCCTCCTCCGCCCTCGTCCGCACGCGCAAAATCTCCTCCTCGACCCGCACCTCCGACGAAAGCCGGCCGCGCAAACACCACCGCAAACACCACCACCACCATCACCACCACGACGTGCGTTTCGAAACGCCAGCTAGGAACCTCAAAGCCGTCGCGTACCACGCCCCCGACGCCGACGACTCCCAGCAGCAGCTCGTCGTGTACCGCACGCGTGCCGAGCACTTCATGTCGTTTGTGCAGAAGGGGCCCGAGAGCGAACACGGCTGCAGCATCAACAAGGCGCTGAAGCGGTACCATCGCGAGCGGGGGGAACAGGGGTTGGGGCTCGGGAAGGCGGAAGAGGAGAAGGAGTTGTGGAAGAGTTTGCGGTTGCGGAAGAACGAGCGGGGGGAGGTCGTGGTTTTCTTCTAGTTTACTTTCTCTCCTGCCCTGATACCCCGTGACGCGGGGGCGGGGAGTTGTATAACATGTCTCTGCAGTTCGCTTTGATGTTTTTGCTACTTACTTGCTTACTTCCAGCGAGCGCCTCCTTTCAGTCTTACCGGCAGACTATTACTTGATGTATTTCTACGCGATGACTCTTTCTTTAGGCCGCCTCTGGCAGGTCCGGCTAATGGGTAACTGTATGTATTACTTAATGCGAACGGATTCGTCGATAAGATACCGAGATGTCGCCGCGGAATTCGTTGCTGTATGGAAGTCCTATAGGGTGGTACGAGGGACGAGATCATGCATCCTCACAGCATCTGATAGCGCAAAACCAGTCCTCCTTCGATCCTACCACCGCATCATCCATCTCGAAACCGAATCACAGCTATGTCACAACGTGGAAACATGTTTTCCGTGACATTGTATTACATCGCATCACATGTACTAGTCCCGTAGTTGCAAAGCACACAATAATACAGTACGGTGCAAAGTGCTTTGTTCTAGCTAAAAGAAAAGGGTAGCTAGCTGCCCCAACTCCGCCTTGTCCCTTGTCCGCTCCGCCGCCGCGCTCATTAAAGACAGATCGATAGACAAGCAGGAATGGGAAAGGGTAGCGCGATAGCAATCACGCTCCAAGGTAAGGTACGCGTGGGAATGGAAGAAAGTGGTCCAAGCAGAGCAGTCCGGAAATCCATACCGTAGCTCAAGCGCCAACCAGCCCAGCATGCAAGCAAGCAAACAACCAAATGAGCCCGTACACCCACTCCCTTCCTCTCCGCCTCCGTTTCCAGTCCCTCCATTCCTTCTCCTTCCCTCCCATCCAAAGATCTTTCAATCCCATAGGTACAGAACCTACGTCTCGACCCCCTTCTTCAGCCCCTCAAGCTGCCTCCTCATCTCCTCCCGCTCCCTCCTCATCGAACTCACGACGTCCGTCACGGAATCCAGCCTCCTCCGGAAAAGATCCATCTCCCTAGCTCTGTTCCCTTCCAGACGCAGGAGCAAGGTGTTGTCGGCGCTCGGGTCGGACGTCAGATCGTGCATGATCTTGTCGTGCTCGACCTTGACCGACTCGAGATCTGCGTCGTGTTCGTGCCCGTACCCGCCATCATGACGCTGCGGGTAAGCGTCAGTGCCAGCCGTGCCGTTATGGAAGGCGTCCGAAGTCTGCGGGCTCGGCTGCTGCTGCACGGCGTCGGAGTCGCGCAGGACCTCCTCGGCGGAGCGGAGCTCGGTGCCGTCGCGGGTGCGGCGCTTGCGGTGGCCGCCGACCTCGTCGACGCACTCCTGCCACCTGTCGAGCCAGGGCTTGTAGCGGCGGTCCACGAGGTCGCTTGTCAGACGGCCGCGCTCCTGCACTTCCTTGCGCTCCTGCTCGCGCCGCTTCAGCAGGACCTTGATGCGGCCGTCCGGGTTTGTGAAGTGCTTGCCCGTCTCCTCGCGCAGCTTCTTCTGGATGAACTTCCAGAAGGCCGCTTTGAAGAGCGTCTTGTAGAGATCTTTGTGCTGGACGCAGAGGCGGAGGAGAACGACTTCCTCGGCGGGCTTCAGGCGCGTGCGGTGCGGTTTGTCGCCGGAGTTGGCGTTCTGCGCGGGGGAGGTCTCTTCGCTTGTTTCGTGGGCGCGGGTGGGACTCTCGAGCAGCCAGCCAGGGTTGGAGCTCGGGGTGGTCATGTTCGGGACTTCGGCGGCGCCTTTGACGGGCGAGCCGACGCCGTCACTGTCGCCCGCATCCATGCCCGTCTCTCGACTCGCCACTTTCTCGTTGCCACTCTCCACATACCGGACCCGGTCATCCCACTTGTCCAGTAACTCCCTGTACTCCGGCATTACCAACGCCTTCCGTACTACTCCGTGGTCTTCCAGCTGGCCCTTCTCCACCCGCCTCTTCGCGAGCAATACTCGCATCCGCTGCTCCACGTCCTCGACGTCCTTGCCCACGACCGACCCGAGCGCTTTACGCGCAGACACCCAGAACTTCGTCCGGTAGCCGGAACGATAATAGCCTTGATAGTCCACACAGTAGCGAATAAGCGCCAGCTCATCGTAGCACGTAAGCGCGATAGCACCAATCGTCACGCCGGGAGCGGTCAGTGTCGCTGGCGCGGGAATGATGTCGCGGGCCTGTTGCTGTTGCGCGTTGTTGTTGTTATTGCCATAGCGAGGGGAGACGTGCTGGTGTTGGTACGGCGACCTAGGGAATTGATGGGATTGATGGAGTGGACGCGCTTGGCTTTGCGGAGTCGGCGGATGCCAGCTGGGATCGAAGACGTGGATTGATTCCGCGAAGGGCAGCGGGACTTGGTTGGTTGGACGCGTCTGGGCGGAGGACATCTGGGCGGTTCGTGGTTGCATTAGGTTCGACATGTCGGAGACGCCTTGAGTGGTGGGTTTGAAGACCATGAACGACATGGCTGTGATGTTGCAGGTAGTTGGAGGTAGTTATGGTGGGTAGGGATGTGATTTACGGTCGATGGTGAGGTCTGATCTGTTTTGATGTGAGGTGACTAGCGTGGAGGAGCTACTTCCCAGATTCGGTTAGCGTTAAGGGTGTTGGCATGAGCGAGTTTGAGATATCAGGATACTGATGTTATCAACTTGTGTTAGACTCTAGAGGTAATAAATTTAACTGCTAATGGCATTACATCTAGAGACATGTCCATCGATCAGTCTTGATCTATCCGATTGACCACCTTTGAAACCTCAAGGATGGAACTTGGCGCCCTTCAACCTCGGGACAATTGCCAAGTCGCGAATGTCATGATGTTTCAGCACCCAAGCTAAAAACCGCTCCATGCCCATTCCCCACCCTGTTGTCTGTATCGCACTCCCGCCCTTCCTCTCATCGCGTATGCGAACGTACCATTCATAGTTCTCCACCGGAACCTCGTGCATCTGCAATGCTTCCCTGACCGTCTCAGCATCAACATGCCGTTGTCCAAGCCCCAGCGTTTCACCAATCCCAAGGAGCAGGTCGGCACAGAGCGCTTTACGATTCTCGGTACCCGGAAGGTAGGCTTGATAAAAGGGAACGCTAAGGTGATCGAGCTCAGTAAGCCAGACTGCGCCGTTGAATTTCTTGATCAGAGCTTGTTCGCCGGCGCGGGTCAACGAGTACCCTTTGCTAGGATCATCCGGAACAGCGAGTTTCCATGCGTTTGTAGCTGATGTCTGCTCGAGGATTGCCATGACATCGGCGAGCGTGATGCGCGGGAATTTACCGCCGTTGAGTCTTAGTTGAGATAATAGAGCAGTGATGTGTGACGTGGATCCTGCTGAGGCGGTGATGATATCCTGGTTCATCTCTAGTAGGTTTGATGCCAATGTAGCAATATACCGTTCCGCGACATCGATTCCGTCGTCCAGCGTGCCGAGAAGCTCGCACTCGATATGGAAGAATTGGTTGAGATGGGTTTCGTCGTGATCTTCGCCGCGGAACGAACAGCCAATATAATAAGCGCCTTTGAGTTCTGGCTCCACCCGGAGGAGGTACTCGAGCGTAAATTGCATTGAGTCTGCAAGATAGGTATTTCGTCCGTGAAGCGCGACATGGACAGGGAGAGAGTCTGAGCCTAGGCCCATCGGGGAGCTGATGGAATCGGTAGTTGCGGGTAGAAAAGCGTATCTGTAACCCACTTGGTGCTGGAAGAAAGCAGTGGTCGTGTGGAAGAGAGTGTCTTGGAGAGCAAAAACAGCTGCGTACCAAGGGCTGTTCATAGCCTGTAGCGAATGTGTCTCAGGCTGTTGCCAGGTTTTGGGTGCCACGATACTGGTCTCGGGCCTTAGCAGTTCTCGTATCTGGATAGCTAGTTCAGATAGTCGGCGAAGGTCCGACGCAAGTGGTGCGAACTGAGAAGTGAGATATCCTGAATAAGTCTCTTGGAAGGAAGCCGGCCCAGCGATAGGGGTAAAGCATGTACCGTCAAGAGACTGCTTTTCATGTACGGGGATCAGCTTAACATGAGCATAGTCAATCTCATATCCTTCGAAGATTATGCCGCACCGCTTGACTCCGAACGCCACTTTGAGATGTTGAGCGACTGTATGGGCAGCTGTGATAACGTCCACGTAGGCTTGGTCATTCAAGCTGAAGATATCACTGCTTAAATGTTTCCTAGGAACTAGCACGGTATATCCAGGAGTGTTAGCGAAGGGTGTCAAGAAGGCAACGTGTGACTCGTCTTCCCAGATACGCCATTGAGCCAGCTCCCCACGGATGATCCGAGCGAAGAGGTTCTGATCTTCAGATTTCCCGTTAAACCGGTTGTTGAAGGGTTTCTTGATACCTGTAACACTACCGAGGCTTGTTAGGATCCTATCCATGGTTTCGTCGTCCAATTTTGGTCCATTTTTCGATGTCAGATAACCAGGAAAAGTGGCATTGTATTCCTCCGCATTGTGCAAGATTGGTTTCCACTCCTCAGAGAGCCCATGTAAAGGAATAAGCGAAATTGTACCGCTGCCATCGTTGACCAGCCCGCAGCGATGGACTTGGCTAACGGAGCTGACAGCAGTAGCTATGGCACGAGCAGTAGACAGAACACTGAGAAATTTGTCAAGGCTCAATGACGACAAGTCGTTGGTTCCATGGCAAACAACCACAGTGTGACAAAGAGTGATAGGATATCGAGTTAACCTAGCAGACACACATGCGTTTTGAAAGAAAGTATGCTGTGGAAGCAGAGGAATAGTCGTTCCGTTCAAGGAGACTTGCGATCCCGAAGGCGTCTGGGATGCAGTAAGGAACACTCGACCGCTAGACTGCACAGACATTTCGCCCTCGGCAGAGATAGCGATCGCCGCGCACGGAGACGGGCTCTCTGTTGCTTTATTGATGATTGCTTGGGCAACGGCATCATCTAACGGTTTACCCTGTTGCAGGTGTGCCGCTATCTTGCTGGAAACAGAATGGCGCAAAATGTCGTCTCCCGAGCCACTACTGTAAACGAACATCATCCACGATCAGTTTACCTTCAAAGTCTTAAACAAACCCCTTCAATGCATTATTATTAGATGATGGAACTTACCAAGCAATAGCCACTTTCTTGTCAGCGTATATTCCAGCACCCACGACAGCTGTGTCTCCAAGGCGACCTTTCATCTTCCCGGTCATGCCCCCTGTGGATCCAGCTGCTGCTAGATTGCCATGAAGATCTAAAGCAACAGCGCCAACAGTTTCTAGGTCATTGGATGACATAGGTAACTCGTTTATGCGTGCCTTCCAATGCGATTTCCGCGTGTTTGTTGTGAAAAAGTCATTAGAGACCATTTCCAATTCCCTTGATTCGGCAAACGCATCTGCAGCATGGCCAACAAGGAAGCAAGCTCGCCCAAAATTCAGAACCGCACGTGAAGCGTTGATGGGATTCTTGATATTTCGGACGCAAGCCACAGCACCATATGCTCCGGTAGCTCCGTCAACGATTGCGGCTTCTAGCTGTAATGAAGGTTTAGCCCAGGCAGAAGCCAGTTACACTCCAGATTTGTTTGATTCGGCATAGGACCAACCTCATGTTCTCCATCTTCGTTCAGCACAGCGCCTTTCCCCGCATTGAAGTGTGGACAGTCCTCCAGAGCAGATACAACTGACTGGACGACATCCAGAGCTTTTTCTCCAATGGCCAGCCGAGCACCAGCCTTTTGGACAACGGATTGAAGGATGCTCTCCACGTCCTTTTGATTAGCCAAGTTCGTCTGCCATGAGTCGGTCGTGCCTGCATGCAGGATTACGCAGTATCTGGAGGCAGCCATGATGGCTATGTTTTGATTCTTCTGACGTTTCCGAGTCTCCAGGAGATATGGAGCAATTGAGACCCTTGTTGATCGGGATATGTAGACGAGAGCATGCAGTCGAGGGGGTGTTAAAGTGCTGTTTGGCAGGTACATTAAGATACAAGCAGTAGTACGAGTGAAAGATTATAGGTGAGTCTGAGCGCAGGTTATCAGTAACACAAATCATCTAGTTTTACTTTGTGAATGCAATTGAGACTTTGAATGTGCAACCATTAGGCAGAGCATGCACTTGAATCAAACACGTGGGAACATCAACCCACGAATCACTTGAGATACTCTTCCAAATGACACAAGACTATGATAGTTCAAGTGATAAGTGGTGAACTCAAGCGTTAAACAAACCTGCTCGGTGTTGAAGATCAATCATAGGGTTGTAGCCCTAGCCAGCGTCCTAGAGCGCAACAGTACGCTTGTGATGCTTTATTAAGTGAGAAGAGGTTGAGTTCTCCCAAATCTAGCTGCCTGCCTTCACTTATCATCGATAGAGATATTGACTTGTCAAACGCGATGTTTCAGTGAATATGTGCGCTGCGGCTTGTGGAATGTTATCAATCCCTCTGCTCCAATTTTGATGTACGTGAATACAAACTGCAACCGTAACAACCTGATGCAGCCGCCACACACATTCCAAGTCAACGACTCCCCAGCCCTCTAATCACACCTTCCACATGCGCTCCAATGACCCTCGCCGCCTCCTCAGCCCTTAAACCACCAACATCTAGTTCTAACTCCTCTGGCCTTCGAAACCGAAAAAGCCCTTGATTCCCTCGCATCGTCTCGAGCACCGTCGTATCGAGCAACAAACCCTTCCCCATACTCACCAGCTCCACCCTTTCGGGCGACCGAATCCGCCGCGCGTTCTCCTCCACCGCGCACGTCAGCACCACGGGGATGAAGGCGCAGCCGCGGGCTTGAGCGGCCGAGGCGTATTCGTTGGCGACGCTGGTGCCGAGGTCGTTGTCGCAGTTGAAGTCGGTGAAGACGTAGCTGGGCGTGGGGTTAGGGGATGTGGGTTGAGCGAGGTTGGGGGAGAATGAGAGCGTCGGGGTCTTGCATTCAGGGAGAGAATGGCAGGGAGGAGACGGACGCAACATACATAGATCGAAACGTGTCGGGGTCGGTGGTGAGAGTCTCGAAGAGGACGGACCGTAGACGTCGGCGCAGGGTCTGGTAGCCCGGACTGGACCGGTCGAGGAGCGCGCCCGCGAGGTCGATGTGCAGGTGGTTGTGGATCTGCTTCCGCATGTTGTGAGAAACTGCAATACCTCCTGAAAGCATAGGGAAGGAATGATAACTCAAAGCGACTGCGCAGTCTTGGGATCACTGACCACATTAACAGATCCATGTCCGCTTAAGAGTGCCTTGAGTTCGCGGGCAATGGTGTGCTTGCCGACACCGGGCCAGCCGTTGATGTATATGAAGGGGAGATGCATTAAGCAAAGCGAACGAAACAGACTTTTAGATTGGGAGAATCTTGTGAAGTAGTCAAATGGACATGGTCTGAGTGGCTTCTGAATTAGGTTGTCACTGTGGCGCAGATTGAGTGTGTTGGTTGTACTCACACAGGTGAGTGTGAGTGGAGAGCTCGAGGCAGATAGCGGTAGTCTGACATTCACTCCGTCAGAGCTAAGGTATGTGTCGTGCGATTCCCATCTCAGTTGATCCTCCCGGAGTAGTTTCAAAGTACTGTTGTTGCCATATATGATCGCGGTCAGGGGTAGAGGTTGCCCAAGCACGTTTAGATCACTGGCAATTGCAACGGAACGTCCATAAGTGATGGCATTGCTATGTAGAAGGAAGTCATCTTCCTCACATCGTACAAACATCCGTCATCAAAACCCTCAACCGCTACTGCTCTTCCCTAAGAAACCCCGATACCTTCGCCCGGCGTGACCCCAAGAATTCTTACCGTCCCTTGACCCGACACGCCCCGAAGGCGGAATAGGCATTCCATCAGGCGCGACTGGCGTGTGCTGGCGTTTGCGCAAAGGGCGGCGGACGTCAGGTGCGGAGGATGGCTTGGCGGCGGGCGTGGAAGCGGGAAGCGGCCGTCGCGGTCGCATTTTAGACGGAATTGGTGGAGCCGCGGGAAGCTCGATGATGAGGGCAAAGCTGTGGGAGGCGGGGAAGGTCTGTTGTTGGTAAGGAGGGTGTCGTGGAAGGGGGAGGCGTTGTCCCGGGGGGTGGGGGTGGTGCGGGGAGGGTAGTTGTTGACTAAGCGGACTAAATTGACTTCTTGGATTGAGCTGCTGCTTTCTACATTCTGTCTGAATTCGCCGTCCTTGACCATGTCCGGCTATCCGTCAACAGTATGATCAACTCATTCAGTTGAAGGGGAAAGTAAGAATACCGTCCGTGGACAGGAACAAAGGAGCCCCTGGACGCGCACCTCCATGGGTACTTTAAAGTGTCACAGTTGATGCTGCTGTTCTTGCGCCGAGCTAGCAGAATGCAAGACATTGCTTCATCATATTCCGAATTGAGATTGACAAGTATTAGGGTATATGGAAAACATACAGTTCCAGCGCCTCCGCTAAATTCAAAGGGAAGAAAAAGGTTCAATTGGACGCCGGTACTATAGCTACGCCAAGCTGACTCAAAGGAAGCAAGCCAGACGGCATTATAGCCTCGGAGGAAGACTACCAACCCACTGTTCTGAAGGGACACCGCGGTCTCAAATAAAACCGAATCTCTTACGCCGTGTCGTACGCGCGGGAGTGCCGCCGTAGCCATTGTCGTACCCGGTGTCAGCATGTGTCTTGGCTGCGCGTGTCTTCTTCCTCGCACTGAAGCAGGTGAAGAGCACGATGAGCGTGCCAAGGAAGAGCAAAATCATGGCCGCGAGGATGGTCCACATGCCGGTCGAGTAATAGGCGTGTGAGCCAGTGCCGTCCTTGTTGACATGGTTTTTGATGATCTAGTGACCAACGATTAGTTTTAACGTCGCCAGTACTCGATTAGTCGAGCATACCCCGAAAAGCGAGAAGTCAATGGCCATGACTATCAGTGTGATGATCCAAGCTACTCCCGCCACCATCGCCGAAAGGATGGATCCCGAAACGCCGGCGCCAAGGGCAAGGAGGAAGGCAATGAACGCGAGACCACACGCGATCGGGTGGAGGATCATGACGTGCGTGAGACCGTCGGCGCTACCGGAGGCGGCTCGGTCGAACCTGGTGCCATCGATTGCCGCCATGATTGCTGCAGGCTGGTAGCCGATGTGCTTTGGGAAGCAATAGTCCTGGTCAGTCCTGTAAGACCGACAGTGTTAGCGAAATCGCAGACAGAACACGGATTGCGGTAGTGGCCGGTGGCCGTGAGTGGTATGGGAGAACTTACTGGACCGGTGGGACATCTAGAATGCAGTGTCCAAAGGTACCAAAGGTCACGGCAGAATTGCGGATTTGGGTGTGATTGGTGAGCATGACTTTCAGGATGGCGATATCGGGGACTACTGGCGCTGAGATTGTGGTGATGAGGAGTAGTATGGACGCGACAAGGAGGAAGAGGACGCCAACCCTATATTGTCAGTAAGGTCAGAGCTATGACTGCGCAGAATCAAGTGCGTACCAGTGAGATGGAGTGGTACGAGCCATTGCGATGATGATATTGATTGCTCAAGCTGGGTTGTAAGTCGACGTGAGAGGGAACGAGGAAGGATGTGGATGTGGAAAGGCGAGTTATGTGGGAAATGGAGGCGGTGAATGGTGGGCGGCCTTCTTATGTGAAATTATTTATTAGCAAGTTGTTTGCGCAAAGCAGACCGCCGGTTGGTTTCATTTTAAGCAAATTATTCAATTCGTCACACGCGGCACTGAACATGCATGCGACTCCAATAATTTAACGCTACGTCACTTTCATGATCAGGATCGTGACCTTGAAACTTGGCGCACAACCAAGCTTTTGGACTTGCTGCAAGGGACGCGGAGCTTAGTCGAAAGCTTGGCGTCCAACCGTTTCAGCCTCTTTGAGAGGCCAATGCATGTCTTAGTAAGCTGATAAGCGTCCAAACTGCCCTAAAGATATTATAAAGTGTGGAGGGAAACCTCTCCCAAAAGATCTTTATATTATCAATACACTCAAAGCGCATCCAGCTGCTTAGCGGGCTTCTTCGCGTGAATCAAGCCCCGTACTTTCGCAGATACGAGACTAGTAACAGCAAAATCTGGACGCAGGGCTATGGCCCCGATGTTTGCAGAACTTGAGATATGAGTGTCAAAGTCATACTACCTCAAGTTGCTGAAAAGTAGATCCACCACTCTGCCGGTTCTCTCATTCTGGGGGTGTAGGAAGGCATACGCCGCTGGGGTTTGTGATATCTATTCGTCCTGGTCTTTTCTGCGATGCGGCACATCCGAGTGCCCTGCGTCTGCCAAGCCTCATCGAGCGGTCACAGCATATACAGTCCAAGGCATACTTGTAATTCCGCAGCGGCTTCATTTCATGATTGGGTAGTCACATGACGCGGACCTAGTGTAGGAGGATATGTGCTTTAGTATTTAAAGATAGTTGCCTTGATCCATCCATGCAAACTCGCTTTCACGTCTCCAATCACAGAACTTTTATGTCTCCCATTACCCCTTCAGTCTCCATCCACCAAGAAGCATAGCTTTTGTGTACCCCCTCCACTCTCCGTCCATCAGAAACACAAAACTTCAATCCACATCCATTACCCGGAAACCCCGACCCCACCCCATCCTTTGCAAGTCGACACCACCAACACCTGCAATACCTCTCTGATCAGCTAAGCATCTCTCGCCCGTTCCCTTCTTCGGAGGTTGCCCGTCAGTAGTCGCAACCAGCACATGGATACGGTGAGTTGTTGCACGAAGGGATGATTCCTTCGCAGGGTCTCCGTTCCAGGCGTGGCAAGCAGTACTCGATCGTCATCATGCTGTGTCCGCACTTGAATATGGTCGTCCACTCGACGCACATCCTTTCGGCGCTGCGTGAAGTGAAAAAGGGATGATGGAGCGAAGGTTAAGTGAGGGTGGTGGAAGAAATGGTGCTTCGAGGTTGTTGGTGTGCGTTCGTGTAACTGTTGCGAGAAGCTCTGCTCGTGATCCTGGCAGCGTGGAAGACGGTTGATTTGAGGAAAGAAAGGCGTGCTCGAGGGTGGAAAGAGTGTTCTTAAATGCCGACATGACCAAATCCTTGCCACCCTGAGGATGCCTGGCGTTACGGTTGGGTCATCTGGCAGAGCTGCGTTGATTGTGAATAGACCTCGTGTTGAGGTATAGCCGTTGCGAATGTGAATGCCTAGCTCTTGAAGTGTATGAAAACCGTTGGCTCAGATCCTATCTGCGCTAGGTTGTTACTTTGTAAGTGCTAGGCCAAATTACGGCTCTCGAGTCAAGCGTAGAGGTACACTGAGGTCTGTATTCAAAGCCGGATCGATGGAACAAATGAGAGGACCGGAATAGAGCTCTGCAAAAATGAGAAACCGGCTACGTCTGCATTGGGTTGAGTCAAGAAAATGAAGCAGGGATGTTGAATAGTAGCCTGCTATTGCGGTCTGATAATTCCACCGCTGGCTCGTTGTTAGTGGCAGAGCGTGCGGATCGAAAGATCTACCGACGGTCTGATGCTTCGTTGCATAGTCTCAGGCACCAAGTCTGTGAACGAGATTGTGGAGCTGAACTGCTGTAGATTTCCTCAATGCAGGACGCATGCGCACTAGGCCTACTTTCGCTGGAGATAAGGCGAACGGTAGCTGATGCCTGGCGCCGTGACGTCTCGCAAGATGGGCGTTGGGACCGAGTCTGTGGATCGAAGCAGAGGTGTGGATAGTCGGGTCATACTCCGACGCTTGGAATACGGATCTAGTCTTCAAAAGCCGGAGAATGACGTGCTACTCGGAAGACCTGTATTCGCCGCCCAGGTTTCGAAGACAGCATTGCACTATTGAACGCTGATTCACTGGACATCCCCGCCAAATGTTGCCCATAACCACACGCTCGGCGGTATTCACATGAGGCTACTTCGCCCCCCAACCTCTGTAGGGCCCTGTCCATTCGGCATCTCCCCATTCCTACCCACTAAAAACTCTCTGTAAATCCTTTCCAGTCTTTTCCTCTCCTCAGAGCTAATCGAGCTTCTGGTGGTTGTGAGTGAGGCTTGTATATGTTTCCACCCAATGACCACCTCCTGGTCATGCTTTGTTTCATCATTTGGTCGGTCTTTGTCACTTTCCAATCGGCCACGCTGGAGTTGCTTCTGCTTCATCCGAGTTTGCTTGATGACATCTAACTTGGCGGTGATGACGGCACGCTCGGCGATCTGCTTCGAGCGGTTCACGCCCGACGCTGCGAGAGCGGCGGCTTCCTTTTGATCTTCGTCTTCGCTGAAGCGGAACTGGATGAAGTCTTTAGTCGTCGAAGAGGTAATGCCGTTGCGTTTGTCTTTGCCGCTCTTGCCGTTGACCTGTCCTTTAGAGTTATTGTTGCCAAGAACATCATGGATAGCTTCGAGTTGAGCATTGTATATAACTGCTTGTAGGTCTGCGCCAGAATAGCCTTCTGTTCGTCGTGCTACTTCTCCAAGCCCCTTGTGACCGCTTCGATCGTTGAGTACTTCTGGGTCGATCTTCAGCTTTGTACTGAGCGCTTGTAGGATGTTTATACGGTCATCGAGGTTGGGCATATCGCAGAGCAGAGACTTGTCTAATCGACCAGGCCGCAGCAATGCTGGATCTATAAGGTCCGGTCGAGATGTCGCTGCAAGTACGTACACCCCAGATAGGCCTTCGGCACCATCCATCTGCGTCAGTAGCTGATTTACAACTCGATCAGTTACGCCAGTCGAGTCATGGCCGCGTTTTGGAGCAATACTGTCGAACTCGTCGAAGAACAGGACACACGGCCTGGCAGCTTCAGCACGTTCGAACAAGTCTCGCACACTCTTCTCGCTTGCGCCGATATACTTGTTGAGTATCTCGGGGCCCTTCACACTTATAAAGTTGAGACCGCACTCGCCAGCGACAGCACTTGCTAATAGAGTCTTGCCACAGCCCGGATAACCGTAAAGCAACAGGCCTGATCTTAAGCGGAGTGGGCATTGAGCGAATATAGGAGCGTATTTTGTTGGGTACTGGAGTGTTTCGAGTAGTGTCTTTCGAGTGTCATTGAGGCCCCCAATAGAACTGAACTTAGTCGTGGAGGATTGGAGGGTGACATTCCTAAGCGAAGCTGGGGTGAAGCCTTTCAGGGCAGCAGCAAAGTCTTCCTTGCCCAGACGGATTGTGGTGCACTCTTTAATGTCTGGCCTTTTTTGCACAGACCGAATGAGGGCCTCACCACGAGCACGTGAGACAAGGAGAACAAGATCGCCGGGCATGTAGCCATCAGTCTGCCCAGCCAAGTCAAGGAAGTCCAAGTCTCGATCAATAACAAAACCATCTGCTGTGCCGGCAGGACCATGGTCATGGTTGCTGGCGAGACCATCCATCCAAGATGCTTCATCTTCTGCATCAAGTCCACCATGATGACCATTGATTGGTTTGCTCGGGATTTTCAAATTAGTGCTGGAACAAGCAAGCATTTCCAGGACCTTCCTTCTGCCCTCTTTGTCCGGGGCCTTCAGACCGATGATCTCCCTGACGACGTGACCTCCGACAATGATATTGTTCAGCGACTCTTTAGCCTGCGCCGTAGCCAGTAGAACAACGCCAGAATCCATACCGCAGTACTGTCGCACGATCGAGCAAACTCCTTCACTTATCTGCCTGCTGCGTCCATTCTCCCCACCGACCTGAAGCTCTGTCTCAACAGGGCACAGCTTGTCCAGGTCATCCAGGACAACGACCGAGCGGCCTCCCAAACGAGCACCCCAGGTCGCAGCCATGAAGATCCTGTTTAGAGTATCTTTGATAGTAGACACTCTTGTTTCGTCTGTGAGGAGCTTAGCACATGGAAAGTAAGTCACGTGGTAAAGATGCTCTTTGCGCAAGCGATTTGTGATGAGATGGGTCAACTGAGTTTTGCCAGACCCAAGACCACCTGTCAAAAGTACGGATGATGAGTGGCACAAATGCGACATCAAACGTGTGATCAGTTGATCAATACCGACCAGGGCTGGAATCTGAGAAGGAACAGCTTGCCCAGATTGTGAAGATTTGGACAAGCTCAAGGGCCGTGGTACATCTGGCTGAACGGCTAACTGTAAATTTGTCTCTGGTCCTATGAGCCATCTCAATGGGCTCTTCTGCAACTCGGCTTGCGGAGCCGGTGGAGGCTCGAAGCGGACAAGTCCACCTTCCCAGACAGCGCTTGAACCTACACCATCAGGCCCAGGCAAGATAAGCCCATCGGTAAGTGGTCCGTCGAGTAATCCTTCCCTACCGTCACCTAGACTGCTATATAGTTTTCTTATCTGGTCTGCAGCCTCGTCTCTATCTGCTTTAGACTGCCCTCCGAACTTCAATCCATCACCCTGCCGCGAAGTACTCGAAGCGAACGGAAAGACCTTGATGGATTTGATCGCATTTTTCGGTAACTGAGGCTGCGCAGCTTCAACACGAACAATTCCACCACTGAGACCTTCGGAGCCCAACGCAGCAGACAATACCGAAGACAGTGCGACGTGATAGCTATCTGGACCATCGTCCCAAGCCACTACTCGTGCCACAACTTTAGTTGCCGGCTTCCCTGCTTCTCCAGCTTCTTGCTCTTTCTGCTGTTGTCTCTGCTGAGGGTCCACGGGCGCCTCCAGTCCAGCAGGTTTGACTATTGATACAGTGACGAACTCCGTGCCTCTCAAGTTTTTCGAAGCGAGTTGATCTCTATCGATCCAGATCTTTAAGCGTTCGTTCTTCATGCTTTCGTCTTCATCATCGAACCATTCTCCACCAATTGCTCTATCAATCCCCCGAAAAAACATTGCTTCTCTTGCCGTAACCTCATCCTTGTAGCTTCTGTGCCGGACCGTGCTCGCGGCACTTCTTCCACCAGCGCTCTTGCGGCTTGTACTTGTAATGCTTCGGTTCTCAGGATTGTTACGTGATGACCTTGGGCGGGTCTTAGGTGCAACAATGACTTCGGCGTCCGGAGCAATCTTTGCGAAAGGAGATGATGAAGGTGGACTAGGAGCAAGCGATGTCACAATGATGTTTGCGGTAGAGGTTGGTGAAAGATGTAGCGTGAGAGGATGGGCATGCTGAGATTGAACCGCCGAAGATGCAGAGAAAGACGGGTTTGGTAGAGCTCGAATCTGTGCCAGAAGGTTGAGTTCTAGAAAGGTAGCGTGAAGCTCGATAATCTCCCAATCAGCCGGCGTCAATGGCTCGATATTGACGGTATGTGCCAACGGCGGATCAACATGGAGCAGCAGTCCAACTTTCTGAGACTCCGCTAAACCAATCATTCGCCCGAATGTTGCATCAATCTCTACCACTGCGACTTCCTGTTCTCTTCCAGCCGTGTTGCCCCTGCTGCCACTGATGCCTTCCCGACCAACGATTGGTGCAAGCTTGCGCTTGCTGGGCATACCCGTCCATCCTACGTATAAGGGTCTCTGCTGGCTTGCACTGTTGCCGCCATCCTTAGCACGTGATGTAGAGGAAGGTTGCCGGTACTGAATCTCAACGATGACGTTCTGAGCTGGGGTGTTCGCATTGACAAGAACCGCAACTAAGGAGGACGGTAGGTTGATTAGACAATTCTTGAGCTGAACAAGGGCTATCTCTGCTGATGCCGGTGACTGTCTAGCTGTAGCGGGCATCGTAGAAACCCTTTACAGGAAGATAGAGATGGCCTCGGCAGCTTTCCTGAGTTGTAGTCCTGGCTTCAGGTATCTCGACACGTAGGATGCGTCTGAATGGTAAAACTGATCGTTAGACCTTGCCTATCGGAAACCGAAATTTGTACAGCCATTAAGCAAGAAGACATAATCCAAGGACGAATGTCCGCAAAGCGCCAACTTCGAGCACCCAAAGCTTTCGAATCGCATGTGCCGAGGTCGAATCCACGGACCTACTGCTGAAACGCTATCCCCGATTGGGCTCAATTAGAACGCGTTCCGGCGCGTCAACCCGTGTAATTTTCTTTCATCGCCCTTACCAAGATCCATCAACCGACCGAATGCCCACTTCTCATGAACCCGAGAGATCTGATTGATAGCATCATCTTGCACAAGCCTTTCAGCTCTTATTGAATCACGAATTATAGCAATCGATGTGAAGCGACTCGCACAATGGCTCTCCTTACCTACAAAGCGCCGGTATACCTAAACTATGAGGCGCAACAGGGTGCGGCAGAATACTCACCGTCCACCACTGCCTTGCTAACATTCGACTTCAGAAGCCTTCGAGGACTTTCTTCAAAACTTCAAGTCATCCTCATCAGCAACAGAATCGTCCGCGACGAGGGCGCTAGAAGACCTGAATATTGACGAGGATAACCTCAGTGATGAGTACGATTTCATGGACGATGTGGCAAACGGCAGTACTCGACGGCCGACGGGAAAGGGAGATATGAGGCAGGATCCGAAGAAGAAGTATATGGCCATACTACAGGACGTCGCAGATCGGTATACATCGGAGATCACGATCGAGCTGGATGATCTGGATATAGTATGTCCTAGCGCCCGCAGTATATAGACGCGTTATGATATGTCGGCGCGATTCTAGGGGTTGCTAACGTTCGTTTCCACATAGTATGAGAAGACTCTCGGAGACGACATAGACCTACGACTTGTGGAAAGCATCGAGAAAAATGCTAAGCATTACATTGATATTCTTTCTCAAGCAGTCGATAAGGTCATGCCGAAAGAGACGAGAGAGGTCTCGTGAGTGCTAGATCTCAGCTCTAGGCCGTGACGAGCACTAACACTATGGATGAAGTTTCAAAGATGACGTCCTGGATATCATCATGTCCCAGCGCGAAAGGCGGAATGAGACAATGACCATGGCAGCAGAAAACGACCTCGACACATCCCTTCCTTCTTCCATCTTTCCTGCAGAGCTCACTCGAAGATACACTCTTAACTTCAAGCCATTGACGCCATCAGGTTCGAGTAGCGAGCGAGACCAGAAGGCTCTGGCCGTTCGCAATGTCCGCGGAGAGCATCTGGGTCACCTCATCACAGTCCGAGGCATCACGACACGAGTATCAGACGTAAAGCCCGCAGTCCAGGTTAACGCCTACACGTGCGATCGATGCGGGTGCGAGATTTTCCAACCTGTCACCACGAAGCAGTTCACTCCGATGGTCGAGTGCCCGTCCGACGAATGCAGAATCAACAATTCCAAGGGACAATTATTTCTGTCCACTCGAGCGTCCAAGTTCCTGCCGTTCCAGGAGGTTAAGATCCAGGAGATGGCGGATCAAGTACCGGTAGGGCACATACCACGGTCGCTGACAATCCACTGTCACGGAACCTTGACACGTCAGATCAACCCTGGAGACGTCGTCGATGTTGCCGGTATCTTCCTGCCAACACCATACACCGGCTTCAAAGCTATTCGAGCTGGCCTGCTTACAGACACCTATCTCGAAGCGCAGTACGTCAATCAACACAAGAAAGCTTACGAAGATCTCACTGTGGACGCCCGGACCCTACGACGGATAGAGCAATACAAAGATTCCGGCCACATGTACGAGTATCTATCCCGATCGATTGCCCCCGAAATCTACGGCCATCTCGACGTCAAGAAAGCCCTCCTTCTTCTACTAATTGGTGGCGTGACGAAAGAAATGGGCGACGGCATGCGGATCCGCGGCGACATCAACATCTGCCTGATGGGCGATCCCGGAGTCGCCAAATCCCAACTCCTCAAATACATCGCGAAAGTCGCCCCACGCGGCGTGTACACCACGGGACGCGGCAGCAGCGGCGTCGGTCTGACCGCCGCGGTGATGCGCGACCCGGTGACGGACGAAATGGTGCTCGAAGGCGGCGCCCTGGTCCTCGCGGACAACGGGATCTGCTGCATCGACGAGTTTGACAAGATGGACGACGGCGACCGGACGGCGATCCACGAAGTCATGGAGCAGCAAACCATCTCCATCTCCAAAGCGGGCATCAGCACGTCGCTGAACGCGCGCACCTCCATCCTCGCCGCCGCCAACCCGCTGTACGGCCGGTACAACCCGCGCATCTCGCCCGTCGAGAACATCAACCTGCCGGCGGCGCTGCTCTCGCGCTTCGACGTGCTCTTCCTGATGCTGGACCAGCCGTCGCGCGACGCGGACGAGGACCTCGCCCGCCACGTCACCTACGTCCACATGCACAACAAGCACCCGGACACCAACGGCGGCGGCGCCGACGGCGCCGAGAGCGTCGTCTTCGCCCCGCACGAGGTCCGCCAGTACATCGCGCAGGCACGCTCCTGGCGTCCCACCGTGCCCAAGGCCGTCTCGGACTACATGGTCGGCGCGTACGTGCGGATGCGGCAGGCGCAGAAGCGTGACGAGGGCGGCAAGAAGCAGTTCACGCACACGTCGCCGCGCACGCTGCTGGGTGTGTTGCGGCTGTCGCAGGCGCTGGCGAGGCTGCGGTTCGCGGCCGAAGTGGTCTCGGACGATGTGGACGAGGCGCTTAGGCTCATTGAGGTCAGTAAGGCGAGTTTGTATAATGAGTCGCGTGCGGCGGGCGATCAGAGCGCTAGCAGTAAGATTTATAATCTGGTGAGGGCGATGAAGGATAGTGGGGCGGCGGCGGTGGGGGATGGGAGTCGGGGGGAGTTGAGCTTGAAGAGGGTGAGGGAGAGGGTGTTGGCGAAGGGGTTTACGGAGGATCAGTTGAGTCAGGCGATTGATGAGTATTCCTTGCTTGATGTACGTTCTGCGCTGGTGTGGTGGGCTCTCTTTCCCAGTGCGATGGCTAATGTGATGGCAGGTCTGGCAAACGGCAGCAGAAGGCACGCGGTTGGTCTTCATCGAGTCCGGGGATGGTGATGTCGATATGGAGGATGAGGACGGTCTTTTCTAGATGGTTGCTTCAACGCTCTGGTTGTACTCTGCATTAGTGGTAACGGGGCGTCATCGGTCTAGTCTGCTTTCACGGAGGACTCAATGAGGTTATGAGAATTAGCAAGCATCCTAAAATGATGCTCAATCATGACCCCAGGCACCAGACACGTCAACTCAAGGAGACAGCTCTATGCACAAGGGCAGTAACACGAGAGTTGGTGAATATGCAGGGATAGGTAATGGTAGCCAAGCCAATTCTACAAGCCATATACAATGTAATATGCCTTCTCCTATCCTTACAAACCTCAACTCCTCATCTTCACCGCCGCCCTCTCCAACTCCCCCACAACACCCCCACCCGAAAGCGTCCACTTCTCTGTAACCAGCGCCTCAGTGACCGTCTGCCTCAAGATGCCACTCTTAGCGTAGTAGTCCATCAATCCATGCGCTTCGTCCTTCGTCAAACCGCGCAACTTCTGTGCCGTGACTCCTTCCAAACTCTTGAAGACTCTCTCGTCATAGGACTGGAACGGCTGCTGTTGCGGGACCTCACTGTTGCCGGAAGCACGTGCTTCCATCTGGCTGAGTGCGAGAGCGAGGGAGGGGATGCCGGGATTGTTGGACTGTGATGCCGCGGCGATGACCATGCCTCCGTTGGGTAGGCTTCTGGCGCCGGAGAGATGGTCTATGAAGTGCCGTACGATGGCTAAATCGTGCGCATGGATGGGGTTGAAGTCGGGATCCCGGTATTTGGTGGTTGTCATTACGTGGCCTAGTCCGTCGAGAGCGAGTAGAATTGGAGGCCGCTTGGCGGTTTCAGTGGATGAGGTAGTGAGTTCCGTCCATAGAGCTTGGAAGATTGGCCATGCAATGTCTGGGTCCCTGGCTCCCAGGTCGGCAAGGCGGTCGAGTGAGATATTGGACTGTAGCGGGATGGGTAGGGTGTGCTTTTGAGAAAGCTGAAGACTGGATAGGACAGAAGCATTTGCTCTGGCGATTTGCGATAGGAGGTTGGCCATGTATGTTTTCTGAACGTATTGGACCGGCCTGATGTTGGGGAGCGGAGCGTATTCGGTATGGCCAATTGTGAGTTCTTGGGCTATGATGAGATACTGTCAGCTGTCGTCCATCGCCACAGAATGGATTGTTGGAGAATCGGACCTTCTGGTATACTAATGACAATCCACCCTTTGACAAAAGCCATGGCCATAGCTTGGAGCAGCAACATGCTCTTCCCATTCCCCCTCTCCCCAGTCAAAACTCTGCGTTCAGTCGACCCCAGATCCTCAGAACTCAATCTCTCAACCAATTTCCCCATCTCCACACTCTCCCTCCTCATCAGCACGCCGGGCCTTCTGAACATGCTCCAACCCTGCGTGACCTTGAAAGCCTCCACGGCTCTCAATTGATCCACCACAGCACCCGGTATGCCAACGACCTGACCCCGCAAACGCATATCAAGCATCGTCTCCCCACTGAGCTCCTGCATGTCCGGCACTTCCAAGGCATTGGTGTTGCTGAGCACGATCCGCTTGCGTATGGCTTTTCGCTCGCCGACCGCCGGTGGGCGACCCTTGGCGACGGGTGCTTTCTTTTTGATATGAACGCCTGTTTTCTGACCTCGTTTTGGAGGTCCAGTTGGCTGCCTTCCTGTGTTCTTCCTCGGCGGTTGGGCAAAAAGACCTGCCGTGGTGGAGAAGGATGCGCTGCCCAGGCTGCTGTAAATTAACGGCAACGGTGGAGTCCTGATGAGAGAACGAGGAATTGAAGACAGTGACGGTGTCTGTGAAAGACACCGCCAGCACTTGGTTGAAGCCATGCGTTGGAGGACCAATTCGATGTCGCAGTAAGGATTGAGGAAGATCGTAGTTGAGAGTCGCTTGCGCTGCTTTAGACTCTGCTAGCTCCCGATAGGGCGGCGTGCCGGCCAGTTCTAGGAACCGAAAGTTATCAGAAACATTTTGTGCATGCTTTACCAAAACACAAGCTGCCGCATTTCGATTAGCCACTATCAAGCTACACCTTTGACTACACGGCCGAAGCAATGGCAACTCAGACAATGACTGAAACGGTAACAACAACCAAAACGACCTCCTCGAAAGACAGCGCAGGCACAACCTCAAAACCGCAACGACTGTACGTACCACGATCACCACCGCTCACATCGTCTCAAGACTAACAAGCTCCCCCTCCAACAGACCCGTAACAGTCACCAAACCAACTCCCTACACCTTCGACCTCGGCAACCTCCTCTGCCTCGACCCGAACCCTCTCCCCCCCCACCCCACCGAAGCCGACCTGGCCTCCACCGCGCGCGACGGCGCCCAAGCCCTCATCAACCAACTGCTCACCACCTGCGCCATCAGCTCCACATCCTCCGGCGTGCTCCTAACGCTCCCGCCCACGACGACATCCCTACCGCGGGAAAAGCCGCTGCCGGCAGAGAAGCAGGCGACGAAGTGGGAGAAGTTTGCGGCGAAGAAGGGGATCAAGGACCGGAAGAGCGGGGAGGGGAAGATGGTGTTTGATGAGGGGAAGGGCGAGTGGGTGCCGAAGTGGGGGTATAAGGGGGTGAATAAGGAGGGGGAGGGGGAGTGGATTGCGGAGGTGGATGAGAAGAGGGAGAGGGAGGGTGGCGGGGATGTGAGGAGTGCTGGGAGGAGGGAGAGGAAGGAGTCGGTGAGGAGGAATGAGAGGAAGCAGAGGGCGAATGATCGGATGGGGAGGAAGGTTGGATGATGGGTGTTTTGGTCTGGTCTACGTTGGGTGGCTAGGGTTGCATTTGGTGGAGTTATGGCCGGACTTGCTTGCTTACGTTCACCTATCACAATAGATATGGCTTTTCGTCTTAAACTTTCGTGCTCATATGCGTGTTTCAATCTCTCAATCGCTGTAGCATGGTTCATCGTCTCTATCGTACACATAACCACGTCCAGATCAGTGATCCGCTCATACGCCAATTCGGAGTTTGCGACGGAAAAGACAATCTCGCAATAGCAAGTGCTAGGAAGATGAGACGGGGTATTCAAAGAAGATAGGGAATCAATCGGTCGATAGCAGAACTACCTGATGCCACCCGAGAAGAGTGTCAAAGGGGACAGACAATTCGAGGCGTGTATCCCCTCACGAGTTCTAGACATTAACAACGAATAAACAGTAGCTTGACATGTGCGCTAACCTCCCTTTGCTTACTTCTGATTAGAACAGCTGTTTCAAATCCCAAGAGGAGATAGTGGCACGACAGGCGACAGCTCAGGCAGTCGCGAGGCATTACCGGATTGATCTGCCTCGTTACCCTGCGGTGTTGGAAGAACGCCACCGTTAGTAGCCCGGGCTGACCTTGGAGTTGACGGCTCCAGTCTCACCTGGTCCGGGATCCTTCTATGTTGTGCTGGCGGGGAAGATAAATCGCTAATACTCGGTTTCGTCAAGGTGAGCGCTGGTGGCCGGATTCTATCCCTTTCCGGGATATTGCCCGTAACCGATGGCTTGCTGCTGTCGGAAGAAGATATCATTCTCTCATCTGCCAGGTATGCTGATGCGCCGGAGCTCGCACCAGCGCTGGTGGGTAAGCCATCAAGTATGGCATACTCCGCTGCAAGCGCTTGCTTCTCGGTCCAACACCCTTGCCAACAATTTCTCCAATCGCAGACGAGAAACTGGAAGACGAAGAGGTCCATCTTTAGGCATGGCTGGAAACAGATGCAAAGATTCGCAAAGTTCATCTTGTTCTTGTCGACGTACGAGTTAAGAAGACTGAGATGACAGGTGATGGCGAAAAGGAGGTAGTAGTTCCAAGGTGGTAATTTGGAAAGCTCATCTTTGAGCATCTGAGGTGCCGTTATAGCGCCCTTACATTCAGCAGCGATCTGGGCCTGAGTCGCCTTAGGGAATATCTCGTCCGGTAAGTCTCGAAGCCATGATTTGAAGATCGATCCGATGATGTTGATATCATACAAGTCGGGTTCGTCAAAAAGGTTGATGTCAAGTTCTGAACCAAACGTCAGCGTCCGAGATGTCCACTGTATGGGAGATCTTGGAGTACCTCTGTCAAACCTCCTCTGCCACTCCTTGATCCTGTACCCACTACCAGGTACCCGGTATAGACCTTCCTCTTCACATCCCCTGAAGTTTAGGTAACTATACAAGAAAGTGAGCAAGGTTCTCCTCGCACCAACAGGAATAAACTCACTCGATGCACCTCCATGGTAAAGCAGGCATCCAGAACTCTGTCTTGTCTTTAGAGTCCTCTAGCCTCTTCGCGATCCTGGTACGTCGTGTCTGTTCCACGAGGGGGAGTTTGATGACAGAAAATCTGTAATTTTCGACTTCAGCGACATCTTTGCTGCTGCCGCCATTACCACCCCGGGTAATCTTGCCAAATAATCCTTTACCAGCCTTGCCGATGCCATCGGCAGCCTTCGCAGAAGTACTCTTGAAGTTTGCAAACAGTTTGGATCCAGCGCCATCTCTGAGAGCGGTCGGTGCGGAGAACACTGGAGTATAACCAGCATCGTGACCTTGACGATCTGCGGAACGATTGCGGATGTTCGAACCCATGAAGTCTCTGAAGGATCGGTCTTGCTGAAGAGGTGCTGTCCTGAGTCCATGTTCATCTGCTAGATCTTCCTCACCATGCGAGCTGGTCTGACCCTCACGGAGGTTGGTGGGATTCGAAGTTTTGAGCCGCCGTCCTGGGTCGTCAAGACGTATAGACCGTGTTCGAGTTAACAAACGGGGAAATTTGGGCTTACTTCTCTTCGACGATATATTGTTGAGCGAATGCTGAGGTAGCACGCCGTCGGACAAGGCGAAGTTCCCGGTTGGTGGGCGTGCAACGCTGGTTGGTTGAAGTATACTATCTGTACGTAACAATACGTGTGAGAGCGTGAACATTGACCTTGCACGCAAGGATAGAGGACGTACCAACGCTCTGACCTGCTTCTGAGCTGATGAGGTTCGAATTGTTCAGATCAGGAGTTGACCCAGGGGTCGGACGCAGAGAATAGATGCTATCCTCCTCACTGTGTGTTTGTGCCGACGGCAGCTCTTCAGTTACGTGTCTTATTGTTAAGTCCGCCGGTTCTATTCGGCTTGATGACTTTGAAGCCTGAACATTGGCAAAGAACGAATGTGAAGGCTCGTGAATATGGTTGGTTGCTGATTTGGGTGAAGTTGGGTGGGGAGGTCGAGATTTGAACGTGGGTGATTCTGATAGTTCATTACTGCCTTGCGGCTCCTTTGAAAGTGACACCCCCGCCGCCGAGAAATTGTTCCCAAAGGCATTTGTTCGGTCCATTGTCTCCCTTGATACAAAGCTTTCACGGTTTGTGGAATTTGGTAGTCTTGGGCTTCTTTGCGAGCGTGGGCCATCATCCGCCATGAAAGGATGAGACAATGTCACAGACAGGGTGGAGGATTTTGGCATCTTTCTCAGACGCTTTGATGGAAGGTTTTGATGTGGGGAATGCGGAAGGCGATACTGGGTTTGGTTCCGAGAAGGTTCCGTGGAGCAGGATCCAGTTAATCTCCCGTGTCGACAACCGTACACCGTCGACTCCGGAAACGTGTTCGGACCTGATAAGGAATTTGATGTCCAGTTCCGGTCAGAGGAAGCCTGTATAGAGGACATAGTCTTAGCTCTGCTTTCAAACGGAACGAAATCCCCGGAGATAAAGAACAGAGAGCTGGTGCTCTTGAGAATGTACCTGAAGTATCTAGTTCCACAAGTGCTGCTATAGCACTGGCGACTATGCCAAATGACACCCCTTGATTGTACCAACCCCTAGTGCGAAGCAGGATGGAGAAATAACCCTTGCTGCTTGCAGTGGGAACCCGGTTCTCGACTAGGCAGAAGGCTTTTTGTGTAGAGTACAAAGCTATGCCGGGTATGCTGCAGAACACACGCTGGACGTTTGGGCGCAATAGAACCTTCGAGTGGCTCTTGGTGGATAGGCAGACTGTTGTTGTACGGTTTGTCGGCTCTGCAAGGTATGACACGTCAATTAGCCAATATGACACTTCAAGAATGGCGACCAATCGAACCACATTTGTTGATATGCAAAGATATCCGCGAAAGATTTGCTTGCAGACGCTGCTCGCTTCACGGAGGGAGAATTACACGAATGGAGTGGTATCACAACCTTAGCGTATCTGGATTGATGATGATTTCCTGAACGCACATTTGCTTACCAGCATTTTGCACAACCGGGAGCTCTTCCAAACCATGTATGATGCCTGCAGGCACCAGCTGCCAAAAGACGCTCGAAACCGACGAAAAGCTCGGGCGCAGGATCCTGCAGACGACAGGAGCTCCGGTGTATGCGTGTACTTCGGAGAAATGACGAGTGTGCCACCACCCCGATACCGCAGGAGACTTTACTCTTGGAGAAGCACTGAGATTAACGATTAATGCGCCCAGCGCTGGTTGAGGTAACTATGCATTCCAGAAAGCAGGAAGCCTTGGCGTATACGCGGCTCTGCTGATGCGGCAGGGGCCTAGATGCGGTGACAGAAAAGGTAAGGTAGTTATAGGTCTGAACAGGTGTCAAGATAGCTGAGGTGCTTTGGCCTTCGGGATCTCTGCTGCAGGCCAACCTCGAGATAGTCGTCGGTCCTGA
Organism: Acarospora socialis; assembly: GCA_025617375.2. NCBI lineage: Eukaryota > Fungi > Ascomycota > Lecanoromycetes > Acarosporales > Acarosporaceae > Acarospora > Acarospora socialis. The sequence goes on along the minus strand of JAMYGW020000005.1, from coordinate 2,205,981 downwards.
GTTGATCGAAAGGACAACGGACCCGGAGATGGGGCGCTGTGGCAACGAATCAGGGTCCGGAGAGACAGCAAAAGCGGTTATGAAGTTGAAAGACGCGTAGTATGATACTCCGCTTCGATCAACATCAAACGTCAACTGCCCGGGACCTTACCTTACCTCACTCGAAATCGCTGCCGCAGTTGGTCGGAATTTACCAGAGTGACTCGAGCCTTGCCGTACCTGTCCTGTACTCGTACCTCAGGTACTTGTACCTTACCGTAGTTAGTGTACGAAGTACCTACTGGTTGTACGAAGGCTATTTGCAAAACTGTTCGGCACCACACCAAATCTCGAGGGTAGGATCTTGTCGCTAAACGTTTGGTGTGGTGCCGGACAATTTTGCAAATAGCCTTCGTACCTTACAGTCAGGGGTTTAGGTATTGGGGGCAGGAATCTAATTTAGTCCTCCCACTGAAACACGCTATGCCCAGCCCTGCCTAACGTCACACCTGCAGTAGGTGTCATCAAAGTGTAAGGTAGGTCGTCGAAGAATATAAAAAGACTTAGCCCTGTATATTCACTACTTCATCCATTGACCTCAGGTATTCAGGTTAGGATGAGCATAGGTTGAAACGCTGCTTGAGGTGTGGAGCGGTGTGTCTGGATACTGCATATACTTGAACATCCATCCCTCTCCTGGCCGGAGACCCAATATACAATGCTGACATCTAGGTCTGAATAGACAAGGGTGGACTCGGTGATGTTCCATAAAGAAAACGACCATGCGTACGGCTCATGTAGGATGAGGACTGTAGTCAGAAAGATAAGCTCCGTATAGCCCCATCAGACAAGCGATACAGGAAACATCAAAGGCCAGGCACCACCCAAGGATCAGCCTGCACACCTGCTGTTCGGTGGCATCAGACTGTCTCCATCAATTGAACAAGTAACTGCCGCAGTCCATGGGAATCGTGGAAGCCCGTTGACTGGTCTTCCATGTAAGTATTTCCGCCAAAGGCGCAGGCTTCAATTACATCCACACCCTCTCGTTCATGGCCTTTGCAGTGGCGACTAGCTTTGGCAGCAGTCCGTATCTCTTTCGAATTGCACCTTGACAGAAGTTGATAGCGAAGTCAGACGTTCTCCGATTCTATAGGCTCTTGATCCTACAGTTGCTGTTAGACGTAGTGCTGATCATGTTCTGTCTGCGAGCCTATGTACTCGTAGAAGCAGTATTCCACCATCACGGTTGGATTCTCGTACTAGGTAACTCGGTGACCGAACTTATAACCCACTTGTCTCAACGTCTCAACACTCCAACAATGCCTGAGGTAGCGAGCAAGTCGGCCAACGTGGAGCGAAGAAGCTTGGCAAGGCCCGGTCCACGTAGGGCGCTGTTAATAGGCGGTCGTACGTTTTTCCTGGCTGATCGTATTGGATGGTATCTCTGTACTACTATCGCAGGCCTTGCAAACACTCTTGCCGGTCTGCGATCGCCTCCCAAGGAAACATTCGTTGTGAATCTGCGGTAGCTAGTCAGAGCTGGTAATGCTGAGAGAGTGAAGACAAAACTTGAGAGTTGTGATGGCCAAACAGAAGTTGTAAGTTATTCAAAAGTCTGGACAACTTCTTCTGGACTGGGATAGGGAGGGCTCGGAGGTGAATACTTACCTAATCAGCTGGTAGGGCTATCATCTGCGGGATCAGCCGGCGCTAAGACGGAACGAACCCTCGAAGCCTTGCCGGACTAAAGAACGGGCCGAAAGTTACACCTGCGAGAAATTTGCTATTCTCGTGGTTTGGCTGTCATCCAAATTTATTCTCACTACATCGACTACTGCACTTCTCCAGCGTCATAGACCACTGTGCAAAGGGCGAGCCATCGTAGAGGCAGTGAACCCTTCGCCAACAAACGCCGACATCATGGCTGACCAAACTTCCGCCGGTGAGCTTGCCTAAGACCAGGTCGATAACGTAGCATGACTGACCTTCAACAGCTTGGCCTATAGCCGACCAAACTCTTACCCAAACCATCCTCGACCTCGTTCAGCAAGCATCGCACTATCATCAACTGAAAAAAGGCGCTAACGAAGGTTCGTCCAAGCATCTTCGTTCTTCGCTTCTGAGGAGCACACGGCTGACCAGCGCATCTAACAGCTACTAAAACCCTGAACCGTGGCATTTCCGAAATCATCATTCTTGCCGCCGGTACGATACTCACCCCTTGATTATTCTGGGATGAAAATCCAAGGTTTTGCCGTTGGAATACACGCTAACCTATTCACTCAGACACGTCTCCTTTGGCGATTCTCCTCCACCTCCCCTTGCTCGCGGAAGACAAGAATGTGCCCTACGTGTACGTTCCAAGCAAGATTGCCTTGGGGAGAGCGTGCGGAGTGAGTCGTGCAGTTATAGCGGCGAGCATCACGACGAACGAGGCCAGCGATCTGATGAGCCAGATTCAGACGCTGAAGAACAATGTTGAGAGGCTGATGATCTGAGCTACGGTTGAATCTAGCTCGATGGGCGCTTGTGGGTTTTGTATTTAAATCGTTATATCTGCCCGAATACGTCCCATAGCAGGTAGCGCTGAAGTTGCCCCTCGATTGTTTTGTTGGGCAAGTGAATAAAACGACATGTAGCATAGAATAATGAATAGAGATTCATACCTGCTCCTATAGCAACGACAAATGGCGGAGGTTCATTGCCTAGGCCGGCAGTTTCTCCTCAATGACGACTCAAGCCCTAGCCATCCTCACACGCCTTATCAATCGCTAAGCCAAGTCTCATCAAAGCCCCAAAATCCCACAACTATCAGTCGCGACAACTGAATCAAGGGTCCTGAATCGGGCCCTGTGAGAAATGGTAATACTCAAGCATGAAAGCGCTTCCACCATTCAACTCCTCCTATGTCAAGATCACAGAAAAGTTGCCCAACTCGTCTTACTATTTACCAAAAACAACAGCACCTTCCGGAAACACTGTTGCTGGACCTATTGCGTGCTTTTGCTCCAGAATGGAACGCATTCCATGAAGAATGCTATTCTGGCCTACCTTCTGAACCATGCCTACCCTATTCCAGCACGTCTCCGTGTTGTGGTCGTCATGGATGCAAGTCTCAAAAGGTTCCCCGGAGATCGTCCAGAATTCTCCCTGTGATAGCATAACTCGCGAAGATTGCAGGGATTGGGTGAACTCTCTACCAGCGCGGGTTGCGAGACAACACAGACAAGAAACGTGGGCAGCGAGATAATCCTGTCCGGTAGGAAGACTGTTGCACTTCGAGCTCCGGCGAGAGTTTCCGTTCGCAGGCGCCATCGCCTCCCCGAGTTCCGAGCAGACAATCACTGCGTCCACCAGATTGGCCAGTGCAAGCCAGTTCTGACCTAATTTGATCTTGATCTTCTTCATGAATCCTCCTCTTCCAGGTTGCGTGACCATGTCCATGAACTCGAACCCGTAGAGCGATTTGCTGGAACTCCTGACGCAATGACTGACGGTCTCGAGCAGGTTAATGTTCAAGCCTAAGAATAGGCTGCGGAGCCTGAAGGAGTCGTCGCCCTGACCGCAGATGATAGTGTCGCCGTGGCCTTCCAATGCTTGTACAAGAGCGGCTCCATTACCGTGGGGATCTGCAAATGGTATCGGGCTTGAAAGTGTAGTCTGCGCCAGACTGTTCTCGATGGTCCAAGCATGAGCCATATGAAGTACGACACTCAGTTTTGGGACGAGCCACGACCGTCGAGCTGCAACGTCCAAGATCAAAACAACTTGCTTCGAGGCATCCAAAAGCATCTTCGTGTACACTGATGCAGGGCTGAAGCTTAGGCAATGGAAAACGAAAGAGAACTGTGCCTGGCCATTCAGTCCAGCTTGTAATGGGCTCGCGGATAAAGCCTGGACACCCGCCGAAATGCCTGTCAATTTCAGAGTCCTCCTTACTTCTTGGGCTCCAGAGTACTTAACCTTGGCTGGGAGTCCCTGGGTTCCAAGTTTGATATGAGCGATCTCACACCAGCCAACGAAGCAACGCATATTCTTGAATCGCGTGTAGTCCATTACGGAAATTCCTTTGCCGTAACTCAAAGTGAAAGGGTTGATCTGGTGATTCTCGTCGACTTCAAGATGAAATTGAACGTAGTCTTCTCCAAGCTGTGTGGGAACCAAGAGAGTATGATATCCGACAAGAACAACTCCGCCGTTAACTTGGACCGGGTATTCAACAGCTGCAAGAGAGACCATGAGATCAAATGACATTTCCAAGCCCTTCCCATGAGGACTTTGATCTTCCGAGAGTCCCTTGTCTTCAACTACGAAGCAAGAGCGAAAGAGTTGCTGCCAGCAATCGTGTTCCGTGTATCCGAAAGATTCTATTGACAGTGAGAAGTCAAGGCATATTCCATGTTTTGATGGTTCATATCCAATTTTGACCTTGTGTTTTGCGTTTGATTGAAACATCCTGCAGGAAGATGACGAAAGCGGGAGCCCCTCGTAGTTATGAATGTCCTTGGGAGTCCGAATTGCTCTACAGAGCCAATCAAAAGCGCTGATCAAGGTGACGAATCTGTGATCCAGTATGGCACTGTCAATATCAACCGATAGTTGGGAGAAGTTGGAGTTGAAAGCTAGAATGTATCGGGTTTCACACTGATGCATGTTTTTGTATGCTAGGCGTGTGTCAGTTTTGTAGATGGCCACGGTCGACTCAACAGACCAAGACTTCTTGACGAGGGGCTTGTGGCGAAAGTGTTGGAACTTACAATTTTCGAGCTTAAAACCCGGTCCTACTCTGTAAAGTTCTGAAGTATCTCTCAATACCTGCTCTCCCAGAGGATCCCATCGTCGTTTCATGTACTCAAGACAAGTGAGAGCTTCTATTCCTCGGGACTGTTTAGTGGTGGCGGTCCGCGCCACAAGGACAACGTGGTTTAGTAGCTCATCCACGCAGTGCTCTCTTCTTTTCCCAAGCTGGTGTTCCCCCAAGCTTATGACAGCAGGTATCTCGCAGTCAAACGTCATGCTTATTGATGACTCCGCAGAGTTAGCCACCTTAATGTCCTCAACAAGCTGCGAAACATCTCCGTATGTATGCTCACGTGCAGCTTTCAACCATACGTCTTCCCTTTCCGCGGTGGCATCCGCCCCATGCTTGAGGAGCAGCTGAAGCACCTTTTTATTGCCTGCAATTGATGCTGCGCGTAGGGCATTACCGTATCTCCCACCTTGGGCATTAGCATCTGCCCCTGCACTCAGCAGCAACTTCACCACGGTCTCATGACCCTGATTTGATGCAGCCTGTAAAGCAGTGCCGTAATATTCACCTCGAGCATCAGGATCCACCCACCATGAGTCCAGCAACAACCTCACAACTCCTTCATGGCCTTGATTTGACGCAGCCTGCAGAGCAGTGCTGTAGAAGTCATACTTGGTGTGTGGATTTGGCTTCGACTCCAGCAGCAATTTCACCACACTCTCATGACCTTCATTTGATGCCGCCTGCAGAGCATTGCTGTAATATCTGCCCTGGGCGTTGAGATTCGCGACTGCCTTTATCAACACCGTCACAGCCTCTTCATGACCTTCGCCTGATGCCGCCTGCAGAGTATTGCTATAATATCCGCCCTGAGCGTTGAGATCCGCTCCTGCCTTTATCAACACCTTCACAGCCTCTTCATGACCTTCGCCTGATGCCGCCTGCAGTGCGCTGCTGTAATATCCGCCCTGAGCGTTGAGATCCGCTCCTGCCTTTATCAACACCTTCACAGCCTCTTCATGACCTTCGCCTGCTGCCGCCTGCAGTGCGTTGCCATATTGTCCGCCTGTTGCATTGATATCTACCCCCACCTCGTTTACAAATAGCCGTACAACCGCAGTCAAGCCAGCTAATGACGCGTAGTACAACGGAGCTGGAACTTCATGTAAGCTTCTGCTAAGATTGAAGCCTGTCCAAGGTTCGTCCAAGTTGTGTATTCGAATCCAGTTGAGATACGCACCATTAGTGGGTGAGAAGAGCTGTCTGATTAGCTTGTACATCGATGTTGCCTTTTGTTCCGCTGCTCGAGCATGAATAGCCCAGAACCGTGCGGCATATTCGGCAAAGCTATGCTCTCGGAGAGTCTCGATGCTTAGGCAGTCGTGTTCTTGAAACTGTAGAATGTATATGAGGCAGCTTTTAGCAATGAGTGTGTTCGAAGCCGCAGCTTGAATACCAAACGCCTTTGCGGGACCATCCTGAATGCTGTCAGAGAGCAGGTACTCTTTGACAGTGTGATGAGCCAAAGAGAAGAAACGCTCCGTATCTGTATCCTGCTGATCGGGGAGATTTTCGCCTGTAGGTTTCCCAAGTGCATGGCCAGACTTGTCTGTTATAGTAACAAGGCTTCGGCAGATTCTTAGTATATCGAAGGGATCTGCGAGAAGTTGATCCGTATCGAATGTAGGAGAGCCGTCAACCGCAATTCTGAGCGCTTCGGCCAGCTCTTCCACTCGGAGTGGCCGAGTAGATAAAGTGAGCCACTGTAGAATGCAGCGCACATATTCAAATTGGTGGCTATCGATACCACTCAACATTCGATCATATGTTGCTTCTAAGGTTGCTGGCAGTTGCACCAAGGATCTCCGTAGCATTGAATGATTTAGACACCCTCTCAACTCATTCAGCTGACATACCACCCATTGAAACCTACGAGTTAATGGAACGTTATTACATCAGTTTCTGGGCTGATGGAGAGAGAGGTTCACCTTCCATCAGCTTGCTGCATCAACGCTGCCTCAATTTCATGTCGTATCGCCTGGTCTTCAGGCAATCTCTGTTGAACATATGTGCCAATGTCTTTGTCCACTAGATTGCTGTGAAGATATATAGAATTGTGCACGATGGCTTCAGGTGAGCTTTGGATATCTTGCTCCTTCCGCCTTGTGACTAGAATGTGTGCATTCGCAATTCGCCAGCTAGCAATTTTCTTGATGATGCCCATTAGCTCAGCTTGAGAACTGCACTCATCGAGAGCATCCAGAATCAGGTATGAAACAAAGGAGTTTTCCTTCAAGAACTGTTGCAGCACAGCTAGCAATGCATAGAGCGTTGGTTGCTCCCTCAGGGCGCGATGCGAGAACAGTTTGTTCAGGGCCGACGGTATCTCCAGACAGCGCTGCAAGAGCTGAGTGATCATCGACTTTAACATCGAGCTAGGTCTCTGCTTCTGAGTGTCCCGGAAGTCGAAGTAGAAGTATACAACTCTCTTCCCAGGGTCGTCGCGGGTACATTGTATCATGTCTTGGACGACCGCAGTGCTTAGAATTGTTTTGCCGCATCCCGGAGGTCCCTGTATCCAGAGAAGTGATCCAGCGTCCGTCTTCCATTTGTTGTATTGTTCGCTCTCAAGAAACCAAAGGCCGGTGCCGCCTTGACGTTGCTCGAGTGCTCTCTGGTGATTTGGAGATGGATCTGGTGCTGACAGCCAATCGCAGATTTTGACTAGCCTTTTTTCTGGAAACTAGTATTAGTTGAAGTAACACCTTGGTTGAGGAAAAGCATACCTCTTTTCTTCAAGGATCGCAGTGTTGCCGAAGTGACGGCATGATAGCTTGCCAGGATCTCAATATATTTCCGAAAAATTCTGAACATGCTCTTGTCGTCTGCATCATCATGTAAAGAAAACGCCTTTCTGCTCTTTCCTTTCCAGGCGTCACATGGCGTTTGTACTGTTTTTTCAACCTAAGATTGAAGCAATTTGAACTGTTCTCGACATTCCTCGAGAGCATGTAGTAGAGTTCCTTCATTGTCTTCTCTTATGGTGCGGGCATTGACATATTTCCTAAAACGATATAGAGTATCTTGCAGCACAGGTAACTCAGCTTTGATATGAGGAGATTCTTCGGAATACTCTCCTAGGCTGAAGCGTAATTCATCTAGACATCGTGAAATTTCGAAATTGAAGTAATCGAGTTGAAGTACGCTGGTAGAAACATGATCTGAGCTGAGAGCGAACGCCATCAAAGGTTGATGCTTTTCCACAGTAGTAGATATAGATATGTGACGAGAGGAACGTTTTTGAGACAGGAAAGATAATGTAAGGTAGACACGAGGTAACAGGCATAGTAAATCATGTGCACTGGGCTGTGCAGCGCCCGGCACGTATCGTAGCTGATCAGGCTTCGGAGCCTCGAAGTACGCAACTGGCTGAGCTCGCAAGATCAGCCAACCATGTGCTGCGGACTGATGGCAGATCGCAGCCGCAGCACACCAATAAACCACCCTTGATATGGGAGATCACGAATGGAACGCTGCTGCTGAGCGGGCGATGCTCGATGCGAACCCACAACTTGAATGGTAAGACTCCGTACGAACTAGGTGAAATACATGGGTCTGTCCAGGTACAAGTAGCTTTTCTGTCAAATCACCTCAACTTTGCAGTTTCTTTCTGGATTCACCCCAGCCACTTCTCTCCCCCGCTTTTCTCCCTCTAACCTGGAGACTTCAGACCTTTCCGCCTAGACTTATACCTAAACCTATGCTTGAACTTCTGCCTAACCTCTGCCCGAAACTTAGACAGTATCTAAATTCATGCCTAAGCAAATGCCTAAACTCGGGGGCTAACTTGCATCTGTACTCAAATCTAGATCGAGTTGGAGTATGAATAAAACTGTGAGTCTAGGCTTTAGGTGTGGTTTAAGGTGTGTTCAGGTGTAGTTCCAGGCTTGAAGATAATAAGTAATAATGAGTTTAGAGGAAGAGTGGCCAGATTGCAAGCGCAACGGGTATGAGGAGGAAAAAACGCTTGATTTAGGGGTGAGTCCGGGAAGTAATTGCGGGAGCCAACATTTGGTACTTCGAGGAGCTAACGTCCACCACTACTCTGTATCAATCACAAACAAGCATGTCTTTGGTGTCAGGCCCTGGCCGAGGCGGTAGGGCGGATGCCAACGAACTTCCTGACGAGTTAAAGTTATATATTGACAAGCATGTTCGCTACATCCAAAGCCTTGATACCGTCTGTCCCATAGCTACAACTCTCTCTCTCCGCTCCAATACTGACGAAGAATACTCAGCGGAGGGATGAGATAGAGTACTGGCTCACTGAGCATCTACGACTGAACGGAATCTACTGGGGTCTCACTGCCCTACATCTGCTCGGCCATCCCGAAGCACTTCCCCGGGATGAGACGATCGATTTTGTCTTGTCGTGCCAACATGCTAGTGGAGGCTTCGGCGCTGCTCCTGGACACGATGCCCACATGTTATATACCGTCAGCGCCGTGCAGATCCTCGCTATGATTGGTGCCCTTGACGAATTAGAGAAACACGGGAAAGGTGGAAAGGAGAAGGTGGCCAAATGTAGATCCGGACCTTGCGGAGGAATTCTGATATCTACTAATCGGCTTTTCAGTCATTGCGGACTTGCAAGATCAGACAACCGGCACTTTCGCGGGGGATGAATGGGGCGAGACCGACACCCGCTTTCTCTACGGCGCCCTCAACGCCTTGTCATTACTGAACCTTACCTCGTTCGTCAACGTTCCGAAAGCGGTATCACACATTCAAGCATGTGCCAATTTCGACGGAGGATATGGTGTCAGTCCAGGCGCAGAGTCACATGCCGGACAGATCTTCACCTGTCTTGGTGCTTTGGCAATCGCCGGTCGCCTGGATTTGGTGGATAAAGATAGGTTAGGTGGATGGCTAAGTGAGAGACAGTTGGATAATGGAGGACTGAACGGTAGGCCACAAAAGCTCGAGGATGTCTGCTATAGTTGGTGGGTGATGAGCAGCTTGGCCATGATAGGCCGCTTACACTGGATCGATGGAGGAAAATTAGCGAAATTCATACTCAGGTGTCAGGTATGTGCTTCAATGCGCGCCTGGAATGTTTACTGATATCGGGAAGGACCCTGAGCTGGGTGGTATTGCGGATCGACCTGGTGATATGGTGGACGTCTTTCATACCAACTTCGGCCTTGCAGGCTTGAGCTTGTTAGGATACCCTGGTTTAAAAGAAGTTGACCCCGTTTAGTAAGTCCCCACGATCAAGACAGCAGCGCAGACACTGATCCTTCTCGAAGTTGTATGCCCCGCGACGTCGTTAAGAGGGTAGTAGGTATATGAAACTGTTTACGAAGTGTTCCGTATGCGTGACATAATAGGCTTCCTAGCTGATCAATGATTTTTATTCGTCCTCAATACGTCTCCTGCCATCTAATAACCCACCTTACGATTTTTCTATGAATGATGGGATACAAGGCAGGAGAAGATTGTAGCCTTGGCTTTCTATTTCCGCTTCATCACTTCTGTAAGGCTCTGTTTTTTTAGGGCATCATAGACTTCAAGGTACATGCGATGTGTGAAAAATTAATTTGACGCTCAGATCCTCTGAAGATATTCCTTTCATCCATTGACTCTAAATGAATGTGATACTCGTCTATGTCGATGGTGTTCAAATGCTTTATTGTCGGCGTTGACACATGACTGCATCGCCAGATTTTCCGAGGGTTCGCCGGTCGACCTTTCCTCATTTGCACGTAAGATGTTTCCCAGATCAATGTTCTCTTTCAAAACACATCAACTCACCTTGATGAAACGCAACTTCCATTTCCAGTTCAACAGGCAGACAATCATTAGCGAAGTTTACGTCCATAACTCCGTCACTTCTTTTATTTACCCTCTCTCCGTTCCCAACCTCTTTCGGACCTAGAAGAGTGAGTACGCGGTGTGGGTGTGTAGTCGAGCAGGAAGCTGTCCTGTCGAGCTCATAGTTGCTTCCTTGCTATTTGCATCATCAACCATCCTCAGCTACTGCAATGGCTTCAATTCCACTCCTTTGCAATATCTGCCCCAAGCAACGCAAGTTTAGCGACTTATCTCATCTACTCACCCACGTCGGCTCGAAAGGTCACTTGTCCTGCTACTTCAAGCTTCAGGTACGAAGTCGTCAGGATCCTACCGCACGAGAACATCTTGACGCGTACGACCAATGGTTTGCGAAGTATGAGGTTGAGCGCTTGCTCTCTGAGCGGCTGACTCTGAAGGACGCGAAGAAAGAAAAGGAAGCGAGAGGATACGTGAAACACATCAAATCGGCCAATAAGCAGAAAACGGGCCCGTTGGCACTCAGCCACAGAGCCGGGTCTTACGTCGTTGAGGAGCAGTTAGGTCCCCAGCATCCCCTGCCCTACTTGAAATCGGAGCATCCAGGCTTTGCCACCACCCCACTTCTTACTACCGAAGTGGCTTCGACACCTAGAACCCAAGTACCTCGAATGCATCTGTGGCCGACAGCTCAGGAGCAAACGCGCGAGGGAATCCAGCCACTGGATACACAAAGCCTCCTGAGCATTGAGTCTGAGAACGGTACGCTGTCCGAAAAGAACTCTGGCTACAGTACACCTTTCGCAAACAACCCTACAAGCACCTTTTATCCGGACCCATCAACCTTGTCCCATTTCCAGGACTCTTCGTTTCTCGATTCGAAGCATAACGTCCTCACCCAAGACCAGGAGAACGACGTTCTTAACTGCCCACGCCTTACCGGGCTGGGGGACCCTGATATGGATGGCGAAGGCACAAAGTTGAAAGGTGTATTCTGGCCAGGCATGGACATTTTCGATTCTGCCACGCCGGAGATGAAACGAAAGCGTAACCAGAAGAAGGATGGCTCTGTTTTGGAGCAGATGATGATCAACTCGGCAGAGGTCGAGCCTACGGAGCTCGTCTTCACCACGGAAGGTAAATTGAAGAAACAGCAGCCCATTACTGGCATGGTTGAGAGCAGCAGTCCTATGAAGGAAGAGTCCCCGAAGCCAAAACGTCGTCGTTCGAACCCGAGGAAGCCAGTCTTGGCCGAGATCAGCGGTAACTACCCAAGAGTCACAAAACCCAACCAAGGAGCCAAGGCCGGGCAAGTGGGTAAAGGATATCGGGTGACCGGCGTCCAACAGGTATCCCGAGATGCGCTTGCCACCCTGGACACAACTTCTGCGATCTGGTCCCAGAATAACAATCGCCTCTACATGCCCACCGGAGATGAAGATAATGAGTGGAGACTGACCCTAGGGAACCTTGGCCCTAAGAAGAGGTGTGGTTTCACAATTTTCGCGGATGCCGAGCAGTCCGGACATAGCGAAGGTGTTAGCGCCCCAGGCACTCAATATCCAGCAGCAACCTATCATCAGCCGACCTACTATGGATATGGCTCCCAGAGCTTTGGGCAACTCAATGATACATCCCTTCTCAGCTCGGAATTTCACCTCCCGTCTGCACATACTCCCGGGAAGACCGTTCGCTCAACCACTTCGCAGGATCACAAAGCGGTCCCAGCATTTTCTGAACCGAAAGAATACCGCCCCAGGAGCACAGCCGACAAGGAAAACGTTGAACCTATGATGAAACGACCAGGGCTTTCTAGCCACGGCAGTCTCTTCGCTACCAATAGAAACAACCAGCAGTACTTCTCAACTGAAGGCGGAACTGCGCCTAACTTCTATCATACTATTTCCCGCCACACGGATCTGGGGGGCTTCGCAGGAGCAGAGACTTATGGCCCTTCGTACCATCCCATGACTTATAACTTTCAGCAGCTGCACCTTCAGCAGAACAGTGGTTACCATGCGTCGGGATTCCACACTAAAATCATGACTAGCCCGCGTCGCCGGATGGAGAAAACCACCGGATCGGATCCCTGCTATGGGACTCACCACAACGGTGCCGACAACTTTGGGCTGGACGCGGATGAGCGCATTCTCTTTGGAGGGATGACTGACTAGTCATCTCAATTTGGGACCTTCTTGGCAGGTTCTATGTTATACGTCGAGCGCCCCGCTCCTCGTTCATCGCTTACGAGTGTATCGATCCCTTCCATGTTATTCTTCGTTGTGTGCCAAAAGATTTGGGAGCTTCCGCTCGAGCTCAAAGAATTCTTTCCGGTTTCAGAGGATAGTGGGAGGATACGTTTCATGGCTGCTTATCGGGTCAGTTTACGTTCAGTTTTTGAGGCAGAGGTTAAAAAAGGCGGGAGGATCGGGATCAGGTTTTTACGGGGTATGCTTTCAATGTACTTTGCATTGCTCATGGAATGTGTACATCACTGGCACTTTGTGTAGCTTAGACAGTAGATTAGATAGACAACAAAGAATAGAGAAAAGCAGCACAGGCTGCCAGTAGAACCCCAAGACACATTACCCAGATCGCTATACCATAATATTGTCTCGATCCCCGTGGCTGATGACTAAGACTAACCCTACCGCGACACGTCCAATTTGTCACAACGCGTCACCCGTAATTTGGACAAAGCTCTACTAGGTATCTAAAAATTAGAGTACAATAAAGTAGGTTCGACGACAGCAACTTCTGCACTCTGCAACAATCACCACGTTTATCTCAATGCTGGATGTTGTACCCAGTCAAGGATGCCATTCTTCAAAGGCTCGTCTCAGAGTGCTGGCACGGCGAAAAAACAGCAATCAATCTCGAGCTTCTTCACCAAACCCACCTCTACCGACAAAACACCTTCAACACTGAGAGCCGGGATAGCGGACACTCCTAACTCTATTGGACAAGATGGCGGATCCCTCCCTGACGATGGCGTTCCGGATTACAGCTCTGATGAGGTGACCTCTGCTACGAGAAAGGGGTCCAAAACCTCCAAGCGATCGCGAGAGCCCGTCCAAGATGGGAAAGACGATAAAGACAATGCCGGCGTGGAGCTACCAAACCGGAAGAGGCTACGCAGGTCGGACACGTCCGACATTGATGCTGATTCTACAGCAATTGCACGCGAATCACACAGACATACTAGCAACGGGGGCGAGACTCTAAGGAGCACGACGGCTAACAGTCCCAAAAACCCAAGATCATCACAACGAACTTCCAAATACCTGTTCTCAAGCTCTCCTGCAGGCGACGAGGAAAATGCCGAGATCGATGAAGAGGCAAGGCTACGGAAAGAAAAGCTACATCTCAAGTTTGTCAAGAAATTAGGCAGGCCGGATAGCATCGCAGAGATTAAGAGAAGGAACTGGCACATCACGGAGGAAACTGCTGAGGATCAGCTCGCCGCTGAAGGTGACGAAGGAGATTCGGAGAGGGAGGAAGCTGTACCAAAGACTACCGCGAAGGGAAAGAAGGGGGCTGCAGCGAAGAAAGGCAGCAATAAGCTCACTCCACTGGATAAGCAAGTCCTTGATATCAAGAGGAGACATATGGATACGCTTCTGGTAGTAGAAGTCGGCTATAAGTTCAGGTTCTTCGGTGAGGATGCGAGGATAGCGGCGAAAGAACTGCATATCGTGTGTATCCCAGGAAAATTCAGATACGACGAGCATCCCTCCGAGGCTCATATTGATCGATTCGCGTCCGCTAGTATACCTGTTCACAGGCTGCATGTTCATGTCAAACGTCTCGTCGCTGCTGGGCATAAAGTCGGGGTTGTCAGGCAACTGGAGACTGCCGCTCTTAAAGCCGCTGGTGACAACCGGAACACTCCATTCGTACGAAAACTTACCAATCTCTACACAAAAGGCACCTACATCGATGATGTGACGGGACTGGATGTCCCAACGGATGGACCAAGTGGTGGAGCTCCGGCAACTGGTTACTTGTTGTGTATCACTGAGAACAACGCCAAAGGGTGGGGAACGGACGAAAAGGTCAATGTAGGAATTGTCGCCGTCCAACCAGCCACTGGAGACGTGATTTACGATGACTTCGAGGATGGTTTCATGCGCAGCGAGATCGAGACCAGGTTACTGCACATCGCTCCGTGCGAGTTCCTCATCGTGGGCCAACTATCCAAAGCAACCGAGAAGCTGGTGCAGCATCTTTCCGGAAGCAAGAGTAATGTGTTTGGTGATAAGGTCCGGGTGGAGCGAGTCGAACGACCGAAGACAATCGCCGCCGAATCTTATAATCACGTATCCAACTTCTACGCCAGTAAGATGAAGGCAACAAATTATGTCGAAGATGAGAAATCAAGCAACCTGTTGGAGAAGGTCTTGAAACTTCCAGAAAACGTTACGATCTGTCTGTCTGCCATGATCAAACACATGGAAGAATACGGTCTAGAGCATGTGTTTGACCTCACCAAGTACTTTCAGTCCTTTAGTGCTAGGTCACACATGCTCCTGAATGGCACCACGTTGACAAGCTTGGAGCTATATCAAAATCAGACCGACCACACAGCCAAAGGTAGCCTCTTTTGGGCGCTTGACCGAACGCAAACTCGATTCGGTCAACGTCTGTTAAGGACGTGGGTCGGCCGGCCTTTGCTTGACAAATCCAAGCTGGAGGAGCGGATATCAGCGATCGAAGAGCTCAAAGATGGAGAGCGCAGTGTTATCGTTGACAAGCTCAAGAGCCTCCTGTCGAAGATCAAGTCCGATCTGGAGAAGAGCCTGATCCGAATATACTATGGAAAGGTACATACTTACAGCTCCGCAGCTTATTCATGTGACTAACACTGAGTAGTGTAGCCGACCTGAGTTATTGACATTGCTGCAGACCATGCAGCGTATCGCAAGTGAGTTTGCCTTTGTCAAGTCAGCATCAGATGCAGGCTTTCGGTCGACGGTGATCAACCAAGCAATCGCCGTATTGCCGTCAATCTTGGAGGATGTTGTCAGTTACTTAGAGAAGATCAACCCACAAGCGGCCAAGGAAGATGACAAATACGCCTTCTTCCGGGGTGAGCATGAGACCGACGACATCGTCGAGCACAAGCTAGGCATTGCTAGTGT
Organism: Acarospora socialis; assembly: GCA_025617375.2. Lineage (NCBI taxonomy): Eukaryota > Fungi > Ascomycota > Lecanoromycetes > Acarosporales > Acarosporaceae > Acarospora > Acarospora socialis. The sequence continues at coordinate 2,190,276 of JAMYGW020000005.1, read as the reverse complement.
CGAGCACGAGCTCGATGCTCATCGAGCCGTTGCAGCGGAGAAGGTCAAACGAAAGAAGGTGGAGTACGTTACCGTTGCCGGTATCGAATACCTAATAGAAATGGAGAACACGCAGCTGAAGAACGTACCAGCGTCTTGGGCTAAGATCAGTGGGACCAAGAAGGTTTCTCGCTTCCACACTCCTGAAGTTGTTCGTCTCATTCGAGAGCGCGACCAACACAAGGAGGCTCTAGCAGCGGCTTGCGACAAAGCCTTTGCTGCCCTTCTTGCTGAAATCTCTGACAAGTACCAAGCTTTCCGTGACTGTGTTCAGTCGCTTGCTTTGCTTGACTGCCTTCTGTCATTGGCTACTGTTGCCAGCCAGCCAGGCTACGTCAAACCAGAGTACACGGATGATATCTGTATAACCGTCGAACAAGGCAGGCATCCCATGGTGGAACAATTACTTCTTGATGCTTATGTACCTAACGACATTTTCCTGGCATCCGACCATACTCGAGCCTTGTTGATTACCGGCCCCAACATGGGCGGTAAGTCGAGCTATGTCCGCCAGGTTGCTCTCATAGCAATCATGGGCCAGATTGGATCCTATGTCCCCGCAGCATCTGCCAGATTGGGTATGCTCGATGCTGTCTTTACACGTATGGGCGCATTCGACAACATGATGGCCGGAGAATCGACGTTCATGGTCGAACTCTCGGAAACGTCTGATATTCTTAAGCAAGCCACGCCGCGGTCTTTGATCGTCCTGGACGAGCTGGGCAGAGGCACCTCGACTCATGATGGCGTGGCAATCGCGGAGGCCGTACTGGATTATGTCGTGAGGGAGACCAAGAGCCTGACGCTTTTCATCACGCACTATCAGAACCTCAGCACCATGGCCAAGAGATTCGAAAAAGGCGAGCTGAAGAATGTCCATATGAAATTCGAAGAGAGCGGGACCGATGGCCAAGATATAACGTTCCTGTACGAGCTTGGCGATGGCGTTGCACATAGGTCTTATGGGTAAGCCTTTCCCATCTTCCGCGCATGTGGACGGGAGGCTGATATGATACTCTTGTAGACTCAACGTTGCTCGCCTCGCAAACGTCCCAGAAGCAGTTCTCGAGGTTGCCTCTGTCAAGTCGAAGGAGCTTGAGGAACAGATGCAGGTTAAGAAGCTGAGCAATCTGTAAGCATTTTGTCCTGGCTACTCCTCGTTGACAGTTGCTGATCAACTGCTGCAGGTCGAGGATGGTCAGAGCTGTAGTAACGGAAGAGCGTACCGAACAGCTAGAGCAGCTCGTTACCGGGATCGAACGGTTGTAGCAGAGCTAGATATGAAGTTCGCACCATCACCTTTCTCGAAATGTAGCTCTTTGACGAAGGTAGTGCTCGACCGGTAAAGCTTCGCAAACTCGACGCGCATTGCTTTTCACATAGCTCCCCGCTTACTTCCGACCTGAGCTACAAACTAGAATGCAGAGACCCATGCAGCCAAGTCTTCTCCTCAACCATCTCAGGGGCCACCCCCCCGGAGCACAAACAGTGAGTGGCTTCTAGCACTAAGCTTCTCAGCGCTATACTAATTCCTTGAGAGTCGCATCAGGTCTTCCTTCCATCCCACCCCATGACGCAGTCCAACGCACTACCTTGCTTACAGATATCTCAGACAAAGCCCTGCCGTATGTCAATTTCAACCCCTTTCTTATCGATTTCCACAATGATGATCAATCCAAATATGTTTTAATGTTCGAGCTTGTCAAGCTATGAGATTAAACCAAATCAGTCTATTCTTTCTGAGACCGAAACCATATCAATGTTATTGCAGAACCCCTTTGCTAGATCTCTGCTAACTCTACACCCTGGTCGGCGTTTAGGTTAGAAAAGGGGCCGAGACAAGACGGGGGCGGGCCGTGTGCGGACAACTTCCTCCTCCTTGGCTCTACGGTCAAAGAGCTACCTTCCATATTAAATAGAAGTCAACGAACCTCAAACCTAGCCTTAGTCCCGGTAGTATTGTGCCATCGCCATTCACACACCGTCACAAAAGTATCTCTATTCCTCAACCTATCCCTACGCCCTACCCCAACCAACTACCCAAGCACAGCAAAGTCAGAAGTTCAAAGCAAGCAAAGCACACCATAGCAGCCATCCAGCCCAAGGCTCCACCATGCCCTCCTCCCTCCTACCCAACGCAGCCAAAGCCGAACAAACGGCACCGTATACACACCGCTCCCATGACCACTCTTAACCCCCAAGAACACCCCACCCACCTCCATTCCCTTCCTTCGTCCGATTACGCCCGCCCTCAACCACAGGCTGTCGGTCAAATGCAGAACTGAAAGTCCCATTCTCGGCCCTTGCTACAGAGCAACACAACAGACTGAGAAGACATGCTCTGTCTACTCGTAAGTCGGTGACAGGACGCAGAAACACCCACCCACGCCTTGGGATCGCTGGCGACTTGTTTTTCCTTTCCTAGCCGGCAGGTCTTGCTCTGTCCCTCGATATCGAGCGGTGAAATGATGGGGAAAGCTACAAAGATAAGGATGGAAAGGAAGGAAAGGGGAAAAAGAAGGGGAGGGGCGTATGACGAGGACCAAAGAGATGGAAGTGGGGACGAAATCGTAAGATCAGAAGGGAGAGAGTAAGTGTGTGTATTTACTTGCATTCAGCGAGCAGGAACAGAGTGAAAAAATGATGGGCAGAGGGTGGCGGTGTCCATTGCCATCTGTCTATCTTCGTGCAGCGCAGGTGGGGGGGACAAGGTGTGTGCTTTTCCTTCCGTCATTGGGCGAGCAGAATCATTTGTATCCCGATGGGCAGGGGTTGAATGAGTTCTCTCTCTTTGTCCTGCGGATCACGATTTATTGACGGGTCTGGCTAAGGGATAGAACATGCTAATCGCCCCCGCCTCGTGCCTTGTGCGCCGCCCTCGTGGCAAGTGGGGGGACATACGACGGGGGGGCTTGGTAAGATGTGAAGGACTAGACCTGCGAGGGGTGGTAGGAAGGGAGGGTTAAGATCGGGATCTGCAGCGGCGGTATCTGATGCTGAGAATCGAGGAAGGTGTGGCGTTGGTTTTGAGCTGTGGTGGGGAGGGTAGGTGGGTTTGGTCGTGTGGGCTGTGTGCGGTAAAGGTCTACGGGGTGTATAGGGTTCTTGGGTTCACGGGTAAGCTGTTGTGGTTCTCAGAGGTGCAATCTATGTTAGTAGTGATGGTCCGTCTTTAAGACAAAGGTCCGAATCACAAGCATCCATGGCTCTCTTGCGCAGATTCTGGACTCTTTATTGATTACATTTTGTTTTGCTACACTAGGGTATCTACTCCGTTCCATTCCGTCCGTGCCGTTCCGTCCCACGACGCTTCGACTCAGACTCCAGATCCACCCTTTGATGCTAACTGACAAGGAGACAAAGAGGGTGGGAGCAATCGTTATGAGGGTTGCGCTGCCTGCCACATTGCTGAAAAGACGAGTAAATCACATCGCTCGCTTGCGGAAAGGTTGAAAAGGTTGCACGGCTCATGATTCAAACGTTGATGAGTACCGCCATCTTAATATCTTGCTAGCTGGCCAGAACGAGAGCGAGCGCATAGATGACAGTCGGTTGGGTAGATGGGAAAGAGCACAGTGCGTTGCGGGGCCCATTGTAAAGATGAAATGACATGATATGAAGGGAAGTATGGAGGAAGCTGAGGGCAAGTATGGGAAAGGGGTACGTATGTGCAGGACGCCGTCATGTCGCTCATGTCTCATTCAGACATGAAGTAGGTAGCCTCCGGTAAGATCCCGCAAGATTTTGGCCTGCACAAGACGCCAACAGAAGTCGTGGCATGAAACAGATGTGTGAATAGATTGAATGAGAATACAGATTGCGGAGGATGCCATTCTGGCCGACGTGATGTGAGATGCCGAGACATTACTGCGTTGTAAACAGATCATGTCGGTAGCCTCGCAAAGTGCTTGGACCAGATCCAGCCAACCTTGTTGGTACGATCGTCCTGGTTCTTGGCAAGCCAACATTCGCCTCTTGCACCAAAGACGTCGAAGATCTCACCGGCTACGTATGTCAAGTATGGGTAGCCCCCTTCGATCCTGGTGTGATCGATCTCAAATTGATAGACGCTCGCGACCAGGAACATGACGTTAGACTCCCTCGGACTATGCCCATCGGGCGGAGTCTGCGGAGGTGGTGAGTCGGACATGGGTAGTGCAGACGAGAAGAGATTAGACGAGTAATGGCCCTCAGGTGAAGGAACTGGGGCGTGATTGTCTTGGGTGGCAGAAAAGTAAGTAGAGCCAGATGTTCGTTGGATCTCACCGGGCGAGTTCGAGCTGAGGTTGAAGGCTGGAGTATCGACGCTGAGCCGGGGAAGCGAAGGCGAAGGATGTGTGATTCGCGGCTGGGCTGTCGATGGTCTTGCCGAATCCAAACTCGCCGGTGTGTTCGCAGTGTAGGATCGGGTGCCGCCAGACATATCAGGAGTGGTAGGCTGTTTGCTCGAGACCCCGGACCCAGCACGCATCCTACTGTTGGCTGAGAGCTGGTTAGGACCGTATTGAGCAGATGGTAGTTGAGGCGCATACTCTGCCAGAGGCGAAAAGGTAAAGCTTCCACTATGACGCAGACCAAAGTCCGGTTGTGGCAGAGACGGTGAGACATCGCTATTGAGCGACAATCCGCGGTGACGGACATTTAGAGAACGAGCAGATTGTCCAACAGAAGTATTGTCGTCACCAACAAGAGTGGTGGAGGGTGAGACGAAACCAACTAAATTCACCGTGTCGTTGGTCATCGAACCATTGCAGATACCTAGAGTGAGCACACTGGCTTCAGGGTAAGCGAAGTCGGAGTTGAACTGGTCGACGATTTGAGAGGCACGCTCTGGCAAACTGTATGAGTCCAACACCGCGCTCAGCTTCCTTCGCCAGACAGTATACCACTGGGCTTCCAGTTGTATAAAGCGGTTAAAGCATGCCTCCACCATTTTGTCGGTTAGGTTGAAGAGTTTTGGCATTTCGTCTTTGAAAGTGTCGTTGAGAGCTTTGAACAGCTCTCCTTGCTCATATGTTTTCTTGTCGGGCTTCTCGCCGCGATTCTTCATACCTTTGTATTTCACATAATCTAGGAGTCGCTTGTTGCGCTTCGCAATGAACCTTTGCGGTCCCTCTTGCAGCTTGAGTAGCGCTGTTATTGGTTCGACGACACTCTTACGTACGGCGGTAATCTAGAAGATTGGTCAGGCCAGCAGCATACATAGGATGAAGTTCGACTTACGTGGTCACTGAGAGCAGTTGCAGACACTTCTTTCATTGACATCCTGAACTTTCGCCATTTGCTCTCCAGCTCGGGGTGACTGGTCGGACCGACATCTATACAACCCTCTATGGCCACAATAATCTCGTTGAATCTGTCAACAAAAAGCTGCTGATTTCTTGTATACAGCTCAAAGTCCCGCAAGGCAAGTTGTAGTTGCATACAGTGGGTCCCGAACTTTTCGCTCAGCACGTTGTACTCCTTATCTTCGTAGACCTCTGACAAGCCCACGTGCTGCCGAAGTTTCTCCGTTCGTCGTCCGAAAGCTTTGGAGAGCCCGGTGCGTACGTCTGACTCCTTGCGCTTACGGCGGCTTGCAACTTGTTCCACAAGCTCTGCCCGTCTTTTCATCTCATTGATCCGATGGGATGCCCCTGTCATCTCGCGCACGGCGATATCGAGCGAGTTATAATCCGGATGATCCTCTGGCGTGACGTCTAACAGTTGATTAAGCAGTAGAGGATATTTGAGAATGCGCTGCACTGGTTTGACGAGTAATGAATCGAGGTCCCAGGCTGACGTAAGGTCGGCCGCCCAAGTCCTGCACTCGTTCAACCAGAGGACGACGATTTCAGAGCGCATAAGCGCCTGTAGCTTTTTGTTGGCAGCGTCATGATTTCTGAGGTACTCCGCATAGACTTTCTCTATCTCTACCATATATTGAACAAAGGTTTCGCCGATGGAGGTCATGCGATCCTTCTCGTCATCTGTCAAATCTGTCCCGTTCACAGAGGCTTGATCGTCGGTGTCTCCGGTATGGGAAGTCGAACCGCTACCGCGTTTAGCACGCCATCGACAGGATTTGGGCATCACGTAGATGCTTTTTGCTGCCAGTTTTAGCCCGTGGAGAAATTCGGTCGAGAAAGCCACGATCTGGTCGGAATTGCCGAATAGCACCCTGACATCTTCGCTGGACAGTTGCACACAGCAGGGACAACTGCCTTTATATATATCCTCGAGAACTTTCATATCCGAACAGTACGAGTACTCTGTATCCACGAGCTCTTTTACGATATGCCTGCGTTTGATCAAGCGTTTCTGCTCAGGCGTGGGCTGGGTTGCATTCTGCGATGACACCGAGGGTCGGTCTCCTCCACTCTGTTCATGAGAACGAGAAGACGAACCGGAAGCTTGCGTGGACGGTGTAGGAACGCCGTGCTGTTGCGACGAAGCATCGCTATTCCTTGCGCTCGACTTGGTGGGGATCACTTCTGGATACACGATTGGGTGAGATGGACTATGCTTGTCGTAGGTACTCGGAGAGGGTGACAATTGCATGGGAGCGTCTTCTGCACTTATGATTTCACTGATGAGCGGCACGGTAGGCGGCAAAGGTGGAGAATAATCTGGCAGAGGCGGAACCGAGTCCAGCGTGGGTGGACCATGTTGTTGGGGCGATGAAATGTGGATCTTCAGGCCAAGTTCACCCGGTCCGAACAACTCAGGTAGACAAGGTCTGCTATCGGACAACCGTTGAGGTAGTTGTGTGTCTTCCTGACGGGCATGGTTCTGCTGTAAGCGAGTGGGAACTGGGTCGGGAAGCCCGGCTCGAGGAGAAACCGACCTCCGTTCTTTTGGTGGCGGCGTAGGACGATAGCCTGATTCATGACGCTCGTCGACCGGACTATCTCTGGCTTGGGGATGAATCCAGTCTAGGATTGAGGGTGACGTGTGAGCCCAATCATCCGGGTGGTTTAGGCTTGCTCTCTGGGGGTTCAATTCTGAGGATTCAACATCCAAGCTTGGTCGGTTCGAAGATTCTGCAGTCCCCGACAACTCCCTCCCGCCCTCTGTATCCTGCCCAGAGTCCTTGGGAACGCCGTTCGGTGCCTTGATGATCTCAGTTGATCGACGGGCATTTAGTGTGCTCGGGGCTTCGAAAGGCCTGCTTAATCCTGGATTCAGAGGCACTGGGACTGCGCTCCCGCTACTGAATCTCCCTCGGGAAAGTTCTTGCAAGTAGAGTTGAGTAACCCTCCTAGGGTCCCATCCTCCTTGTCGAGCAAGCTCCGGCGAATGTATCAGAAGCTGCTGTTGGAAATCCTGCACCATTTGCGGACTTAAGAGAGCAGGGTCATGATAATGCTCTAAGATACGATTGATGGTGTTATAAGCTTCGCTGTCAAGTGTAGTTCTAGCGGTTCTTGGTGTGGAGAACTCGGTCGGAGACCACGGTTGTGGGGTTTCACTGTCAACAGTAGTCGAAAAAGAGAGATGGAACGGTTCTGCAGGAGGTGGTGGGGAGTACTCATCAATACGCTCCATAGAGACATCTTGAATGGGTTCAGGAGAGCGCCGTTCCGGCACTGATGAGGTCCATGAATCCATGCTCCATCTGTCAGTTGGTCCCTCGTTGGAGAAGACGCCCCGAAGCTCTCCCTCCTGATGCTCGTCGTCAATGGAGTCACCTAGCGCTCCCACCACGGGCGTCGGAAGAAGCATAATCTGAATCGACTCTCCGTCATCCTTGTCGGAGAATGAGTCGTCCGCTAATTCAGATAGTGACTGGCTCGCAGAACTGGACGCTCTCATGCGCATCACTTGGTGCAGAATAGTCCCATGGTTTGGGTTGAGTTCAGGATTGTCCGACTGGGGCTCGTTGTCTATGACTGTGTCTTCAGTCTCTGCCGTGCCTGCAGTCAGAGCTGACAAAGGAGCACAATCCGACCCAGGTGTACGGCTGCGGTCCGTTATAACGTGTAGTCCTGAAAAGTCGCTAGGTACACCAAGTGTAGGTGAATCATCCTTGTTAAGCAAACGTGCCTTCGTCAGGTCGACGTGATTGAAGCTGTTCTGTGTATTGCTAGTATCTAATGTGAAGTTCCGCTCAGCGGGTACGAGCGCTTCGGCGGTCGCTTCGGTGTGATTTTGAACCCGATTATCTTGGTCGTCTGTATTGTTCACCTGATTCACCACGTGACCTTCTGGATGGTCCGTGTGATCAACTTCTGTCCCCTCTTGAGCCTGCCTCGCTTTTCGCGCCTGTCTCTCCTCATTTTCTTTGTGTTCAGCTGCTCGTCTCTGTTCTGCCTTGACTACCTCTTTCCTTTCGTTCTCCTGGACAGACTTTGCAAACGCCTGTTGTATCCTCTGCCTCCTCGCTGCAAAATCCACTCCGCCAAGCTCCGGAAGCTTTCTAGCCTTGCCCTCTTTTGGGTCTTTGCGCAACATGTCTTTGGTTGTTGCTGGTCGCTCGGCAGCCTTGGCTCTCGAGGCTGCTGTAGAGGCCGAAGAAACAGGTTGCCGTGGCCGTGAACTCCGAAGTGGTGGTGACTTCTTCGGTAAGGGAGCCGATATGTAAGCCTTGAGCAAGGGACTTGTTCTAAGATGATGAGGTGGAGGGCTGTGATTCTGCCGTCTGGGACTCGACCTCGACGAACCCTCTCTTGAGTTCCTCCCAGGACTTGTTGAAATTCTCTGGGGCCTGGGCAAACCGCTCGTACCTTTGGGGTGTCCCTTGTTCATCGGAGTACGTCCTAACGATGAGTTCGCCCTTGAGGATCGAACCGAGTTCCCAGAGTCGGAAGTCGCACTCATCCGTCGTGTACTCACCGGGATACGTGATTGCGAGTTTCGCTGGGATTCAGACGGGGGTTTGTTGGCCGCTGGCGTCTCTTGCAGTGGCGAGCAGATCGCAACATGCATGCCAAGTGCACTTGCCGTCACAGGTTTCGAGGTGTTGCCTTGAAAGTCACTCCTAGCTCTCCGATGCATCCCAGGACGATCGCTTCGGACACTATCCAAAGACGGCGTATAGCCTAAATACCAAGCCGTCGGTGATGATGGCGAAATGTCGGAATCTGCGCGGCTCGGGTTTGGGGGAAACATTGGGTTTGGACTGTGCATGCTCCCTTCCGAACCCCTCCGTCTCCGTGGGCCGGGAATGCCGTATCCTAGATCAGGCGAACTGGTATTGACAGACAAAATTTCGCCGAACAAGCGCGGTTTGAAAGTAGCTTTCAAGGGTGGGAATTGAGGGAGTTCAGTCAACGATTGAGCCGCGCTGGGGTTGCCTGAGGGCGGAGGATGATTTGAGGCTGTTGTACGACCAGGTGTGACACGCGGTGGAGAACGAACTCCATCGGCCAAACCATCCCGGCGTTGCGTGGATTTGGCTGGATGCGTTGGTCTATCTCGGACCGATTTGGAGTTTTGTGTCGATTCCCCACCACCGGGAGTCGTGGAGTTTGATGGCGTACGGGTCCGCACACTATTTTGCACTCTATTCGCTGGTTTGAGCGAGGCTGACGCTGATCTCGCCCCAGGCTTGGCCGGAAGCAGTGGCTTTTCGTTAGGTGTGCCATTAAACTTATCCACCAAATCCTTCAACGAAGTCTGCCGGTTCCTCGCCGTTCCAGAAAAGTTGGGTGATGACTTTGCAGCGCTCAATGGGGAGCTATTGCCTGAAGTTGGTGACGCACCATGTGGTGGAGGACGAGCACCGCTTCGAGGATGGAGCGGAACCTGTTTCGGATTTGTTCCATTTGCGCGTGGAGCTGCTGAGTTCGGTTTTCGCTGGTATGTCGAAGTCGTCATTCCTTCACCCTTTCCCAGAACAACGATATCCCTATGCCCCGGGCGCGTCTCAGTGAATGGATCTCGAAATGGCTTGTAGAAGTCGTGCGGATCAGGCGAGTTATCTTCGGTCGGGGGATCACTAGTGAAACCATTCAGACGAGCCTCGAGAGCGTAGTCCTCAAAGTTGGTGGAGATTGAAGGACGTTTTGGTGGTGTCTGCAATGGTTGCGAGTAGGTGTAGGCTGGCAGCGTCGATAGTCTCTCGCCAGACAAGGATGCTGCCAGGCTTGAGTGAATTTGGTCGGCGTTGTCGGTGTGCTGAGATTGATCTCGGGTCGACTGCTGTGACGGGCGGCGTGAATGTTGTTCGAGAGTGTAGTAATTGTGATCCGAATTACTCGATGGCATTTTCGCTTCTTGTCTCGGGACATGTAGCATTCAAGGTGTCAATTCTTCAGGATGTGGGTGCAACCGTGCGCAGTCGAGCAGGGAATGTCTGGTCTGGCGTTTCGACCAGGACCCGGTGAGTTGTCCAAGGTACTAGTCGTTGCAGATTGACAGCTCAGTGAATGCAGCGGCGGACCTCATTAGCCTGAGCGTGGGAGGAACGCAAGTCGCGTCATTCGATTGTGAATCGTCAATGGATACTGATTTTAGGAGGTGTCGTGCCAGAATCCTGAAAGCGAAAGGCGTGTTCAACTCCTTTTGACCAATGAGCGTGCAGGGAGGCGGTCTGTAGGATGAGGCGCATTTGCGCCTGGCGCATATATTGATGGCCAGTCGAAGCTCGATGAGGTTGACTATCTAGGTAAGATAGGTACCTTAATAACGTGGACGTCTGGCAAGAAGCAATGTGTGTGAGGACAAGTAAGGTAATGTATGTTGACGGTAGATACAGTACCTTAGGTAGGTACTCCGTAAGGTAGTGAGTTATGCCCGACCGCTGGTGCTTGAACACGCTGTTCCTGCGATTTGGTGGAGAAGGAAGGTATCAAATGATTCAACGTCTCTGAAAGGTAACTATTGCGATATGAGTAAAGTAGAACAGGGTCGCGATGAGATTGGTTGTTGCACAAAGGCAAGCAGCTGCCTCAGATAGCAGCACTTGTATGTATCTAGGTAATGTGTGAGGAGCCAGGATTCCCCTCTCTTCTCTCTTGCAGAGTACTGTACGGCACAGCACAGGCAGAGCTCACTTACAGTACCTTACCTTACGATAAACGTTCCAATATGGAGTAGAGTACTGATGATCGATCTTACCAATAGCCCTCCTTAGCGGTGGCTGATGCCTCACTCTGTGTGTAGGTACGAAGTACAAATATCTATCTCTCGTCACTGCTCTACCCTACCGTCGTTATGGATGAGCGACAATCCCGTCGTGCCGGTGTCGGTTACACTGACTTGTGTTTGTCATTAAGGTACTTTCTTCGATGCCTTGTACTTCATACCGTATCGTTCTTACTGGGGATGGCTTGTAACGGATATCGGCTAAAGGGCAGTTGCCGTAGAACAACGGCGGCTAATTGGTGGAGGATCAACACAAGCATGAAGTCTCACAGCATCTAAGTGCCTTGGTGCACAAAGAGTGCAGATGCAGATGCAGAGGGCCGGAAGGATAAGGTACACGGTAGGTAGTTGAGATTGAGGGAGAATGAGTGACAGTCGGGCGATGATAGTGTCCAGGAGGTAATTTTGAAGAAGTCCGATATTTGAACTACACCTCTACACTCTTACAACCTCCTGATAGAGAAGTTGCTCGTAGCCATTGGAGTTCGAGGTGTCAATCCCGTGACTCGGCTCTTCTCAGCTTGAAAGCTTACATAATCAACGCGCTCTCGGCGCGGTATCACGTAGTAACGCCATACACGCGCGCCCAGAAACCCTAATGGGGAGGAAGTATCGATGTTACCTTATATCTCTCTCTGTACTCGGTCGGCCGGTTTTACAGTTACCAACCCTTCTCGGAGAGGCCTGCAATCATGGTGGGCAAGAGAAAACGGAACCGGCACAGTCGATCCACAGAAGACTGCCCAAGAAAACGGGTGAAAGGTGGCAGCGTGAGGGAGTCGATCTCAGCTACCCCGGTCGACTGTAACACCATCAAACATCCGGTTCTGTCCCTGTACTACCCTTGCGTGGTGAACTTGAGAAGTTTTTTGTTGTCGAAGCTCCCCATTCCTTCGAAAGCTAGGCGGCGTCGACTTCTCGCAACGGGCAGTCGTGCAGAGCAGAGCCGATCAGGACTTGAACCAACGGCTCCGAAAAGAAGTCACGCAACCAACGCTTACAAGCTCGGAGATGGTGTCAGTGATGATCCGCAGAAAGTCGTTGCCTGCCTGTTGGATACGACGCTTGTGTGTTGCATGGAGAGCTCCTGCTCGGCGCAGGATCAGTCACGCATGAATGATTTGGCTACGTTCTCACAGCATCAGTCAAAGTCAACAGCGAGCAGTAGCCCTGGCAGTGGCAATTGCTCCCAATCGGAGGTGCGTCCCTCACTTCCTGTCAACGTGGATCCTCTTGTTCGTCTCTTACTCTACCACACTGCGATATTTTCTACGTTTGTATGCCGAAAGCTATCATTTTGGGCTTTTAATGACCTAGTTCTAAGATTGTTGATTTCGTTATCTGGCGACTTTTTACCAAGAGGTACAGAAGTGTTCATAGGCCATTGCATTTGCTATGTCACGGATTCCAAAGGGCGTCAATGCCACGACAGATGCACCTGGACCTAGGCGCTGTGGGCGTCATCCCTGGAATTATATCTCATCACCCAAATGATCACGTCAACACCCTCAAAAGCTCCGGCTGGACAGGCCTACTTAATCTGCTGGGGAAGGAGGCAGAACGAATTATGTTGGATCTGTTACTGGACAACGACATCTTTGTACCTGTAGTGACTGGGTCAGGCAACTATTACCAGCTTAGTGGTGAGTATTCAAGCATCACCGCTACCCGGTCACACTAGGCTGACAATACCCTCAAAGGGGTTCCCTTATCCGAGCGTCAGATACTTGAGAAGCCCTCTATGACCCCACAAAACAATCTAAAGAGTCCCTCAAACTCTGGAACTGCAGCATGTACCTTATCCAAGCAAGGCTCGGCAAGGACGAATTTACATTCACCTGGAAACATCACATTTGTTCGCAGCCGGATGTTGTATGCTCGCGGAGCGCTGAATGCGAAGGGAGATGTCAGGTTCGGGCTCCGTCACATTCGTAGGGTCGTCCTGTCCGCATGATCAGGCCTTGGCTCATGAATATGGTAGATGTTTTCAATCGGTTTCCGGACTTTAAGAACTCGGAACATACGGTGCACATCCTGATGTACATTTTTCCGCGACAATTTGGTTTACACAATGCTTTCACGTGTAAGATAGACCCGAAAGAGACCGTACAACCTTTCAAAGATTACACCCTGCGGGAGCAAGAGATAGCTCACTTTAGAGCTCGAGGACGGTCGAAAAGAATCACCAAAGGTTCCACAACTCGAAACCGCGAGGAACATGTACCGAGAAGGCTACGAGGAATGGTGCAAGAGTTGGTAAGCAAGATGCAGAAGCTCCATGGCCGGTGCGCATACACAGAGCTCCTGAGGTACTACTGCCCAAATCTGGTAATCTACGCCCTGTATGTCCTCTGCTTAACCCTGCTGAGCCACTTGGCAGTTGTGCAAGGTTCCCTTGGGCCGGTCGGCGTTGGTGAACGCTTCTCAAAACTCGCTGGGCAGTCAGTCCACGCAGTTGAACACGCAGGTAATCTTCAGTACCCGCCCCCAGTCGAGTGAAGTCATTAGAGCATCAGCCCACTCTTCGGCATCGACTCGAAAGCAATCGATCATGGATTTCGCAACCCCTGTAGCGGACGTGTCTGCCTTTTGCCAGGCCGTCCTTGCTAATGTCGTGCCGGATAAGTTTTGGGGTTCTGCTCAAGACCATAACAGGGAATCAGTGATGCGAAACGTAGATCGCTTTGTCACAATGCGAAGGTTCGAATGCCTATCCCTACACGAGGTTATCCAAGGCATCAAGGTAAATAAAAGAGTCAATGACCATTACCAGCACTGTCTTAACTGACGGCATAACAGATACGCAGTGTCCCGTGGCTGATACCACCGAACATGAGGTCCGATGCCGCGTTGTCCCAGTCCGACTTCTCCAAACGTACGGAAATCTTGTCTGAGTTCATTTACTATATCTTCGACTCGTTGGTGATACCATTGATACGCTCAAATTTCCATGTAACGGAGTCGAGCCTCCATCGCAACCGCCTCTTCTTCTTCCGGCACGACGTCTGGCGGTCTCTATCAGAGCCATCGTTATCGGCGATGAAACTTTCCATGTTCGAAGAAATGAAGATGGAGAGGGCAAGAAGTATACTGGATGCAAGAGCCCTCGGGTTCAGCCAGGTCCGACTGTTGCCCAAAGAGACGGGTGTCCGCCCTATCATGAACCTCCGACGAAGGGTATTGAAGGCGCACAATGGCAGAGTGATGTTGGGACGAAGTGTCAACTCCGTCATGGCTCCTGTTTTCAATATGCTGAGCTACGAAAAAGTCAAGCAACCAGATAAGTTGAGCTCTGCCCTCTTTTGCGTCGGCGACATGTATCCCAAGATTAAAGCATTTAAGCAACGTCTTCGACACAACTGCTTATCAGAAAAAGCACTCTACTTTGCTAAGGTCGACGTCCAGTCATGCTTCGACACTATACCGCAGCGCTGTGTCTTGGAGATCATTGAGAAGCTCGTCTCAGAAGACGAATATAGCATAGCACGCCATTCGGAAATCAAAGCACCCAATCCCCGCAGGTATAAAGCCGGTGTCGGCCCGCCAGCCAAACCAACACGAAAGTTCATCGCCAAGGCTGGACCAACGCATGATCTCTCCGTGTTCGAGCATACTGTCAACAACGAATTAGCCAGAAGAAAGAAGAACACCGTCTTTGTGGATTCGGTGGTGCGGAACGTCCAAAACAAGGATGACTTGCTTGATCTGCTCGAAGAGCATGTTGAGGGGAACATTGTCAAGATAGGCAAGAGATTCTACCGGCAAAAGCAAGGAATCCCGCAGGGTTCGGTCATAAGTACTCTGCTTTGCAGCTTCTTCTACGGAGAATTAGAGAGAGAATGGCTCGACTTCCTCACGGACGGCGAGAGCCTCTTATTGAGATTGATCGATGACTTCCTTTTGATTACTACAAGGAAAGAGCATGCTCAAAGCTTCCTTCAGATCATGCACAACGGAGTAGAGAAGTATGGTGTCGGTGTCAATCGGGAGAAAAGTCTGGTCAACTTTGAAACGATTGTCAACGGGACACGGGTGCCTAGGCTGGTAGGCACGACGAGGTTTCCTTACTGCGGGAACTTGATCGACACAAGGAGTCTGGAGATCACCAAGGACAGGGAGCAGAAGCGACAAACGGGTACGAATAACCTGTTCGGGATTTAACCGCACCTGTACTGATCCACGCAGCAATTTCCGACTCGCTCACGGTGGAACTCTCGAGAGTGCCAGGCAAGACTTTCCATCGCAAAGTGTTAGAGTAAGGCTTGAGAAAACTGCCTACTACTGTATGAAGGACTGATTCATGTTCCGAGCAGCTCCTTCAAGATCCAAGCGCATGCCATGTTCCTTGACACATCTTTCAACTCCCTCAACACGGTGCTATGCAACATATACCAGAACTTCCTCGTGACAGCTACACGGTTCTACCATTATCTGAAGTGTCTACCGTCCGGTAGACAACCTAAGACCTCGCTGCTGATGGGTATGCTTTTTCCAAGACAACTCGAATTCATTACTTCTTCACGATATGTATCTCACAAGCTTGACGACCAACAGAGACCTTTTCAGACCTCGTAGACCTGGCTTTCAACCTCACCAAAAGTAAACAACGATCATCAGCCGTGCAAGCTTACCAATGCACCGTCAGCAGACAGCAGATCAAGTGGTAAGTGTCAATTTCCGCACCCAGACATACTCGGCCATGGGCTAGATAGCTCTCAATGGTTTATGCCGGCTGACACGGCGCACCCAGGCTGGCATCGATGGCCTTCCGCCACGTGCTGGGCAGGAAGCAAAGTAGGTATCGGGAAGTCAACTCTCTCCTCGACGGACTGATCGAAACGAGTCAAGCGAAGGGCACAGTCGAAAGGACGAGGATGAACAGGGTCGTCAGGGAAGGCAACCGGATGTTTCAAGGCTTCAGATTCTGACTTGGGGATCTGGAGACAAGTCCTTAGGTCGAAATCGCTCCTGGTAATTGAGCATAAGTTATCTTTTAAAATCGTCGCTTGTTTCACAAAGCCAGACCTGGCGGCGTGCATATGGCTTGCATTACGCTCGTTGTAGCCGCTAACAATCAGCCGCTGATGTGTAACAATGATCTCAGCCTCATGCAAGAGAGTTCGAAATTGAGATTCTCGATATTCTCTTCGTTGCACCTTTATCTTTGCTCAAACACTGCGTGCTGACGGCCGAAGCCATAGCATGAAGTAACTTCTGGAGTATACGAGTATGCTCAAACAATCGTAAAGTATCAACATCCAATCAGTGCCGCTTGACCTCGTGTTTGTGTTGACATTGGTGTGCGATATTCGAACCGGTATCGTCTCAAGATTGACGACGCCATCCGCATTCGGTTACGCGCCCGGTCTCTGCTCTGTTTCTGCTGGTGCTGGTTGCTGCTTGCCGTTGCTGACCGCATACCCCTGAAAACAAGATCCTAATCAGTTGTACTCTAGACCTCCCAGACTCCCCACCATTTTCCGTCTCTGCACCTGCCCGTGGGAATCTCACGATCTACGATCAGCCACTTCCCATGTGCATCAATATCCACCAAAAACTCCGAAACGAAAAACTCCTCCATTCAAGTCAACATATGTTTGACTGACATCCTTATGAACCATGCCATTCGTTAACAATGCCGGGGCACGATAGAAAATAGGACACTCGTTTGCGAATATATACATACACAACAACACCCAATCATTACATAGCCACAAGCCTGTCGATTGATTTTGCACGATCGCGAGTCGCAATTGCGACACCAGACTGACCTACGGAGGAATTTTTGAGATGAAATGACGACTTTCGCGCCTACCGTTCCAGGCTCCCCTCCGGATCTGACCGGCTCCAAGTCTTCCAAATCCTCCTCGTTGCACTCCTCCTCTCTGCCCTCGAACCCGGACGGTGCCCTTACCGACATATCACACTTCGAGGATATCGGTCTTGACGACGACCACCGTGCGCTTTCCCATCAGGACATTTACGGTTATGGCATTCCGAAACGCCCGCCACCGCATACAAGGAACGGGGCTGGAGCGGGCAAGAGTGCGGGTACGATCATGACAACGAGGGACTTGACTTCCGTGAATTCCAAGAGACCGGGCTTCCCCAGCTTGCAGGGCCAGGTGATGGGCGCATTGAATCAGAATGCCTTACAACATTCACTTGGTTTGCCGGTTGGAGGCGGAGTGAAGAGGCACCCGACAAGTCCGTCGGCGCTGTCCCTTGGGATGAGCCCTCTGGCGAGGGATCGGTCGCGGTCGCCCTCGCCGGCGCATACGCAGGCGCGGCCCACTTCTCCCAGGTCGATGCCACGAGGGTCACCGCTCATGCGGCAAGGGTCGAGTCCGGTTCACAGGCCGCCGAGTCGGCGCGGCTCTTGGCAGCCAAGTCGCAAGTCGATCAAGGAACTCGAAGAGGAATACCACGACTCGGATGAAGACTTACCGGATGATGCGAGCTTGTGGAACGTGCCGGTCTCGCCAAGACCGCCGCAAGAAAGGACCATTTCTGCGACTGCTTCTGCGAACGCTTCTGCGAGCAACAGCCCGGAGCGGTACCCTAAGAGCCCTCTAGGGCAAGCCATGGATGCGGGCATGTCCTCCGTTCATCCGCCTGCTTCGGCTCCAGCGCGCTCAGATACGATGTCCGGTCACCGCGGCTCCCTACCTGTGTCGCCCTTCGAACCTAGAGTTATACAAGGCAATTCGGTGACTTCACAAGCCGATCTTCCAGCTTTTGCGAAGTTTCGAGCCAAGTCGTGGACAGCTGCCATTTCCGAGCTCTCCGACGAAGCTAAGTCTCTGACCGATGCGTTGGAAGCTTATGCCTCGGTCAACGAGCAGCGGCGGGAAGCTCAGGTACAATCAGGGACGTTTACTGAAACCCGGCCGAGTTTGGAGAAGATGCAGCGTTCGCGGACGTCGGTGGTGGAGTTGCCACCGTTACGCAAGAACAACGTGATGATCGATCCTTTACCGATCAGTAGGGAGAAGGAGAAGGTGCTCAGTCGGACGAGACCAAGTTGGTTGCCACCAAAGAGCCAGAAAGAAGAGAGGAAGCATCTCAAAGAGTATCAGCGCATGATGGCCGTAGCGCAAGAGAACGGTAGGGTTCCTCATGACATGTCCATTCACCCCATGACCGTCTTGATAACCTTTGCTGACTACTATGCGCCCGTAGAAAAGAAGAAGGCTGCCAGAGTGACCGAGCTGCAATGCGCGCGCGATGACACCAAAGCCTCGCTGCTACGCATCTGGGATGAACACGTCCTACCCAACTGGGAGCATACCATCCGTCAACCGCGAACCCGTGAACTATGGTGGCGCGGGATCGCGCCCAAGTCACGGGGCCAGGTGTGGCAGAGAGCCGTTGGCAACGATTTGGCGTTGACGGAGGAAAGCTACAGGAAGGCGTTGCGGCGAGCAAAGGAGGTGGACGTCGAAGTCACGGAAGGCAACACCAACAACGAGCGGGAGAAGCAGTGGTTCAAGGCCATACGAAGGGACATCCAGCACACCTTTCCCGAGCTGAAGATCTTCCAGCCCGGTGGACCCTTGAGCGAAGACCTGGTGGACGTGCTCATGGCCTATTCGATGTATCGCAGCGACGTGGGCTACAGCCACGGTACACATGTAAGCATTACGATCTCCTCAACTCTGACGTCCTATCTCTACCAACAGTCTGCTGACCACCCTCCCCAGCTCATCGCCGCCCTCCTCCTCCTCACCCTCCCCACGCCCGCCACCGCCTTCCGCACCCTCGCCAACACCCTCAACCGGCCCCTGCCCCTCGCCTTCTTCGTGCACGACCCCGGCGCCATGCACAAATCCTACACCCTCACCACCAACATCCTCGCGCTCAAACTGCCCCGTCTCCACCACCATCTCTTCCACACCCTGCACCTGACGGAGTCCGAGCTCTTCGAGCAGATGTTCCAGACCCTCTTCACCTGCGGCCTGGAGATCGACGTGCTGAGTCGGGTGTGGGACGTCCTCGTCTTCGAAGGCGACACCGTCTGCATCCGCGCTGCTGTTGCGGTGCTGAGCTCGCTCGAGGGCAAGCTTTATGGCGCGAGGGAGGACGTGTTGAGGCTGTTGAGGGGGAGGTGGGATGTGGGGCCGGAAGACGCGTTCATGGTGGGTGTCAGGTCGGCGGGGAAGGAGGATCGGAAGAACCGGGTGGGGAAGAGGTAGCGTCCTGGCCGGACGGATGGGTGTACATTTGGTGGGATTGTACAAGTAGGGAAGCTGTGACCGTGTTGAGGATAAGGGGCTTTCTCAATGCTTGTCGTTAACGCTAAGACCAGCGGGCGGGTTTCTGTCGTTGGGGGCCTTCTGTTTTCTGGATAGGATAGGTAGTCTTGCTCGCAGCGTCGTTTGTGTGAGGACCTAACCCTCAGGAGGCCGGGCATGTTATGATTACGGGTTATGATGGGGATCGCTGTATCGATTGTTGCCAAGGTCGTTGGCTTTTGGACGGGGTTGGCCCATGGTGTACAGTACAATGGCTTAGAAGCACCTCCTTGTAGAGTCCGTTCCCGAATCCATCAGCGTGCCGAAACAATAAGGTTGTCTAAACTGTCCGTTACTCCCAGTCACCCGAGTTTGCGTCCTGTCGGAGTACGGACAGCTACCCTGTCTGATTTTTGGTGCCGGTAGGTTGCTATGGTCATATCTCCCATGCTGCATGTGGGGATGTGAGTTTACTCAAACCTCCCCATATACGTCTCTGCGTAGACTCTGAAACGGCCACCTTTAGAAGTCTGGTTAGACTGAAACCCAGACGGTCCTGTGTGTATGGGCGGCGCGAATCTGGGGCATGGGTTGGGCATGAGCTTGAGTGTGAACTTGGGCGTGGACTCGGGGGGTGTGTATAGGTGTGAGTATGGAGTATAGGCGGGAGGTCAGGTAGGAGTTTAGGTAAGGGCTTACCCGTATGTGTAGGTAAAACTTTGGGGTGGGGGTTCAGGTGTGTATTTACACATCGGTGGCAGGTGGAGGGGAGAATACGAGAAGGTAGCAAAACTGAGCCGAATTTCTATATGCCTGTAGAGGAGGCAACAGTACTCTACGAGTAGATCACTTTTCGGAGATCTTTGTGACCTAGTTGGGTATCTATGGTATGTTTATGCCCGTGATTCGGGTAGACTACAAATCTATACATGTAGACTCTAGATCCACTGATCATAGACCAGCCTAGTCAGACAGTAGTTTCAGACTTTCAGGTCTAAGTTCACACCCAAACTTAGACCTGAGCCTACAATGCCTAAACTCACACCTAACTCAGTCCTCACCTAACCCACGTTTGTATGAAAGCATTATAGAGTTTCTACACGGCTTCTTAGGGGGTTAGACTTGGAAACAACAATGTTAATACTAATGTATAACTCACTTCTCTGTGAGTCAACTGGCTTCACCGTCCTTCCTATTTCTGAGGTTGAGAAGTCCTGTTGATTTGAACTTTATGTAGAGTTACACGTCAAAAGTCTACGCGAATGGCCTCTTTTCCACCAAAACTCACTGATATCACAGCTATAGAACTCAGAACTCTAGACAGTCAAAATTTCTGAAACTTCAGGATGTTTTAGACTTTTACTTTATCAAGACTTTCATCAGTTCAGAATTTATAGATTAATTGTGGTGTTCTGTTATACACAGTGTGAACTCAATGAATGAGAAAAACATTCAAATTTGTATGTAATTTCAACAGTTTTTGAGTATATGCGACAATGCAGTAATGTTACCCACCATTCTACTTATAAATAATATGATATTTTTATATGCACTCAGAGACCTTATAAAAATCTTTTTAGATTCTCAAAGATCAGAAATTTATCAATATGTTGTGTTATTTATTTCATAGATGGAACATGTTGAGTTTTGGTGTGAAATGGGTCATTTGCGTAGACTTTTGACGTAGAACTGTAAGTCGATTGTGTCCGGGGGTTCAGGCACGTATTTAGGCGTATTGTAAGATCAGATGTGGATTTAGGCATGAAAGCCTGGTATCTCTATTCAATTCGGGGTGGTCCATGACGGGTAAGTCTGCGGAACAGGGATTCTGCATAGGCTTAAGATGATTTGGGGCGATATTGCTGAGTCGTAAACAAGGAGATGAACCTGAGGTTTTACTGTCATGGGGGAGAACATGTTACTCCGCCTTTTTTCAGAGTGATGTTGGATGGCATTCTCACTCGCGAGAATTCATCAATCGATTGTTTCCTACCTACCTTGCCCTTTCTTCGCTGATTGGAAGATTTAATAGTCACCATCTCCCTTACGGTAGTACCTACTATGCCGTACTCAACTTCTTGCCGTTTCTCCGTAGATCAATTCCCAGACAACCTACTAGCTATGGCGAATTAGCTACAACCATAGGTCTACCGGGAACTTGGGACAGTGGCACGATTAGGTTTTACGCAGTTCTTCCAGGCAATGATTCCGCAACTCCAAGGGCTTTCAATGATATGATGTTATTGAAAACATAAAAAAGTCCGCTTCTACAGCCAGCATTTATGCTCCTCATGCTTCACTCTTCTCCTCATGGTAAGCATCCCAGCAGTCTTCAAAGGTCTGACCTAGGTCTTGCGACAAGCGGGTTCCCCGGAAGAGTCATATCTTGCCAATTGAGATAGTAGTCCCTGGAGATATACCCTTGGTACTGCCCCGGCGCGAACACTATGACGGCCAAGTTGAGATGTCGACCTGGCAATTGGATTGAGCAGTGTCCACCATACCGACTAGAATTCTGTGACGAATTTAGAGAACTGGACGCTTACCTGCTCGCTGGAGTCCTCCCCACCTCTTGCCCTGTGGCGGACCTGTGACACAGTAGTGGTCTACCTCTTCAACGGCCGCTCTGACTTGATCGAAGCTTGCGATGTCCGATGGTTCAACGGGAATGTTATCGACGAGCCAGCCAAAACGACTCTCCTTGACCCATCTCATCGTTGAGACCAGGATAGCACAATTCTCTGGAGGGTAATATTGGTTAGCTCTTGAAGTCAGGCCCATAATCAGATAATGCTGCTATTTTACGAACCAAATTTGAAAACCCGAGGCAGGGCTTCATTGATGAAACTAGGAGGATGGGCTGAGATTCCATTCCAAAAGTGACGGTTGATGGCATTTGCCCGATTGTCCTCTGTTGTCATCCATTTGACGGCTGTGTTGCAGTCGGCGATGCTGGGACAGCCGAAGATGGAGCCACATACTCTTTGGGTTGGATTGTCCAACCAACGCGTACGTTTGTCCAGTACATTCGGCGATGAGCCCGACAGCCAGGGTGTTTCGACTGGAGAGGCCGAGGTGGTTGTCTGGAAAGAGAGGATAAGAAACAAGCAATGCTTCTAAACAACGACGACAAGTACAGAAGAAGCAACTTGATGTCTCAGCTGTGCC
Organism: Acarospora socialis; assembly: GCA_025617375.2. Classification (NCBI taxonomy): domain Eukaryota; kingdom Fungi; phylum Ascomycota; class Lecanoromycetes; order Acarosporales; family Acarosporaceae; genus Acarospora; species Acarospora socialis. Next base: position 2,167,768 of record JAMYGW020000005.1, on the reverse strand, counting down.
AGTGAGCTTTATGATACTTTTCATATAGTTACGTGGCCAAGGCAGCATTGATGAACTCTCTGAGCAGCCCATTGTAGCTTATCTGCTTGATGCGAAAATCCTACATGAGACATGAACACAGCAACCCATGAGATTTGATCTTGAAGCATCACTGAATAAAAGGTGCGCGTCTCCTGAAACTCTGGCGACCTGACAAAATAGATATCGCAGCCTGTGTGTCAATAAGCCGATGAAACACACGATGGAGGTGCAGTGAAGTGCTCCGTAAACCAAGAAGCACATTCGCTTGCACTGGCATGTCTCCGAAACCGGTCAACATTCAGGGGATTCGTATGACCTGAAATAAGCGATAGCAATGCAACTCATTGGCACTCGTAGACGCTCCTGAAGAAAGGAAGGATAAGATCAAACTATATGGGTACAGGTTGCAAAGAGAAAGGCCAAGGCCTGTGCATAATATTGGTCAAAGCGAGCCACATGCCGACCACCTGAGTGATTCGAGTGGCGGTTTGCGAATCTGGTGCTACAGAGTCGAGAAATCGGAAGGGAGAGGCGGTTGAGTTGAAGAAGAAGGGGAACCGGGCGGCAGGGCATATGGTTGATGTTTGGAGGGAGAGAGTTGTAGGGTTGTGGCGGTGCGAGTGGAGTGCTGGGCAGAGGGTTGTAGGGTGGGGTGTTGTTATGCTGGGATATGGATGCTTGAAAACACCTCAAACAGCCTGAACCAAATTTTTGAAATAACTCCACCAAAACAGCCCATATTAAGCCCAAAATCAAGCCTGTAACTCAGCTCATCACTCTCTATCTTTTGATATAGATCATGATGTCTGAATTCTCATGATCAACTATAGAAGTGAAATTCTCATCATTGTTGAAACACATCACTCAAATCAAATACAAAGCAATTCAACTTCAGACCTTCACAACAGAAAATGTGAAGAATGACAAGATCAAGAAGACTTTACAATGAAACTACATTGAGTTCTTTGTTCAGTCTGTTCAGATTCTTGCAGAATGCATTCTTTTGCAGCTTAAAACAGCTCAAATTGCAGCTGATCTCTGTAACATCCTAACCTGAGCTTTCTCAGGTATGTAGAGCTAAGAGTTTATGCTTATTGATATAACAGCTGGTCTGAAACAGTTCTGATCTTTAACTCTTAGATAGTTACTTAAGTTGAACACAATTGTTTTCATAAGAAAAACAACTCTACTATATAGTGTGAGCTCAACACTCTAGTGTTGAGCACCCTTGATGTCTTGACATCTCAATGTCAAGAAATCAAGTTCTCAGCTCATCTGCTCACTGTTGGGTCATTGTGCTGTTATATGACTGTTGTTTAACATTCTCTGAATATACATTCTTCATGTGTATGCATCAGTCTGTTCTAGCTCATTCTGACTTGATCATAACATTATTCTTTTCTTCTCAGACACTAGTTCTCTAGAATCTATATAAGTGAGAGTATTCACATTGTTCATCATTAGCAATGATGCTTTCTAAAAATTTCAATCATTTAAGAATTACAAAGAAAATTCAACTCAGTGATAGTCTCATCACATTTTCTTGTGAGTTTTATACTGTCTGCAGTCTCAATTGCTTTGTCATGATCAGTGAAAGATCAAAATGTAATAAATATACTTGTTGCAGTCATCTGTGTGTTGCAGTTTTGTGAAAGTCTCTTAATAAAATTTGTATTTCACTTCAAAAGAAAATAAATGATGCAAATATGATTTTTGATGTTCTTACTGTCAAGATGATGCATTTTCAAAAGACATTGAATCAAATGAATTGCTGTGCTTCACAAAAGATCAACTGTCTTGCTGCTGAACTTGATAGTGATAATGATGAGATTGAGAATGAAGATTTTTAAACAATATTATAATTTGTGAACTCAATATTGTCATTCTTCTGAACTAGTATCAACTTCTTTTTTTAAAACATTGAAGCATTCTCACACAGTTCTTGAAATTTTCTTTGAGTTCTCAGATATTTTCTGAGATATTGTAATCTTTTCATTTTACAAAATAATGAACTTTCTCATTAATCATTCTTCTTTTTAAAATATTCTCAACTTTATATTCTTCATTGAGTTCAACAGATGTTTCAATGATTTAAAGTAATATGAACTGATTGCAGTGCTGTAACATGAATGCATGAAATACTGAGTGTATTCTCATTTTCTTGAGTAAGTTTAGCTCATAGCTTATTTTCTTGATGTTTCATATGATCTTGAATGATTCAATGTTCTTGTTTTTCAGCTTCTTGCTTTTTTCTTTGATTCATATGTTGTTTATTTTTAAATATATTTTTTCTTCTTCTTCAAATAATTTTGTCTTTGTCATTTGTTCTGTCTGCTGTTCAATTCATTTCATTAAATCTTGATGCAGTTTCTTCATCTAAACAATATTTAAAATCACTTTCTGACTTCTTAATCTGTGTCTTCTGAAATCTTGTTATATCTTTAAGTTGTAATTATAATTTACATAGAAAGATGTCTTTTCTGTGATCTTATTTTTAGTGTTGTTGTATGCAAACTGTGCTGTCAATAACAGTCATATTTAGTCATCTTAACTCTTATTAATGTAGTGTCTCAAGTATGTTTTTATCATCTGATTCATTCATTTGCTTTATCTGTTTATCTGTAAATAATATGTTATCAATATTTTGTGTTTTATTCTGAGTTCTGCTGTAAGTGTTTTTCAAAACTTGCTTGTAAACAGCTTATCTCTGTTGATGATAAATTCTTTTGATAGTTTATAATTGTTAATTAATTTTCACAGTATGATGTACATCAGTACTGATGCTGTCACAGTTTCTTTGAATGAAATGAACATTATATATTTGATCAATTTGTTCACTATTGAATCTTTTGAAAGATAAAAGAATACTTGTGCTATACTGCTGATTAACTGTCTATCTAGTGAAATATACATCATTGACTTGACAGTGATCAACATGAATTGTAAAGATTAATTATTCACATACTCTGTCACACAAACTATATGAATAATGAGCAACTTTTGATGCTAGTCTCAACTAAGATTATGAAAGCAGCTAGAACACTGCATTTCTCAATACTTTCACTTGATGATGCTGCATCTATTGACTCTCACTAACAATAAGTCTCAGTTGTTCAATAAAGTACTTAAAGATTCATTTAGATAAGAGCTTAATTAGTTCATCAGTTATTATGTCTTGACTGAACACAAAGTTTACATCAATCTGATTTTGCTTATGCAGATTATGAATATGATGATAAACAATGTTAATATGCTTTAATTACTCATGCACATGTACATTCTTAATCAGAGTCAAGACAGTCTGATTGTCTCTTTTAAGCTGAAGAAATGAGACTACTTGATGAGCTTCATTCTTCTTGATGTTCACACAGTATGAATTGTCTTCAAGATACTTGTTCATATTTATGTCTTGCAGCATTTGTGTAAGTCAGACTTCAGTCTTTATACACATTGATATAATCATGTATTCAGTTTCTGTAATTGAGATGACAACAGATTTTTGCTTTTGACTTGTTCATGACACTGATTTGTCTTTAAGTATATACATATGTTTTAGAATTGACTTTTGATCTTGTTTGTCTGATGCATAATTGAAGTCAAAGTATTTAAGCATGACTTGACTCTCACTGAGTTCATACACAATGTCAAGATTGATAATTAATCTCACATATTGCAACAGTTTTTTAAACACATATTTATGATGTTCTGCAAAATCATTAAAATACTGACTTAATTGATCTAGAGTAAAGATGATGTTTGATTAAATATGAATCATTGTGTACATCAGACTTTCAATTGCATGTTGATACTGTCTTTAATCTATTCTTTGATCAGCTGAGTTGATGAGATGAAAAGCATCATATTCATTAAGTAAGATTGTTGTGATCTTATGCTTATCAAACTGCATATGAAGATTTTTCAACATCTTATTTACATAATGAGTCTAATTTAAATGTAGAGTTCTTCTCTTGCAGTTATGTGTGACTTATATATCAAGAATTTTCTGTGTCTTCTTCAAGTTCTTAACTTTGAACATCTTCATAAGAACTTTCTTAAATCAAAGAATGTGTATCAAACTTACTGAGACTACAATCATATTATTTACATAGAGAAGCAGCATGATTCTTTTGATGCTGTTGATGAGAAAACATGAGTTAATATTGCTTTAATGAAAGTTTAACTTGCACAGATCAGTGACACATTATTTATGTTAATTTTATGCAGTTTGCTTCAGATCATAAAGACTATGCAATATACACAGTACACAGTTAAATATAATTTGAACTTCAGAAGAAGCTGTTATGTAAATGATCTTCTTAAGAAAGAATTTTGTGAAGATGTTGTTGATGTTTACTTGATGATATTCAAGATTTTTAAGAACAATGATAACAAGAAAGATTCAAAGAGTATTGAACTTGACTGTAGATGCAAAGATGTTTTCATAATCAATGTTATACATTTGTGAGAAATCTCTCATCATAACTCTTGTCTTAAACTTGTTCAGAAATTCATCAGTGTTCAACTTAAGTTTGAACATTTATTTGCTGATCATTATGTTTGCATTCTTTGATGACACAATTTCTTTTTATGTTCTGTTGACTGTCAGAGTCATTAACTCTGTATAAATAACATTTTTTTACATTTCTTTTCAGACTGAGTCTCTCACTACTTTAACATAGATAATAAATGTGAAAATATCAGATCTGATGTTCTCAGTGTCTTTTTTATTATCTGTGATGAATGTTATAAGTGTCAGCATAGTTCATAATATCTTGATCATGAGCTTATTGAAGTCTTTATTGTTGCTATTTCATTTTCTTTTTGAAATCTCAACACACAAGAATGTCTTAACTTTCTCAGTTAAAATATTCAGTGCTTTGCTGACAGAAACTTTAATATGTAAAAACTACTTAATCTCACTCTATTCACTTGTCTGTAATCTGTTTAAATTAACTGTGATTGATCTATTCATCATATGAATATCTGATGAAAATGTGTCAAGATTGTTTGCAATTAACTTAAACTCTTTTTTATTGTCTAAACTCATGAATCTGAATCTGTGAGTTTGCTCAGAAACAATAAACAGAGTTGTAAATACTGTGATATCTGTGATGACTGCATTCTTTTATAATTATTTAACTGACTTTTGTTCAGACAGAATGTTCAGCATTTATCTTTGCAGTTTAAGATCAACACTGTTTTTCTTTTCATTCTCAGCAAACTTTACAGCATAACTCTTAATGATTCACTTAAGATCTGAAACTCAAAGCAGATACTGCTTTGTGATTTTATCTGTATAGTTTATTGTAACATTTTAACCTGAGCTTTCTCAGATATGTAGAGCTAAGAGTTTGTGCTTATTAATATAATGACTGATCTGAAATAGTTCTGATCTTTAACTCTTAGATAGTTATTTAAGTTGAACATGATTGTTTTCATAAGAGAAATGACTCTACTATATAGTGAGTTTGCTTGCTGATCTCATTGTCAAGCTTATTGAGACAGCTTATTCATGCAACTCATCAAGCTTGCTTGTCAAGCTCATCATTGAGCATGTTGAGATGTCACATGACTGCTGTTTAAATATTTTCTGAATATATGCTCTTCACATGTATGCATCAATCTTCTTCAAGTTCATTTCAACTTGATCATAACACTATTTTTTTCTTCTCAGGTGCTAGTACTCTAGAGTTTATATAAATGAGAATGTTCACATTGTTTGTCATCAGCAATGATGCTTTCTAAAAATTCAAATTGTTTAAGAATTACAAAGAAAATTCAGATCAGTGATGTGCATGCTCTGTTTTCTTGTGACTATTGTGTTTGTTGCAGCATCAATTGTTTTGTAATGAAATCTCAATCAAAATACAATAAGTATACTCATCATGATCATCTGTGTGTCAATATATTGTGAAAGTTTCTTAATAGAACTCATTTTTTGCTTCAAAAGAAAATAAGTAAAGCAAACAGTGAACTGACAGTCAAGCACATTGAGCTTGCTGCACTTTTCTCAAAAGTTGTACATCTTTAGAAAACACTGAATCAAATAAATCATCATGCTTCACAGAAGACTGACTGTCTTGTTGCTGAACTTGATAGTGATAATGATGAGATTGAGAATGAAGATTCTCAATCAATATTGTAATTTGTTGACTCAATATCATCATTCTTTTGAACTAACATCAACTTCTTTTCTCAAAACATTGAAGTGTTCTTACACAGTTCTTGAGATTCTTCTTGAGTTCTCAGATATTTTCTGAGATGTTATAATTTTTTCATTTTATGAGATAATGAACTTTCTCACTAATAATTTTCTTTTCTAAAATGTTCTTAACTTCATATTTTTCTTTGAGTTTGACAAATATTTTAATAATTTAAAGTAATATGAACTGATCACAATGCTGTAACATGAATGCATAAAATATTGAATATATTCTCATCTTCTTAAGTAAGTTTAACTTGTAACTTAATTCTTTGATGTTTCACATGATCTTAAATGATTCAATGCTTTTGTTTCTCAGCTTCTTGCTTTTTTCTTTGATTTGTATGTTGTCTGTTCTCAGATATATCTTTTTTTCTTCTTGAAATGATTTTGTTTTTATTATTCATTCTGTCTGCTGTTTAATTCATTTTGTTAAATCTTGATGTAGTTTCTTCATCTGAGTGATATTCAGAATTGTTTTTTGACTTTGTGATTCATATTCTTTGAGATCTCATCATATCTCTGAATTGTAGTCATAGTTCATATAGAAAGATGTTTTTTTTGTGATTTTGTTTCTTGCATTATTGTATGCAAACTGTGTCATTGATAACAGTCATACTCAATTGTCTTGACTTTTACTGACATAGTGTCTCAAGTATGTTTTTACTGTTTAATTCATTCATTTACTCTGTCTGTTTGTCTGTGAATAATATGTCATCAACATTTTGTGTTTTATCTTGAGTTCTGTCATGAGCATTTTTCAAAACTTGCTCATAAATAACTTGTCTCTATCAGTGATAAACTTCTTTAATAGTTCATAATTGCTAATCAGTTTCTGCAGTATGATATATGTCAATATTGATGCTGTTGCAGTTTCTTTGAATGAAATAAACATTGTGTACTTAATTAATCTATTCACTATGATCAATATACTGTTAAATCTTACTTTTCATGCTGAGTTCTTTGACAGTAATAGTTTTGTAATGAAGTTCATGATAACTGACTTTCATGATGCATTCAGTGCATTTAGTTATATTACTTCATTATATTGTTTATCTTAACTGATCTTGTTTCTTTGACATGAGTCACACACAGTAATCATTTTGATGACTTAATTTCTAAAATTGTTAATATTGCATCTTCTTTGCACTAGATTCTCAGTGCACTTGATTTTTAGCTGTTCATCAACTTTGCTGTAGTGACACATTTTAATGAGTTCTTTGTTCATCAAGAAAGCTTACTTCATCTTGTACATTGCTGCTAAATTCTTCATGAGAACTTCTCTGTTGTCTTTGCTTAAAATTTTGATGTGTATTGTCTGTATATTTTCATGATTAAATTATTTACTCAAGACATCTGCTTCATCATTCTCATTATTTTTCTTGTAATGAATCTGAAATTCATAATCTGTCAACTGCTTCACTCAACAAATCTGTCATTGATTGAGTTGCTTTGTTGTTGCAAAGTTTCTCAGATTCTTGTGATCTGTATAGATCTGAATTGACTTGTTCATTTTTGTGAAATAAGATCTTCAGTCTTGTAGTGCTTTCACTATTGCAAGAAGTTTCTTGTCATGAATCTCATATTTTTTCTTGAGTTCTGATAGTTTTCTAAATTGATATGTTATGAGTTTTTGTTGTTTATCTTCAATCTAATATAAATATGCTTTTACTGTGAAATCTGAAGCATCAGTTTTCAGTGTTTTCTTGCATGCTGAGTTGAGTATTCTCAGATGTGCTGTTCTGCTAAGACTTTTCTTTAATATGTGAAATACATTCTTTTGTTCTTGATCTCAGTGTTATTCTTTGCTTTTGTGTGTCAAATGCATTAGTGATTTCACAATTCTTGCATAACTTAATACAAACTTTCAATAATAGTTCATCAATTCTAGAAAGATCTGCACTTTCTTGATTCATTTTGATGTTAATCAGTTTCTAACTGCTTCTGTCTTTTTTGAATTCTTTTTAATTTGTTCAGATTGAATCACATAATCTAAAAACTTAACTTTTTTGACTTCAAATCTGCTTTTCAACTTCTTTATGTACAAGACTTTCTCATTAAACTTTGCTAATATTTTGCACATGTATCTGCAGTACTTCTCAAGATCTTTTGAGTATATCAGAATATCATTTAGATATGTAATCACAAAATCATTGAGATATTCTCTTAATATATCATTGATTAATTTCTGAAAGATGACTGATGCATTCTTTAATTTAAATGACATAACAGTGTATTCATAATGTTCATATCACATTCAGAATACTGTTTTTCATTCTTTATCTTTTTTCATTCTAACTTGATAGTAGATGTTCTTAAGATCTAAGCTTGTGAATTACTTAGTCTTGTTTAGTTGATCTTGCAACTCTTCTATCAAAGATAAAAGATAATTATCTTGATGAGTTATCTCATTGAGTTGTCTGTAGTCAACACATAATTACTTTTTGTCATTCTTCTTTGATACAAACAGAATTGAGTATTCTGTCAGTGATTTTGATGATTTTATAAATTCTTTCTTTAGATTCTTGTCAAGATAAGCTTTAACTTTCTTGAGTTGATTCTTGCTCATTGAGTACAATGATATTCACTTAGATTGTTTTTCATTCAATAGCAGTATTTTGTGATTTCATGACTTATGCTCTGATAAGCTCATTTCTGATTGTTTGAAAATCTTATATGTGTTTTCAATCACACATATTTCTTTCATAACTCAATCAATCTTCAGATTTCTTCTGCACAATTAAAGCATCTTTAGCACTGCATTGTATCTGATTGATTTCATAACATTAAACATTATTTCTTGTGAGTTTTCAAGAATTGAGACTTTCACACAGATTTTTTCATCAATTCTTTCAATGACTTCATTTATCATTCATATGTTAAATGAACAGTGCACTCACTGTGTCTCTAATTCTAATATATTGACTGTCTTTTAATTTATAATGTTACTGTCTGCTTCAGAATTCATCAATATGTTGATATGATATTCATTGATTATAATCTTGATTCATATTCAATGATCATTGTCTTGTCTTTGAGACATCACTAGCTTCTTATTCTCTAGTTTTGTTGAGAAAGCTTTTTGTTTTTTAACTCACTTGATTGTTCAGCTTGTCTTCAAAGTTCTTGAAATCACTTTGATTCTCTTTTGATCATAAGATTCACATACTTTAGACTGTGCTGCTTCATGTGTCTTTTTGAGTGTAGTTAAAATTCATACTGATTGTACTTCATCTGCAACTGACTCTCAAAGACTTTTACTCTTTGCAAAAATTCAAATAATATATATTTTCTGCTGAAGATTTATCTGTCTTTATTTTGTGTGATGTACTCTTTGAGTAAGCATATTTCAATCTTGTGACTCTTCATTTTTCAAACAAAAAATTCTGACAATATCATGTCATCACTGTTGAAACATTTGTCTTTAACAGCTGTCATCAGCTCTTCTAGCTGATCATATATTCTTTGTTCTTTTGCATTTTTGTGTTGCACTTCTCATTTTCAAGCTTGCATCTCTTGCTCAAGCTTTTGCTTCTTGAATTGAAGCTTTTTTTTCTTTAATACTTGATGTTGATTCTCAGAGTGCTGATACACTGTCTTCAGTCTTATATTAACTTCATATTCATCAATTTCTTTCTGATCTGCATTCAAATTCAGTGCTTGTCAAATATTATCACTGTAGTTTTTTTTTATCTGAGTTTCTTAAGTATTAATTTCTTTGATCTCAACATCAAGAATATCTTTCTTGATATGTTCTTTCACAAGAGTAGCTAATTCTTTCTTGTAGTTTAATCAATTTATCATGTCATGTCTGTTTCTGATGTCTTTATTGTATAATTTTTGAGAATATCATTCAACTCTGTCTTTTGCACTCATATGTACTCTACACATATTATTGTAACAGACTGTTCAGCTGAGAGTGTTGTGTACTATGCATGTATTCTTTTTGATCATCACTGCAACATTTTTTCTTTTCATTTAAGATCTGTTACACTCTCAGACAAGATGTCTGAGTTTTTTACAGTTATAACACATTTACATCTTATTTCACAGTGTCATCTAAGACTTAGTGAATCACTCTGACTGACATTCATACTCTGTTCATCTAGTCTTTCATGATTTCTGATAATGTTTCTTAATTATATTGAGATTTATAGAGTTTATTTCTTTATGTCTTATTAATAAAATATATTGCTTCATTCATAATCAGAAGCTTTCTTCTTGATCTTTTATCATAGATGACATTCAATATTTTTTTTGTTTCATCTGTTGCTTTCATTGACAACTGTTGATATTAATACTTAAATTAATCATTTTCTAAAGATTGTCTGATTGTTCTGCTTGAGCTATCTTGTCTTTAATGAACTTTCTCAACTCACAATAGTACTAATAAATAAGTGCTTTGTCATTTCATCTAATAAGTATTGCTAACTGCTGAAACTCTGTGATGTATATTGCTGCTGATTCACTCTGTCATAAGATGTAAACTCATCTCTTTACTGCTCTTTCTTTGTCAATTATTCTGAAGACTTTTCTTAATTCTTTTTTAAACTGTGCATAGTCATTAAACATAGACTTCACATCTACATTGCATTCTTCATACTTTTTTTTCAGAAACTCATGCAGCTTGAAATTAACTCAATTAAAGACTGTGTTCACAAAATAGATTGTTACAAACAAGATTTTCTCTTGATCAATCTGAAACTTCAGTTGATTGAATTCAATATATAGATTGAGCTTCATCACAAAGACTTACAGTTTTTTTCATTCTTCATCAAAGATATTTGATATCTGTATCTTAGATGCACTTGAAGATAGTTGTATTGCTTAAGCTGACATCATTGTTAATTGTGTCATCACTCTATCTGAAGTAAATGATAGAGATGAGTTTGTCTGAACTTACTTCAAAAATAAGATTAAGACATTCTTCTGTGTGTCAAACATCATACTTGTTATATCATAAGAGTGTTCAAAGTGTAACATTCTAATTTAAGCTTTCTTGAATATGTAGAACTAAGAGTTTGTGCTTATTGATATAACAGCTGCTCTGAAACAGTTCTGGTCTTTGTTTTTAAATAGTTATTTAAGTTAAATATGATCATTTTCATAAGAGAAATGATTCTACTATATAGTGAGTTCACTTGCTGATCTCATCATTGAGCTCATTAAGACAGCTCACTTATGCAATCTGTTGAACTTGTTCATTAAGCTCATCATCAAGCATGTTAAGATGTCATGTGACTGCTGTCTAAATATTTTCTGAATATATACTTCTCACATGTATGCATCAGTCTTCTTCAAGTTCATTCTGACTTGATTATAACATTTATGAAGACTTTTATTTATTTTTAATTTATGAACTTATTCTGTCTGCTCTTTGACAACAACTTAAGATTCACATAAAAGTAGTACTTGTAATTTCAGATACAAATGTGATCAATGAACAGCTGCACACTGATGAAGATCTTCTTTAAAGTTATTTGTCTGTTATTGATCAACAGATTAGTTGCTGTTTAATTGTAAAAATAAACATTTATTTATGTTGTTTTCATTTAAAACTTTATTGAAAGTTCTGTTTTCTTAATCATGATGTGCACTGAATTCTCAGTGATATGAATAACTTTTTTGACAACATCATTCTGAATAGACATGTAGAACACAGTGTACTGCAGTGTAATGTTAAAAAATCTGCATTAATCATTCAGAATTAATCTTAACTTTATAACATTGTTACTCTGTACAGCAAGTACTTTCATACTGATTTGAAGCTCAATTTTTAGTTGTCACTCTTATAATTTTTGTGAAACATTATTGCATCACTTCAGCAGTATTGTTCATGTCTTTTAAAAATAATTGTTCACAATCTTCAAAAAGTACTGATGTTCAACAAATAACAGAGATAAGAAACTGCATATATCAATGAAAATCAAAGTAAGAATGTTGATTTTCTGCTTACTCACAGTGTGCTTTTGCTGATTGATAAATTTGATAATGACACAAACTTCACACATATTCTTCTTGTCTTCAGCAATGAAGATTGACTTCTTAAGAATTGTAACTTTGTAAAGATTGTGAAGTTTTGCAAAGTCAAGATGAGCAAACTGTTGATGTCACAGCTTGTAAATCTTAATCTTTTCACTTAAGAATGAAGTGTCAGCAGAGCTTGACAAGTCAGTTTGTGTCTGAAAGTTTACATTTAATACTGTGACTGAAAGAGTCATCTCTGAATTGAATAACATGTGTATGACAGATAACAGAATGAACTTATTTAGTTCTTTTGTGATGTATTTGACTATATAGACACTGCTCTGCTCAGACACTTCTATTATGACATTGTTATATTCATTCTGCATGTAAAGACTGTGCTGATTAAAGCTTTTCTGCAATTTCATTTTGTATATTTGCTTTCTTAATAAAAGATTAACTTTTAATTCAAACACATAAAGTGTTAAACTCAGATTCACAAAGTTTCTGAATTTGTCTTATATCACAGTTACTTCACAGTAGTGAAAGTATAAGTGTTTTTCTTCAACTTTAATTCTTCAGCACTGTATGCATATTAAAGAACTGTTGAAGAATTAATGTTGATCAATTATGTATATGAAGTATTTAAAATCTGCAACTCATTCAGAACTGAGTATCTTACTGACAGCTTTTTTAAACAAAGTGACAATCTTATTGTTTTTCTCTGCATCAGACTCAAATAAGAATGAATCATTGTTTTTTTCAGTTTCAGTATCAAAAACTCTATGTTTTCTGTTTCTGTGCTTGAATCTTATTTTGTTTTTATGATGTGAGTTGTCTGCAAACAATTTGTCTGACTTTCTGACTAATTTAACTGCAGTTGAGACAGATAACTTTTTTAACTTAATATTTTTGCAAGCAGCAGAAAAATATTCACAGTCTCAAATGTGATGAGAATCACAACAGAAAAAATATTTAACTGATTTATACTGAGAAGAGTGATTGTTACTGAAGTTTGATGATCTTCAATAGTGATATTTCACATCATGCTGATATAAGTGTGTTGAGTTTTTCTCTTTGCATCAATCTGTTTACAAAACAGTCTCAACAGTTTTTAGTTGTATCTTTTTCTCTTGAAGCTTCTGCAGACTTTTCTTGATGTTTAAGATGTTTTAAGTGTTGATTATGTTGTAGATCATTGTATAATTTTCAGATAATGCTTGAAGAAGTGTCTGAAATTGTTGTTCAAATTTAAATAAATCAGTCATATTAAACTGAGTTGCAGCAATCTTTCTGTTCAGTTTGCTGAAATGTATTTATGCTTCATTAATAAATACATTTGTCAGCATTCTGTATTCAATGAACTCTGTTAAATATTGTCTTTCAGTGATCTGCAGCTTCTTCTTGTATTTGAACTTCAAAATATTTTAAGCATTCTTTACATTAATCTTGTCTGCAATGTATTTCTGATCATCTGTACTGATGTAAATGATGAGTCAGTACAAAGTCTTTGCATCAAACTTCTAACTTTCAAAGTTAAGATTGCTGAGTAAAAAGAAAAAGTCACTGACAAAAGTATTAATCACTAAGATCTCAACAATATATCACAGATCTTCATCTATCAGTCATTTTCTCATGAGAGTAAATCATTAATTGCAGTTCTTATGACTGAGAATTGAGACAGATTGTTGCTTTGTGAAAGAGTTGTTGAAATTTATGATGTAGCTTTTGACAGTGATTGACATGTAGTATAAGAAATGAATAAAGTAAAGTATTAAGATGTACAAAAAAAGATAATGTAAATAAGAGAAAGAAGAAGTATGTGTGCTTATTTGCTTAACTGTTGAGCATCATATCAAGTTGTCAATAAATTTCATTTTACTCAATCTTAAAGTTTCATATCAAGTGTCAAGAATGTCATTTTGCTCAATCTTTAAGTTCTGTATTGACAATCAAGAGTGTTTGTTTTGATTCTGTATCAAGCTGCTGAGAGTGTTGTTTTGCTTAATTTTTGAGTCTCTGTATCAAGCTGTTAAGATATTAAAATAGTATGCACTTTCTCTAAAAAGATTCTTGCTAATCTGAGCTCATAATTTATTGAATTTATTGAAAGATAAAAGAATACTTATACTATACTGCTGATTAACTGTCTATCTAGTGAAACATACATCATTGATTTAACAGTGATTGATGTAAATTGTAAAGATTGACTATTCACATGCTCTGTCACACAGACTATATGAATAATGAGTAATTTCTGACATTAGTCTCAACTAAGACTATGAAAGCAGCTAGAACACTGCACTTCTCAACATTCACTATAATTAATATACTGTTAAATTTCATTCTTTATGCTGAGTTCTTTGATAATAATAGTTTTGTAATGAAGTTCATGATAATTGACTTTCATGATGCATCTGATGTGTTTAGTTGTGTTACTTTGTTGTATCATTTATTTTAATTGATCTTATTTCTTTAACATGAATCACACACAGTAATCATCTTGATGACTCAATTTCTAAAATCACTAATGTTGCATTTTCTTTGCACAAGATTCTCTGTGCATTTAACTTCTAAATACTCTTTGACTCTGTTGTAGTGACATATTTTAATAAGTTTTTTGTCTGTCAAAAGAGCTTGCTCTATCTTGTGTATTGTTGCTAAGTTCTTCATGAGAATTTCTCTGTTATTTTTGCTTAAAATTTTAACATATATTATTTGTACATCTTCATAATCAGATTGTCTGCTCAAGATATCTGCTTCATTATTTTCATTATTTTTCTTGTAATAAATCTGAAATTCATAGTCTGCTAACTGCTTCACTCAATGAACTTGTTATCAGTTAAGTTACTTTGTCATCACAAAGTTTCTCAGATTCTTATGATTCATATAGATCTGAATTGATTTGCTTGTTTCTGCAAGATAAGATCTTTAATTTTGTAATGTTTTCACTATTGCAAGAAGTTTTTTATCATGAATCTCATATCTTTTCTTGAATTCTGATAGTTTTCTAAATCAGTACACTATGAATCTCTGTTGTTCATTCTCAATCTGATATAGACATGTTTTTACTGTGAAATCTGAAGCATTGATTTTCAGTGTCTTTTTACATACTGAGTTGAGTATTCTCAGATGTGCTGTTTCACTAAAATTTTTCTTTAATACATGAAATGCATTCTTCTGCTTCTTATTTTAATGCTATTTTTTGTTTTTGCATGTTAAACACATCAGTGATTCTGCAATTCTTGCATAGTTTGATATAAACTTTCAGTAATAGTTCATTAATTCTAGAAAGATCTGTATCTTCTTAATTCATTTTGATGTTAATCAGTTTTTAACTGCTTCTGTTTTTCTTAAATTCTTTTTGATCTGTTTAGATCAAATTACATAGTTTAAAAATTTCACTTTTTTGATTTCAAATCTGCTTTTTGACTTTTTTACATACAGAACTCACTCATTGAGTCTTATCAGTATCTTGTGCATGTGCTTGCAGTACTCTTCAAGATCTTCTGAATATATTAGAATATTGTTAAGATATGTGATCACAAAATCATTGAGATATTCTCTCAATATGTCATTGATTAATCTCTGAAAGATGACTGAGACATTTTTTAACTCAAATAACATAACAGTATATTCATAATGTTCATATCTTGTTTGAAATGCTGTTTTTCATTCTTTGTCTTCTTTCATTCTGACTCAATAGTAGACATTCTTAAGATTTAAGTTTGTGAATCACTTAATCTTGTTTAATCAATCTTGTAACTCTTCTATCAACAGTAAGAAATAACTGTCTCAGTAAGTTATCTCATTGAGTTGTCTGTAGTCAACACATAGTCATTTTCTTTCATTTTTCTTTAATATAAACAGAATCAGATATTCTGTCAGTAATTTTGATGATTTTATGAATTCTTTTTTGAAATTCTTGTCAAGATAAGTTCTGACTTTCTTGAGTTAATTTTCACTCATTGAATATAATGACATTCACTTAGATTGTTTTCTGTTCAATAGTGATATTTTGTGATTTTATAATTTATATTTTAATAAGTTCATCTCTGATTGTTTGAAGATCTTATATGCATCTTCAATTGCACATATCTCTTTTGTAACTCAATCAATTCTGAAATTCTTTTTGTGCAATTAGTATATCTCTAGCATTGCATCATATCTGATTGATTTCATAATATCAAACATTATTTCTTGTGAATTTTCAAGAATTGAGACTTTCACACAGATTTTCTTGTTGATTCTTTCAATGATTTCATTCATCATTTGTATGTTGAATGAACAATGCACTCACTGTGTCTTCAATTTCAACATGTTAACTGTTTTACAATTCATAATGTTATTATTCACTTCAGAATTCATCAATGCATTGATCTGTGTTATGATTAAGTCAAAATAAACTTAAAACAAACTGATACATATACACAGAGAGCATATATTCAGAAGATATTTAGACAGCAGTTATGTAACATCTTGACATGCTCAATGATGAGCTTGATGAGCAAGCTTGATGAATTGCATGAGTGAGTCATCTCAACAAGCTTAATGACAAGATCAGCAAGCAGACTCACTATATAGTAAAGTTGTTTTTCTTATGAAAACAATCATGTTCAACTTAAGTAACTATTTAAAAATTAAAGATCAGAATCATTTCAGATCAGTCATTATATTAACAAGCACAAACTCTTAGTTTTACATATTTAAGAAAGCTTAGATTAGAATATTACACTTTGAACATTCTTACAATATAATAAGTACATTGTCTGACACACAGAAGAACATCTTGATCTTATTTTTGAAACAAGTTCAGACAAATTCATCTCTATTATTTACTTCAGATAGAGCAGTGACACAATCAGTGATGATGTCAGATCAAGTAATACAACTATTTCTGAGTGCATTTAAGATACAGGTACTGAATATTTTTGATGAGAAACAAGAAAAACTGCAAGTTTTTGTGATGAAGCTCAATCTATATATTGAATTCAATCAATTAAAGTTTCAGATCAATCAAGAGAAAATATTGTTTGTGATGATTTATCTTGTGAATGCAGTCTTCAATTAAGTTAACTTCAAGCTGCATGAGTTTCTGAGAAAAAAGTATGAAGAATGCAATGTAGATGTGAAGTCTATGTTCAATGATTATGCACAATTTAAAAAAAAATTAAGAAAAGTCTTCAGAATAATTGATGAAGAAAGAACAGCAGAAAAACAAGTTTATATTTTGTAACAGAATGAATCAGCAATAGTATATGTCACAGAGTTTCAGTGATTAGTGATACTTATTAGATAAAATAACAAAGCACTCATCTATCAGTACTATTGTAAGTTGAGAAAGTTCATCAAAGACAAGATAGTTTAAGCAGAACAATCAAACAATCTTCAGAGAATGATTAATCTGAGTATTAATATTGACAGTTGTCAATGAAAACAATAGATAAAACAAAAAGAATATTGAATGTTATCTATGATAGAAAATCAAGAAGAAAGCTTCTGACTGTCAATTAAGTAATATGTTTTATTAATAAGACATAGAAAAACAAACTCTATGAATCTCAATGTAATTGAGAAGCACTGTCAGAAGTCATGAAAGACTAGATGAACAGAGCATGAATATTAGTCAGAGTGATTCACTAAGTCTCAGACAACATCACAAAACAAAATATAAACATATTACAACTACAGAAAACCTGAACATCTTGTTTGAAAATGTAACAGATCTTAGATGAAAAGAAAAAATGTTGCAGTGATAGTTAAGAAGAATACACACATAGTGCACAACACTCTTAGCTGAACAATCTGTTACAATAATATGTGCAGAGTACACATAAGCACAAAAGACAGAGTCAGATAATATTCTCAGAAGTTATACAATAAAGACATCAGAAATAGACATGACATGATAGATTGATCAAATCATGAAAAAGAATTAGTTACTCTTGCAAAAGAACATATCAAGAAAGATGTTCTTGATGCTAAGATTGAAGAAGTCAATACTTGAGAAACTCAGATAGAAGAAGACTACAGTGATAGCATTTGACAAGCACTGAATTCAGATGCAAATCAAAAAGAAATCAACAAATAAAAAGTCAATATAAAGCTGAAGACAGCATATTAGCACTTTGAGAATCAACATTAAGCATTGAAGAAAGAAAAGCTTCAATTCAGAAAGCAAGAGCTTGAGCAAGAGATGCAAGCTTGAAAATGAAAAGTGCAACACAAGAATACAGAAGAACAAAAAACATATGATCAGCTAGAAGAGCTGATGATAGCTGTTAAAGATGAATGTTTCAACAGTGATGATGCAGTATTGTCAGAATTTCTTGTTTGAAAAATGAAGAGTCACAAGATTGAAATATGCTTACTCAAAGAGTACATCACACAAAATAAAGACAGATAAATCTTCAGCAGAAAATATATATTATTTGAATTTCTGCAAAGAGTAAAAGTCTTTGAGAGTCAGTTGCAGATGAAGTACAATCAGTATGAATTTTAACTACACTCAAAAAGACACATGAAGCAGCACAGTCTAAAGTATGTGAATCTTATGATCAAAAGAGAATCAAAGTGATTTCAAGAACTTTGAAGACAAGCTGAACAATTAAGTGAGTTAAAAAACAAAAAGCTTTCTCAACAAAACTAGAGAATAAGAAGCTAGTGATGTCTCAAAGACAAGACAATGATCATTGAATATGAATCAAGATTATAATCAATGAATATCATATCAACATATTGATGAATTCTGAAGCAGACAGTAACATTATAAATCAAAAAATAGTCAATATATTAGAATTAGAGACACAGTGAGTGCACTGTTCATTTAACATATGAATGACAAATGAAGTCATTGAAAGAATTGATGAGAAAATCTGTGTGAAAGTCTCAATTCTTGAAAACTCACAAGAAATAATGTTTAATGTTATGAAATCAATCAGATACAATGCAGTGCTAAAGATGCTCTGATTGTGTGAAAAAAATCTGAAAATTAATTGAGTTACAAAAGAAATATATGCAATCAAGAACACATATAAGATTTCTAAACAATCAGAAATGAGCTTATTAGAGTATAGATTATAAGATCATGAAATATCACTATTGAATAAAAAACAATCTAAGTGAATATCATTGTATTCAATGAGCAAGAATCAACTCAAGAAAGTTAGAGCTTATCTTGACAAGAATTTAAAGAGAAAATTCATAAAATCATCAAAGTCATCAGCAGAATACTCAATTCTGTTCATATCAAAGAAGAATGACAAGAAATGATTATATGTTAACTACAGACAACTCAACAAGATAACTCATTGAAACAGTTATTCTCTATCTTTGATAAAAGAGTTGCAAGACTGACTAGACAAGACTAAGTAATTTACAAGCTTAGATCTTAAGAACATCTATTACTGAGTTAAAATGAAAGAAGATAAAGAATGAAAAACAGCATTCTGAATGCAGTATGAACATTATGAATATATTGTTATGTTATTTGAATTGAAAAATGCATCAGTCATCTTTCAGAGATTGATCAACAATATATTAAGAGAATATCTCAATGATTTTGTAATCACATATCTAGATGACATTCTGATATACTCAGAAAATCTTGAGAAGTACTGCAGACATATGTGTAAGATATTAGCAAAGCTCAATGAGAAAGTCTTGTACATGAAAAAGTCAAAAAACAGATTCAAAATCAAGAAAGTTAAGTTTCTAGACTATGTGATTCAATCTGAACAAATTGAGAAGAATTCAAAAAAGATAAAAGCAGTTAGAAACTGATCAACATCAAAATGAATCAAGAAAGTGCAGATCTTTCTAGAGTTGACAAACTATTATTGAAAATTTGTATCAAATTACACAAAAATTACAGAATCACTAACACATCTGACACACAAAAGCAAAAAATAGCACTGAGATCAAGAACAGAAGAATGCATTTCATGTATTAAAGAAAAGTTTTAGTGAAATGACACATCTAAGAATACTCAATTCAGTATACAAGAAAACACTGAAAACTGATGCTTCAGATTTCACAGTAAAAGCATGTCTATATTAGATTGAGAATGAACAACAGAAATTCATAGTGTACTGATCTAGAAAACTATCAGAATTCAAGAAAAAATATGAGATTCATGACAAGAAACTTCTTGCAATAGTAAAAGCACTACAAAACTGAAGATCTTATCTTGCAGAAACAAACAAGTCAATTTAAATTTATATAGATCACAAGAATCTGAGAAACTTTGCAACAACAAAACAACTCAATCAACAACAAGTTCATTGAACAGAGCAGTTGACAGATTATGAATTTCAGATTCATTACAAGAAAAGTAATGAGAATGATGAGACAGATGTCTTGAGTAAACAACTCAATCATGAAGATATACAGACAATATACATTAAAATTCTGAGCAAAAACAACAAAGAAGTTCTCACAAAGAACTTAGCAGCAATGTACAAAATAAAGCAAGCTCTTTTGACAGATAAAGAACTCATTAAAATGTGTCATTACAACAGAACTGATGAACATCTAGAAATCAAGTGCACTGAGAATCTAGTGCAAAGAAAGTGCAACATTAGTGATTTTAGAAATTGAGTCACTAAAATGATCACTGTGTGCAACTCATGCTGAAGAAACAAGATTAGTCAAAATAAACAATATGATGAAGTAACACAATTAAATGCATCAAATGCATCATGAAAGTCAGTTATCATGAACTTCATTATGAAGCTATTACTGTCAAAGAACTCAGCATGAAAAGTGAAATTCAACAGTATATTGATTATAGTGAACAGATTAATTAAATACACAATGTTTATTTCATTCAAAGAAATCATAACAGCATCAATATTGACATACATCATACTGTGAGAATTAATTAACAATCATAAACTATTAAAGAAGTTTATCATCAATAGAGACAAGCTATTTATGAGCAAGTTTTGAAAAATGCTCACAACAGAACTCAGAATAAAACACAAGATGTTGACAGTATATTATTCACAGACAAATAAGCAGAGTAAACAAATGAATCAAACAGTAAAAATGTACTTAAGACACTATGTCAGTAAGAGTCAAGACAATTAAGTATGACTGTTATCAACAGCACAGTTTGCATACAATAATGCAAGAAACAAAATCATGAGAAAAACATCTTTCTATATGAACTATAACTACAATCTGAAGATATAACAAGATCTCAAAGTACACAGATCACAAAGTCAAAAAATAATTCTGAATATTACTCAGATGAAAAAACTGCATCAAGATTTAACAAAACAGATCAAACAACAGACAGAATGAATGACAGAGACAAGATTATTTCAAGAAAAAGAAAAAATATATCTGAGAATGAACAACATACAGATCAAAGAAAAAAGTCAGAAACTGAAAAACAAGAGCATTGAATCATTCAGAATCATGTGAAACATTAAAGAGTTAAATTATGAGTTAAATTTACTTAAGAAAATGAGAATACACTCAGTATTTCACACATTCATGTTACAGCATTGCAATCAGTTCATATCACTTTAAATCATTAAAATATCTGTCAAATTCAAAGAAGAATATGAAGTTGAAAACATTTTAAAAAAAAGAATGATTAGTGAAGAAGTTTATTATTTCATAAAATGAAAAAATTATGACATCTCAAAGAATATCTGAGAATTCAAAGAGAATCTCAAGAACTGTATGAGAACACTTTAATATTTTGAAAAAGAAAGTTGATGTTAGTTCAGAAGAATGACAATATTGAGTTGATAAATTACAACATTGTTTGAGAATCTTCATTCTCAATCTCATCATTATCATTATTAAGTTCAGCAGCAAGACAGTTAATCTTTTACAAAGCACAGTGATTCATTTGATTCAGTGTTTTCTGAAGATGTACAACTTTTGAGAAAAGTGCAGCAAGCTCAGTGTGCTTGACTGTCAGTTCACTGTTTGCTTTACTTATTTTCTTTTGAAGCAAAAGATGAGTTCTATTGAGAAACTTTCACAATACATTGACACATAAGTGATTATGATGAGTGCACTTATCACATTTTGATTGAGATTTCATTACAAAACAATTAATATCACAATGAGCACAATAGTCACAAGAAAACAGAGTAGATGTGTCACTGATCTGAATTTTCTTTGTAATTTTTAGACAATTTGAATTTTTAGAAAGCATCATTGCTGATAGTGAATGATGTGAACATTCTCACTTATATAAACTTTAGAGAACTAGTGTCTGAGAAGAAAAGAATAGTATTATGATCAAGTTGAAACAGACTTAAAACAAACTGATATGTACATGTGAAGAGCATATATTCAGAAGATATTTAGACAGCAGTCATGTGACATCTTGACATGCTCAATGATGAGCTTGATGAGCAAGCTCAATGAGTTGCATAAACAAGTCATTTTGATAGACTCAGCAACAAGATCAGCAAGCAAGCTCACTATATAGTAGAGTTGTTTCTCTTATGAAAACAATCATGTTCAACTTAAATAACTATCTAAGAGTTAAAGATCAGAATCATTTCAGATCAGTCATTATATCAACAAGCACAAACTTTTAGTTCTACATACTTAAGAAAGCTCAGGTTAAAACATTACAATCTGATGTTCATTGATTGTGATTTTGATTCATATTTGATGATTATTGTCATGTTTTTGAGACACTGCTAGCTTCTTGCTCTCTAGTTTTGTTGAGAAAGCTTTTCATTTTTTGACTTACTTAATCATTCAGCTTGTCTTCAAAGTTTCTAAAATCATCTTGATTCTCTTCTGATCATAAGATTTGTATATTTTAAATTGTATTGTTTAATGTGTCTTTCTGAATGTAATCAGAGTTCATACTGATTATACTTTATCTGTAATTGACTTTCAAAGACTTTTACTTTTTGCAAAAATTCAAATGATATATATTCTTCACTGAAGATTCATCTGTCTTCATTCTGTGTGATGTATTCTTCAAGTAAGTATATTTCAATTTTGTGATTCTTCATTTTTTAAACAAGAAATTTTGACAATACTATATCATCACTGCTGAAACATTCATCTTTAACAGCTATCATTAGCTCTTTTAGCTGATCATATATCTTTTTTTCTTTTGTTTTTTTGTGTTCTGCTTCTCATTTTCAAGCTTGTATTTCTTGTTTAAGTTTTTGCTTCTCAAACTGAAGCTTATTTTTCTTCAACACTCTGCATTGATTTTCTGAGTGTTGATATGCTTTCTTCAGTTTTATATTGATTTCTTATTTGTTGATTTCTTTCTGATTTGCATTCAAATTCAGTACTTGTCAGATATTATTGCTGTAGTCTTTTTCTATTTGAGTTTCTCAAGTATCAGTCTCTTCAATCTTAACATCAAGAATGTTTTTCTTGATATATTCTTTCATAAGAATAGCTAATTCTTTCTTATAAATCAGTTAACTCATTATGTTATATCTGTCTCTTGTGTCTTTGCATAATCTCTGAAGATATTATTCAGCTTTATTTTTTGTGTTTATATGTACTCTGCACATGTCATTGTAACAGATTGTTTAGTTGAGAATGTTGTGCACTATGTGTGTATTTTTCTTAACTGTTACTACAACATTTTTTCTTTTCATCTGAGATCTGTTGCATTCTCAGACAAGATGTTTAGATTTTCTGCAGTTATAATATATTTATGTTTCATTTTGTGATGTCATCTAAAACTTAATGAATTACTCTGTCTGACATTCAGACTCTGTTTATTTAGTTTTTTATGATTTTTAATGATGCTTCTTGATTATATTGAGATTTATAGAGTCTGTTTCTCTATATTTTATCAATAAAATGTATTATTTTATTCATGATCAAAAGCTTTCTTCTTGATCTTCTATCATAAATAACATTCAATATTTTTTTTGTTTTATCTGTTGTTTTCATTGACAACTATTGATATTGATACTCAGATTAATCATTCTCTAAAGATTGTCTGATCATTCTGCTCAAATTATCTTGTCTTTAATAAACTTTCTTAACTCACAATAGTACTGATAGATAAGTGCTTCATTATTTCATCTGATAAGTACTGCTAATCACTGAAACTCTGTAATGTATACTGTTACTGATTCACTCTGTCACAAAATATAAACTCATTTTTCTGCTGCTCTCTCTTCATTAATTATCTTGAAAACTTTTCTGAGTTTTTTTTTAAACTGTTCATAGTCATTGAACATAGACTTCATATCTGTGTTACATTCTTTGTACTTTTTCTTTAGAAATTCATGCAGCTTGAGATTAACTCAGTTGAAGACTGCATTCACAAGATAGATTGTTGCAAACAGTGTCTTTTCTTGATTGATTTGAAACTTCAGTTGATTGAATTCAATATATAGATTAAGTTTAGTCACAAAGACTCACAACTTTTCTCACTCTTCATCAAAGATATTCAGTATCTGTATCTTAAATGCACTCAGAGATAATTATATGATCTGAACTGACATCATCACTGATTGTGCTGTTGTTTTATCTGAAGTAGATGATAGAGATAAGTTTGCTTGAACTTATTTCAAAAATAAAGTTAAGACATTCTTCTGTGTGTCAGACATTGTACTTATTATATTATAAAAATGTTCAAAGTGTAATGTTCTAATCTGAGCTTTCTTGAGTATATAGAACTAAAAGTTTGTGCTTATTAATATAACAACTGATCTGAAACAGTTCTGATCTTTAACTCTTAGATAATTATTTAAGTTAAACATGAGTGTTTTCATAAGAGAAACAACTTTACTATATAGTGTGAGCTTGATGTTCTAGCATTGAGTATTCTTGATGTCTTGACATCTCAATGTTGAGAAATTGAGTTTTCAGCTCATCTACTTGTTGTTGAGCTATTGTGCTGTCATATGACTGTTGTTTAACATTTTCTGAATATATACTCTTTGTATGTATGCATCAGTTTGTTCTAGTTCATTCTAACTTGATCATAACAATCTTAATGTCTTATGCTGCAAAATCAACATCATGAAACACAACATCATGATTACAAAGAATTTACTGAAGACTTCTATCAATAAAAACATCTTCTTTACATTTTCAGTCACAACAAACTACAAAATGATGCATCTATAAGCTCAGATTATCACTTAGACACTTTTTTTCTCATTAGCTGTGTCATTTTCATTCTTCTTTGAGAATTAAAGCATTCATATGAATTTATTCATCTCAGATGATCAAAAAATAGTTATTAAGCTTACAAATACAATTCTTATTGATTACTAATGAGATTTAAATGTAGCTGCTCTACACATATACATTAACAGCTACATACACACTAGTGTAGATTAAAACATTGTTGCTATAACAATTGTAATTGTTAAGCAACTCAGATCAGAAGACTTAATCATATATATAGTTATGATGACTAAAAAAGAAACACTTCAAATCAATATCAGCTGAATTAGATTCTTAGAAGTCAGTTTTAAAGTTATAGTCATGATATATGAGATCATAGTTTACAACATACTCATAAACAGCATCAAAATGAAAGATCAGCAGAAAATAATAGCTCAAATACAGACTGAGAATCACAAGATTGAAGATAAAAGAGACATTTCAATCAGCTATATAGACTGACTATGTGTTTTCAAGTGCACAGCAAACTCTATAATAGTGAAATTTGCAGATACAGAACAGATTAATATGATTTTACAGACTGAATTGATTTGAAACTCAGAATATAAGAAGACTGAATTATATAATTGAGCTTGTTGCATTCAGAAATGCTTCAGATGTCATAAGTATGATTATATAAGTGCTCAATGTGAAAAAATGCAGAAATGTAATCTATATGCTGAGTTTCATAGATCTGAAGATTGTCTCTCTAAAAATCTAAAAATACAAAAGTGTGTAAGCTGCAGAGATTCACACAAAGCTCAGAACAACAAGTGCTCAGAATTTCAGAAAGAAATGACTTAAGTGTAAATAGTATGAGAAACAAAGCAAACTTGATGAAGAATTTCAAGTGCTGAAATCAAAGACAATAGCTCATCATTCACACAATTCTCAATTTCATTCTCAGAATTCACTTCTCAAAAGACTCAACATCTCACATCAAAAATCACATCAGACAACAGCACAAGTGCAGTCTTGAAGATAATCACTGTCTGAGTTTTTTGAAAGATTTTATCTCTTTTAACTTCAAGATCAGAAAGTTTTAATTAGAATGACAAACATTCAGTATTTCTCATCAAATTAAATGCAAATAAAATACTCTTAAATGCATTCACAGAGAACAGAAGAATCAAGCACATGATTATGAAGTTTCTGAAGCAAAAAGTTATAGATGTTGAGATAGAGACAGAGATCAGTCATTGAGATAAGACTCAGAATTCTGTCATCATATAAACAGAAAATACATCAAGCATTCACACAGCAGAAACTTTCTGAAGCACACTCACTGAAAACTACATTGAAATCATCAAAAACAGAATAAAAGTGAAGAACACAAAGCTAACTACAGAGATCACTACATTCACTCAAGATGTCTAAATGTCACAACATCAGAATCTTATCATCTTACAGCACAATACTATGAAATTGCAAGATAAAATCATGATCTCTATGCTCAGAGACTTAAATATCTGAAAATACAATATATTAATGATACAGAAATCATGACAGAATTCTTTCAGTTAAAGCATTCATCATTTTTGCAAAAATCAATTTCACATAGTTTACTCAGCAACAACAGAAGAATCAGTACAGATATGCTTTTTTATGAATACACATCTGAATTAAGTTCACTGAACAGTTATAAAACACTCATGAGATCTAATGATTCTGAAGCTGCAGTATTATTGAATTTATTGAAAGATAAAAAGAATACTCATGCTATACTGCTGACTAACTGTCTATTTAGTGAAACATACATCATTGACTTGACTGTGATCAACATGAATTGTAAAGATTGTCTATTCACATGCTCTGTCACACAGACTATATGAATAATGAGTAATTTTTGATGTTAATTTCAATTAAGACTATGAAAGCAGCTAGAACACTGCACTTCTCAACATTTTTACTCAGTGACACTGCATCTATTGACTTTCATTAACAGTAAGTCTCAGTTATTCAACAAAGTGCTTAAAGATTTATTTAAATAAAAACTTAATTAATTCATCAGTCATCATGTCTTGACTGAGCACAAAATTCACATCAATCTGATTTTGTTTGTGCAGATCATGAATATGATAATAGACAATGTTAATATACTTTAATTACTCATGCACATGTGCATTCTTAATCAGAATTAAAACAATCTGATTGTCTTTCTTGAACTGAAGAAATGAGACTGCTTAATAAGCTTTATTCTTTTTGATGTTCACACAGTATAAATTGTCTTCAAGATATTTATTTATATTCATGTCTCACAGCATCTGTGTAAGTCAGATCTCAGTCTTTATACATATTGACATAATTATATACTCAGTCTCTGTAATTGAAATAACAACAGACTTCTGTTTTTGATTTGTTCATGATACTGATTTGTCTTTAAACATGTACATATGTTTCAGAATTGACTTTTGATCTTATTTGTCTGATGCATAGTCAGAGTCAGAGTATTTAAGTATGACTTGACTTTCACTGAACTCATACACAATGTCAAAATTGATAATTGATCTCATATATTGCAGCAGTTTCTTAAGCACATGTTCATAATACTCTGCAGAATCACTAAAATACTGACTTAATCAATTTAGAACAAAGATGATGTTCAGTTGAGTATGAATTGTTATATACATCAGATTTTCAATTGCATATTGATACTGTCTTTGATCTATTCTTTGATCAGCTGAACTGATGAAACAAAAAGTATCATATTTATTGAGTGAAATCATTGTGATCTTGTGCTTATCAAACTACATATGAAGATCTCTCAGCATCTTGTTTACATAATGAGTCTGATTTAGATGTAAAATTCTTCTCTTGTGATCACATGTGACTTGTATGTTAAGAATTTTCTGTGTCTTTTTTAAGTTCTTGACTTTGAACATCTCTGTAAGAACTTTCTTAAATTAGAGAATATGTATTAAATTTACTGAAACTACAATTATATTGTTCACATAGAGAAGCAGCATGATTCTTTTGATGCTGTTGATGAGAAGACATAAATTAACATTGTTTTAATAAAAGTTTAACTTATACAGATCAGTAATACATCATTTATGTCAGTTTTGCACAGTTTACTTCAGATTATAAAGACTACACAATATATACAGTGCACAGTCAGATGCAACTTGAACTTCAGAAGAAACTGTTATGTAGATGATTTTTTTAAGAAAGAATTTTATGAAGATGTTATTGATGTTTACTTGATGACATTTAAGATTCTTAAGAACAATGATGACAAAAAAGACTTAAAGAATGTTGAATTTAACTGTAGATGTGAAGATGTTTTCATAATTAATGTTATATATCTGTGAAAAATCTCTTGTCATAACTTTTGTCTTAAACTTGTTCAGAAATTCATCAGTATTCAGTTTAAGTTTAAATACTTACTTACTGATCACTATGTTTGCATTCTTTGATGATACAATTTCTTTTCATGTTCTGTTGACTGTCAGAGTTATTAATTCTGTATAAATAGCATTTTTTTACATCTTTTCTCAGACTGAGTCTCTCACTGCTTCAACATAGATAACAAGTGTGAAAATGTCAGATCTAACATTCTCAGTGTCTTTTTCATTATCTGTGATGAACACTGTGAGTGTCAGCATAATTCATAATATCTTAATCATAAATTCATTAAAGTCTTTATCATCACTGTTTCATTTTCTCTTCAGAATCTCAACACACAAGAATGTCTTGACTTTCTCAGTTAAAATATTCAGTGCTTTGCTGACAGAAACTTCAATATGTAAAAACTGCTTGATCTTATTTTATTCACTTGTTTGTGATCTGTTTAAATTGATTGTGATTGATTTATTCATCATATAAATGTTTGATGAAAATATATCAAGATTGTTTACAATCAACTTAAATTCTTCTTTATTGTCTGAACTCATGAATTTAAGTCTGTAAGTTTGTTCAGAGACAGTAGACAGAGTTGTAAATACTGTAAAATTTATGATGACTACATTCTTTCATAATTGTTCAACTGACTTTTGTTCAGACAGAATGTTCAGTATTTGTTTTTGCAGTTTGAAATCAATACTGTTTTTCTTCTCATTCTCAACAAACTTTACAGCATAACTCTTGATAATCTATTTGAGATCTGAGACTCAAAGCAGATACTGCTTTGTAATTTTATTTATATAGTTCATGAAGACTCTCACTCATTTTTTATTCATGAACTTGTTCTATCTGTTCTCTGACAATGATTTGAGATCAACATAAAAGTAGTATTTGTAATCTCAGATATAAATGTAATCAATGAATGACTGTACATCAGTAAAAATCTTCTTCAAAATTATTTATCTATCATTGATCAAGAGATCAGTTGCTGTTCAGTTGTGAAAATAAACATCTATTTGTGCTGTCTCTGTTCAGAACTTTATTGAAAGTTCTGTTTTTTTGATCATGATGTGCACTGAATTTTCAGTGATATAAATGACTCTTTTAACAATATCATTTTGAATAAACATGTAGAGCACAGTGTACTGCAATGTAATGTTAAAGAATCTGCATCAGTTATTCAAAATTGATTTTAACTCTGTAACATTGTCACTTTATACAACAAGCACTCTCACACTGATCTGAAGCTCAATCTTTAATTGTTACTCTTGCAGTTTTTGTGAGATGTTATCACATCATTTCAGTAGTATTGTTTATATCTTTCAAAAATAGTTGTTCACAATCTTCAGAAAGTACTGATGTTCAGTAAATGACAGAGATAAGAAATTGTATATATTAATAAAAATCAGAACAAGAATATTGATTTTTTGCTCATTTACAGTGTGCTTTTACTGATTGATAAACTTGATGATGACATAAACTTCACATATGTTCTTCTTGTCTTCAGCAATAAAAATTGACTTCTCAAGAATCATAACTTTGTAAAGATTATGAAGCTTTGCAGTGTCAAGATGAGCAAACTGTTGATGTTATAGCTTGTAAATCTTAATCTTTTCACTTAAAAATGAAGTATCAGCAGAGAATGAAGTGTCAGCAGAGCTTAATGAATCAGTTTGTGTCTGAGAGTTCACATTTAATATTGTGACTGAAAGAATCATCTCTGAATTAAATAATATGTGTATGACAGATAACAGAGTGAATTTATTCAGTTTTTTTGCAATGTATTTGACTATATAGACACTGTCTCACTCAGATGCTTTTATCATGACATTATTATGTTTATTCTGCATGTAAAGACTGTGCTGATCAAAGCTTTTCTGCAATTTCATTTTGCATATTTGCTTTCTTAACAAAAGATTAACTTTTAGTTCAGACACATAAAATGTTAAATTTAGATTCACAAAGTTTCTGAATTCATTCTGCATCACAGTTACTTTATAGTAGTAAGAGTATAAGTGTTTTCTTTCAACTTTAATTCTTCAACATCATATGCATATTAAAGAGTCACTGAAGAGTTGATGTTAATTAATTATGTATGTGAAATATTCAAAATTCACAACTCATTCAGAGCTGAGTATTTTACTGACAGCTTTCTTAAACAAAGTGACAATCTTATTGTCTTTCTCTGCATTAGACTCAGATGAGAATGAGTTATTATTTTTCTTAATTTCAGCATCAAAAGTTCTATACTTTCTGTTTCTGTACTTGAATCTTATTTTGTTTTTATAATGTGAGTTGTTTGCAAACAACTTGTCTAACTTTCTGACTGACTTAATCACAATTAAAACAAATAACTTTCTTAACTCAATGTTTTTACAAGCAGCAGAAAGATATTCACAGTCTTAAATGTGATAAGAGTCACAATAGAGAAGATATTTAACTGATTTATGCTGAGAAGAGTAATTGTTGTCAAAGCTTGACAATCTTCAATAATAATATCTCACATCATGCTGATATAAATATGTCAGATTTTTCTCTTTGCATTAATCTGCTTATAAAACAGTCTCAACAGTCTTTAATTGTGTTTTCTTCTCTTGAAGCTTCTGCAGACTTTTCTTGATGTTTGAAATGTTTTGAGTATTGATTATGTTGTAGATCACTGTGTAGTTCTCAGATAATGCTTAAAGAAATGTCTGAAATTGTTGCTCAGACTTAAATAGATCAGTTATATCAGATTGAGTCACAGCAATTTTTCTGCTCAGCTTGCTGAAATATGCTTATACTTCATTAATAAACACATTTGTTGATATTCTGTATTCAATAAACTTCATTAAATATTGTTTTTCAGTGATCTGCAGCTTTTTCTTGTATTTGAACTTTAAGATATTTTAAGCATTCTTCATATTGATCTTGTCTGTAATGTACTTCTGATCATCTGCACTAATATAGATGATGAATCAGTACAGAGTCTTTGTGTTAGACTTCTGACTTTTAAAGTCAAGATTGTTGAATAAAAAGAAGAAGTCACTAACAGAAATATTGATCACTGAAATCTCAACAGTATATTACAGATCTTCATTTATCAGTCATTTTCTCATGAGAATAAATCATTGATTGCAGTTCTTGTGACTGAGAATTGAGATGAGTTGTCATTTTATAAAAGAGTTATTGAAATTCATAATGTAGTTTTTGACAACAGTCAGTACATAATATAAAAAATAAATAAAGTGAAGTATTAAGATGTACAGAAGAAGATAATGTAAATAAGAGAAAGAAGAAATGTGTGTGTTTGTTTGCTCAACTGTTGAGCATCATATCAAGTTGTCAATAAGTCTTGTTTTACTCAATCTTAAAATCTTATATTGAGTGTCAAGAATGTCATTTTACTCAATCTTTGAGTTCTGTATTGACAGTCAAGAGTATTTATTTTGATTCTGTATCAAGCTGCTGAAAGTGTTGTTTTGTTCAATTTTAAAGCTCTGTATTGATGATCAATAATGTTTGTTTTACTCAATCTTTGAGTTCTCATATCAAGCTGTCAAGACACTAAAACAGTATGCACTTTCTCTAAGAAGCTTTTTGCTAATCTGAACTTATAATTTATTGAATTTATTGAAAGATAAAAAGAATACTCATGCTATACTACTGACTAACTGTCTATTTAGTGAGACATACACTGTTGATTTGACTGTGATTGATGTGAATTGTAAAGATTGTCTATTCACATGCTCTGTCACACAGACTATATGAGTAATGAGTAATTTCTGATACTAGTTCTAATTAAGATTATGAAAGTAGCTAGAACATCACACTTCTCAACAAGTATCTAAAATACAAATAGTTAAAATATCTACAGATTCACAATCTGTACAAAGAAATAATTAAAGAAGACATTACAGAGATTCTGAATCTACTAGATCATTTACTGAAAGATGACACAGATGATGATCAGCATTTAATTGTAGAAAACTTTAATTTACATTATTCAATATAAGAGAGTCTGTCAGTAGAAGAAGACTTAAAAACAGAGTAATTGCTTACTTTGATGAATGAACATCAACTGTCACTACTTTTACTGCAGAAAATCATTATTTAAAAGACACAGCAATATCAGAGCATCATAAATCTGATTTTAAACAGTTCACAAACATCATAAAGACTGATTTACTGTGAAATTCTGAAGCATAAAAATTATGACTTAGATCACTATTGTAAGCTCACTTTGATTTGTGAAGAGCTAGAACTCTCTTGTGAGATCTTGCATAACTAATATGCTTAGTAAGTCAGTCTTCACAAAGAAATAAAAGTGCACACTTTTTCTTTTGCAAAGACTAACAACAATTTTATCTATGCATCTCAACTCTTAAAGTTCATTATCACATAACTGTTAAGATTAATCTCACAGTATTGTCACTCTGATTTATCATAAAGTAGTTATTCAACAATGATTTTAAAATTAAAACAACTCTCATGAAGAACAGAAAGAATTATGCAAGTGAAAGAAGTGAAATCAAAGAATTCTGTAATGCAAGAAAAATTTAAGCATCTAAAGAAATTTGAAGTCTCTGTGAATAATTTCACTGAAGATGTTCATGAATTGATTATTGACAAACTTAAAAGTGATAAAAACTTCATATTACAGATATTGAATGATGAAGAAGAAGAAGAAGAGAATGAACTTAAAGTTTGTGAAACACAAATTATATTTCACAAAATCAACAAGCAAGTTCACAAATCTGAAGAAGTCATTCACAAAATCAGATATACTTTGCAGAAGAGCAAAGAATTTCTTTACAAAATAGTAAATACTTTCATGAAGACATCAGAATTTGAGAAGCTCACAGAAAATACTGCAATTCACAAATTAAAGTTAAGAATTTAGCTCACAAAGTAAAAACATATAAATCTGCAACTCTGCACACAAATTAAACATGATTACTTTGAATTTGTGAATTTAAAAATAGATTGTGAAGTTAAATGAACTCAGTCTGTAAAGATACTCTTAAGTATGAATCTCTATAAGAGCAGCATCTATAGTCATTATTATGATTTCTGTTATCAGATGAATATCAGTACAGAAAATATATCAAAAAAGACTCAGTATTCAGAGATAATTTGTTATCTACACTATTTCATTATAAATCAATAAAAGATATACTATGAAGAGAAAAAGCTTACAGAAGAATGAGAACTCTTGAAGAAATTTTTGAAGAATTTGTTAAAAGATAAGACAAATTGAACTCATAAAATCTGAATGAAGTGATTGTGAGCAAGTAAAAGAAATGAAAAGTTGAATGAGAAATATCTTCATCATTATAATGAACTTCAATTTCAGATAGAGAGCAAAGTAAACAAGATGAATAAAATTCAAATCATACTCTTCTATTGCAGTTTGAACAAACTTATGCACAAAAAGATTTGTGAATAATTAAAGCTGTTTAATATCAAAGAGAACATGATAATTCTCACAAAGAAATTACAATTCAATTTATTCTTTCACAAATAAAAAAAAGCATCACTTTATCAAAAGAAGTCTGAGTCTTTTCAAAAGACTAATGATAAGTCTGCAACAAGATTCAAGAAAAAAGTCTTTTAAAATGATAAAGATTGATCTATTAAGTGCTTTAATTACAACAAGATTAATCATCTTGTAAGAAACTGCTGAAGCATCAAGAAGAATAAAACTTTCACAGATGCTGTAAACAAAAAAAGCTTGTGAAGCTCTCACAGAGCATATGAATTCTCAAAGAAGAATAATATCACTGAAAAGACAAAAAAAAAGTCTGTAAAGACAGAGTCTTTTAAAAAAGAAATTATACACAAGATATATGAGTTCTCTCAGTTGAATCTTCTCAAGAAGAAAATTCTATAAATTATGATATATTTTGTGAAACAGAAACTACAGACAATGATGAACAGCAGAAATAACATCAACTTTTTGTGTCTGAACATAATTATAATTTTAAATTTAGTATTTCTGTTTTCTGCAAGAGATGCTATTGATATTAATTAATAACTGATGATTATATATAATGTGTATTATGAACAGATCTTCATCTGCAATAACAATAAGAAGATTTGCAAGCATCACAAATTTCTTACAATCACAAAGATAAAATCTAATATGATACTTGAAGTGATCTAATTGACTTAATGAAATTCAGTAATAAATTACTCTCAGTGAACTCTCACTTAAAAAAAAAATGTAAAAGATTCTGCAAAGTCAGAGAATAGTGATGAATTAAATCTTTAAGTTCTCATGAAGAAATTAAAATTTGAAGATTTAAGTCAGATATATTAAGTTTGCATAAAGTACACAAAAAATCAGAGTGATACAGCTCAAGTAAAAATTCTAAAGCTGTACTGCAATCTTGCAGAAATGTTTTCAGAAAGTAAAGCTAATAACTTATCTCTGCACTGCAAGCAGAATTATGTTATTGATTTAATTAATGAGTAAACTTCATTCTTCAATTCTATCTATAATCTCTCAGAAAAGAAGTTTACAGAGCTTCAAAGATATCTGAATGAGAATTTAAAAAATGATTTCATTTGATTTTCACAGTTTTCTGTGAAAACATCAGTGTTATTTGCACTCAAACTCAATGATAAGCTGTAATTATGTGTTGATTACTGTGAACTCAATGCAGTTATTATGAAAAATCATTATTTCTTACTTTTAATTGAGAAGATCATGAATCACATAAATGAGATCAAGATCTTCACAAAGATTAATATAAAGAATGTTTACTACTGAATTTGCATCTGCAAAGATGACAAATGAAAGACAGTCTTTTGTATTCAGTATGAGCTGTATAAGTACTTGATGATGTTCTTTGAGTTAATCAATGCATTGACAATCTTTCAGTCATACATTCACAAGATACTTCACAAGTATCTAAATATCTTCATAATAATATTTCTGAACAACATTCTGATTTATTTTAAGAATGAAAATAAACATAAACAACATGTTCACATCATTCTAAAAGCACTCTTAGAAATAAAACTGTATGTGAAGCTCAGCAAATGTCAGTTTTCTGTGAAAAGAGTACTTTTTGTGAAGTTTATCATTATAAATAAAGAAATGAAGATAAAAGAAGATCACATCATCATGATTCTTAACTGATCAGAGTTGAAAAGTATTTTCAAAATTCAAAGCTTTATAGACTTCATAAACTTCTATAAAAGATTTATAAATGAATTTTTCTGCATTGCTGTAAAGCTTATAAGTATGCTGAAAGACAGTAAAAACATTTTAAAGAAAAAACTGATCTTGCAGATATCAGAATTTCTGATTTCAAAGACTGCACATTTTTTTTGTAAACTGATCAAAATCTTTACAACAGCATCTTTTCTGAGACACTTTAACTCAGAAAAAAAAATTCAAGTAAAAACAGATGTCTCAGAATTTGCTATATCTGACATTTTAATGCAAAGACATGATGACTGAAAATCAGTTGTGTACTACTTGCAAAAGATGATATCTGTGAAGAGAAACTATAAAATTAATGATGAAAAGCTACTTACTATAATTGAGAGTATCTGTCACTGACAATATTATCTTAAAAAAACAAAATACACAGTTGAGATTCTTACAGATTATGACAATCTGCATTAAATAGTGAAATTATTTCATAAATTGTTGCAAAAACATGTAAAATGAGCTCTGCAGCTATCAGCATACAATTTCTGTATGATGTACTGTAAAAAGACTATGAATTTTGTGAATAAATCATCTCAAAGAGTCAATTATTAACAAGAGATCAAAACAAAAAATACTATCATAAAACATTGCTCAATATTAAAAGAAATTCTGTTCTTAACAGCAATGATTGTTGCAGAGAATGAACAGAATGCAAGTGTAAATTATGAAGTGCACATTTGAATTTGTATGCAAGTTAAATAGCTGTTAAGTGCAGACTGCACAGATCAAAAAAATAAAAATTATAAACAGTAAGTTTGCAAAGCTGCTGCAGAGAAAGTCACATATGAAAATGTGAGCAAGACTCTTCTAAAGAGTTTTTTGAAATATTTTTGAATAAATTTTCTTACAAACAAGATGACTCAGAGTCTGAAGACTGCTGAGACATCAAGAAAAGAAAGTCAGTATCTTAATTGAATGCAGATGAAAGATCTTTTTTATGTCAATGATATGATGTATATTTTGTATGTGAAAGCTTTGCATAATAAAATATTGTGAAAGCATCACAATGACTTTTTTACAGAACATCTGACTACAGATCAAATCTATATACAAATTTATGAAAAGTACTGATGATCAGAGATGAGAAAATAAATTGAAAACTATTGTTTATTCTGTTTTGTATGTCTAAAAGTATGAGTAATTTGTGAAAAACTCACAGAACAGTTACAGTTCTTAAAATATTCTACATAATTTTGAAACATAATCATAATAAACTTCATTACAGATCTATCAGAGAGCAGAGTTTATAAAGATATTTATGATGTAATTCTGAATATGATTGACAAATTTTTGAAGATGTATCACTATATTTCATGTCAAAAGAACATAACTATGAAAAATCTCACAGAAATCTTTGTACAGAAGATAATCTGTTTGTATGAAGTCTTAATTATCATAGTGTCAGTTCAGAAATCACTGTTTATCTTGTGATTCTGAATCAATGTGATGTATACTTTAAAAATTAAGTGACAACTAAACACTATTTTTCATTCACAAACTAATGAGCAGACAAAGCATCAGAATAATGTTCTTGAACAATATCTGTGAAGTTATGTTAATTATGAGCAAAATAACTGAACAGTGTTATTGTTCTTGACAGAATTTGCATATAATGCAAGCAGACATTTCACAACTTAAAAGACATCTTTTGAAATAATCTATAAGTATCATTCAAGATTCAATCTGTTGTTCACAGATAAAATAATTAAATATATAATAAAAAAAAGTAACTCTGCAGAAGCTGAAATTCTTGTGAATTGATTTTGTATTAATCACAAAAAAACTTAAAAATTTCTCATGAAAGTTTAAGAGTATCAGAAGAAGTACTATGATAAGAAATAATGAAACATTATATTTAAGTCTGAACAAAAGATCTGATTACATATTAAAAACATATTTATAAAGAGATTCTTGCAGAAACTGAATTGACTATGCTATGAATTTTATAGAATTATTGATTGAGTAAAGAATCAGATCTACAAGTTAAAGCTGTTAAAGACTTTTAATATTCATGATGTCTTTCATATCAGTTTACTTTGAGCTCATAGATTTCACAAAGATGATGAATTCTCAGAATTCAAATCTTTACATTTAGTGATAGACTCAGATCTTTGCAAATATGAGATCATCATTATTGTGAATTTACAAATCATAACAACTTCTGATGCATAGTCAACATTGTAATATTAAATTGCATGAAAAAGATACACAGATTTAATCTGAAAATCAAAAGTTAATGTGAAGAATGTTTGAAGACTAGTTAACAAGTTTTACAAGAAAAATCTCAACAAACTCAAGTCAACATTCACAAAGTTCAAGAGAACTAAAGTCTGACTTGATTTCACTTTTATACTTACTCACAAAGATTACTTGTCACTCACACTGCATAGAAGTGCAGACTCTTGCAAGTATTTTCTACTCAAAGTATTGATACTGTGAAATTCTCAAGAAGTCAAGATGTTAATTAAAAAAACTCAGCAAAGCTTAGTAGAATAGATCTGTGATGAGAGTTTAACAGTATTGACAAATATATTCTCACTATTTGTGCTTCTCAGAAGATTCACAAAAAACTGAAAAGAATAATTTAAAGATGATGTCATCAGATAAAAAAGTCAGCATATATCTGATCAGAAAGTAAAAAGAAGATTTATTCTTTTTAGTTACAAATGATATTACTTAGATCAGTATTTTGAATCATATTTATTAGAAGATATCTACAGAAAAAAAAGAAAATCAATATATTTTCTTCTGTTGAAGAAGATAGAGCTGATTTATTTTCTTTGATTGATGATGCTGTTCAAATTAATACTTTAAGTCATATCAATATGAAAGAAATTTACAGAAGAAAGAGAAAGAATGAATCATTATAGTGATGAGAGACATTTCTATTTTTTTAATTATAATTTGTCAAAATATTTTCATATTTTTCATCATTCATGAAGTTTCTTTTCAATCACAAACTGTTATAAGATAGTTCAATATCTACAATGTATGCAGCTTTGCAGAAACAGATAATGATGATGTGAAAAGTGAAAACAATGACACTGAACTTAAAAATGACAACTTAAAAAAAAGAAACAGTGATGTTATCAGAGTTAGTGTATATAATCATCATCAGATAAGAAAACAAATCAGATTCTGAAGAAGTACTTTTTTTTTCTGTGTTATTTACAGAGAATAATGTGAAAATAGATAGAGCAGATGATGACAATAATAATGTAAAAATAAATAATAATAATGATACAGAAGCAGACAGAAACAGTATAATATTGAGAATGCAAAAACAATTGACTCAAAGACAATCTGCACACTTCTGAATACAATTTGAGACATTATTGTAGTATTTTGTGAACATCTTCTTCTTTTCACTGTCAGAAGCATATGCAACACATTTTGAAACACAAACAACATCTGTTTCAATGATTAAAATAATCTGTTTATAGTGTTTGCAGTGTGTAAAACACAGTAAAACATTAATGATTTGATACTGATGCTGCTGAAATTAATTTCTCAACATGCATTTATTTTCTGAAGTTTGTACTCACAAAGACTGCACACTGAAAGCAGTTTTATGATCAGTCAGTATACAGTTAAAAAGACTTGAATCAGTAATTAGATCTGAGAATCACTGAATATTCACAAAGTGAAGAGTTATTATTTAATTATCTAACACTTACAGTGTTAGTCAACATGTTCATGATTCAAAGTTCAAAACAAATTGTTCACACATACTCAGTAATGACATCTCAAGCATAAATCAGAGAAAAGTCTCTTCACAATTACTCATTAACTATATTTGATCTGATTTTGTGTGTACAAATATTGTGATGCAGAAAAAAGTTTAGAAAGACACACATTTTGTATGCAAAAAAATTAAAATTGTTCACTTTTAATACATTTTTGCATTCTGCTCAGAGATTCTTACTCAGTTATAAGTGAAAAGACTTGATGAAAATTTCATCATGATTATAATGATGAAGTTACTCAGCTGTAAGTGAGAAGTCTTAATATTTCATTGTAATTAGATCATTCACTTGCTCAACACAGTCAGATAAGTTTGCAAGATGTTAAAGATGTTTTTGACAGTCAGATAAGTTTGCAAGATGTTAAAAATATTTATGATAGTCAGATAAACTTGCAAGACATCAGAAATATTTATGACAACTAAGTAAGCTTGTAAAATATCAGAGACATTTGCAGTAGCTGAGTAAGTTTGTAAAATATTAAAAATGTTTGCAGCAGTCAAGTAAGCTTGTGAGATATCAAAGATGTTTGTGACAGTCAGATAAGCTTGTGAGATGTTAAAGATATTTGTGATAACTGAATAAGTTTATAAGATATCAAAAATGTTCATAGCAATCAAGTAAGTTCATAAGACATCAGAGATGTCTACAGCAACTGAATAAGTTTATAAAACATCAGAAACATTCATGACAGTCAGATAAAATCTGTAAAACATTATAAATAATTACAAAATACTGAAGAAAATCTGCAAAACATCAAAGATAATCACAAGACACTGAAGAAGATCTGTGAAATATTGTGAATAATCATAAAATATTGAGAACAAGTTCACAGAGTATTGAAGAAGACTTATAAGATATTGTAAATGATTGTGAGACACTGAAAGCTGTTCATGAAAGATTAAAAAAGATTTGTAAGACATAGTGTTCACAAGACACTGAAGAATGCTCACAAAATATTAAGACAAGTTTGCAGAGCATTGACACAAGTTTGTGAAATACTGAGATTAAATCATGAAGTATTGATCAAACTAAAATGAGCTGAAGAACTGTCTCAATACTTTTTTTTTTTCATGAATTTTGAATATTAAAGAAGTCTTACTCACTGTTTTTCTTCTCATCAAGAAGTTTTTTCAACAGAGAGTCAGCTGAAGATAAGTGTCATAAAAATGCAACACATAACAGAAAAAGTAACTGTAAGCTCACTCTGATTTGTGAAGAACTAAAGTTTTCTTGCAAGATCTTGCATAACTAATATGCTTAGTAAGTCAGTTTTTGCAAAGAAATAAAAGTGCACACTTTTTCTTTTGCAAAGACTAGCAACAATTCTATCTATGTATCTCAACTCTTAAAGTTCATTATCATGTAACTGTCAAGATCAGTCTCACAACTATTTAATGACAATAACTTTGCTTCTAAAAGCAACTGAAACAATATTTCAAAGATGACTACAATGAAACAGATTGAATGCAGAAATGCTAATTAAGATTTTAAAAGTCAGACTTCTGAATTCACTTCAAGATCACAATTTAAACATCATGAAACATCAAATGAAAATCATCACAGATGCTCTACAGACAGCAATTCAAGAGTTAGTACTCACATTTAACTCATGCAAGTGATTCAAATCAGAATTTGAATCAAAAATCAAGAAAATCATACAAGAAGTGAACAGAGTCAAAAGAAGATAACAGCACATACAGACAACTCAGATCTGAAAAGTTTACATTAAAATTTACAACTTGAAGAAAAAAAAGCTGACAGCTTTAATGAAACAGACATATAGAGTGCAAGTGAAAGTCATCATTAAAGATTCTCAAAATCTGTAAAAACTCATGAAGTAAGTTAGAAACAGAAACACTGTTAGTCAGACTTTCACATCAGCACTTAAGTGAGAAGATCACACAATCACAAAATTTAGTGACAAGATCAAACTGCTGCAAATCATCTTCTTTTCAATCTTCTTGAAGATAGATCTCAGCAATATTGCAAATTATGAGTATTCAAAACTCATATCTATGTCACTCATCACAGAACAGAAGCTCAGCAACATAATTCTTCAAATATCTGTAAACAAGACTTCTGACTTGAACAGAATACTTAATAAAGTACTATATTTAGTTTTATCTTAGTTACTCTCTCTACTACTATCTTTATACAATTTATGTCTTGAAGAAAGATGTAACATTCTAATCTGAGATTTCTTGAGTATGTAGAACTAAGAGTTTGTGCTTATTAATATAACAGCTGGTCTGAAATGGTTCTGATCTTTAACTCTTAGATGATTACTTAAGTTGAACATGATTCTTTTCATAAGAAAAATGACTGTGACTATATACTGAGTCTGCTCATCAGTCTCACTGTCAAGCTCATCAAGACAGCTCACTCATGCAATCTGTTGAGCTTGCTTGTCAAGCTCATCATCAAGCATGTTGAGATATCATATAACTGCTGTCTAAACATCTTCTGAATATACATCTTTCACATATACACATCAGTCTGCTCTAAGTTCATTCTGACTTAATCATAACACTATTTTTTTCTTCTCAGGCACTAGTTCTCTAGAGTCTATATAAGTGAGAGTGTTTACATTGTTTATTGTCAGCAATGATGCTTTCTAAAAATTCAAATCATTTAAGAATCACAAAGAAGATTCAAATTGATGATGTGTCTGCTCTGTTTTCTTGTAACTATTGTGTTCATTGCAGCATCAATTGTTTTGTAATGAAATCTTGATCAAAATGCAATAAGTGTATCTGTCATGATCATTCATGTGTCAATGTATTGTGAAAGTCTCTCAATAGAACTCATCTTTTGCTTCAAAAGAAAATAAGTAAAGCAAACAATGAACTGACAGTCAAGCATGCTGAGCTTGCTGCACTTTTCTCAAAAGTTGTGCATCTTCAGAAAACACTGAATCAGATGAACTGATGTGCTTCACAGAAGATTGACTGTTTTGCTGCTGAACTTAATAGTGATAATGATGAAACTGAGAATGAGAATTCTCAAACAATGTCACAACTTGTTGACTCAATATCATCATTCTTCTGAACTAATATCAACTTTCTTTCTCAAAACATTGAAGTGTTCTTACACAGTTCTTGAGATTCTCTCTGAGTTTTCAGATATTTTCTGAGATATCATAATCTTTTCATTTTACAAGATAGTGAACTTTCTCACTAATCATTCTCTTTTCTAAAATGTTCTTGACTTTATATTCTTCATTGAATTCAACAGACATTTCAGTGATTTGAAGTGATATCAACTGATTGCAGTGCTGTAGCATGAATGCATGAAATATCAAATGTATTCTCATTTTCTTAAATAAGTCTAGCTCATAGCTTAACTTCTTGATGTTTCATATGATCTTGAATGATTCTATGCTCTTGTTCTTTAGCTTCTTGCTTTTTCTCTTTGTTCATATGTTGTTCATTCTCAGATATATCTTCTCTTCTTCTTCAAATGATTTTGTCTTTGTTGTTCATTCTGTCTGCTATTTGATCTGTTTTGTCAGATCTTGATGCAGTTTTCTCATCTGTGTGATGTTCAAAATTGTCTTTTGACTCTGCAATTCATGTTCTTTGAGATCTCATCATATCTTTGAGTTGTAGTCATAGTTCACATAGAAAGATGTCTCTTTCATGATTTTGTTTCTTGTGTTGTTGTACACAAACTGTGCTGTTGACAACAGTCATATTCAGTCATTTTAACTCTTATTGACATAGTGTCTTAAGCATATTTTTACTGTTTAATTCATTTACTTGCTTTGTTCATCTGTCTGTGAATGATATGCTGTTAACATTTTGTGTTTTATCTTGAGTTCTGCTGTGAGTGTTTTTCAAAACTTGCTTGTAAACAGCTTGTCTCTGTCAGTGATAAACTTCTTTGATAACTCATGATTGCTAATCAATTCTCTCAGTATGATGTATGTCAATACTGATGCTGTCATGATTTCTTTGAATGAAATGAACATTATGTACTTGGTCAATCTGTTCACTATGATCAATATACTATTGAATTTCATCTTTCATGCTGAAT
The DNA here is from genome assembly GCA_025617375.2 of Acarospora socialis. NCBI lineage: Eukaryota > Fungi > Ascomycota > Lecanoromycetes > Acarosporales > Acarosporaceae > Acarospora > Acarospora socialis. The sequence continues at coordinate 2,124,120 of JAMYGW020000005.1, read as the reverse complement.
TCTTTGATGATGATAGCTTCATGATGAAGTTTATAATAATTGACTTTCATGATGCATTTGATGCATCTAGTTGCATTACTTTGTCATATCATTTATCTTAATTGATTTTGTTTCTTCAACATAAATTGCACACAGTGATCATTCTGATGATTCAATTTCTAAAATTATTAACATTGTGTCTTCTCTGCACTAGATCTTTGATGTACTTGACTTTTAAATGTTCACTGACTCTGCTGTAGTGACATATCTCAATGAGTTCTTCATTCATCAAGAAAGTTTGCTCTACCTTGTACATTGCTGCTAAGTTCTTTGTGAGAATTTCTTTGTTGTCTTCACTTAGAATTTCAGCATATATTATCTGTACATCTTCATGATCAGATCATCTGCTTAAGACATTCACTTCATTATTCTTATTATTTTTCTTGTAATGAATCTGAAATTCATAGTCTGTTAACTGCTCTGTTCAATGAATCTGTCATTGATTGAGTTGCTTTGTCATTGCAAAGTTTCTCAGATTCTTGTGATTCATATAGATTTAAATTGACTTGTTTGTTTCTGTAAGATAAGATCTTCAATTTTGTAGTGCTTTCACTATTGTAAGAAGTTTTTTATCATGAATCTCATATCTTTTCTTGAGTTCTGATAACTTTCTAAATTGATATGTTATAAATCTCTGTCATTCATTCTCAATTTAATACAAACATGCTTTTACTGCAAAATCTGAAGCATCAGTTTTTAGTGTCTTTTCACATACTGAATTTGATATTCTCAGATGTGTCATTTCACTAAAACTTTTCTTTAATACATGAAACACATTCTTCTGTTCTTGATCTCAATGTTATTTTTCACTCTTGTGTGTCAAATGCATCAGCAGTTCTGCAATTCTTGCATAGTTTGATACAAACTTTCAATAATAGTTTGTTAATTCTAGAAAAACTTGTACTTTCTTAATTCATTTTGATATTAATCAGTTTCTGACTGCTTCTGTCTTCTTTAAATTCTTTTTAATTTGTTCAGATCAAATCACATAGTTTAGAAATTTAACTTTCTTGATTTTGAACCTGCTTTTTGACTTTTTCACATACAAGACTCTCTCATTGAGCTTTGTCAATATCTTGTGCACATGCTCTCAGTGCTTTTTCAGATCTTCTGAGTATATCAGAATATCATTGAGATATGTGATCACAAAATTATTGAGATATTTTCTCAACATGTCATTGATCAATCTCTGAAAGATGACTGAGACATTTTTCAGCTTAAATGACATAACAGTATACTCATAATGTTTATATCTTGTTCAGAATGTCATTTTTCATTTTTCATCTTCTTTCATTCTAACTCAGTAGTATGTGTTCTTAAGATTTAAGCTTGTAAATTACTTAGTCTTTTCTAATTAATTCTGCAACTCTTTTATCAGTGATAGAAAATAATTATTTTGATGAGTTATCTTGTTGAGTTGTCTGTAATCAACACATAGTCATTTCTTGTCATTCTTCTTTGATATGAACAGAATTGAATATCTTACTGATGACTTCAATAATCTTATGAATTCTCTCTTCAGATTTTTGTCAAGATAAGTTTTAACTTTCTTGAGTTGGTTCTTGCTCATTGAGTATAATGACATTTACTTAGATTGCTTCTCATTCAATAGCAGTATTTTGTGATCTCATAACTTATATTCTGATAAGCTCATCTCTGATTGCTCAGAAATCTTGTATGTGTCTTTGACTGCACATATTTCTTTTGTGACTCAATCAATCTTTAAATTCTTTTTATGCAATCAAGACATCTCTAGCATTGCATCATATTCAATTAATTTCATAATGTTGAATATTATCTCTTGTGAGTTTTCAAGAATTGAGACTTTCACACAGATTTTCTCATTGATTCTTTCAATGACTTCATTTGTCATTCATATGTTGAATGAACAGCATGCTCACTGTGTCACTAATTTCAACATGTTAACTGTCTTTCAATTTATAATATTACTGTCTGCTTCAGAATTCACCAATATGTTAATCTGATGTTCATTAATTATAATCTTGATTCATATCTGATGATCATTGTCTTGTTTTTGAAACACTGCTAGCTTCTTGTTCTTTAGTCTTGTTGAGAAAGCTTTTTGTTTTTTAACTCACTTGATTGTTCAGTTCATCTTCAAAGTTCTTGAAATCATCTTGATTCTCTTTTGATCATGAGATTCACATATTTTAGACTGTACTGCTCAATGCATCTTTCTAAATGTAGTCAAAATTCATACTGATTGTACTTCATCTGCAACTGACTCTCTAAGACTCTTACTCTTTGTAGAAATTCAGATAATATATATTCTCTGCTGAAGATTCATCTGTCTTTATTCTGTGTGGTATATTCTTCAGATAAGTGTATTTCAATCTTGTGACTCTTGATTTTTTACACAAGAGATTCTTCTATTGATTCTCTCATGACTGTTTGTACATTTCTCATTAAATCATTGAATTCTTTGTATATCTCTGCTTTCTGATATTGAGTTTCTTGTTTTTTCTTCAGTATTCTTCTGCTGACTAATGTCACTTTTCTTTGAGCACTTAAATCTCTCTTAATCTTTGTTCAGTATTTCTTCAAGAGTTCTGTCTTGACATTGTTCAAACTTTCTTTTATGAGTGTATTGCTGTCAAGAAATATTCAAGATTCATCAATCTAAAATTCATGATCATCAGTTTCTTCAATGTCATCTTCAAAAACATGATCTTCTTTCTCAGCATCAAGAACTCTTTTCTTGATAAGAATAGTTAATTCTTTCTTGTAAATTGATTAACTCATTGTGTCATATTCATTCTTCACTTCTTTGTGCAGTTTCTGAGAATATTATCTGACTTTATCTTTTGCACTCATGTGTACTCTGCACATGTCATCATAACAGACTGTTCAGCTGAGAATGTCATGCACTATGTGTACATTTTTCTTGACTGTCACTGCAATGTTTTTTCTTTTCATTCAAGATCTGTTGCATTCTCAAGCAAGGTATTCAGGTTTTTTGCAGTTGTAATATGTTCACATCTTGTTTTGCAGTGTTATCTAAGACTTAGTGAACCACTCTGACTAACATTCATACTTCACTTGTCTAGTCTTTCATGACTTCTGATGACACTTCTTGATTGTATTGAGGTTCATAGAGTTTGTTTTTCTATGTTTTATTGGTGAAACATATCACTTCATTCACAGTTAAAAGCTTTCTCCTTGACCTTCTATCATAGATGACATTTAATATTCTTTTTGTTTCATCTGTCATTTCTATTGACAACTATTGATATTGATACTTAGATCAATCATTTTCTGAAGATTGTCTGATTATTCTGCTCAGACTATCTTGTCTTTGATGAACTTTTTTAACTCACAATAGTACTGATAAATGAGTGCTTCATTATTTCATCTGATAAGTGCTGCTAGTTGCTGAAACTTTGTGATGTATATTGCTGTCAATTCACTCTGTCACAAGATGTGAACTTGTCTCTCTACTGCTCTTTCTTCATTAATTACTTTGAAGACTTTCTTAAGTTTCTCTTTGAACTTGCTGAAGTCATTGAACATGAACTTCACATCAGCATTGTGTTTGTTGTAATTCTTCTCTAAAAACTCATGTAGCTTGAGATTAACTCAATTAAAGACTGCATTCACTAGATAGATTGTTGCAAATAATGTCTTCTCTTGATCAGTTTGAAACTTTAATTGATTGAATTCAATATACAGATCAAGCTTAGTCACAAAGACTCACAGCTTTTCTCATTCTTCATCAAAGATATTGAATATCTGAATCTTTGATGCATTCACAGATAGTTATATTATCTGAGTTGACATCACTGATTGTGCTGTCATTCTATCTGAAGTAGATGATAAAGATGAGTTCACTTGAATCTGTCTCAAGAACAAGATTGAGACATTTTTCTGTGTGTCAGACATCATACTTATTATATCATAAGAGTGTTCAAAGTGTAACATTCTAACCTGAGATTTCTCAGATATGTAGAACTAAGAGTTTGTGCTTATTGATATAATGACTGGTCTGAAATGGTTCTGATCTTTAACTCTTAGATGATTACTTAAGTTGAACATGATTCTTTTCATAAGAAAAATGACTGTGACTATATACTGAGTCTGCTTGTTGATCTCATTGTTGAGTCTGTTAAGGCAGCTCACTTATGCAACTCATTGAGCTTGCTCATCAAGCTCATCATCAAGCATGTTGAGATGTCATGTAACTGCTGTTTAAACATTTTCTGAATATATATCTTTCACATGTACACATCAGTCTGCTCTAAGTTCATTCTGACTTGACTATAACAAAAGAAAACATCTGAATGTCTTCAAATATTTTATTACAGTAATACTGCAAAAGTTCAACAAGAACAACTATCAGCAAGCAAAGATGTACAGATTAGTGACTTTACTAAATATTCTGAAAAAAGCTCTAAAATTAGTCATTACACAAAGAATCAACTACATGACAGAGATTCATGATCTACTCTCTAAAACACTTCTAAATAAAAGAAAAACAATCTTTACAGAATATATCATACACATGCTACTGAAGCAGATACAAAGAGTTTGAAATTTAGTGACATCAGTGACATCACTACTAATGCTGAATGTATTAAAAATCTTTAACAATATGTTACATTAGAGACTGCTTCATAATCTGTGAAAGAGAAGACTTTCAATGAAAATAGTCACATAAATAAACAGCTTTCTTAAAAGACAGATTTCAACAATCAAACTATTAAAGTACAAATCAGATCTCTTTAAAGTACACACAAACATATCACAGAACTTGTCACTGTTCTTCATTCTGTATTTATTTTACAATGTTAACATGTTGAATTTAAACACTCAATCAGATCTGTGTGTCTCAGCAGCAAATTAAATAAACAATATTGAATTTTTAGTTACAGAAGAGACAACAGCAACAAACTGTTAAACACTATAGATTATACACAAGAACACAGAGCTGTAAGTATGAAAGTATGCTTCAGTGTTTGTTTTCACAAAATATGAACTTATACACTTCATCAATCAATCAAAGAAACACAACATGACAGCTAAACTGAAGTTGAAAACTCAGACAATCAGATTCTCACTGATGTGTTAAGTTCTAAAGATTATTTTAGATTTATAATTAAACTTTGAAACTCATCTCAGACATATACAGACAAAAACAATTACAAGTTTAATAAACTTAACAGTAATCACAGACTCAATCTGAAACTTTAATTTAAACAACTTACAGAGACTGTATATCACTGTGATTCTTTCATAAATTCTATACTGCTGCTCTGTCTGATATACACTCAGTAGTAAGTATAATACAATTATATAACAGCAAAAGATACTTCAGAAACTCACTGTTATTCAGTGATGAGTAAATGCAATAGTGACAAATGTCTTTCACATTATAGCTGACTCAATTCTGAATATGAAATTGTTTCTTCTGCTGATGAAACAACAGTTAAAGAAGATGCTGAAGTACTTATTACTGTAAATGATGACAATATTAATATACAGTCTGATGTGAATCTTCAGATTAATTTACATCAAGTTACTGAGATAAAAAAGTTCTTTAAAGTGTCTGCAACTTAAATACTCTGTACAGAAATTTATTCTGCAGAAAGAGCTGAATTTAAAGTTAAAAGTTCTTTATATTACATCATCATGATGAAAAGAATCAGCAATCTTTATAGTGACTGATGCAGACAAAGTGATGTGTACTCATGATTTAAATTCTCTGTGTTAAGATTAAAAAGTCTTGAATATCTATACTGACAACAGTGAAATACAGAAATATGTAGATGCAGCAATAATGATTTTAGATAGAGACAGAAATCATATGTGCTACATAAGACTCAAAGACATCTCTACAATATATACTGCAGAACTACAGAATTTGATTATGATTATGAATATGATCTGAGAAATTAAGAAGAAGAATCAGAATATCTGAATCATTAACATATACATTGACAATCAGACATTCATTTGAACAACAGCAAAGCTCAAAACACAGTCAGATCAGTATTTACTGAATTGAATAGTTCAGAATGTGAATGCTCTACATGCACAAAACATATGAATACAGATACACTGAATATCAATACATATAGAGATATTTAACAACAAGAAGACAGACAAGATCACAAAAACTGCAGTTTTAAACTCATACACATTCTCAGAGATTCTGTACTGTCTGACAGTCATTTGCAAGATGTTCATTTGAAGATGAATAGTTAAGAAATGAGTCAGTGAATAAAAGCATGAAATCTCTGAAAGAACAACTTTCAGTTTGAAGAAGAAACTTAACTGCAAGATGCTGAACAAGCATGCAGACATTTGATGCTCAATCAGCTTCTTGATTACACAGCTTTGCATTGAGAAAATAAACATAACTCACTATTTATATGTCATAGACAGAGCTGAATTTCCTCAATGCTTCTACAATCAAGACATTCAAACAGTGCATCATATACTCACAGAATGCTCAAGAACTCAGAATTTAAGAAAGAATCTATTTGAAAGAATTCATGATGTGAAGAAGATTTTTAAGAACTCAGCACTGATCAAAACAGTCATTATACTTATGCTTTGAGACAATCATCTGAGACAATTTCAGACAATGAAAGAGATGTCAGAAAATTTAAACATAGATGCTGAGAATTCTCAACACAGTCTGAAATAGAAGATTCATATATTCATATAGTTACATTTTTCAGATCACAGAAACAGCAATTAATTGTTTATAGCAACAATAATTCTCTAGAATGACAATCTGAGAAAGACATTAACTTAGAACACTTACAGAGAAAACTAGCAAGACATCAGTACTGAGAAATAGAGAGCTACAGGGCATTAATGGGATCTGAATCATAGTTTGGCTTTGGCTTTTTGATTTGTGGGCAAGAAAGTATGCGCTAGTCTGTTTGTAGTTATGTGGTGTATGGCAGCCTAGGCAGCCTTGGTCACCTATGAAGTAATCAATCAATCAATCAATCAAGGATATGGATGCTTGTCGTGGACGTTCAATATTCAACAACATCAATCTATTGCAAACATAATGCCGACCTTGTCCTTTATCTATCCCGTTCTTTAACTGTGATTGGAATATCTACCAATTTGTATTCTTTACAAAAAGCTCCCTTTCCCTCCCCATCAACACTGGTACCTACTGTACATGCCGCACTGAATCTCCAATATTTCATGGTTATGCAACATCTTTTTCCATTCTGTAGCAGAAACGTCTCGTTTCGTGCAATTCCCCATCACGATGATTGGCTTCTCAAACGACCGGGTGTTCTGGCCAGCAGGGGATGCTGCAGCCTTGCACGCCTCGTTTTGCCTCGTTGCGGCTCTGCCGCCTAGGCTACATCGTCCGAACCACGTTCTGGTGAACTTACTACCAAAACCGTTTTCCTTCTTTGAAGCTGTTTGAAGAGCTGTTGCTCGCAGTGCTTGAACGATTGTGTTTTGTAGAATTGTTGAACTTTCTCCTACTGCCTTCTCGACTATCTTGTCGGAGATGGGGAGCTGGGCTGGACGAACAGGAGCGGAGGGTAGCGGTAGGGAAATGCAGGAACAGGATTCGTCGCTGGATTGGATGCTCGATTCTTCGCATGTCAATGTTGGCCTATGGAATCACTTCGATGGACATCGATTCGTGACCGAAGAGCAAGGGGTTCACGATCGGGAGGAACTGCAGCAGCAGGGCTCGTCACTTGATTGCTCGCTAGATTGTCCGCGCCCGCCATCCCATGTCGACGTCGACCCATCGGACATCGCCATGGATTTCTCTGGCACTCTCAACGTACGTTCCCGTCAGGAATGAGCTGCTCTCTACGTACCCTCCGTAATAGATTTTTGATGTTAACAGGATCCGGGATGGAATGTCTATTACCATAACATGAGTGCTGGATCCATACAAGATGACCCACCATCGTGGACAAGTGGCAGCACAGCCAGTTTTACCAATTCGTTTCACCAACAGCCTATAGAAGTATCAAGGTCTATATTCGACGAGTCTGATTATAACCATGTTGGTCAACCAGCACTACAGGACAGTTACGGTCGCTCAGTACACGATTTCGAGATGGGCTATGGATATCCATATCTGTTTGACAGAACATCTCAGACACGTCCGCTCGTGGATGAGCCATCAGATTGTGGCAAAGTCACTACTGACTTTAGGGATTGGTACTTGTATCATCCAGACACTGTTCAAGACAGCATTGACAATGCAGTTGCTAAACGTGGCGAGATGCCACATGCTGAAGTACTACCCTCTCCAATGGACAGCTCTCATCAGCTACAGGAGTCTGTACGGAAACAGTCTGTCAAGACCTATGATCAAATTCTTCCCGAGGTCCCCCGGGCAAGTCCCTCCATTCTTTCTGCTGATGGGCCTTTCACCTGCCAGCGCTGCAATTACCCGCGACGCTACAACCGCAAAGCTGATTATCGAAGACATATGGCTGCAAGTCATCCCACGCGCAAGGTCTGGATCACCGTGGATATCTCGCTGGACAAGAAATTCCTCGCTCACTGTGAAGCTTGTCGGACGGGTAAGAAGTATGAGCGCTACTCTAATGCTGCCGCGCACCTTAGGGAAACTCATTTTTGTTCTCCCGAATATCAAACTATCCGTGAAGGGGGCTTTTATTTGCCTCCGACTACAAAGAATTTGAATAAGTGGTTGAAAGAAGTTGATGAAGTCACCGATAGAAAGCCACTTCCGGTCTTTGATTGGGTACGTAATTGGGAACAGCTGCGTACTTTTTGGGAGAATTTTCCTAAATACCAGAGAGCATTCGAAGATGTGTCAATGACTTCAGATCGTTCCGTAAATTCGATTCAGTCTATCGATTCAGGTTACATCTCGGACCTGACAAGGTTGGACTGCAATCAAATGACACAGAAAGGTCGAGATACCTGGTCCCAGGCAGCGGACAACGGAGACGTGTTTGATAAGGATGGACCTACTCATCCAGCTCCTGACATGAAGGTGCCGTCAACAAAGGCTGAATCCGGCGACTGTCATAGAATGGAAGTTAAGCGGGAGTCACCTAAAGCGCTTGACGAAATGGCGAATATCAAAGACTGGCGAGAATGTTCATACAAGGGCGAGCGCTTTAGCAACAAAACCGATCCAGGTATTGACGGAGACAAATTTGAAGATATTGCTTCAGCGAAGCCAGACCTTGACCAGTATCAGCAGCCCTCCGAGCAGCGAAACATGAAGGGAAAGCGGGATTCGTATCTAGCTTCTGCAGCTCCTATTACTTCAGTAGGAGACAAGTCAGAGACCCATACTGATCTGTTTCCGTGGCAGTCGTCAAGCCTTGCGAGGCATAGGCGGATACATACAGGGAAACGGCCCTACAAGTGCTCCGTCGGCCAATGTGACAAGAGGTACATTTTCCGTTGAGGTGCAAGGACGCCAGCTGATTTCCAGCAGCTTTTGCCGGAAGACCACTCTGATGAAGCATGCACAACGTGTGCATCGGATGAGCACCGACAACCAACACTCCAAAGAGGAGAGCTCCGGGTCCGAGAGCGAAGAGTCTCCAGTGACGGAATCTCGTAGCACGCCACAGTCCCACTGGTCACATCCAGATCAATCAAACTCACCCGTCAAAGGGTTAGCTGGGAATTCCATTGACAGCTCACAATCCACGATGAATTTCAAGACAGAACCCATGAGCCCTTTCGATTATCAGGAGTCTCACTCAGGTACGAGTCATCCTGGGATGGCAGCCCTTTTTGGCTTCACCTCCAAATCTGTAATGCATGGCACTAACACCGGCCTCTTCCCCTCAGCTGCAGTTAAAACCTCTCATACCAATGATGAGGAGGGTCCAGCGAGGTTGATGGTGAACAAGAAACATTACTTGAAGGATAGTGTGTGTACTGTGAAAGCCGAGCCTGACTCCGTCGATGCACCGTCCGTCACCACCGCATCCGTTATAACGTTCAACATGGAGCCCAGTCACCCAAAGCACCGTAATACAGTGCCCTTACCATTTGGTCATCCTAAATCAAGGCAGTGGACGGAGATGCTGCCATCCATAAAAGCTTGCACTCGGGAGATTATGGGTAAAGGTAACAGAGGTGCTCTGGAGTTGTTCCTGATGAATGAAGAACCCACCATATGCATCACCTGCTGGGATCCTCTCAAATTAAACCTGGCGCTCGTGAGAAGTTGCATGGAGCCTCTAGGCTTACCCATCAATATCACTCAGGGCAAGATAGAGAAGTCAGCGAGCGACGAGCACGATGGCTCAAGCGGCGCGGCAGTGTCCGATCAGGGCCAGTGTATGTTCTCATCGTCGGTCCATGGCCATTATATGCAACGGCCTACTTGTGGAGCCTCTCTGGGTACCGCCGACGGACCTTTGAGAAGTGGAAAGGTTTCTCTGGGAGGATATCTCAAAATCAAGCACCTCTGCCGACGCCATTGGAGCTATTACGCCATGACAGTTCACCATATTCTGGTCTCCGATGATCAGAAAGACCTTTCTCTATCCATTACCGGCAACGACGAGGATGAAGAAATGGCCGAACCTGGCTATGACTATTCGCCCGGCATCTGCAATGGTGTGTATGAGTTTGGAGACGGGCCTGGTGTAAGAGTTACGTTAAGCTGTCCTGCGGTCCCGGATGTGAAAAGTTTAGTGGCCCGCTTGGAGGGTAGGCGTATAAAGCGCTGTGCTAACGAAAACTATGCTGCCATCGATAACCTGGATAATTTGGACGACTTGCTCAACAAGGTGTGCACACGCGAGGGTACCAATTTTGGAAACGCAGCTTGGTCTTCTGGCCTTTGCCTTGATCAAGACGTTGAGGTAAGTCGAGTGGACTCCAGTTGACCTCCGAGCTGACATATGGCCTCAGATGGACTGGCTTCTGATCGGAGATCTCCCGGTGGGCCGCATTGGTTGTAACAGCCCAGGCGATGTAACTGCATACATGGAAGGGAGCCACCAAGCTTCTATACATAAAGGCTGCTGGACCCCTTCCGTATACGTCGACGAGTCTGCCTTCAGTACTCTGATGAATTTCTCCGCTCAAGAATGGGGTAAGCCAGGCTCCGAAGGTGGGTATCTGTCACGAGTGTTTGGCCGCGGCAGTGAGACTGGTCTCGCGGATGGTTTCCTATCCCCTCACCCATCAATATTCTACGATGAAACCTATGGACCCTACGATGCCTGGGCCTTTGCACCCAGGCGTCCATATGGACTCGGCGACTCCGGCGACTCGGGTACTTGGATCTTCACATCCGAAGGTAAGCTGCTCGGGCAGATCATCTCGTACAACAGGGCGCGCCACATCACCTATTTCACGCCAATCAGCAAGATATTCAATCACATCAAACGAGTCACCGGCGCCACGGACGTCGAACTACTAACACCCGGAGACGTTACGGAAAACCCGCGAGTCACACTGAGAAGTGCTGGGGGCCTCCTTTCACCTGAAGAAGAGCCCGTGGGGCCGAACAACAGCCGGACATCGATGGTCACAGAGATGGGCCCGAGGGTGGACTCCTCCGCCGGCCGGAAGCGTTTTTTCACGCCGCCCAGGACGCCTGCGTCTCCCTCCCAACCGCTACCGCCTCCCTTCAACCACGTCACTTGCTCCACCGCTAGACTTTCAACGCCGAGCTTCACACAGGCTAGCGACTCGTCAGACTAAAAGACTCAATCTTCCTCAATTTTTTCCAAACAGGTCAAGACAAACTTTTCGACCAATGATGGGTCCAATTCGTGCTTGATGGTAAGCCTCGTCTCATTCGGACGGGTGCCTCTTTGGACAGGCTTCCGAGAGCGAGCCGTTGGGATGAAGTTCGGGACTAGGGAGCTAGGGTAGCCGCTACCGGACCTTTTTCTTGATGGGTAGGTCCTGGCTAAATTAAAGCGCGTCAGTCCCAACAACAACCGTCTGGAATATCTTTCCTGACAGACACCTGTATGGTGCTTGCTGGTGCCGTGGTCAGGTTTGAATCAGTTCCTTCCCTTGTCGGTGCTGGTGTTATCAGAGGTGCTTTTGCCATCTTGAGACTCAATGTGGATGAATGTATACAAAGTATAGGTGCTGTTTTCTCCCATCTCGAGACATACATTGAGGGCATGAAGTAAATGCGAAAATAAAGCGTGATGGGAGTCGGAGGAGAGCGACAAGATCGGACAAGTAACCCTTACAGTAGTGAGGACTATAAAGTATATGATTTGGAGATAGGGGAGGCGAGAGGAAGAAGGTCGTGCTAACAGTAGGTGTTTCGTAGGGATGACCTTAAGGCCTTGTGACATTTATTCCCCTAGAGAGTATGCATTGTGAGTGTGGATAATCTGCTGTGTATTGGAGACGAATTGTATGAGCAGCCCGGATCCATTATTATTGCATTGGGCATGAACTTTACGCTTAGAATGTCTTATTCGCCGATTAGGGTCTGTCATGATCTTCAATATTTTAGTGATCTCCGGTATGGCCTTGATCTATTCGCAAAAGCTACGTACACACCACCTAGCCCTACAATGGCAGAAAGTGTCCTGATATTCACATGCAGACAAACAACATCACCTTAGTCATCGAGTCTATAAGGTAGTCGCCTGAGTCATAAGTTAAAGTTAGAAAGCATGACAGACGATCGCGGTAAGTTTGCCCGAATGTCATCAAGCAGTATATATTATCGTGCCCTTGCCACAACACTCAACTCTGTTATCATACCCGTACTACCAATTACACTGACGTTTCGGAAATCGTTCTGTAGTTGCTTTAATTTGTTCAAGGAAGGCTACCAATTAATCAAGCCTCTTTTATTTCTCTATATCAGTCAACTTCCGCCACCTCAACCGGACTGAGCCTCGGACTTACTATCTCTAAGTCGCACAGGCTCACTCCACACATATCAGTGCCCCAACAACAGTCCAATACTCAAGTGGGAGTTCCAGAGGATAATCCAAGTCCTTACCCAGCGTTCGCCATGGCAACACCGGCTCCGAGCCCGATAATCTCAAATCAGGCAGCGGGGTCTGTACCTCAACACCGTCCTAGGTGGCGAAGGCCACGAAGGAATGGCGGCTTTCCAATCTCTCAGCAGACAGGTGGAACTTCGGAGGGTCAGTATCTGGATGGCGCACACAATGCTGGTAGAGTGCAAGAGCACGCACCCTTATCGATACGACCAGATCCGGTGGAAGGGAGCACACAAGCGTCACCTACAGAGCACTCAAGTGTAGGCGGGAGTGGGAGTGGTAGCGGTGCTGCTCGTAATGAGAGGAATCGTGGTGGTAGAAGAGGTGGTACACACGAACACCAGGGCTCAAGGAGTGCACATGGTTCCGGCGTTGGTAGGGGATCGATTGACACCGATTCGAATATACGGCATGTCCAAGGGCAAGGTTCCAGAGTCCAAAGTCAGCGCCAATTTGGCGGGCAACTTACCAGAAGCGGCGAGGCGGATGCATCGTCTTCCACTGCTTCATCATTGCAAGCCAGCGCTCCAGAGTTCCGGCCCGGCCAGCAATACGTGCAACATCCGAAATCAGAGCATAAGGGTAAGACTATGGGACCACCTAGGACGAACGCAAGGGTGCCGCGGTTACGGAGGGGGTCTAGTCTGAAATCTACGGCTCCGGACATTACTACTCGGACGCACGAAGATATCTCTCACGGGATTTATGAGTGCCCTATCTGCACCAGCGAGGTCGGCCGGAATTCAAAGGTCTGGTCTTGTAGAACATGCTGGACCGTTTTCCACCTAAGTTGTATCAAGAGGTGGTCCAAGAACGAAGGCTCAACGCTTGCGCAGCAACAGACAGAGAATGGAGACATCCCCACTCCCCGCCAGTGGAGATGTCCTGGCTGCAATCTACCACAGAATGGCCTTCCCTCAACGTACTCCTGCTGGTGTGGGAAAGAAGTGGATCCGAGACCTATATTAGGAATTCCGCCTCATTCTTGCGGACAAACGTGTGGAAACTCTCGTGTTCTGCCGAAGAAGTGCCCTCATCCATGCGAGCTGTTCTGTCACGCCGGACCTTGCCCACCTTGTTCGCATATGGGTCCCGTACAGAGTTGCTTCTGTGGCAAGAAGTCGGTCAGCAAGCGTTGCGTGGATACGAATTACGATACAGGTTGGAGCTGTGGAGAGGTTTGCGGTGACCTTATGCCTTGCGGCGAACACACTTGCCAACGGGAATGTCACGAAGGGCTTTGTGGCGCTTGCGAGTTTCTGGTGGACGCTCGTTGCTATTGCGGGAAGGTAGAAAAGTCGATCGTCTGCTGTGAACGAGGGGAGGAGAAGGAGAGTGTGATGAAGATGACAGAGGCAGGGTCAAAAGATAATATCGATCAATGGGTTGGCACGTTTGACTGTGGTCAATCTTGTGGAAGGATGTACGATTGCGGCAAACACAGTTGCGAGAAGCGATGTCATCCGCAGGATGTTGAATCGCCCCATTGCCCGCGGTCGCCAGATGTTGTGTCGCATTGTCCTTGTGGCAAGACACGGTTAGAAGAAATCTCGAATTCTACTCGGCAATCCTGCGGAGACCCAATCCCGAATTGCAATAAAAGGTGCCTCAAGAAGCTAGCCTGCGGTCATCCCTGCCAGCAAATATGTCATTCTGGCGAATGCATGCCGTGCCTGCTTACGGTATCGATCAGCTGTCGCTGTGGACGGACTTCATCTTCCACGATATGTCATCAAGGCTCGGATGATCTACCTCAGTGTATGCGGATATGCAAAGCGTCGCTGAACTGTGGACGCCACGAATGTGGAGAGCGATGCTGTCCTGGAGAACGCAGAGCAGCAGAGCGACAAGCCTTGAAGCGGAAGCTTCGGCCTCTGGGCTCAGCATCCCGGGCGGTCGACGAGGGTTTCGAGGCCGAACATATCTGCACTCGGCTTTGTGGCAGAAGTCTCAAGTGCGGCAACCACACCTGCCCTGAGTTATGTCACAAAGGTGCATGCGGCAGTTGTCGAGAAGCTATCTTCGATGAACTTAGCTGTCACTGCGGACGAACCGTGCTGCAGCCGCCATTACCCTGTGGCACCAAGCCACCCGCTTGCCGGTTCGAGTGCGAGAGATCGAAAAATTGCGGTCATCCACAAGTGTCGCACAACTGCCACGAAGACGACGAAGCCTGTCCGAAGTGCCCTTTCTTGACAGAGAAAGGTTGCATGTGCGGCAAGAGGAGGCTAAAGAACCAGCCCTGTTGGCTCGCAGACGTCCGCTGTGGTGAGGTCTGTGGCAGGAAGCTCAAGTGTGGCTCTCATTTCTGCCGCAAGCTGTGCCACAAACCGGGAGACTGCGAAGACGCTGGGAAAGCGTGTCAGCAAGCCTGTGGCAAGGCCAAGAAACTCTGTGGTCATCCATGTGAAGAGACTTGTCACGCTCCATATGCTTGCCGTGAGGATAAGCCTTGTCCTCACAAATTCTTCATCACCTGCGAATGTCAGCACCTGAAACAGGAGATGAGATGCAACGCGTCCAAGACAGGTGAAGGTAACAGTAAGAAGACGCTCGCCTGCGATGACGAGTGTGCGAGGCTGGAACGCAACCGGAAGCTCGCTCTCGCGCTCAACATCGACCCGGACGCACACAAGGACGATCACATCCCGTACTCGGCCGACACACTCAAGATGTTTCAAGAGAACGTTAAGTGGGCCCAAATCCAGGAGCGCGAGTTCCGCGTCTTCGCCAACGATGAGCACGAGAAGCGGTTACGCTTCAAACCGATGCAAGCTCACCAGCGAGCGTTTTTGCATGCTCTGGCAGAAGACTACGGACTCGACAGCGAGAGCATGGACCCCGAGCCTCATCGGCACGTCGCGATCTTCAAAACGCCACGATTCGTTATGGCGCCAACGAAGACACTGGCCGAGTGCGTGAAAGTCAAGAGCGCGCTCACAAGCTCGGTAGAGGCAACGGCCGATAGCTTAAAGAAGCCAAACCCGTCCTCGACCCCGTACAACGGCTTTCTCCTCAGCGCTCCCCGCTTCGGCCTGACAGTCGAAGAAGTCCGCTCTGACCTTTCCCCGACCCTCTCATACGCCAGTACACTCACCTTCGACATTTCCTTCCTGCCTACCGATGAAGTCGTACTCAAAGCCCACTCCACGAACAAAATCTCCTCCGCCGACAAAGCCGTCGAAGCCGCCCTCAGATCCCTCAAACCCGTCCTCGCACCCATCATTAACGCCAAACACCTCGCCACCACAATCCAGCTCTGTGCCCTCGACCCCTCGCTCAACATACTCCGACGCGAAGTCGACGACGCTGCCACCAACGGCGGATGGAGCCAGGTTGCGGCCAAAGCGGCGGCGCCGAGACGCGCGCCGGTCCAGGCGGCTGTTGGGGCGAAGAGCGTGTATACGGTATTGGGAAGCAAGATGGCGGAGGCGAAGAAGAAACGGGAGAGGGAGCGGGAAGAGAAGGAGAGGGAGAAGTCACTGGTGGTAGATGATTGGGAGGCGGAGGTGAGGAGGGAGGAAGAGGCTGAGGCTGAGGCGGAGAAGGGGATGAGTGGTGGTGAAGGGAGGAATAGTGTGGACAGTAGGGATGGGGATGGGCCCGCGACACAGGATTCGGGAGAGGAGAAGCGCGTCGGTGGAAGTGAGAGTGAAGTTGCCACGTCGACGCTTCACGAGGCTGTGGTTGGAGATACCGGCAAGGGAGAGATTGATGATGGCACGGCTACGCTGTCTGGTGTTGATTGAGCGGCATGAGCTTCATACTTGTGTCATCGCTTCCGTACAAGGACCACTGTTTTGTAGAATCCAGCTAGCCTGTAGTTAAAGCAAGCCTTCATAGCCACGTCCATTGCCATATCTAAATCACTGTAAGTTACCAGCATGCAGGGTATAGGGACGCGGCCAGCAGGACCAGAACGCCCAGCGCAATGCCAAGTGACCTGCAAAAGACCTTCATCGGCGTTGTCATTATCCCTCTATCATGAAGCTTTCATCACCTGCTCCCGAATGAACTCAGCGATATACCGAAAGTAATCCGGTTCCGCAACGGTATCATTATGCGACCCGTTCGGAATCGCCTTCCATATCTTCGTCTTCGTCCGACAGACGGAATAGAGGTGTTGCATATGCGACGGACTATCGAGGCAACAGTCAGTGTAATTCCTGCGTACCTCAACCTTCCCTTGAGGCGTGGGTGGCTATGTAGATCTGATCACTCACGGAACGATCTCATCCTTCAACCCACTAATGAACAGAATCGGAACATCCCTGATCTTCGGTAGGATGTCCTCGCTCGGCCAATACTGATGACACAGCCCGACCAGGAACCGCGCGGGCGGAAACGCACTGCCCATGACCCAGCAATCAGCCACCCCCTTCCCTCGTAAACAGACGCACGCACGCACGCACGCACGCGTCCCCTCACGCAGCCACAAGGCACGGTGTACGACATACCTCGGAATCAGCTTCCGAATACTCAAAAACGTATTCTCCAACACCAGCCCCGCAATATCGCCCTGATCCTGATTCCTCTCCACCAACCAAATCCCCACCGCGCCGCCCAGACTCTGCCCATACACCACAATCCTCGTGTTCCGCGTCTCCTCCCTCTGCCGCAGATACTCCAGCCCCGTCTGCGCATCGACCTTCAACCCCTCCTCGTCCGGCGTGCCCGTGCTGAGGCCGTACCCGCGATACTCCAGCATTAGCACGGCGCACCCGACGTGCTCTTCTAGTACTTTCGCGATCGGGACCCGGTGGCCGATGTTGCCGGCGTTGCCGTGGAACATGAGGATCGTGACGGGAGGGAGCCGTGTTTTGTGGGAGTGGGAGTGGGAGGTGGAGGGACGGATGAAGAAAGCGCTGAGGGTCTCGCCGTCCGGGGTCGGGAGGAGGAGTTCTTCGTAGTCGCTGATGCCGAAGTAGGGGGGGCGGGGGACGCCGGTGGAGGTGTGGGAGCCGGCGGGGATGTTGCGCGGGTAGATCAGTTCGCTGTAGGTAGGGCGGGTTAGTGAGGGCATTGTTGTGGGGGAAATGTGAGTGGGAAGGGGGGGTTGGGACTTCTGCTTGAGGTAGAGGAGACCGCTGGCTAGGACGGCAATTCCGGAGGAGGCGAGGAGGGGGAGGCGGAGGTAGGAGAGGAGGAGCGTCGCCATGCTCGCCATTGGGAGTGGGTCTGTTCGGGGGTAGTTGGTGCGGTAGGCGGTGGTGATTTGACGGAAACGAATAAGGTTGGTGTCTGAGCGATTGACCGGAGCTGTACTGCGGTTGTTCCCACTGCTGCGGCACGTACTGGATGAGGCGCGTGAATTCGTGAGCCGCCAGCAGCTAAGGTTGTTCAGAAGGAGACAGATACACACGAGCGCCAACAGTGGAAGAGACCTTTCGAAGTGGAGAGATCGGGGCCAATATATCCTTGAACAGGTACTGTACGGAGTAGGTACGTCACGCCTACCTAAGGTAGGTACAGGGATGAGATGTTAGGGGAGCTTTCGAGATTAGCGAGAAGCTTGGGCCATCTTGGTGCCTCAGGGTAGCCGTACGCGTCAAAGCTGCCTCTTATATCTGTAGACAAGTTGATGTGAAGTTTATTACTACAACAGTTCTACCCATCAAAACACACCCCGACAGCCCCTTCATTCAATCAGACTCCCGCCATACTCTGAAAACTCTTCTCGAGCTTACATACCCTTACCCCCACCTCCACAGGGACCCACAACGCTACGATGCTGATGGAGCTGCCCGCAACAGGCATGCTGAGGGAAGGTATGGCATCTTGACAAGAGAAACATACATCTTCGCACCAGGCCCGCAACTGACCAGAACCCAGATGGCATCCACGTCGACATGGACCACCTCAAAAAAGGCGAAGTCAAGTACCGACTCCCCACCCGCCCGTCCACCAACTCAACAAGCTAACCACCTCCCTCCCACCGCAGTCTCGGAACCTCCATGTACCAATCCAAACCTCCCCTCCACCTCCCCTTCCTATCCCCCCCGCACCCTCCCCATTGACCCACCCCAACTAACCCCCCACCCCTTCCGACCCACAGAATGGCCATCAACTTCTCCTCGGGCGTGATCCTCGGCGCCGACAGCCGGACGACAACAGGCGCCTACATCGCGAACCGGGTGACGGACAAGCTGACGCAAGTGCACGACACGATCTGGTGCTGCCGGTCCGGCTCGGCGGCCGACACGCAGGCGGTGGCGGACATCGTGCACTACCACCTGGGCATGTACGGCATCAGCCACGACGAGGGACCGACGACGCAGACGGCGGCGGCGCTCTTTCAGGAGCTGTGTTATGATAATAAGGACCAGTTGAGGTGCGTGTGTTGGTGTTTTCTTGTCTCGTTGTCGTTGCGTGGAAGGGGAAAGGAGGGGTGTGTATGTGTTGTTGGGGAGAGGGCCCGGGGGTGTGGGTTTCGTGCGAATATGGGAAAGGGGAAGAGACGGAATGGGAGACGGAACACATTGCTGACGACACCTACATCACCAGCGCGGGCATCATCATCGCCGGCTACGACGCCCGCCACGGCGGCCAAGTCTACTCGATCCCGCTCGGCGGCTCGCTGCACAAGCAGTCGTATGCCATCGGCGGCTCCGGCAGCACGTACATCTACGGCTACTGCGACGCCAACTGGAGGGAGGGCATGAGCGAGGAGGAGGGCATCGCGTTCGTGAAAGGCGCGTTGCAGGAGGCGATCAAGTGGGATGGGAGTTCCGGCGGGGTCATCCGGATGGTGGTTTTAACGAAAGAGGGCGCCGTGAGGCATTTGTATTTGCCGGATAATGGTTATACAGGGCCGGGGGCGAAATAGGGTTGAATGGGAGGGGTGTTTTGGGTCGAGATTGGGGTCGGTGGAGAGATAGTAATGCACTATAGATGGATATCCCTACCTCACCCTACAGACCTGCACGTCCATAGATTGACGGCGATAGCACACGCATCAATCTGATAGAGCAAGACTGAAGACAGGTGAATAGTTTGTATAAGCAACAAATTAAACCCGATACAGCCCATGGGTATACAATCCATCCGTCCATCCATCCGTACGTACGTCGCAACATGCCGATACCCTGTTTCCCAACGACCCATTCTGCAAAACGCCCCTTAACCTATCAGGTCTGAAGAAGAACGGAAGAGAAGTCTATAGCTCCTAGCTAGGTAAAAAGACGCAGCGTCTAAAAGATGCAGATGATTCGTTACTGTGCATGTCGTGGAATTCTGACCGTCCAAGCCGCCCGGCTCGCTCGCTCGCTCGCTACCCAAGAGGAGATGGAAAAAACGTGAAAACGCCGCGCTGAGTGGGAGTTGGCGTCGGTGGAATTCGCTCCATTGCTTGGTGTCGTAAACCTCCCAAGCCCGGCCCCGTCTCCCGGTCGGAGTTCCTGCAAACAACATGCGAAATATGATGTACGATACGTATATGCGTTCTAGCGTGTGAACGTGATGATGTCTCAAGGAGGCGTCTGCGTTTGAACCGTGCTTGGCTCGACGTAGGCGCTTTCCGCGTCGCCTTGCTGTTGCGCCATGACCTCGCGAGCGTAGAACTCCACCAGCATCGTTCCGTACGCGTCGAGTTCTTCCACCGGCACCGAGAGACGGAAGTCGTTCAGCAAGAGGAACTGGAGTTCGAGGTGGTTGAGCTCGACGAGAGGGAGGCCGCCAACCTGGATTGGTAGGTTAGTCTCTGTGCTTGAGATTCGCTGGGTTGGAGCTTGCGATGACTTACCTTTGCATACCGAGAGTTCGTGTAGAAGACATCTGAGAAGAATTTGCTCGCGCAAGTGACGCCTGCGATGACGAGCCGGTGGATGTTGAAACTGTCCACGACGAAGAAGTGTGAGAGATTGATAGGGTCGGGGTGCAGCGACGGCCCTGCGGTGACGATTGGCGAAGGGGGAGCGGCCGGCTGATCCTGTACGTTGAGAGAGCCGGAGGAAGGGGGTGTAACCACTAGCGGACGAGCGGTCTTAGCATCTTCGGCTGAGGCATTGGAATCCCCCGATGACATACGGCCCATCCCACTCGGTGACTTCCTATACTCGCCCGACTGCCGCGCCGTTTGCCTCAGACTGCGCACGGAGCCGTTGTTGACCATCTCCGTCATCCGGTCGAAGTATACCAGTAAACTCAAAAACACCTCGTACGTCGTGGGACAATACTTGTGTATGCGACTCATGTAGTTGAGTATCGTTATACTTGGGACATTTTTGCCGTGGAACGCCAGTACACTCGTCGTCTGCTGGCTGAGCGCGGTGGTACCATCTGGAGGAGGGATATGTCGGTGCAGATGTTCATGCTGGCGGTCATTCGTCGTCGTGATTTTCGTCAACAAGCCTGCCACCATCTCGATGATATCCGTCACCGGCATCGAGCTGATCTCATATTGCTGCCCAACCTTGAGTCCGGTAATCATTCCGTGTCCGCCTCTTCGTGATTGCGACAGAAGCTCTTCGCTTGCGAAGCTCTGGATATGATTGATATCTCGAACCTTAATCCGGCTAGGAGAATTCACCGCAGAGCCGGCGAGTGATCGTGAAGAGCGGTAACTTGGCTGTAGACGCGGCGAGGCGGGCGAGGACGCAAAGCCTCTTTGCGCGCTTAGGTGCGGATTGCCAGGTGGGTCCAATTCCTGCGTAGACCGTCTTGAAGGTTGACCGCTCTGGGACGGATGTGCAAAGTGTTGCTGAGAAGCGAACGATTGCCTTAAGGCCATAGACTCCTCGCTGTAAGTTGCTGCATTGGGACGCGACGATGGTATCGATACGGGGTTTGGGCTGGACGCATAGTGCGTAGAATGTGGAGCCCCATTCTGAGTAAGAGTGTTTGGAGTGGTGCGCGAGCTATGGCTAGGTTGTGAAAAAGGATGATATTGTTGTTGTGGCGTGGGTAGCTGCGACTGCGGGTGCGAGTGCGTTGTGGATGAGGATCGATAGACTGGGGTCGGCGCTGTCGAAGACGTCTGATGCGCGTTTCCAGCTAGCATCGTGTAGGGAAAACACGCTGTCTCGGTCACGGCGTCGCTGATCACCATTGATGCCATGTCAGCCTATTGCGCGTTGAAGAGGACAAACAGCTATGACGGCGATGCAAAAGTGTCCTCGTCGCCAGTTCACCACGCTTCGAAGAAGTCAACACGACTCAGAAGTGACAGGTGCCGAACTTCTATGACAGGCAAACAATGAATATGTATGATGCATTGGAGGCCGTGGAAGACTGATTGGCCTGTTTGGATAAGGCCGAATTCCCCGGGGTAAAAACGAGTTATGGGTGCGAATTCCTGTCTTCAGAAGAGTTCCTTCACTGAGCGCAATGTTTGGAAGCTGACAGGATTCGGTTTTGATACAAAGGTGTAGTTGTGTGTGATGTTGTGGGCCTCTCAAAAGTCCGGATGATCCTGGCATAGGTACTGTAGGCCTAGATACACGGTATGACGAGGTTTGCGGAAGGGTCCAAAACTGAAGCTAGGGTAGGAAGGCGTAAGGTAGAAAGTGGAATTGATTGAAAGTGTGCTTACCTGCTGTTGCAGCATTCCTATGATGCTCAAGACTGAGTCCAAATGGATTTGGACACAGTAGACCAAGTGTTCAGGAAGAATAATAATAATTCCAAGAGATAAGGAGCTTAGCAGGGAAGATGAGATCCAGAAAACAACGCACTGCAGATCCGAGCTGTATTTAGAAACGACAGTATCCGTCTAATCCCCTATTATTTGTTCAAACATACGGAGTATGTATATCTGGCACATCCATCTTATGAATTCCCGAATACCTATTCTATTGCCCGAATGACTTGCCGTATTACTTCTATGAGATTTGACTTCACAACAAGAGATGGAGCAAGAACAGGAATCAAAAAGGAAACATTCAGCAACACGTGAATCACAACGGTTCATGCACACTTTCCACGCGATTTCGGTAACGATTGAGATATTATTATGCGCCTGCGGACAACCGTCTCTCCCCAGCGCTTGCTATCGCGCATGTTCACAAAGAATCGGCGAGTGGCGTGGGGTTGACGTTTCAATTGAGTAAAATACCGTTCTGATACGCCGTGCTGAGTTGTATTGTCCTTGCTCTATCTAGCCAAATGCGAACCCTGAAGCTGCCGTAACAGGAAAACATGGCATGTGACCCAGAGAGGAAGAACAACAGAGCAAGAACTATAGCTTCGCCTTCTCTCCCCTCCCCTTCTCCTCCTTCACCCTCTCCTTCAACACCCTCCTCAGAATCTTCCCGCTCGCGCTCTTCGGCACCTCGTCGATGAACCTGATCCCGCCCCGCAACCGCTTATGACTCGCCACCCTGCTCGCCAACCACGACACAATCTCCGCTTCCGTCCTCTTCCCGCCCTCGACGCTGGGAGCCGGCACGACGTACGCCCTTGGCACCTCGGTCGCCTGCTCCCCGTCATAGACTCCGACGACAGCGACGTCCGCCACTTTGGGGTGGGAGGCCAGGAGGCCTTCGAGTTCGGCGGGCGGGACCTGAAAGCCCTTGTATTTGATGAGTTCTTTGACGCGGTCGGTGATGTAGAAGTTGCCCTGTTCGTCTTGATGGCCGACGTCGCCGGTCTTGAAGTAGCCGTCTTCCGTCAAGGCGTTCGCGGTGCCAGCGGGGTTGTTGAGGTAGCCTTTGAAAACGTTCGGGCCCTTGATCCAGAACTCCCCGGTCTGGCCCACGGGCACTTCCTCTCCGGTCTCAGACATGTATTTGCCCGTTTGGTTCGGTAACAGGCGGCCGACGGAGCCGATGGTTTTGTTCCAGTCTTCCCATGGCTGTTGAAGTTGTGTTAGTGGTCTTTTCGTTCAACGGGATGTCGTGACGGTATTGTCGGTATGTAGGGGTGTTTCCTACCTGAGTATGTGTGGTTGGGCTGGTCTCGCTCAATCCGTACCCTTGTTTGACGGGAATTCTTAGCCTCTTGTACAACGCGTCGACAATTTCTCTCGTTAGCGGAGCCGCTCCGGAGTTCATCATGCGAAGAGAACTCAGGTCGTACTTGTCGACAACAGGGTGTTTGCTGAGCAGGAGAACAACTGGCGGGACGACATAGGCAAAGGTGATCTTTTGATTTTGAACAACCGAACAGAACTTTTCTATCTCGAACTTGGCCATAACGATAGTGGTTAGACCACTGTATAGAGCTTGGTGAATGAGGCAGGTCAGTCCTGCAACTCGCCGTCAGTTTAGTCTTCGTAGATGTATTCGCTGATCTTACCATAGATGTGGAAGAACGGTAGGAACGCTAATATTGTATCTCCTTTACCCTCAAGCCCGCCATCCCATTTCAGATTACCGGCCTCACCCGCCCTTAACATCATTATATTAGACACAATATTGAGGTGGGACAACATGACCCCTTTCGGGTGTCCTGTTGTACCAGAGGAGTACACGAGGAATGCCAAGTCCTTGTCAGGGTTCAACTTCGTTCTTCGATACCGTGTAGCACCAGAAGTGTTTCGAATGGAGGTGAAGTGCTTAAACCTCATGGCATCGTCTCTGGCATCTCCCATGAGAATGATCCTGTCTTCTGGCAGTCCAACCTTCTTTGCAGCCTCCCTTGCAACATCTAGAAATGGCTTCTGCGTCACTAATGCCTTCGCGCCGGCGTCTTTCAACTGGAAAGCCAATTCGGCAACGGTGTAGCCTGGGTTTGCGGGGGAGAGGATTCCTCCTGCCCAATGGCATCCCCATGTTATTGCTGGCGTGTCAACACAGTTGGGTGTAAATAGGGCGAGAACGTCTCCTTTTTGCCAGTCCCATAAGGACTTCAACCCCTTCCCGAAATCAATAGCGGTGCTCTTGACCTGTGCGTAGGTGTAGGATCGCTGGGTGTCGGCATCGCGGTAAATCACTGTACGGAGGTTAGTCGGACTTCTCGTGCTAGGAAGTCGTCAACTCACCCTTGTCTTCCGGATACGGAATATCCTTTCTTTCAAACAGGAAGGCCCAGATGTCGAGATTAGGGATGTCGAGACGGGGATAAGTGGATTCTGTAGGCATTTTGATCAACACTTCGGATTCTGTCCCGAAACGAGTATTGATATCTCGAAATATTGCCCGAGAAAAGGAATCGGAATGGAAGGGTGATACAAACATCTTTAAGCTAACAGCTTTAAGCAGGAGCCTCGGTCTGATGCTTAGCCTTCCGTCATACTTGGTTGGAGATAGCGAGGTGGGACCAGCTAAGGAATGTGGGGGATGGCGGGATCCAATCGGTGATAACCTTGGCCGATCCGGAACTCAATGTTCATCATCGTAGCGTGACGATTCCATGAGACGTTCGATGATCAAATCTCCGAAACCTTCTCCAGCCCGGATCTCGATACAACACCACAGTCTCTACAGCAATGACAGCATTACGAGTTCCAGCTCTACGGTATACACTCGGTCGAAATGGACCTATACTTCGCAGTTCACAGCGACGATGGGCGCAAGTCCACGACGTGCGCTTCGTCGCCACCCATCGGGAACCGGATCGAGTTCTGGAGAAATACAAAGAGAAGCTAGATCGCAAAGCCAAAGAGTAAGATCAAATTTGGTGACTTGCTTCACAGCCGATGGCATCGCTTCGGCAAGACTGATTGCAATCGCACAGGCACGGCCTCAGGGACGCCCACGAACTCAAGGAAGCCTATAGAGCGAAGATCCAGGAACTGCGGAAGAAAGCCAGCATACCAGGCACATCACCATCCCCCGCAGCGTCAACAACACAACCACCACAACCATTATCGACCAACTCGCCCTTCCCCCCACCCCCACCAGCACCCGAACCCCTCGCCACCCCGTCTTCCACGACCGCCCCCTCCACGACCCCTTCCAAACCACCACCCGGCATGAAACCCCTCTCATCCTACCTCTCCATCCCCAAAACCCTCACCCTCCCGCCCACCGAAATCGCCCAAATCTGGCGCCTGCGACACGCCTCCTCGCTCACCTCCCTGTGCGCCACGATCCCGTCCGCCACCTACGCGCGCATCGAACGCACCGCGCGCCGCCACCCGCAGTTCATCCTCCCCCTACCGCGCGACGGCCAGGGCGCTGAGATCCATTTCCTGCAGTGGACGTTCCCGTCCCCGCTGACGGCCACGGTGCTGTTCACGCATCTGGCGGAGTACAAGTTGCGGGGCGAGTACGCGACGCCGCATACGACGGTGACGCATCATCTGGATCTGGCGGGTGAGAAGGGGCTCGTGCTGATGGAGGGGAGTGTGGTGCAGGGACGGGGGGTCAGTGTCGATGAGGGGAAGTGGCTGGTGATGTGTTTGCAGAAGTTCTATGCGGAAGGCGGGGGGGATGGGGAGGGGGAGGTAGGTGTGGGTAAGGAGGGTGGGAGGGAAGGGGAGGCGAGAGCGAGGGAAGGAGGGGTGAGGAAGAAGTTGTTGGAGCAGTTCAGTCAGGGCGATGGCGGGTTTAGGATCGAGGAGTTGCTGGAGGAGGCGGAGAAGATCTGACACGACACACAAACCATCCAATCTACATCCGGAATATCGCAATCTTGGTGATTCTATGCGTCACAATAACAGTTTCAAGCAGGGCGAATAAATATCTAGTGAAACGTAAACACCGCAAAACCTTACACCTACTCCCACACCCGAAGACGTCCATGGTACCCCGGACCTCGAAATCATACACCCTTGAAGTCACTCTGCGCTGATCCACAAACTACCCAAGGTATCATTTAAATAGCCCCACAAGCCGGAAAATTCGTTGCTTCTCGTTCAACCCATACCCAATAAACCCATGAACGACGGAGCCCGGTCAGGAACCCAGCACTGATCCCGCGAAATATCCAACCTGGCGACCCACATCGCTATGCCCAAAAGATCCCAGATGAACAACCGAAGATAGCGCCTACCCAGTCCAAAGATCACCACACACCGTTCAGCGTAACCCATATCGCGCGTCATGCTATGCCGAAACCATATGATTTCTCTTTCCTATCCCGTTCTAGTTTCCTGCGCTTTGTACGCCTTCTCCGTCCCAACCAGCCCAAGCGCAATCAATCCATAAACTCCATTCGCTTCCGGAACCCTCTACCCAAAGAACTCGCCCGTAACGAGCGTCTCCCACGGCTTGCCCGTCTCCCAAACCCGCTGCATCAACGTCCTCGCTTTCCGAACCTACGGCACGTCCTCGATTCAGCACAACCCACTCCAAAACAGCCAAACCAATGAGAAACCGGGATGAGAAAAGAACGAAGAGAGCTGAAAACTAACCTGCGTCATCCCAAACCCCTCCACGCTCCGAATCCGCTCCATGATCTTCTCCCTCTGCCCGCTCTGCTCCCGGGCATCGCACCCGGCCGTGAACATCGGAAACAGCAAACAGGCCTCGGCCGTGCCGCCTTTGCGGACTTTATACAGGGCGCCGACGATTTCGCGCACCGCGTTCTGCACCTGCGGGTCCGACGACGGTTTGCCGAGGACGCGCCGGTGCAGGTGGACGAGGCCGGCCCAGTGGAAGGCGTCGTTGGTCGCGACCATCTCGAGCGAGTCCCAACCTTCCTCGCTTTCGGAACGCACGTGCTCGTGCGAGTGTGAGTGAGAGTGCGATTGCACGTGGAGGTGGCGGTGGGGGCAGCCTTGGTAGACGTGTGTGCGGGCGTCCTGGAGGTCGCGCTGGAGCTTGTCGGCGGCGGCGATGGTGGCGGGCGAGGGCTTCCAGGCCTTGCGGATGTGGCCGTTGATGTCGATGCGTTCGGAGTCGCATTGCCGGGCGAGCTCGGCGATTTTGGCGAGGATGCTGACGCAGCGGCTCGTGAAGCCGAGGAGGCAGTCGATCTGGAAGTCGTTTTCGTCCGTGTCGGAGGCGGAGTCGTGCGCCCAGTAGTCGCCGCCGAAGAGGGGTCGGTCGTTCTTGCTGCCGCTAAGGCTGCCGAGCACGTCCAGGTAAGCGAACCACCGGCTGAGGAAGTACGAGACTTTGTCTTGCCGGTGCACGGACTGGGCGCCGCCGCGGGCGATGATCATGCGTCGCGCCGTGTTGAGGTGATTCTGCCAGGGAACCGGGACTTCGAATGTGTTGGGGGAGATGATTTCGAGCGAGGCAAGCATGATGGCTGTCGCTAGGTTGGCGTTGGATATCTTCTCTTTGCTGTCATCTAGAGCCAGGCGCAGTGTCGGGAAGACGTCTTGGACCCAGAGCGCAATGCGGTTGGCGGGTTCGGGTTGGTTCAGTAAGCGTGCACGATGACTTGCCGAGTAGGCTAGTAAGAGGTTCAAGAGGTTGATATTTTCGAGGGCCACTAATGAAGTCAGTTGTTCAAGACCTAGGTCAGGTTGTGGGGTAGGTGTTACTTTGCGGAAGAATCTTTCTGAACGGATTCTCCGAGCAGTCGTGAGGAACTAGTATTCTAGCGGTGTGATTCAGGAAATGATGAAAGTAGAGAAGATTCATGGGATTCTGCAGTAGTGTCGCAGGAAGTGGTTCCAGAGTTCTGGGTATTTTGACTGGAACGGGCTTTGCATAGTACCCGCCTTTGCCAAAGACTGTATTCTTTGCCTGAAGCCCGAAGCCGAATTCTGTTGGTACGTAGAGATCATCACCAACGTGATTTTGCATCATGACCTCCATGTCATCAGTGACCGTTGCGGGCGACATCCCGTTGAGGGCATTATTGTCATCATTCTTTGAGACGTCAAGATCGGGGAAGCCGCGGTCCAAGCCATATGTAACAGTGTCAGTTCCAATGTTTAGAACTGGATATGCTGAGAGATTTGTGAATGGCTCTGCGTGTGTGACAGTATGTGATCCGTCACCAGCAGGCCCAGAGAGTAAGGAGCTGACAGAAAGGCGGCGGAGGTCTGGTGAGAAGCGATGACCGTGAGGAGAAGCCTCAGTAGGGAGGCGTTGATGGTAGTCTTCAGATGCTGCAGTTGATGACGCCGGGGTAAGTGGAGTTCCCATGTTCATATTGTATGGGCTGGAAGGCGGTATAGGTGCTACGGATTGTATATGAGTAGCTTGTGGCTGAGGGAAGGATGAAGTGTCGTGAGAAACAGTGTCCCCAGATCTTGAGAATTGACCAAAACCAGACGAGGGACTGAGCCTGATCCTCTTCGCTCTGTTGTCCGGCGATAGGGTATAATCACGGTCTATGCGACTATTCGGATGAGTGGCTTGGGGAGGTATATAATGCGGCGGTAACATAGGGGCCATCGAGGTCGGACGTAGGATCGCAGCGGGATCCGAGGTAGATTTGGTGTTGAGGCCAGGGCTTTCGAGACTTGAGTTCTCGGGAGTTAGTATTATGCTAGAAGGTCCGAGATCTGTTGATCGAGGAAGATATCCTACGGACTCCCCGGTTGGAGCAATCGATACGTCTGCTTGGGTCCGGGACTCTGCCCTGTCTCGGTCATGTTGGATGGCCTCAGGGATACTGGAGCTATCGCTGTTTGAAGATGATATATTGCCATCTGGGCCAGATCCTGACGGTGCCCCCGTTTCTCTTGCAGCGGATGGTGTTATCGTCGGAGTTGGGTAGTGTCCCAATGAGACCGTAGATTGCTTCTGATAAGTTGGCGTTGGCTGGTCACAGTACCGCTTCGGAAGGCTTCCTGTGCTCCGACTCTGGGGCTCCAGCTCGCCACGGTTCGCACTCTCGTATACGCTGTTCAAAGTAGTGGTCGAGTTCTGGGCTGTAGATGTGGAGCAGCTGAGTGGAACCGCCGTCGCTGCAGGTGGCCCTGACGGCGAAAAGGAATGCAGAACGAATGAGGGTTCTGGGGTTCCGCAGCCGGCTTTCCTCTTTGTCCGGCCATCCCAGTTCAACCGAATGCTGTAGTCGCAGGGCTCGCCTTGCCTTTGGCAGTTCAGACAACTTGGTTTCTCTTCTCCGCATTTGACCTTTTTCGCTTTACAAGGCCTTGGAGACATCAGCACTATTCGATGCCACCTCGTGACATCCGAGTAACGGAAAGGCTCAACTCACCAGCATCCGTTGCGGCTTCGTTTCTTGGGTTCCGGCCCTCCGATCTTCTTCGGTCGAGGCATGATCGAGCAGGGGCATTTAGTCGAGAGAAATATGGATAATCACGGTACTTCGAATTGAGCTGTGATAGTATGGTCCCTCCACTGTGCACTCCTCAACTGTGAGAACGCGGAACGATGCCGCTTAGCATCAAGGTATCTTATCTGTCAGCCTTTAGCTCCCGAACTCGTACCTCACCTTGCAGCACGCTACCTACCTTACCTAGGTAAGGTACTGTAGGTATACGATTACCTTGTACTCGTACCAACTCCCTGCTCGCAACAAGACCTTTGTGAAGGTGTGTAGATCTGAGACCACTATAACAATTCCGTGGCTCTCACCTACCTATCTCAGGTATCCCGATATCAGTCGCTGCTCTGTTCGTAGATTGCCTGAAGGATGGGCCCCATGGCGAATAACAAGCAGTGGGATGAAGCCGGGGTCGAGGCCCAAAGTTGGCTAGTGATTACGGGGGTCTTGAACTCTCACTTAGACCGTCCATCACAATCGGAAACTGGATCAGCTTGATCAACCGGTGTGATGCTGGTAACACCCTTTTCAACCGCTACAATCCTTCTGTGACATCAAACCACGTGCTTCCGGAACTAAGATACGCAGTACTGGCCGTTTTGCCCAGAGCACGGTGTCCGGTTGTCACGGGCCATGGGTGTCTTCCATCAAGGTAGTAGTAGCTTCTCAATTCCACCAGCATTGGGTGAGGATCAGAAAGGTAGGTCTCTACATGTACTGTCCGAGGTGTTACCTATACGTGTGTAATTGTCGAGTCGAGGTCTCGTCTTATAGGGCTGACCACGTGGTTGCGGAGATCGGCATAAGGTAGATCTCCCGGTCACTTTTGGTACCACGAGTATCCTTCCTGTCAAGAAAGGGCAGCGATTTCTATATTCTTCGACGAAAACGTGTCTTCTTTCTTTGGTTATATCAGTAATATCAGACGTATCCTTAGTCTTGAAGTCGAGCAGCCGCTTGCTTCAAGCTTACATAAGAACCTCAGCCAGGCGCTGGCTTAGTCTTACAGCACATTTTACCTTCAAGTTCAAGCATCGTTGGACTCTGTCTTGTATACTTTCCTGCTCATACGCCTTGCGTTCCTGTCTTTTCAAAGATCCTCAAACATGCAATCCGCAGCTCAATCGCTCGTTCGCAAGCACCCTTTGCAGCGTCTCAGCTCGCCCTCCGCAGGCGTCTCGGCATTCGTGCATGTGAGTCCTCACCGTCCCCTATATTCTATACATGGTACTAACCTCCAGTCTCAAATAAGTTCATTGGTCTTTCGAGCTTCGCAGCGTCTTTCAAATAGTCTGTATCTTCTTGAACCTACATTTTTATCCATGAGCGTGGACTTATAGTTTTATATTGAAGCCTCGTCGACTACCCAAGCCCCGTGTCCGTAACCCTAATCTATTCTCGACACCGATTACCGGCACTGACGGAAGGCGCAGCAACACCTCGTACGGCTGGCATTTCCAGTACCTGACCATCATCGGTCTTTCTCTAGCCACCGTCACATTTGCATTCGGATCATTAGCCGACATTACGAAATCCCCGCGTCTATTCCTAATCAAAAACGCATTATCAGTATGCAGTGCACCGTTAGAAATCTTGGTCAGCGTTTTGTATTGGAGCCTCCGCACTGTACGCCAAGTCCCCTACTTCCTATACCTCTCTGGTACTAACCAGAAACCCTTACAGATAGACAAGGATCTCGTGTTGCCGGAATGGACGCAGCTTGATCCCTGGGCCGGTACGAGCAACCCTGACTAGCACCGACCACATACATCACACCGGGGAGCATCAACCTACTGATCGACTCAACAGATGTCGGCTTCCACGCTATTCCCGCCCTGATGCTGAGCATCGACCTCCTCTTCCTTTCGCCACCCTGGACCATCACCGCCCTACCGGCCATGGGCGTGAGCAGCATCCTTGCCTTCTCGTACTGGTTCTGGGTCGAGCTGTGCTACAAGCACAACGGATGGTTAGTCGTTCTAGCAGACTTGTTTTATTCCTTTGAGTTCTTTCTTCCAGCTGCATCGGTAACCTGGTTTGACATCTTGTCAGGTACCCGTACCCGATCTTCGAAATCCTAACTCCGGCTTGGCGCGCGGCTTTGTTCGCAGGCAGTGCGTTGGTCATGACGCTTAGTACGGCGACGCTGAAGTGGTTGTACGGGCGGGTTAACGGGTATGGAGTTGGGACGGCGCCGAGGGCGAGACCGGGAGCCGTGAAGGAGTAGTAGGTGCATCGGTGCTTTGTTACTAGATTACGTTGACCCTACGCGGTACTGATGATAGTACTCGAAGAGGCAAATGTAGAAACAGCGTGTCTTGCGCGTACTTCCTCGACCACGGAGATATTCAAGCCTAGCTCTGAAAATGTTAACGGACTATTTCTTGCTACCGGATCAACTCCGTACTTTGTGTTTGGTGTCAACTGCGAACCCCGAAGATTTACGCCTGCACCTACCTACCCTAATTTGCGCTGACTAAGCAAAGAAGACCAAAAGTACCGGAATTCAAGCAAGTAACAACAACGAAACAGTCTGATATGCGAAAACGAAACTTTGCTCTTACTGCTCAAATCTCGCATCTCACAAAAGCCAGATCAGATCGATCGAGACCTAATCTATGTCAGAACCTTCCTAGGACCGTCGTCTGCGGAGGTCCTTGTACCTCTTCAACTCGGTGACCGACAACCTTCAGTGTGGCTTGAAGCTACTCGATCGGCTTGATATGTCAAACTCATGTCCAGCAAGAGATGCTGATTTGCACCGATTTGCGTAATCTACATTTTCATCACCATACAGTCCGTCACGGCGTCATGGATCCTGCAATGCTCAAGGGCCGTCGTCTGCGTGCCTGCAGGAGTCGATGGTATAAAGGCCTGGGTACCGATAGCCTCTAACAAGCCCAACACTGCCAGCATTCACAGCAAAGCCTCCATTTTACAGAAGTCTTCTCACTCAGTCTCATCACCCCAGAGAAAAAAAATGCGTCTCCCAATCCTCCTCTCCACCCTCTCCTCCCTCCCCCTCCTCCTCGCCATCCCCTACACCTGGGACAACCTCCCCAGCAGCTCCTCGGCCCGCCTCGACGCGCGCCTGCACACCTACAGCACCTCGCCCCCCTACTGCCCGGGGCGCCCCGTCTCCGAGCCGACCCAACGCGCCATCTTCAACGGCTTCCTCGAAGCCCTGTACACGGAAAAGAACGTGTCCAAGGCCTTCCTGACCTACGTCGCCGAGGACCTGGTCGAGCACGACCCGACGGACCAGCAGGGGCGCGCCCCCAACATCGCCAAGCTCGAGCAGATCGTGCCGTTTGCGCCGTTCACGTTGTTGAGGACGAGTTTCGATAATAATATCGGGTTTGCCCATTTGCGCGTGGAGGATGAGCCGCAGCCGTTGGCGGTCGCGGATATTTATAGGATGAATGGCACGTGTATTGTTGAGCATTGGGATGTGACGCAGGCGAGGCCGGCGAATACGACGAATCCGATTGCGATGTTTTGAGGGAAGGCGAGGGTTAGGGAAGGGAGCGGCGGTGGGGAGTGGGGAGTGGGGAGTGGGAGCGTGGGATATTGAGTGAGAGGGTGTTGGTTGTGGTTTTTGATGGGACGGCGGAGGGGATGGACGCATAGGAGGGTTGCACAGATAACGGGAAGTGATTTCTGTTGGGTTCAGTGATGTTTTTGCAATAGACTATGTTTGAAAAGATAGACAATTCAAAGAAGTATTGGTTTGCGAACTAGCTCACCACCACCTTTTATACTGATCGTATACCGTAGCACTGAAGAACCAACGAACGTTTTAGAATCCTGAGCACAGCAACAACACGTCAAACCCAAGCGGAAGGTTTCTTCAATAAGCTTTCATCGTAGATATAACGTATTATATATCTACCTCGGAACCTCCGGGTCCTTTGGACCTAATGTCGCGGTATAGTGAACGATATTCGAATCGCTTGGCGCCAGCACCGCCGCGTTGATAATATGAGCATGAAACGCTAGATCGACCGTGGTCCTGGCTGTACCGGCAGCAGCAATGGAGATGCCGCCGTCTTCAGAAAGGGAAAAAGTTGCCGCAAAAGAGCCTGTCCTGTCGGTCAAAACCGATTGCACATCGACGTGGCCGTCTTCCCAGATCATGTCCACGCGAACTGCTTGGGCGATAATGGCAGGAGTCACGTTTCCACGGACTGTAACGCTGCTGGTAGTGCCTTTCGGGGTCTCCTGAAGTCTAATCTGGCTTCCAAGCTTGGGGGCGACGATCGCTTGAATCCCGCCAATGTGTCGGGCGACAGAAGCCGGTGGCAAGCCGTTGGATGGCATTTTGTCGACATATTGCCATGGCAAGTAACCGCTTACGCGGACGTTGGCAACCTTGAATTTCAGATCTCGCACTTCGCATAGAGGGATGACGAGGAGTTCGAGGTTTCGCTCCGCACGGGGTTCTAAGTACAGGTATTGACGTGGGAAGTACACGTAGTAGCCCTCTGGAACGCCATCGATTGAGATCCAGACCAGCGTGCGTCTGTCGAGCGGGTTGCGGACCGTGACTGGCAACTCGACAGGTTCCGGCACCGAGTGGGCAGCCGGTTGAAAGGTAAACACATTCTCTTGTGCTCTGTTGTTGCTGATGGAGACTTCTCCGGTCTGTGGCACGATGGCGACTTTCAGACACGTGTGTTCGCCAACAAGTGGATCCCACTCAGCCTCGGCGACCTGGTTGCTTCCGGCTGTGATAGTCGGGACTGTGACGGTCTTGAGCGGGGTCCAATTGCCCGAGTCGCCAATGCCCGGGGGCGTGTTCACATAGAAACTAGCAACAACGTTCTTTGCGTCTGATGTTCCGGTGTTCCGGATTCTGGCCTTGATTTCGTTAATCTCGCCCAGCCTAGGCGCGTCACCGCCATTTATCGGAGCCCCAGATGCATCCTGGCGATCATAAACCCCAAAGGGACTTCTGTCGATCCAAATATCTGGGGTGGTATATCCAGGGCCCCAAGGCTCGAGCCACAAATCAAACGTCCCACCAGGAGTACCCGTCACAGGCTGTGCCCACTCGATATTCACTTTGCAGACTCGTGGGTTTGCTTGAACATTGTCATCGACGACCGTGATTAAGATGGTTCGCAGTGGATCAACCGCTACTTGACCTGCCGTCAAGGTTGTCTGACTGGCTTGAAGTAGAGTAATCAAGCGTATTTCCTCGTTATTGTTAACCGTACCTGTTATAGATCGAGTTACTAGAACACCGCCATCTTTGCCAGCCGGCACAGGAATGCTCGAATCGAAGACCTGACCCGTCGCTCCGGGCTGCTGTCGAACTTCGATATAGTACTCCAAGCCGCTCGACACTTGAATTCGGACCAGATGGAATCTGGACGAGTTTGTGTTTTGGGTCAGTCCGTGAGCTATGATTTCCACTTCACGGGAGAACGGGGAACGGCTCCACGTCAGTGCGAGCACGTTTTGACTGTCGAACCAGCCCAGGCCATCGATATTATAGCCGGAGAATAGAGGATGGCTGTCGTGATCTCCCATAAGATCAAACTCTTGCGCCGTGAAGTCGGCACCGGGAGTGGTGTCTGACGCATATATATCCTGTCTCAACAGCCCGGGCGGCGGAACGATATTGTGCCCGAACTCGTGTGCGTAACGGCCCCAGTCGGCATCGTCACCAAGTGTAATTGTCCCCAGGGTGCCCGTAATCTCGACATCAATCGACACTGCGGATTGGGTTGTCGTGGCTGTGCGGAAATACTTGATGGAGGGACCAACTGACCCACCTCCCCAAGCACGCAGGAAAGTTCCCATATGAACTATGGTCATCAAAATGTCGTAATCGTCGAGATTGTATCCTTGGCCTTTGGCATAGTTTGCCGACTCGGCGTAGATCTGCGGCATGACCTCGGCCTTGAAATTGGGGTATCCCGGATCCGTGGTTGAAGAGGCCCGATAATACCAGTCGAATTTGTCGACCATCGCGAAGAAGTCGGTAACGTCAACGGCGACATTTAGCTTGCCGTAACTGGCCTGATCATAATACTTTGTCATGGTTGCGCAAGCTTTGATGATGTTGGCTTTGGCGGTGGCAGTATTTGCAGGTACCTTGTCTGAGGGATAGCAACAAACAGTCAAGACTCTGGCAGTGCCAGTTCTGGGGACTGACAGAGCCCGAATCCCAGAGTCTGGTAGAGCTTGGAGTCTCTGCCGATTGCTGCTTAGCTTCGGCCGTAACTCAGTCCACGTGCCGCTACCAGCTCCCTTGAACGAATAAGGCGGGCCATCCGATTCAGGGGTTGGATAGGGTGCGGGCCAGGAGAGAACTTTGAAGTCGCGGGGACCGGTTGATTTCCCGCAACGAGTACTAACACAAACGGGGCCATCCCGGCTCTTGAAGTCGGAGATCACAACGAGGCGGTGACGCTCTGCGGTAACCACCAATGCATCCCGTCCTCCGATGCTGACTGTATTTAGTTCTCGTCGTGGCATGAAACCGTGGCCGATGATGACGACGAGTGAGCCCGGAAAGGCGCTCCAAGGAGAGAACTCGACAACATGAGGGCCGCATGCTTTGGCAGGGTGTAGCTTAAGCAGTTGCTCTTGCTTATATTCGTCCACCATGTGACTAGGGAGCCTAGGAGCTATGTCCTTCAGTGAGAGGCGAGGAAGCTTCTCACCAACCTCCTTTTCGTCATGACATGGACACCTGCAGGTGCATGTCTCCTTAGGTCGGTCTTCAACATAATGCTGAGGCTCGGCGTGGTTGTGCTCCATGTCAAGGTATCAAGGTTCAGGAAGCTGGTAAAAGTAGCGTAATATATCTTAGGTGTAACTGTTTATAAGCTTCGAACGGAACAGTACGCAATGAAGAGGATATGTGTGTGGCAAGGACGCAAGGACGCAAGGCCTTATGTAGACGCGGAAGCCATTGAAGTCTACTTTAGGATAGACCTTCGTGAGTAGGCCCGATAATGTGAAGTGGCCTGTTCAGTCATGCCATCTTTCTTAGGGAAGTGTACTCGACCGATCCACTGGTAGAAGGGCTCCTCGGTGGCTTTGTGTAGCGGGGACGAAAGAGTTTGGGCACTCTTTTCTGACCTCTGAAATGCAATCGCGACAATGGTCCTTCACAAAGACCCGCTGAAGCAAAGAACGCGAGCCTAGGGCTCGGCACAGCCTTATGGCCCGTGTCTTGGTGTCTGGTAGGTGAGCCCACATAACCATGGTCACCCCACGGTCTCTTGTAATCAGGCCACTTGTTGTGCCGTCCATCTATGGCGAGATACGCGACGGAAGAGTAAGGAAGTGGAAAAGTTGATTGGGTGCCCTAACTTCGTACGTAATCAGGCAGCGAGCTGAGCCAAGACTATAGAAATGTTGAAGTCATACCACTTTGACCACAGGAATGCGATTGATGGACGCAATACGAGCGTTCTTGCAAGCAATAGTGAAGAGCTGAAAAGACAGAATAGGTTAATGGTCAAGTGTGGCGTGACCACACTTGACCTGCGCCGAGATTTGCACATCATAGAAGGAATCATAAGTCTTTTGACTTTTGAAGACAGAAACACCAGGAAACTACTTGCTTGAGAGGCGTAGCAAGTTCAAAGGGCTTACTGAGGCCTATCGGAAGTAACGGTGTCACAAGCCTTAAGGCTGAGTGTAACGGACGAAAGCTCGAAGATTAGCTCTAACTGTTGAGGCAGCCGATAAAGTTGCTCGACAGTCACAGGAAGTCATAATCACTAAGAGTGGCTGAAAGGGATACGAGATGAGGTTCAGTGCGGCTGAAGCTAAAGGTGGTCCGTGCCATTCACCCACGCGGGATGACAGCCAAGCTCGGCCCGCGAGTAAATCCGGGGGGCTGCCCGATGTTATGCTGGAAGACAGACCTTGACCACTGGGGAGCCATTGCTTATGATCACCATGGAAAGCGAAAGCTCGAACGTTACTCGTTCCAACAAGCGACCGCGATCTGAGATTGAGACCGACGATCCTCCTCATAGCAACAGGGGTAAGTCACTGGCGCAGGATGAAGGTAAGTGCAGCTCCGGGTCATATTCCCCGGACTCGGGCGTACGACCAGAACTATGGCTGAACTTTTGTGATAGAGTCGTCCTCCGAAGATGACATAGGTCCTGCTCTACCAAGCTCTGTTCCCAAAAAGAAGCGCCGCAAGCTTCCTTATGAGAAGCTGTACATCTCGTCGCTCCCAACTTCACCGCGCTATTCCAAGTCTCTCATGCACAAGGATCAGCTTTCTTTCGTAACATTTACGCCGTTTACAGATTTCTTGATTACCAGTTCGGTGGACGGCGTGGTCAAATTCTGGAAGAAGGTCGCTCTAGGTATTGAATTCGTGAAAGAATTCAGAGCGCATGTTGGGGAGATCAAGAGTGTCAGCGTCAGCTCTGATGGGAGAAACTTTGCGACGGCAGGAGTTGACAATAGCATCAAGATCTTCGATGTGATTACTTTCGGTACGGGAACACCAGACCAGCTTGGGTACGTTCAGGAGATTAACAGGCCGCAGATCTGTTGGCGATGATAAACACAGAAACAACGCCGAGATGTGTTTGTTGGGTGCACAAAAGGGGTGCCTCAATGCCGTTGCTAGCAGTGTCGGAGGACGTCGGCCACTCAATAAGCATTTACGATGGGCGAGGCGAGAACCAGAAGCCATTACACACGCTCTCTAGCATACACCGAAGTCCAGTCACGCTGATTGCATTTAACAATGCTTATGACTGTGTGATATCAGCGGACCAAGCGGGTATGATCGAGTACTGGCGACCTTACGGTAGCTACGAGAAGCCAGACAATGTCTTCGAGTACAAGAGCTCCACCAATCTTTTCGAATTCAAAAAAGCCAAATCAACACCAACTTCGATCTCCATCTCCCCATCGGGCTCGCAGTTTGCGACCTTTTCGTTTCCTGACCGAAAGGTACGAATCTTCGACTTCCCTACTGGCAAGCTTTACCGTACATACGAGGAATCTGTGGCCACGATAACGGAAATGCAGCAAGCAGGAACTGCACTTCAAAAGCTGGACGATGTCGACTTTGGACGGCGGTTAGCGGTGGAGCGAGAGCTCGAGAATCCCACCATACGAAACAGGATAAACGTCATCTTCGATGAATCGGGCCACTTTGTTCTGTATGGCTCGATACTGGGTGTCAAGGTTATCAACACTTTCACCAATCGGGTTGTTAAAGTCTTTGGTAAAGATGAATCATTCCGCCCCCTAAATCTTGCTCTCTACCAAGGGCAACCGCAAAAGAAGGGCATAGTGACCATATCAATGGCTGCGAGTGCCAACCCTCTATTGCAAGAAGCCGAAGAACGAGACCCGATGCTGGTTTCCACAGGGTCAGGCAAAGTTCGCTTCTACATGTTCACCAACGAAGACGACATCAGCAAATCGAGCCGAGACGTACAGAATGAGAAGCCCAAACTTCTCAATGCGAGACAGCAGCTCGAGGCAAAACCCGCAGAGTCTGGCACCGCCGCAGTATTACATACTACCTACGGCGATATTCACATTCGATTGTTTCCTGAAGCTGCACCTAAGGCGGTTGAGAATTTTGTTACACACTCAAAGAACGGTTACTACAACAACACTATCTTTCATCGAGTCATACGGAAATTCATGATACAGGCAGGTTTCCCCCGACCAGTCAATCCCTGATTACAATCCTAACATCTGCCAGTGCGGTGATCCTCTCGGCGATGGCACAGGCGGCGAGTCTATCTGGGGCAAAGAGTTTGAAGACGAATTCTCGACTCTGAAACATGATAAGCCCTATACAGTCAGTATGGCTAATGCCGGACCGAACACCAACGGCTCACAATTCTTTATTACAACCGAGAAGACCCCTTGGCTTGATAAGAAACATACTATCTTTGGGCGTGCAATTCAGGGGCTTGATGTTGTGCATAAGATTGAGAATACTCGGGTCTACAAGGAGAAACCGGAGGGGGAGATCAAAATTATTAATATATCTATAACATGAAAGACTTTATACGAGCATGTGCTATGTCCAAAGTTACATGCATTGATTGTACACTCATCGGTACATCTAGGTTTAGAGCCGCTGACTTCACAGGTCCACCTACCTTCCGCATGCTTGAGTTCATCCACTATCAGAGTACTCTCACTCGATATCACCGGATCGCTGAATCAAAACTGCGATCCACCTATGCTGCTTCGCCTGATGATCGATGTTGTGAATACTGCTTCCCCGCCCTGCCGTCGTCTATATAACACACGTCTTTCGCCACAGGCCACGCTCTTTCTACACATCGTGGGCTATCATCCTCCTCTTATATCTCAACCAGCCCCAAGTACTTTCTTTATCTCTCGCTTCAGAGACAGTCTTTTATTTCGGGTACATTAGGCGGACGGCCTTGCTTATCGGGGCTTTCCTTTAGCACTGAGTTCATCTTATTTCATCTTACCTTACCTCGATGGGTGAGAACAGTTGGGCGATCATAGTCCCGTTAAGGCAAACTTCGACCACATAAATTGTTCTGCTTAACGTTTAATCCTACCTCAGATTTTGAAATCTTATTGAGGTCGTTTTGAACCAACTTTGAGTTTCTTGCCTCCGCACGATGGGCGAATCAGCCAAGCCCAGCTAGAGAGTTGCAGGAAATTCGCAAGGCATCCATTGACTGATAAGTCAAAGCAACTTGGAGAAAGAGCCAACGAATCTGTTCTAGTACCCGCGTCTCCCCAGTGAGTGCTTCCTTTATGAGTACGAAGTGTACGATACTGATTCAAGGTTGGAAAGATGCGGTATGCAACCTCTTCTTTTCTCTCCTTGGCGCATCTATACTTTTTATTTTTAGATTTATATCATGCATTGGTTATCACCTTATTCGAGGAGATTAAAGAGACATTATTATCGCTGGCCTTGTGGGTTGGACCAACCCTTCGATACTTTGATACTGGATGAAGCGCACTTCGAATTGGGCCTTCTTGTGAGGAGGGGCTGCTGCTTAGATGGTGGGCATGTTCCTGATGGGTGCGTCCATTCTAGCGCCCGTAAGAAGACTTAAACTGGCGCGAAGCCTTCCCGCTATCATCGAGGTAACGGAGATGCGTACCACCCCAAAACGGTCAAGTTCACCAACACTCTAGATGACTCGGCACCATTAATCAATCAACCCCTCGATGACGATGACCCAAATCACCATGACCACTCCACTGTTGACGGTCCGCCCATGGCTCCTGAATCAGACTTTCTGGAAGTGTTTGGGAATTTTGTGAAGTCAATTCCTGTGGCTCAAGACTTGAAAGAGGGTACTCGGCCCAAGCTGAACCTGATGTCGCTGCAAGAGACGTTGGAGCTCCTCTTCAATGGCATCCACGTCACCTTTGACAGCTGTACAGCCAGCGAAGCCAGAACCCAATTGTATGTCTCGCACGCCCTAGCGTTGGAAGTGGTTAGTGATGAGGATGGCAACAACACGAATGCGGTGCAGTCCAAAGAGTTTTGGGAGCTACAAGGCAAGCTTAATTGCACGTGTGCGCCTCTCCCGGATTATGAAAGCCCACATGGCTGACCCATCCCCCGAACTCCGCGAAGCGATTGGCACTTACCTCAGGACTGAGTTTTACGACAAGCTTCATCATGGTAATCCCTGTCTCGGTGAGCCCATGGAGGGGCGGCTGCAAATGTTCAAGATCAAGTATGTGCAGAACAAGAACATGATAGCCTGCAGCAAACACCCCACCATAGGTGATTGGCCCCTGTGGACTTCCTGTACTGTGGATTGCAAGTACTGATCATCTTTGCATTTTCAGACAGGCAGACGATGACGTGGAGGCGGTTCATAGACGAGATTCGCGGCATGGTCATTAACTCCCCCGTGCATGTAGTCAAAGATTGTTGACTTGTTGCAAGACTAGAGGGGCCTGGCAA
Organism: Acarospora socialis; assembly: GCA_025617375.2. Classification (NCBI taxonomy): domain Eukaryota; kingdom Fungi; phylum Ascomycota; class Lecanoromycetes; order Acarosporales; family Acarosporaceae; genus Acarospora; species Acarospora socialis. The sequence goes on along the minus strand of JAMYGW020000005.1, from coordinate 2,082,189 downwards.
GCAGGGCAAAATCTCCACTCCGTTCAAACAGTACAAATTGGCAGCGGGCATAAGAACATTTGGAGCGTATATCAGCTCCTGGAACGCACAGGCCAACGAATGCGAACTCAAGATATCTGAAGATACATCACTCAGACTTAGAGATCTTTCAATCTTCAAAGGCACAAGAATCACCTGCTGGCTATCCCTCTTGTTGGTCCTCCGCACTTGCGAGAAAAACATCTACGAGTATGTATGCAAGGTCGAACGAAGAATCAAAGATGTGATGGTGCGGTACCATGCGCAGCCTGTCAGCCCAAAGCCAACTATGCATCTATGGGGGAGACAGGCCACTGCCATTACGATTGCGGAATGCCACGTTTCATCTGTGGAGATTATGAAGGTCTCTTGCGAGTACATCGACATCCTGGCCCCAGTTATGCTCTTAGTGTACCATCATCTAAAGCTCCGACGCATTCTGAAACAGCACATTGTTTTCTGAGAAGCTGATGAGATAGGGGGGCTCGGGGAAAGACTGCATCTTGAAGACATTGTCTGATGTGCGGATGCCTCGAGTACTTGTGGCATTTGATGCCGCCGTGCAGGTGGCAAATAGAGCTTGAGGATCGCAACCCTTCTGAGTAGGGTTATAGAGCGGTAGAAGTTTGAGGGTTGCTTCATTGCAAGTCGTGTATGGCTCGCAACATAATCAAGCCCGGGCACAAGTTCACGAACAGCTCCTGATTTATTGAAAGAGACTTTCTAGTATCTGATCGAAGCATACAAGAAACCAGTGAAAGAAATAGTGCCGAGATTGTCTATCTTAGTGCCCCTGAATCAGAATGAACAACTCTAAAGGGCAAAAGGCCCACCATGATAGGGCGCAGATATCAAAGTCGCAACCACGCGAAGTATCAGGAATGGCACCATGACCGGCATTCGAACAGCAGCGTTGAAAAGCAGGCGGAGGCCTTTGAGGCCACGAACAGCTCCACCATGCCTCTCAACCCACATACTTCTTGCTTTCCGAGTTCGTCAACCTCAGTAATGCATTATCATAAAATACTCGACGAGAAGATGCAAGACATATGTTGAGAGCGCTACCTTGTTTATGGGTTAAAGAATTCTTTAACTGATGTTTCGTTCTGGCGGACAGCGGCGCGCTTCGCGACCAAGACGGCCCTTAAACACACCCAGGTTCACGTCCAGCAATAATCAAGCGCATCAATGAGATTGAATGCAAGTGAGACCAAGAGTTCAACAAGAAGAGAAGTTTGACAAAGGTGAACCGGTAAAGGTTAGCTCATTAAATCTGGGTGACTGATCATAGACCAAGGAGGAAGAGGCGCGGAATCGGGAGCGGCCTTACGGAGATCATCATGTGAGGCGAAGGGATACTTTTCCTAACTCAAAGTTTATTTTCACATGGACACCTCCTTCTGTATGGACAGCCGCCAGATCCAGAAGGGCGACGGAATCCACGACACCTATGTCAAAACGCTACAGCCAAACGTCCGGGCCACAGCGCCGATATTGTCCGCCATCGCCACGGAGTACCCGACTGTAACGGACTCAATTGCTTTCACCTGCAAGGGCTGAAAGCGTGGCAAATGGGAGAGCGAGCGACTGTTTATGAGCATATATGAAGATGCTCTCAATGCCGATACGCAAGGAGAAAGAGCCAATCATGCAGCAGCAATCAAGATGGCGGGAATGCTGATTCAACAGATGACAGCTGGTATAGAGAACTAATCTACGGTCTAACTCTATTCAGTGGATGAGCTCAGCGAAAATGTGGATAAACTTATGCTTGGATATACTCTGAGTATGAGAACGAAGCAGATCGGCTTCAAGAAGAGCCATTGCGAGACGTTCATACTGCATGAGCGGATCTCTTGCTCTGTACATCCTACAGAATCTTTCAGAGCATAAAAAGCATGATTGAGAATAAGATGCCTCAGATCTCTGACATGCATCGTCAAGAATCAATGGAGTATCAAAATCGATTTGCAATCAACTGAGCAAATCGACTTTTACGTCGACGATGGAAGGACCAAACATGACCTGGAGGCAGTTCGACAACATCAAAACTGGTAGCAGAGACATTGCGTGTTACCTTTATCATAGCCAAACGAGTCCAGAAACCCAACTACCTTGATTAAGGTGGGTGATTATGTGCGCAACATCAATGGATAGGAATCATTAAGACGAAAGAGGAAAGAATGATATGGAAATAGAAGAGAATCAAAATTCTAACGCCTAAGTAGCATGTCTGCTCTTACTGATCATGGCATGCATGGGATTTCTTCAATCACAAGAGTCAGTTGGACTCGCATACTTCTCTAGCCAAGGTGATGGCTTTGCATACCGGGACTAGAGCATAGAGACGACGCTATCTGAGCATTTGCATCTTGAGTGTATTCCGCAGGTATGAAGAGCTTGAGCAGCATATCCTTGCTCTTCATAGAGATAGGGTTGCGGGGAGAAGCGTAAACGATACGCAGATATATAATCGACAAAGAAAATACAAACAGATAGTATTGCCCACTCGGTTGCCAGTGTAAGATCACGGTATTGATATGGGCGCGAGCTACTAGGGGTAGGAATTCATTGACGCTGTAGAGTAGTAGAAGTGGTGTTTCGCTGATGCAGCCGAGATTATGTGATGGCATTCAGACGCTAAGCCCTGCGAAGCCGCACCCCTGCAAGCCCTGTTTTCAACGCCCCGTTTTAAACGCCCTTCCCTTATAACTCGTCGCCGGAACAAAATTTACGGGATCTTGATAACACGTCTAATACCAATCTGTTGCACCTACTTATAGGCCTTCATAAATCTTACTCTATATTGTGATTCAGCCACACTTTGTCTCGGCCGCTAACCCACAAGTTCAGCGACTGGATCGACCTACTCTAAGAGCTTTGTTCTTTGCAGCCCCTTGACGTATCGTATGGAAATGTTCTCTGGGGCTAAGATGAAGCTACATAATCTCTCTTGCCTTGAGTTGTCGCCTACAGTAAGCAAGCCATATCCCCACCGCAATATCTCCACGCAATATCTTTCCACTCGAACTTTAGCCTGGCTAAATATCTGTATAATCAAGAGAATTGTCTGCTAATCGACTCTTTTGGGCCGTAGGCGGATTTTCATTGCCACCTACGACAGGACGCGATGATGGAGCTCTGTACGCCGCTCATTGAAGACGGTGGATGTGATACAGTATACGTCATGCCAAACCTTCAACCACCGATAACTCAAGTCTCCGATGCTCTCTCTTACCATGACAAACTCTCTCGCCTGGCTCCTGGTGTTGCATTCTTGATGTCTCTCTTCCTCCATCCAGGTCTGAACGCAGCCATCATAGCTGAGGCTGCTCGGACGAAGATTATTCACGGGGTAAATATCCACATTACAGCGCTTTCTACTCTTGATGTAGTCTGGCTGCGCAAATTTTGACTTGAAAGGATTTATGTTCTGATTTGGTTCTAGGTCAAGTTCTATCCAGCCGGGGTACAGTCCAACCACACGAGCTCCTCACCCAATCCTAGCGAGCTTCCCTTGCAGGATCGGATATCGCTGACTTCTGAGCTAGGTGACTACCAACTCCCAAGACGGGGTGCTAGATATAGAGCAATACTACCACGTCTTCGAGGCAATGCAAACCCACGGCCTGGTCCTAAATCTACATGGCGAAATGATGAGCTCGCCCCCTGCTGCCTTTGCCAAGGCAGATGGAACAGCAGCTGTGACGGTGCTCAACGCTGAGCCTATGTTCCTTCCTCAACTGCACAGGTTACATGCAGCGTTTCCTAGATTACGCATCATCCTAGAACATGTCAGCACCCGAGAAGGGTTGGATGCAGTACGACGATGCGGACCAACTGTAAAGTACCCAGAAGAGGCTCGGCCTAACTGTGCAAGCGTCCCAAATAAACATGGACTTTGGCTAAGTCTATCGTAGGTGGCGGGCACCATCACAGCGCACCACTTGTGGATGACGGTCGATGATTGGTGTGGGGATGTCTTTAGCTTCTGTAAACCTGTTGCAAAGGTATGTGTTGCATATGGTGTTGTGTGACGGGGCGAGATTGAAGCTCTCTACGAGATAATAAATCTTTGGGGCACTAGCTGACTTGGTACTAGACGGCAGAGGACCGTGTAGCGCTGGTCAGAGCAGTAGTGGAGGGTTCCGGGAGGTTCTTTTTTGGTACGTCAACCGGCGACTGGACGAGCGAAGCGTATTACTAACGAATAAACAGGAAGCGACTCGGCACCACATCCTGTTCAATCGAAGAAAGGTGCAGGCTGCACTGCAGCGGGGTGCTTCACCCAGCCCTGGTGTACTGCTCTTGTAATTGGCGCTCTGGAAGAAGCAATAAACCAAGGGTGGATCAGGGAGGAGGAGGTTACACGCGAATCAATCGAAGGCTTTCTCTCAGGTCACGGACGGGCATTCTATCAAATCCAGCGGCCAGTGGATTCGAAAGGGCCAAAGATTCGACTCGAAAGAAAGCAAGAGACCATACCAGAGGTGGTTAGATCTAAAGACGGTACTATTGAGGTGGTTCCTTTCCGGAGGGGGAAAGAGATCCTATCACTATCATGGGAGCGTTGATTAAAGGTATGGAATTTGTCATGTACCCCACTTTCTACGCTGACCGCAATCAGGTACCTATCGGAAGGCCATATTACGCTCGTGAATGAATGTCTATCATATTTTACGCTAGTAATAATCATCAAATGGTAAGCAAGATAAACCAATAGCCCTGAAGAAGCGAGCGTCAAATCAACAAGTTCTACGTTCAATGTCAGCTGATGGTAAGCTGACTAGTATCTAGACGCAGCTACTATTCGATATATAGTGGGCGAGAGCTCCATGCACCAGTGACAAATGCAAGAACCCGCTTCGAACAATATCAATAACATTACTGTCACTTTGTTTCGGCCATGCCCCGGCTTTCAATCTAATTGCAACGTGCCAATTATGCGGAGTTGGTATCTTCCTCACAGCAAGTACACCATATTGCCTCTCCCAACCTCGCAGCTGCCGAGACGACTTCGTACATACTGTCTTTCTTCTCATTATGCGCACCTGCCATTGTTCTTAAGCACCTATTTAGCTACGGCCATCGCTTCCACTTGGTCCTGGACCAATTAGTTACTTACCTTTTCCTCATCAACAACGACCAAGACAGAGGATGCAGTGGTACCCTTTAAGCTTTGAGCAGGCATTTTGCCTGACTGTAGACAGCTTAATGAGAACATTGCTTCGAGGCCGACGATTTCCCTGAGGATTGGCCATACAGAACAAAGACATCAAACTAGCTGCAACTTGCAATACCTGTCGACGATTACTTTCGCGTTTGGTTTCTCTCCTCGCCCTCTTCCGCTATTCGGGGGCTTGGTTCTTGCTCCATGCTACATGATATTCTGGTAGGTCAATGACGGCAATGGAGTCTTTCATATAGTTACAGAGGGCGTGGTCCTCGTCTGGTCTTCAGTTTGTCAAGCTCTTCTTCAAATTCGACTTGCCTGAGCGTAGACGTCATCTGCTACTCTCTTCCATCAACTACCTCGACATCATCTTATTATTCTCGTGACAATAAAGATATCATTACATTTACCATGGAACACGTCGCTGCTTAATGACAGAGTCAACGATATCTGAGTAATCGGTACTCATCACTTCCAAACTCTACTTTCAGGGCTCACCTTAGGCGCTTGTTATCTACCTATCTGCAATTGCAACCGCTATTATTTCCTTCCGAGCAACACTTGCGCTTAAACCACTTGCGCCTGAGCTGGGCATCGTTCCGGGCGCAGGACGAAGGTCAAAGCCCCGTCCAAGTTCATCTCATTCTTGAGAGTACAGAAAGCCCTTATGGTTTAAGCTGTGGTCGTGTCTCAATCCGGACCATACGAACAAGCCGTTTCAGGAACCCCAAAACATTGCCCACAGACTAACATCATCGGAGCGCTCAACACCAACCTGAATCAGCTGAGAAGGCAGCAGTATGCGATGCTGCATGACGGTTTCGAAATCGAACCATAGGAGCGAGCAGTGAGTGTCAGTTGAACTTCTCTGAACTGCGACGTAACCAAGCGGCGACGGAGTTATGTCGGGAGCTCCCGGATTCCGAATTGAGGACGGTCCCAATAAGGTCTTGTGTGAGGTGAGCAGTGCTAAGTAAGGGTTGCGCGAGATTTTGCTGACGATACTCAAACTGCTCAAAGCCACTTCGGTCCGGTCGACATGTCTTAGCCCAGCGTTCTCAATATCAAATTGGGTACGAAATAGTGTTCGCTTACGTCAAGAATGTGGGCGGCTTAAGGTCTCAAGAGCGATGGCGGAGTGGAACCCGAATTGGGGTTGAAGTTAGGGTTACCAGTCGAGTACTATCTGAAATGCAAGAATAATTTAATGTCTTTCTTGCTGATGATGACGTGTCAAGAATGACTTGAAATGGGTTGGATTAGGAGTAGTAGCGAATGACGAGCTTATGAGACGCTAGCAACCCGAGGGGAGAGCTCGGAGCAAGCCTGGGGAGTCGACGGCAAACTTTCTATAGTACGATGCCTAACCATCACCCCAACCACATGCTATGAAGTCAACAGCTAATGTCCGAAGTTATAAGTCGAATTCGCGATATCGGTCTAAGAGTGACAAGGTTGAGGAAGACTGAATCTCAGAATGAGCAATAGCAATGAGAAAAGCTTTCAGATATCATGTCAATATAACCGTGCGACGTGCTATGGGAAAAAGTCGGACCTTGACCGAGCCATCGCAACGCAAGAGTCGCGCCACGGCAAAGATTCTCTTCGCCTTGAGCCACAAAGCAAGGCTATCATTCTAGAAGCGCAAGGCACTTGTACATCAGAATCCGTTCGTTGGTGGTCCACAAGACAAAGAAACCTACCCCTTTACTAAGCCACATGAAGGCCGCTTTCACCAGCAAGAAAATCTAGATTGAGACTTCGCAAAAACCATCTGGCAGGTATCCCTAATGTGTAGACTGAAAGAAGGCTTCCGAAACATAATGCTGTAAGGACCAGGGATTTCTATTGGCATGAGATACCTTAATGCAAGCCTGCTGACACAACGTGGAGCCACCGACAGAAGTGTATAATAAAACCACTTCCCGCGCGATCATAACGCTGGTCTAGTTGAAAGCAGGCCTCCAAATAGATGGGCTCGAAGAGCAGTGGCAACGTGGGGAGCGTAGAAGCTGAACAGATCAGTTTGTGAGCAGATGCAAGCCCCGAGATTACTGATATCATGACGTGAACATAAAAGGCTGCGAGCTCTGAAAACTAATATTTGCACTACGTGTGAATCCTAGCCTCTCTTGCAGCATCTTTCCAAACGCTTGCCTGCATTGTTCCGGCTGTAACACAGGAAGCCACTGACAATGGCACAATCGGGCCAGGAGTTATAGGACTGTCTAAAGGTCTCAAGAGAAGACATGTTGCGAAAACACAGGTGAGCATTGCCAGGGAAAAAGTGTGGGCAGCCCGAGCAGCTCATCAGCGAAGCTTGACTGGTGCCTGAGCACAAGTGCAAGACTCACTAAGTGAATCGACACAACTCGCAAGAGCTCTCACGTCTATGTCTGGTATGTTCCTGAGATCAACACACCTCATCAGCTGGCGAGGGTTGAGCTAATGCAACCAATAGATCATCTACAGTTCCGCACAGAGAGTCTCAATCATTCAGCTGAAAAGGAATTATTGACAGCAAGAGCCCCTCCAAAGTTCCAAATACAATCCAGCATAAATAATCCAGAAACATTCGAGGTATCGACTTGCCGTCAAATCTCCATCTTTCCTACACCTTCTCGACATCTGTTACATGCTCATTGAATTAAGGCGTGATATCAGCTTAGATGCTCAGAATTACCTTCTTCAACCATCGTTTAACTGCACTCGCTCTGGTCTTTCCAAGCTGAAGTTAAGTCATCTACCTAATGAGGGCAAGCGACCGCGACTGACGCAGTCTGATGTCTTTATCTTTCACGACATCTTTCTCAAAGTTCGTGTTTGCGTCTGCGTCAAACTTTTCAGGTGGAACTGCAAAGAAGGACAACATGAGCTACGAACTACGGGGTCTTTCTGCTGCGGCATAGCTCTTAGTGAGGGCACTGGGCGCTTCGCCCAACAGATCCGGGATGTTAATCAATTAGCCATCCCAAGGGCCATCACGACGCTCGATGAATTAGAGGCAGTCTACGTCAAGCCTGCCCAGCAGGACACACCCAGGTTAACAAGAAGAAGCTAATTCTGGCAGTGACGATCATGGATCTAGGCGGCACCAATGATGATTAGGGCGCCTTAGTCAAGACTGGTAAGTGAACCAACTTTGAACTTGCCGATCAAGGTTGACTGTTAGAGTAGATTTACTCACATGCACAATGTTCCACTTGTCGCTTTGTTGCCCTGGTGTTTCTAACTGCTGCAAAACTGGTTGACTGAAGGAGGGCAATCCCCTTGGTGCCTACTTTGTAGGAATCAGAAAATAGCCCGGTTAAGCTAACTATAACCTTGAAATATAGCTACGGGGACGTTAACTGCATTGAATTTCTCAATTATAGTTCAACGGCAGCAACTAGTCTTCATACTGCGCCGTTGCTTCTGGCCGAGCGATGGCCCACCGTGCCAAAAGCGACCACATACTGCCATGAGAACCAGAGTATCACAACGCTGTCCGTGAACAAGTCTTTGCCAACTTTTCTCTCTGAGGCTGGAGATCCATTTTCTAGTCTTTGAATACAGTTCTTAAGACTTGAGCTACTACGAAAGTTATGACTAAAAGAAGATCTAGATCAAATGCTACGTTAAGACTGAAATTTGATAATATTGACCTCACTCTGCGCGATCGGCACCAAGAAAAAGATGACTTTATCAGAATAAGTCAACTAAAGCTAACGCAAATAGAGAAGAGGCATGGGGTGAGAGAGTGTACAGCCAGGTCTAGTATGCAGTTATCGGAAACATAAAGTACCAGGGTGCATTGGATAGAATGCAGACCACCTCCAGTCTGGGTCTCTACATCTGAGTTCTTGTGATTTCCCAAGATTGATACGCCGCAAACTGAACATATCCCATCGTAGCGACAGACCTCATTGGTACGCCGTGGACTGAGGAATGTTCGCGTGAAGCTGTGATGGGTGAGACTCGCACTCTAACCTCAATCGCAATGACAATATTGTGGCAGCTGTTAATGAGTCTTATACGGTTAAGTGGGAGAGAAGTGAAAGCAATGCGGGCGACGAGAAAGTCGAAGGATTATCGGCAATGGAAGGGTTCGCAGCACTGATGAATATTTTCGGGACTGAGTCGAGTGCGGCGGATGAAGCAAATATACAAGCCTATTACGCTTACCAGAAGATCAGTCAAGCAGAGTTGCGGAACACTCAGTTCACCAGTCTCGGGGAGTGGAAAAGGGCTAGAGGAATAGATGAACAGATCATGATTAAAGAACTCGAAGACTACAAAGAAGGAACACTATCTCCAAACAGTTGACATCATAAAGAGTCTATACTAACATCCCTGGTATCGGTGTCCTGGGAGCAGTTATCGGGCACTGAGAGATGAGATCACTCTTACCCACAATCTAGCTTACCGACGAGGTGATCACGGCAGCCCCTGGCATACACGTCGCCAGTTGACCAGATGTGCAGCTCATTATAAACAAGTCATCTTTCTGCACGGAGTCTGGCGCACTGGGATGGAGGTCAAGTGCCCCGGGCGAAGATGAAAGTACAGCCTGCCAAAGAGACTCGCTGGCCGACTTCAACTCAGATTTGGAGACACAAGGAATTAATTTCTAAGGAGTTGGGCTGTGATCTAAACACCACTAGCAGACGACCAACCATACACAAGATCGTCTGCCACCGATATTACCTTCTATGTGGAGAGGAGGGACAAGAGAATACTCTACAACATACCCTGATATACCGTGTTTCTACATTGCCCGGCCGCCAAATTCAGGCACAGCAGAACTAAAGGGAAGAGGTGTGTATGGATGGTTTATTGCCGACGACAACAGCGGTACTGCAATTGATCAAGAATCTCAGCTTGTTCAGTCTAGCTATCGTCGTCGAACAGATCACAGCACCAACCAGATATCAGAACCTTTCGTTATCCCTGCATCAATAAGTGGCTAGAATCTGGGTTTGAAACAGGCAGATAGCCAACCTCAAGAAGGATTGCTGAGCTTTCCGAGGAATGTTCGTCCGACTCTGCAATGAATTCCCATCAACGAAACAGAAGCCTTCACAATATGATCCTACAGAGCCGCTTGAGACATGAGTGCCTGAATTCTCTGTTAAAATTGGCGTACCCTAAAGAGACTATATCACATGTCTGTGTTAAAGAAGCCCGATCCTCCGAGTCACTTTTGCCGAAAACAGATTGAATGGCAAGACTTTTGCGAATTCCTGGCAAAGACGTTGACAATCCGTATGAGATTGAAGACCCATGTTGATGGAGCCTGTACTGACTGTCAGTCCAGTGGCGAGTGTAAGTGGTCCACCTAGTTTATGTACCTACAAGGTCGGCTCTTTAAACAGCACTAATGTTACCTACGTCTCATGATGCAGAACGCAGAGTTATTCAGACTTTCAAGCACTACTTCTCCAGATGTCACCCTCTACAAGACCATAGCTGTGAAGCAAATAAGGCAAATAGGAAAGTTGCGTCCAATTGGTAAGAATGTCTGCATTTAGACTCAGAGCTTACTCATAATGTATAAGGCCGAATGTGGAGACCTAGGCCTAGGTCCCTAATCTCTTAGTTTTGTTTGATCTAGACAGTGACCGTCAGTGAAGAGAAGTAAAAAGAATTGACAAGTTACACATGCTCAGAAAAAGGTTGTCCAATGAGACGATTAGCAATCGAAGACTTCCTACTGAGGAAGACGCTGCTTCGATAATGAACCAGATGTCAAAGAAGTGGCGATGATTTTAATGTTGGCAGCTGCTCAAAGCCAAGGCCTAAAGTTGCTCAGACTAGGGAAATTGCTCGACCTCGCCACAAGTGGAGGGGCTCAACCGCGGACTCCGCTCCGCAAACGACCGACAACGTACGCCAGGATTCACAATGTATGAGAATTTTCAACGGCTGCTATGCGGTCTTAGTGAACGGAAAGAGTGGCACAATCACTGAGAAAAATCTCTCAAGGGAAAGATCTTTCAAGGGAAAGATCTCTCAAGGAAAAGACCTCTCAAGGTTGGATGTACTCCTTCATTGAGCAGAGCAAGAAAACTCACGCCTTGGGCGCATCAGTGCAGCAGGTCAAACCTGTGCTGGGTCAGCATCACCGGACACGGGAAGACTTACTCACCATGTCTAGGTCTGGAAAAAGACTGAGTGGCCGGACGTGTATTCTGATGTTGTCACAAGAAGAAAGCCCTATGATGCTTACTTCGGTAGTAGGACTGGTGAATGTATCAACAAATACTGCCTCTCGAGATCAACAACTGGTATTGCTGTTGATGTCTGACTCTGTTGTGTGCAGCGGAGATTGAGAAAGATGACCATAGCATTACCGTCCTCCCCTGCATGACCTTTCTTGAGGGTAATTCAATAGTGAGAACCAACCCCGTCAGATTCCAAGCCGACCAACCTACCTTCTTCCAATCAACGTACTTCAGCTCAGTCTCAAAATATGATCCCACTCTGAAGAGAAGAGTTCTTTCAGGTCTGCTGCACTTCATTAGTCTTGAACACTCAGTTCCATTTCAGCGGCGACAATGCAATTCCATCTTTGCCAAGATAGTAAAGAAGTACTATAATGAACACCAAGAACACAGGTCTCCAAGACTGGCACGTTGAAAAGTTACTTGATCTAAGTATTTCTACAGCTGAAAGGGCGATGAAATGGAAAGTTAACGCCAGACCGTCGCAGACAGTGCTGTGACTGAAATAGAGTGTGTCTGGATATCGGTCTTGAACGGTTTTCAATACCAAGACAAGGTGATCACGCATGCATCCATAACGGAATTGATGAAGGACCATCTCAAGGAGACTCAACAGACACTCTGTCGGAAGTAAGTGTTTCAGCAGCTGAGTGGATATCTCACCAGTCTTAGTCCAGCCCTATTTGAGGATGAGATGCTGTGTCGAAAGAATGAGTTCTGATTTATGGTGGTCACATCGAACAAGCTTCGCGATGGCGCCAAGAGAGTTTTGGGGTGGTTGTGCCAGGATGACACCTTCAATACAATTATGAACAAAAGTAGTCCACCTCTCCTGTTCGCCTGTGTCGTGGAGCGCACTAGAAGTTTTTCATAGACGCTGTACATTGCAACCAAGCGACGGGAATGATACCACAGTCATGGTAACTGCGACAAAGCAACTTGAGCGAGCCTGGTCGAATCTTCAGTTAGAGATTCAAGAGTATCTGAACAATCAGGGGCGATCAGTTCTCCAAGTTGAATTGGTTGATGGGGTTCTCAGTTGTTGTGCGTCCAAAGAGATGACTGACTGAGAGCTACATCTTGAAACCAAGTGGAGGCGTAAATTTGATGAGAAAGAGGCTAAGAGTATTGAACCACAAGATCGAAGCTGATGGTCTTGCATAGGCACGCTCATCAACAGATTCTTTCTTGCCCAACCATGGTGTTGCAGAGACAGTCAAACTCTTAAGAAAATGTTTCTCTAATTTCACTGCATGTTTTGTCAATAGCCATCATCTATGATTACCACAACCACGATGCCGTCCTTCTGTTTCGGGCCCCCGGCAACAAGGAGACGAAACAGCAAAATCAACAGAGGTCTTTCTGTCAAGGCTGTGATGATGAGATCAGCCATGGTTTTTTTATATTTGTTTTGTTCAATATTGCCCGGTAGAAAGGGAACTAAGGCAGCTCTGGATGAGAAAGTCCGTCAATGGGTGGAGGAGGGTGTGCAAGAATCACTTCGGGGCGCATCTGTTACAACATCAGCTCATACCTCATCAAGCTCATTCCATCATACAGGACAAGGTCTGGTGCCTTAGACAGAGATGGTGTTTGGATAAATTATCTCAGCAAAGAAAGATCAACAGTGATACTCAAGAAGAGCTGCGCTATGATCTTCACACTGCTTTCCTAACTTCATTGTTTGTGATAAGGTGGGCAAACGCAAAAGAACACCTTCAGCAGATTCAAACTGACTGGTAACCATTATAAGATTGCCTTGACGGCGTTTGCGCCTCATCTTGGAAGCAATGCCTAACGAATAAAGTTCAACTTACAGCCGGTCTCGTTCTCGATCGCCAATTCATTCCTTCACAGCTCAACTGGACAATGCGTTGACAGAGGACTGGATGATGCCTAGGTCTTCTTGCCTCTCCTTCTGACCACAACGGCTGATAATCGGACGTTATACCAGAAAGTTCGCTATAACTTTGCAAAAAGAGAAACCTCACCAAACCGCACTCCATCGACCCTAACACCCCTGGGAAATCATCGGTTGTCTGAAGCATACAAGCCTAAATCTTTAAGGAAAGTCAGACCAGCACATAACAGTTACCCTGACTTCCCATCTCAATCAAGTCATTCGGCAATCTCATCTCACACTCAGCCGCACAGCATGACCCTGAAATATGGGTAGAAAAGCTACACCACGTTGGGGAGGACCCACTCATCAGTAGTTCAGTACCGCCAGACTTCAATGGAAGCCTATGTACCTATTCCCTCAACTGTTAGGATCATTGCCCACATCTACTATCAATAACATCTCATTGCCGCCTGAACACAAGCAAGTACACATACTGTCATTCTTCAAGTTTGTTCAATGTTCTCCAACTGCTGATGCTGGATGAGTCAACCCGCACTCATGCAAACTTCTCAATTCTACTAATGCAGCCTATGATTGAAGCTTTCAAGGTGACAGTGAACGTCTCCAGTCTGCATGCAATGCAAAGAGGAGGCAAAAGTGACAACAGTGTCATCATGGGCGTACTGGGACTTAGAGATACCAGTGAGAATGTCATTGTCATTGTCGACCCATTGACATTAGCCTCGGACCAGGATGCTTGCCCATTTCCATCTGCCAGCAGGTGAACATTCGCAAGAGAAAGTTTGCAAGCATCTAAACTGGCTCATCGGAGAGGATGGTCTTTGAAAGCAGAGAGATTTTCATGTAACTGAATCCATCTCGAATGGTTACCAACGTCTGGCCAGCTCAACCAGAAAGGTGTCCAGCAAATGAACAATCTCCGGCAATGCAGGTGTATCATCCCTATCTACCAGCCGAACAGCCTTCTCGCGACCCCGATATTCCTGAGTGCCCTTATGATGACGATGGAACGTTCATGATGGCCGTTGAGGAACGCACTCAGAAAAAACTTCCCCTCTCACATCGGTGTCCTGACTACGGCAATTGCATCCGTGGGGGTTCGAGTCTGGGGAATAACCTCTCTGTCAACCACTTTGTCATAGAGTCATCAGTCAGGAATCGAGTATGCTGGGATCATCATGTGCCAGGTCACGAGTGTGCAAGCTTCCCCTAAAAGCAGTTTTCCTAGCTCAACTTACGACTCCCATTGAGTGTCCGTCATCACCAGTGCCGGGTCGTTCTTACTCTATCGATGCAGCCCATTCCCGAATCCACTTATAAATCCATTCTGCTTTAATGCCCTCCAGTATCCTGAGCTTTGCACTACTCCTCTCGGTCTCTTTGATCTCCAGCTTGTTCGCCGGCCTCTCTTTGGTGCCCAGCATCTTCTCGTATAAGTCCAGCAGCTTGACTGCTGGGTTCAATCGCAGGAAGGCCTCAAGTACGTCGTCTTCGAGAGCAGTGTGGCTATCCGCTTTCATTTTGATGTCGTGACGGACTTTCTTCAGCCAGGAGTCGAAGGGAATAGTCTCCAGTGGCTTTCCGGTAGAAGCATAGAGTGCGTCAGTCACGATCGGTCTTACATCCTCCCATGTCGTGGGTTGCGGGTTCAGAGGATGAAAGACACTAGCTCGGCCGGCGGGAGTCGCTGTAACAACACGGTCGCCCTGCGATACGTTTTGGCTTGATTTGTTGGTCTCGCCTAATGCCAGCTCAACGATGACCTTTGCAAGCAGGTCGACAGGAACCCAGTCGATAGTTTCTAGACTTGAACCTAAAGAGTCTGGGACTGCACCCACGTGAAGTGAACTGATGACCAGGCTTGGGAACCATTCGGCCTTGTTCCAGAGTCCAGCATGTTTTGCCGCACCGCCTATCTGACCGACACGCGAAGGACACATTGATAGATAGTCTCTGGGCTGCATGATCGAGGAGACGCTCGGATATATATTTGCTCTCCGCATATCCATTTGGACCAGCGGCGGAGTCGTCAAGGATGACTTCTTCTGGGGTCTGCAGCGAGGCGTTGAGGTATGACAGAACTGAGCTTATGGAGGAGATGAAAAAAAGATGTGGAGACATGGTTGCCGAGGCGGCAAACTCAATAAGCTTGACGAGACCGGCAAGCCGCGGGCGGAAGGTATCCAAGGAAAGGTTGAAGTTGACGGGTCAAGCATTGTGGATTACTAGAGTAGCCACTTTAAGTAATTTGCCATAAGTCTTGAACTGAAGACCAAACCATGTGTGAGACAGGTCGGTTGTCAGAAAGCTGACTCGGCTTGGGCTGAAGTGAGTGCTCAAACCACGGACTTGGTTTCTCTCGATTTGAAGCGACATGCCGTCGATTGCTCTGTTCAAGCAGTAGACATGTGTAACCGCTGGATTACCCAGAAGAGCATCTAGAATGTATGAACCAAGTGCACCTGTAGATCCGGTAAGAATAACATTCTGGGCATGTGGCTCTCTGGCAGTCTTCGACGGTATGGGTACTCGATCGATCATATCTTGATACTCTTTGAGCATACTGCTCCTCGCTCGTGACCGCACTTGCTCCTTGGACGTCTGTGACACTTCGTGTTGCTTTGAGAGCTGAATAATTGCACTCGTGAGCGTGGTTATAGAAGGATTGGTGTAGAGCGTGCTCATTGAAATGGTTGGCATGCCAGAACTTGCTTCAGCTTTCGTACGGCGGTAAGAGCTTGCAGTGAATCCATGCCAAGAGTAAAGAATTTATCATTTGCATCCAATTGTTGCCAATTAGTGATAGACGAGATATTCTCTGTGATGAATTGCAACACGGCATGCGTGTCCTCGAGACTGACAGGACTGCCAGGTACTCTTCCGCCAATATCTGTAGACATCAAGTCTGCGCTAGCATAAAGGGCATCCAGCTCATTTGCATACAATCGTAGAGTTTCTGCTCTCCGGACTGTACCCTTTCCTGCACGTAGCATGGGCTTCTGCGGATGCGTAAACAAGATGTGAGATTTTGCTACTCTAGCATGCGCAGGACATTCCTCGTTAGGATCTGCAATGGTTGGCCAAATCCTGTCAATAAAACACGCCCGCTCACTCGGACAGATTTCCCTTCCATCTGTGACTGGTTCGATCAAGAGCGCTGCTGGAAACGCTGAGCGCCCGCGACCAAAACGGCAGCAACTCCAGGATTGCAAGAGGCGATGCGGTGCTCTATTGATATGGGGTTTGTCTTTTCGCCATTTGAGAACACAATGATGTCGTCAGCTTTAGCGATCCATTTCCGAAGATCCGGCGTTTCTTTTGATGGGTGGCGAACAAAAAGATCACGGGTTGGGTATTCCTGCAAGCCGGGGAACAACGTAAACGTAGGCTGCGGCTTTTCCAGCTTCGAGTTGCGCACTGTATATAGTTCGTGTCTACCATCAGTAACAGGGCGGAGTTCAGCCCCGGTGTCAGGATGAAATTGGACATATTTCCAGTCTTCTGGGTCGCGATGGCGTTTTGACTGAAGGAGCGCTGTCAGACCCAACTCTGAGGTCTTAAACTGATTCAGGAGTCTGAGCTTTGATGCAACTACATCACCCATAGCTTGAGGAAGATCACCTCCGCAGTAGATGATCATTTCAAGGTTCTTGGCACAGTAGTGTAAGAGCTCAGGAGTTGACTAAGTTCGTGTACGATCGACGGAACAATAAAAGCAATGTCTCCAGGAGTACTCTTCAGCCCTTCAACAAGCCCTTGGCTGAAGGGACAGCCCCTGAGGTAGGGGCGATCATGACGTTGTTGAACGGAACGGCGTTGAATAGGTGGCATGCCAGATAAGCGCCCTATTGAATGGTTAGGACAGCCTTTGAATCCTACACGGACCTAATCATTAGATGTCATGTGTAACGACTTACATGGAAAGGGGAAAAGGTCAAGAAGACTCTTTTGCCTCGGTGCATTTTATATTGGCTGTCAAGCCCCAAGGGTGGATCCAGTAACATCATGGTCATGCTCCGGGCCGCAGTATCGTGGGTAAGAACCAAGGGTTTGGGTTGGCCTGTAGACCCGGAGGTATGGCTGCCGTCATCAGACCAGTTCGAGCGAGATTTTACAGTCGTGAAACAACTCACATGGCAAACAACGGTTCTGGAAGCGCCTCGGCACAAGTCTTTCCGATAGGAAACCGTGGATACTGCTCGTCGAGTAAACGATTGACACTTGGGACCTCTAAGACACGAAGCTCATGAGCGTCAATGATCGCCTTTACAGGCGGTGGCCGGGGAGTTGGTGATAGCATAGTCTTGCACTTCAGCCGACCGAAGAGGTTGATCTGGGCGGCGACGCTATTACGAGGCGATGTGAGAAACATCTACATTGGGAAGTGTTCTCGTCTCTTATTGTTAACGGGGCCTTGACGTACCTTGTAGCCTGCCTTGACGGCCCCTAAGATCAAGGCAGGATATCTCAGATCGTTCGGACCGATGTATGCCAATGTCTCGGAGTCTTTTCCAGGGCCAAGGGCCGTATGTAGCCACCATGCCACTCCGTTGACGGCGTTTGCAAGGTCGCCATAAGTGAACTTGCGGTAGCCTTCCTGGTAGCTCAATGTCGAAATTGGATACTCCGCGTATAACGAGTCAGGTTTGAACTCAGCCAGATGGTCAACTATGCTGGAATAATCTCTCTTGTGTACCTGGCAACCTCGATGCCTTGTGCTGTATTTAGGGCCATGAGAGACGGGGAGAGCTTGTAGCTCAATATGAGAGAAAAATGTTTGCGAAGAATCACTAACAAGATACGATGGAAGGGGTTCGGACGCTCAAGGTGTGTGTGAGACTTTGATGTCAAGGGAGTATATTTCCCTCCAAGGTGCTTCTTTACTTGCGATGCTGGCCATAGGACTGGCCGTGATACCTTTTGATCGATGATTGATAGAGCTAACACAGAGGTTATGACAGTGCCTTGCACCGAGGGTAAAGCATGAGACGAGCGCCAACCAACCACCAAGAGATCGGAAATCGTTAGATGTGGAAATGACCCTTTGTTCGTTACATCGTATGTAGACAGCGGAGTTATCTGTATCACATGCTTAATACAAACCAAACGCTCTCAGGCTTGTAGACTCTCCTGGGCCAGTCCAATCGTCAACGATTGCTATGTGGCTTCGAGTAAAACTGGGAAGCAGTGATTGATAGTAAGCTTTGCGTCTTGACTGCACATCCATGGAAAGGTAAGCAAGGGAGCTGGAAAGTACGAAGGAATAACGTTTGTTTCGCTTCGACAGCTCGCCCGACATAGCTGCCAATAACAACCTCCACCGCTGCTGCGTCTCTCCCAGGTTTCTCGGCGCGAGCCATTCCCTAATTCCGTGAAGATATGGTAGTCATTTGAAGCAACCCGACAAGGTACCTTTAGCCATGTCTGGCTTCAAAAGCCCCCCGGTCTCCGGTGGCCCTCCGCGACACAATATCCTCGCTCCTCTACGTGTTGCCCAGATAGTCTCGTCTAAGCCGCTGTTGCCAGCAGGTATGTTAGAGGGCAACAAGCAAGTAACAAAACTAAGCTTTTCTAGAGATCATCTCGACCATCCTCGATTACCTCCCAGTCTCTGACCTCCTCCGCTTTGCGCGGACTTCGAAACGTATGCGCGAGATGGTCTACGATGATACAAGATGGGTCCAGCGGCTGCAGCTTATAGGTTCCTGGAATGAAGCAGAGGCTAGGAAGAGGCTTGATGAAGCTAGACGTAAGAGGTGGGAGGACCAGAAGGCACGGAATGCGGAGGAGGCCAAGCGAGTTGGAATCGGCGTGAATGGTATCGATGGGACACACGCTGCGGCACAGGAGCCAAAGAGAACAAGCGTCACATTATTCGACGCTGTATGGGACAACGACGAGCACGAGCAGCCAGTGATCTCTCAGCTCACATCAAAGCATAGCGTTGCAGATGGCTTCACGGCCAATGCGGCGTACCAACGGCCGACGGACCCTGCCGCACTACTTCAGATCATGTCCAACGTGAAATCAGTGCGGGGCAAAGCAAGAGAAGAGTTTGGCAAGGTCTATGGAGCGCTGGCACCGTTCTACTTCGACATTGTGCGATCAACTAGTCATACAGACCCAATCCTTTTCCGAAGCTACAGAGATCCTGAACATCAAGCACAGATGCTGGCTCAGCTCAAAAGCTTCGCCAAAAGTGACACGTCTCAAGGTTGGCAGCAGAGAGAGGCAAAGCTTGATGCACTGATTGGTGTGTTCGAGAACGCCGTATTGAGAGAGTTCGAATATGGCTGCCAGGCTGGTGACGGTGAGAGCAGGATGCGGAAATACGCACATGTGCTGGTGACGTTGAATGGGGGTCAAGCATGCATTGATCATTTCGTTCGGCAAAATAGGGTCTTCCTCGAGAAAGAAAAGCTGGGGAATCCCATGGATTGCCTAGAAGAAGCACCTGTGGGCAACATATCATTGCAAGCGTCGCATGCTTTCTTCGAAGGGCTGTCTTCTGCTTTCAACGAACAAATATCATTAATGGACCGAGTCTTTCCTCCAACGGCGAGTGTACTGCTCCCCTTCCTGGATCGAGTTGGCGAGGTCATTTCTGATTACGTGACCCTTCTTT
The DNA here is from genome assembly GCA_025617375.2 of Acarospora socialis. Lineage (NCBI taxonomy): Eukaryota > Fungi > Ascomycota > Lecanoromycetes > Acarosporales > Acarosporaceae > Acarospora > Acarospora socialis. The sequence continues at coordinate 2,062,306 of JAMYGW020000005.1, read as the reverse complement.
TCGATGAAGCACACCGGAGGAGCATAGAGTCCTACCTCAAAGCAGTTTCTGGTATCTATGAGCAGAGTCTTCGATTTGCGAGATCCCTTCAACCAACTTCAACGTCGAGTGACGAATTCTATGAAGCTATCGATAGAGTTATTACTAAGATCTTTGAGCCGCATATAGATTTGTACTTGGCGGAGGAGCTCGACTTCTTCAACGAGAGGTCCGACGCAGAGGTAACCGAATGGGAGAGGAAGTTGACAGAGCAAGATGCTTCGAGAGAGTCATTATTCATGTCCAACGTCAACCGACAGGCAGACAAACGTGATTTTCTAACATCTTTCAAGAGAGTGGTCATGATGCCAGTCAATGTCTTGCCTACCTTCCCGATATCTTCTCCATTTGGATCTAGCAAGCCGGCCACCGCCAAAGCATTGGTCAACGGAGATACACTTGACCCGTCACAACTGGCTGTATCCGCGCCGTCAAGTGGATCCTCTACGCCTCGGCCGATCAATGGCTTGCTACGTGCGCCAAGCCGTTCGACAACACCGTTACCGGAGGCTCCGACAACTGAGCTAGCCGCCAAAGCTGCGATCATGAACTCGAGACTTGAAGGCATCCGCTCACTGTTCAGCATTGAGGTAGCTTTGAACCTTGTCCACGCCGCTAAGGCGAGCCTCGAACGAGCCGCTCGGTTCGTCAGGTTGGGAGGCTCCATCGGCGAAAGAGCGAGGGAACAGTGTGAAACCATCTTCGTCATACTCCTGCAAGCGCTTGGTCCGAAGCACATCAAAGCTGGCTTTGATACAGCGCTAGATCATCTTTCAAAGTACAACCCTCGCGAAGTCAGCGAACACAACCCCACCGGTGTCGCCCCACTGATCATGTTTCTCGAACTTGTCAACGTTGGCGACCTCATCCAGCAAATGGTCGACGTCTTCTATGAGCAAGAACTCGTCGCCACCAAGCTGACGGACCGCAACGACTTTCTCGACCCTGCCGTCAAGGAGAAGAAGCGCTTCGAGCAAATGCTCGACGAACGTGTAGCTGCGGGTCTAAACAAAGGCATCGACGTCCTGATGGACGAAGTCGAGTACATCTGCGCCACCACCCAAGCCGCAACCGACTTCAACCCCGGCGCGTCCGGGGACGCTAAAAACCGCGTCATCGACGTCGGGCCGAGCAAGACTGCCCTGCAGGTCGTTGAAGTCGTGTCCTCGCATACCAAGATGCTCGTCGGCAGCACAGAAAAGAACATGCTCGACGTCTTCAACCAGGAAGTCGGGCTCCGGCTCTTCGCAACTCTCTGCAAACACCTCAAGCGGCAGCGCATCAGCGTCGACGGCTCCATCACCCTTATCAGGTACGAACTCTCATTCTCTCATTTTCTCGCTTTCTCATCCTCCCTCACCCCCTCCCAAACCAAAACCCTACTAACGTCCCCACAGCGACATGAACCACTACCTCAGCTACATCCAAACGCTCAAGAACCCGGACCTACTCACCTACTTCGTCGCCCTGTGCGAGCTGTCCCAAATCTACCTCGTCGACCCGGCACACGCCAAGGAGCTGGCCGCTATCATCGCCGACGGCGACAGGTTCCATGGCATCTTCCCCGCCGAGGAAGTCTACGAGTTTGCGGAGCGGAGGGCGGATTGGTATCAGGTGAGGCGGAGTGTCGAGAGGGCGATGTATGGGATCGGGTGTGCCGTTATGTGAGGTAGAGTAGAGGGATAGATTAGATTGGGGAGGAGACGGTGGGGTTGGGGTTTGCAGGGGTATGGGTGGCGGTGTTGGGGTTGTGGGGTTTGGGGTTTGCGTTTTCGATGGCGCGCTGGTCCCTTGATTTCATATCTGCTTCATTGCTGGTTCTATCATTATGGGGACTTGGCGTTTCTTTCATACGCATGCAAGCGGTATACACACTTTAGTTTGAAATGGATTCTACCCGATAGATCATAACTACGCATCGTGTATCAACGTGCAGAGTCCAATCGCCACGACAGGACTGAAAATTTATCACACCGTCCGCCTGGAGAAGCATTTCTATTCTATACCCTTCAATTTAACAATAGCCATTGCAACCACTCCTTAAGAACGTCTATTCTATTACACAAAACCCCACTCTCTCTTGTCCCGCCGAACACTCTCGCTCAGATGACACGGCATTGCGCGAAAGATACCAAACCGAGAGAGGCGGAAATGGGTATTCATACAGTACACATACATGTTCTCCTTCCTCTTTCCCAAACTTTAACCACTCCGCGTTCGTCTTAATGTCAAACCTTTTTTGGTCTTGGGGTACTCGTATGGCTGTAAAGATGTTGAGGGGAAATGGAAGGTTGGGGTAGCAACGCGATGGCCGGTCTCCGTGCGGCTGAGAGTTTGACGATAAAGCATAGTAGCGGGGAGAGTAAGAGCGTAGTAATTGCCGATTTGTGTGGTGGTATTGGTGCTTTCCGTGACTGCCTTTCGGGGCAGTTGATTGGAGAACGGGTGGGAATCGGCGCCCACTTCAATCCTATTGCAGAACCCTCACGTCTCTTCTGTGCCATGCTGCCACCAACCGTTCATGGTTCCCGTCAATGTTCAATCGTCGTTGTCATACTCCTCCCGGTTACTCAATGCTTTAGGTCCGTCTTTTCTGATAGGTATTTTGATGCCCTGAGTAGCGAAACACTTACTCAGACTAGTGCTTTCGATGACTCCCGGAAATTTCTTTGCCGAGAAGACTTGGAAGATGTCGCTGAAGGTAGAGGCGAGCACTGGAGCGGAGCCTGTGTTGAGCGAGGTGCCGTTGTTGTTACCGACGTTGACGAAGTTCATCTTGAGCCTGCAGAGAAGTATATAAGTTACTAAGCGTCCATAGTTGCCAGAGGTAAATTCACCTAAAACTTCCTTCTGTCCTAACAGAAAGATCTTGCAAGATGAACCACACCCCGATCTTGTTATCGGGATCCGTGAGTCTGAATGCGCTAGCACTTAGACTCCCTATCAGGTTTCTGGTGAACATCCCACTGGGTGCTGGCTGCTGCGGGTGCGGGACTTGCGGTGAGGGCATTGGAGGTGGATGTTGATAGTATCCTGTAGGTGTCATCGGCGGGCCTGCTGGTGAGGCATAGTAGCCATGTTGTGGAGGTGGGGGAGGAGCGGGTTGGTATGGGTTGTGGGGGTTCGGTATCGGTTGACCGTAGGGATGTTGATATGTCTGTTGCGGCTGTGGATAAGGAATATAGGCGGAAGGTGTTTGGGGCGGCGGAGGGTATGAGGAGGATGTCGCTGCTGATATCGATGGAGACGTGGCGGAATGTCGAACAAGGTTGACTTCTCGCGTCCCTTCTGCCGACCAAAGATCTACAGTCAGAACGAAGAAAGATGTGTCAATCTCACTGCATCGGAGGAAATCGATGGTCAGCGTCTCTGATGTCCTGAGTAGCGCTTTTGATAATGGAACGGATTGTATATACATACTTGATATCTATTTCCTTCTGCGTTGTAGCATCTCGAACGATAAGCCGGACGCAAGGAGGTGGTGTAATGGGTCGTCTGTCCTACATATTTTCCGTTTCTCAATCAATGCTTGGGTCCTGTGTGTCCGGGCTTAACATCAACATACCTTGTCTCCAAATCCACACATTCGCGCGCGTACGGGCTGCTGGACCACGTCGAGACTGAGATGCGCACAGAGTCAGCACTGGCAGGTGCATGATCCAAGCCTGTCTCAACCTCACCTGTACATCCTCCCATTGTCGACGGTGCTCGTAGAACCCGGGGCTTGCGGTGATCGCGGTAGACCAGGGAGCATTGTGCCGGCGGAAGATGAAGTTTGGTACGATGGGTTCCTTTGAGGGATGCGGTCCAGGGACAGTGGTGGTGGAATCGGCTGTGGTCGCTCTTGCGGTGCTACGTACATAACGTGGTCGCAGGTCACCGTCGCGGTGACGCCTGCCTTGTGGCAACGCGCTATATATCAAAGGAGCAACCGCGAGTGGGTTGGGCGTTGTTGCAGAGAGCAAGAGTCGGCACCTATCTCTTACAAGCACACTTCCTGCGTAATTGCACCGTCAAGGTCTGAAACCTGATCTAGTTCCCGTAAAAATATGATAGCGGGGCGGGCAGTATTTAATTCCTGTTCTGGAGTATCAATGCTTTACTTTTTGCCACCCAGGAATATCGATTCAGGGGAAACGGCGGCAGATTGGTGATCGGCGCGGATTGTTGTCTCCACAGAGAAGATGCACAGAGGACGAGGGAAGGTTAAGATGTAGAGGTTAAGGCAGACTATCTGTGGTGATACTCGGAGCGTGGCATATATCTGGCATGACAGCTGACAAGGTGTGAAGCCTCTCTATTCGGCATAGGAACAATCTCTGAAGAATGTCCCAATCGACGGAAATGACAGCTCCTTGCCGGGTGAGGCTGCTGCAGAGCTACACTACCTGCCTGAAGGGTGTCATCGAAAAGCTGCTCATCCGGCTTACCTAAGCGGACAGAACATCTATCAGGGTTTTTATTGCTTCATTCGTCACTTCTACGTCTCAAAACTACCTCACTGATCGTTGATAGCATGTCCTTCCCTCACTCATCGTCTCTTTATCTCAATGAGCTGCAGGGATCTACGCTGTCGCAGGCCTAGGCTTCAGTTGCTTTGACTGGTCAAAAGGGTGAGCTTGACATACAGGATGCGTTAGTTGCCTTTAGTCTGCATGAGGTAACCACCCATAAGGGCCCCATCTTACTTCTGTACCTACGGGTGGATGCGTGGCCTTGCATCCTAAACCCCGGCCCGGGAAGACCAGCTGGAACCAACACGTTGTCCTGTGCCTACCGGCTCCATAGGAGCCAAATACCAAGCCATCGGAGACAATCATGACTCGCACGAGAGGGAACTCAATTGGGCCTCGGATACTGCAGGACTCTCATTGCTGGTCGCCTTGAAGATCTTCAGGCTGCTGGGTAGTCGTACAGCTGGGGAGTCAATTTCCTACCCTGCTGAAACTCGCTTCGCACAGTCCTTGCCGATTTACCATACCTTCTTCTCAGTTTCCCATCGCATCGAAGCATTGTGGATTGTGTCCGAGGGCCCTGAATACGGATGCTGCGTGCCATGCGCGATATCCGTTCTGGCGCACCAGCAGATGTCACTGTACGCCATGAGGTTAGCCATACACATCACCTGCAGCCGGACGGTTGTTTCAAGATAGAATCTCACCAAGCAGCTCGACCTTGACCTTCCGATCCAATCCTTCATGCAACAGATCATTAGTCCTCAACCCTGTCAGATTCAAGTTGGCGTGCACGATCCCATTCCTATTAAAGGCTTGCCACAGGTTCATTGACGTTCTTCTGTTCGGACTTCGCACCCTTGTGCGAGGCTTGCTTATAGTTTGACGTCCTGCCCTGCATTGATACCCAGATTTCTATATTCTCCTATGAGCAACCATGTTTCTTCCCGCCGTAATCTCATCGATGCTCACAATAACCTTCTTCAGTATCTTCATCTCCCCCTTCGTACAGCTAGGTGCAAGAAGCTCTGATACTCGGCTGGATGATCAAAGGGCGAGGAAGCGGACAACAGGAACAGTGGGTCGTTCTATTCGTGGCCAGCAAACAATGAAGACAATCGTCATTCCATATCTGACTCACATTAAATCCAAGGTACTCGACTGCGTTGGTCCCCTACCACCACTTTTCTCGCGAGCCGGCGTCCGCAATTATCCTATCGGCTACGACAGTCCCTACCTTGACTGGGGTACCCTGAAGGCGTACTGCGCCGGATGGCGCCACGACCAATCCGATCCGAGCCCAGGCGGTGCAGGCTGTCGATGCGTCATACCCGGGCCTTGGAATGTTATCTTGCCTACGGGACAAGCACCGGACTGCCACGGTGGCAACCGACACCTTCCAGGCTACGATTGGGCTGCATTCGATACCTCGCCTGCAACCGAAATCTGCAGGCGGTCCTGCACCTGCGACGAGGAGCCGCAGGTCGTTCCGAACAATCCAGAAACCACCCCAGAACGACCGGGCCCTGTTGGGCTCCGTGTGGTTCCCGATCACCCTCGATACGTACCGCACTGACCGCGGTATCCACACCTTCACATACGATGGCCGCGCCACTGTGCGGCTGACAGGCGCCTTGAAAAGCGAGGCCGCACGAGAATAGTACGACGGTTACGCTAGGAGGCGGCCCGAATTCCGGTAATACTTTCTACCAGATTGATCCTTTCACTTTAGTAAGCCCTTTGGGCAGACATTGCAACTCACCCTCGCTAGGTACAGGGTCACGACACTGCGGGCTGCTGGTTGCATATGAAAGATCCGCTACTCCTAGATGGCACAGACACAAATTATATGAGAAAACCAGAAATCGAACTATATTAGTTATTTTAGCATATGTAACCAGCAGCCCGCAGTGTCGTGACCCTGTATTTGTGCTTTTGCCGAAAAGAGGTCACTACAGCTTCTGACTAGAGTTTAACATATACTTCTTTACTCACTCATAATCCCATCAACTGTTTCGCGAAGCTAAGTTACCGTAGGCAGACACGGTCTGAATTCGCTGACAACATGACGTAGGGGTGCATAAACGTGTAAATGTTCATCCGCGACTTTCTCCAAAAACCTAACCCCATGACCTTATAGAAATGCCACAGAGAGATGGTGAGCTAACTAGGAAATCAAGGCCCATGCCTGACCGAGGTGAGCTTTGAGATTCACTCGATTTAAGTTACGGTTTAAATAAGGTATATATATCTCTTTAACAGAACTTCCATTTGCATCAGTAGTGCTAATGGAGGCCGGGGGAGGACTGGGGGCCCACGGTCCTCTCCTGTATTCCATTAGCATGGATGAAGCGAAGGATTAGGTCGCGTGTTCGAGTCCCCTCGAATGCGCGGCTGAACCTTTTGCTTCTTCAAATCCTGAATCCCCTTTTAGCACCTATGAAGCACATAAGCATTTTCCATCTACTACGTATCCGGACGATACCTTAATTTATCATCAGTGGGAAAACATTAAGATGAGTGGATTTCACTTCCAGGTCCCCAGCAATTCCGCGAATAAGTGGGATGTATATCTCTCTAAACAACTTTTCCTCCGCATTAACTGGCCCCGGTACATGGCAACCCACTGTGTCCGGGGATGCTCATACTAGCTGAAGCGCAGGATTAGGTCGTGTGTTCGAGCCCGGGTAGAGGCACGGCTGAACCTTTTGCTCCCATTAGTTTTTGCTTGGGAATTTTGGTACTCACTCACTCGGAAGCTGCAGTTCGGTACGGGCCATATATATACCTCTCCAACGACCAGTTTATCGCTTCAACTGGAACTGACCGATGTGTGAACTTCGTGCCTAAGTCCCACACAACTCCGTCTATCCAAACGAAGCGTAGGATTAGGTCGTGCGTTCGAGTCCTCTCATGCGCGGCCGAACCTTTAAAAGATCTTTTTGCCTTTTCCTTTCCTTGTACAGCCAAGAGCAGAGGCATCTTTCCTTGCTCCTTGACAGACTCAGATCTTTTTCAGAGGCTTCTAGTAGGTCTTCTCCGGACCTGTTGTTATGTGCTCAAGGTCAACAACTTGAGGACGTCCAGATTCACTCAACTTGCTTACCCCGCCCGACCCATGCATACATACCTGTCTCACACAGTCTTGAACGCACTTCCTGGTAGTCGGCTGATGCGACTCGAGTTCCTTCGGCCCTCTGCCAGTGAAGCGCGCAGGATTAGGTCGTGTGTTCAAGTCCGCTCGAGGGCACGGCTGAACCTTTTGTCCCTCCCCTATCGATGTCTGGACCTTTTTACTGCGACGTTGGAGGTAACGGATACCTTGTTTACCCCGCACTAAACCATTCCAGTGCCTTTGGGGCGTCTCTTGTATTTCGTCGTCCTGGCTTAGATACGGCCTCGGAAGTACGAATGCCACGATGCAGTAACACCGACACACCACACCTAGCACTTTTGCAGCGAGCCTAAGAGCAGTCCATATATCTCTATAAGCCACCCTGTCTCCGCATCAACTTGAGTTAGTCCCTTCGTCCCCGCACTTGCGTCGGCGGTCGTTGAGCTGGGCTGCTCAAGTCGAGGCACAGGATTAGGTCGCGAATTCGACGACACACGGCTGAACCTTTTGATTCTTGCTCTTCCACTTTCCCTATAATCTAGACACAAGTCACTCAATTCTGCTGAGGTTACTAGGTTCAGGTTACCACCTTTCATAGCGTGTCAGGAAGAGGGCTAGCCGTGTTCCATGAGACAGGAGATGGTATAGCGCATGTTCGATCGACATCGCGGCTAAGGTCTGTTAATCCATGTCTTCATGTTTGAGCAGCGAGAATTCAAAGGAGTAGCCGCAGGCACCAGCTATAGAATCTTTGACATCTGTTGTGAAAGGAGCTCTAGCGTAACACTATGCAAAAGAGAGAGAAGCCAAGATGACCATACCATAGCGAAGGAGACACGAATCCCTTTCCAGTCCACCCACCCGTAACAAGCAAGAGCTTCAAAGCAGTCAACATTGCGCCATACCGCCACAGCTGTTCCACGACTATTCTCTAATCATGTATGTAAAATCAGCCGTACTGTCAGCATAAGACGCGACGTCCTCCTGATCCTCGACCGTCTCTTCACTAACATAGCTCTGGTCCTCAGCAGCGGCATGTGCAAAGCCATCTGCTCCGTTGGATGACAGCTTGGTCATTTCCCGTGTCCTAGTCTTATCGCTATGCTCGTCATTCACCTCCATTGCATCTTCATCATCGGTCTTAGCCTCGGCAGCAGCAACTTCAGCATCAATGGCACTCATCCGCAGTACAAACTCGTCCTGCAACTTCTTCAGCCAGCTCCTCAAAACACTCCCCTCCATCGTTCCGTCCCTCGCCTGAAACAGCTGCTCTCTCAGACTCAGAATCAGCTTCCGCCGTCGTGCCGACGCAATCGCCATCGAACTTTGCTTTCGCCTTTCCATCTGTTGTCGTAACTTATGCGAAACCTCCGTGGCCACCTCGATAACTTGCGGCGGTAGGTCAACCACATTCGCCATGGTAAGACCATAGTGCCCTTCTTGGACGCAGCCGTCAGCTATCGTATATAGCATTGTGATCGTATCTGCATGGGTCATCTCGACGGCCAAGTGAAGGTTGACAACGCCGTTTCGCTCGGCCAAGATTTTCGCCAGATCCCGGAAGTGGGTAGCAAACCACACTAGTGCACGACTCTCGACAAGGGCTTCAGCGACTGCAATTGCAATAGCTAGCCCATCTCGAGTGCTTGTGCCGCGGCCGAGTTCGTCGATAATGACCATACTCCGCATGTCGACGTTCCTAAGAATGAATGCGGTCTCGCGCATCTCAGCAGCAAAAGTCGAGACGTTGGCTTCGACGCTATCGTCCATGGATACTCTCGCGAAGAGTTGATGGGTGATGGGAAAGGACGCATATTGAGCTGGAATAAAACTGCCTATCTGTGCCATGACCGTCATCAGAGCGATGGATCGAATGTAAGTGCTCTTCCCACTCATATTGCAACCTGTGATGATCTGGAAGCGTGACTGCTGGGCTGCGTAAGCGTCGTTGGGCACAAACTTTCCAGAGTGGATCTTCTCTCGGATCGGGTGCCGTCCAGCTTTGATAGCTAATGTATCAGTGAGCTCCGGCCGGGCGTAATCCTGAGTGGTTACCAGTTGCGCGAACGACGCAAGCATGTCCAAGATGGCAATGCTTTCGCAGACTTGGAACAATATGGCCATTTCTCCTCTAAGCTCGTCGATAAGCTCTTGGATGCTCCGGTCGCTCATGTTTACCACTTCATGATGGGAGTCAATAATCTTCTGGTTCAACTTCACTAGGTCCAGGGTCTGGCATTCGACGAGATTTCTTCTCCGGTAGACGTTGATGAAGATATCCGGCAACAGACGGTCCTCGAGTTCCGCGACCGGAATACGTATGTAGTAGCCTCGTGCGCTATCGTACTTGATCTCGAGGGCAATCTCATGTGTCTCTGCACAGGAGTCAAATCAAGACCAAATAAATTGGGATATCCGCTCACTCCCAAGCTCCGTCACCAGCTCATACGCATCCGCGTTGGCTTCTTTGTAAGTTTGCCTCGCCACGTCCAGCAGCCCGTTGACTCCGGACTTTAGACAGTAACTCAGTATAGTATCAAAGGATGATCAGAGAACACGGTTGCTAACCTTGACAGCGTAAGTTCTCTGATTGCGAAGATCGAGCGGCTGGCTCTGGTAAGTCACGTCTTCATTGACAGTGGTCCGGATGAGTTCTTGAACACGCTCGATGCGGTCCGGATCGCACCACTATAGAGTCAATAACAAATTTCCGAGTAAGTGAAATCGGAAGCCATACATCACGGACTGTATGGAGTAGCACCGACTTGGCACCGGTTAAGGCTTCGTAGATAGGCCTGATAGCATTGACATATTGCTTGACCTGAATAACATTGTTTATCGACTGCTCCGAGTATTGCATCGTAGGCTTCACCGGTATGATGATAAGCTGAGTTCATTAGCAAGGTTCGATTTGTACAAAAGTGATCCCTTCACGAACAGAAGTGAGGATCCTGTCCACATCAAGGAATGCTTTCAAAGCTGGAAAAACCAATCAGCATGTCTTGAACCCTAAGTACTATCGGGTCACACATCACCCTGACGAGCGGCGTAGAACATCTCCTCTTTGGTCGTCAGCTCCTCCACTGCGTCGTAACGTTTCTTGATGACTTGGATCTCCGTAGATGGTTGTAACAGATTACTCCTCAACAAGCGTGCACCCATTGGGGTGAGAGTCTCGTTCAACAGTCCGAATAAGCAGGCTTTCGACTTAGTATCCTGTAAGTTCTGGATCAGCTCGAGAGACTGAATGGTAGACAAGTCGATCATCATAGAACCCTCGGACGGCTCGTATTTGATGCGAAGAGAATGAAACGGAAATGAAATTGAAAGACCAAGCTCGATATACTTCATAGCCTGCACGCCTATCAGCTTAGGTTCGGTAAGGCTTTGACAGCACCTACAGCTGCAAAGCAGCAGGCGGCAAAGTAGTTTCCGTCAATGGAAACCTTGATAGCTTCAGCGTCCTCCTTGAAGGCTAATTGCTGAATATATTCGTGTCCGGTGGTCTCTGCCCAATACTTTCTGTCGATCACGCTTAGAACGAGGTCTGGCATGTTTTCCTCGATGATGGAGTATAACTTGGATTTCGGATTAGCTGCCGTAGACATGAACAAGAGTTCAGTTGGCGCAAAAACGCCAAGTTTCTGTACGGTCCTGACATAGGTCTGACTGTCACAAATCTGACAGAGAACGGCTTCCGTAGTAGACAGATTGATAAATGCTAAACCGACAGTGGGTGATATACCGCGCGACTCGCTAATGGCGCAGATGATCTGCTGCTGGTCAATGCCACCCGCACTGCTTGCTGCAGTCCTGGGTCTTCCAGTTCTGGGCCGCCCTTGGCTCCACTGCCTTGTAGGGGGTCTTGAGGTTGACGGGTACGTTGTTGAAGCCGAAGTTGATGCCGACGTGTACGACGTTGACGGTCTGTTGGGAGCCATTATTAGTGGCCTGCAGATTAGTGTCTATCATTGTACTTTGTAGCAATACTGAATCGAGCTTCTGATCCAGCGCATCGAGAAGGGTCATTGAGGGATCAGATAGATAGGGGAGGAGGAGGATGTATGTCTGGTTAGAGTTAAGCGAACGGGTAGGGCTGCGGGAATCAGCACGGACCATCTAAAGTCTCCAAGATCATGCAACCCCCGATGCAACAATACCTTATGTACGAGTACCTTACCAAGCCCTTAGCTTCTCAGGACCTTGTCTACGCTACTGGGAGTGTTGGGATATATGAGATTTACTCATGGCGACTGTATTACCTCCACCAAGCAAGCGAGTAAAGACCGCGGCAGCAGAAAGGTCTCGAGAACAGCAAGAGTTAGACGGTATCCCAGATGACCTCGGAAGCGTAAGGGTGCAGTTTTTCGACCAAGCCACTGGAAAACCTACCGGCGCTCCCGTATCAGTTCCGGTAGCAGACACAACGGTCCAAAACCTTGAATTACTACTCAACACTCTCCAAGGAAATGTATAACTGTCCCGACAGGTCTAGCTCCGATTGAACTAAATAGACGGCAGGATCCTTCAGAACGCATACCTTATCGGTTTACCTACCGCTCCGACCTCGACCCTAAAGCAGTCAGTAGTACAGATCTAGCGGTCGATATATCAAGCGATCTCTACCATTCCATATTACGACCCGGCTTGAAGACCACAGAAGACTCCCTTAGCCTGCAATACACACCACAAGCTGTTTTCAAAGTACGTGCCGTATCAAGATGCTCCTCCTCGATAGCTGGTCACGGCGAGGCGATACTAGCCACGATGTTCTCCCCTTCCTCTTCCTCAACAATGGTGAGCGGCAGCGGGGACTCTACAGCAAGGATATGGGATTGTGACACGGGAACACCCTTGCATACGCTGAAAGGCCATGCAAGCTGGGTATTGGTCGTGAGCTGGTCGCCTGATGATACAACAATAGCTACTGGTAGTATGGACAACACGGTGCGATTATGGCACTCGAGAACGGGGCAGCCTCAGGGGGGTCCCATGAAAGGACACACAAAATGGGTCAGCAGCCTGGCCTGGGAGCCATACCATGTGCAAGAACCTGGAAAGCCTCGAATAGCTTCAGCATCAAAGGACGCAACTGTACGAATATGGGACGTCATCTCCCGTCGCATCGAGATGGTCTTAAGCGGCCATAAGGGCTCCGTCTCCTGCGTGAGATGGGGTGGCACTGGCCTCATCTACACCTCCTCGCATGACAAGACTGTCAAAGTTTGGAATGCGTCGAACGGAACCCTGGCCCATACTCTCTCCTCTCATGCACACTGGGTCAACCACCTCGCCCTCTCCACCGACTTTGTTCTTCGCACCGCATACCACGACCATACCGGGGACATTCCTTCCTCCGATACCGAGAAACGGAGAAAGGCCAAAGAAAGCTTCGAAAAAGCAGCCATGAGCAACAACACCATCGTGGAACGACTTGTCACTGCCAGCGACGACTTCACCATGTACCTCTGGGAACCATCAACTTCAACCAAGCCCGTGGCAAGACTCTTAGGCCACCAAAAGCAAGTAAACCACGTCACGTTCTCGCCGGACGGCCTCTTTATCGCCAGCGCCGGCTTTGACAACCATGTTAAGCTCTGGAACGCCAGAGACGGCAAGTCCGTTATACCCCTTTCCCTGCATCTTCGCGTCCAACTTTTTATGTCCAAGTCAGTCAAACGTATAACTCCTCGGCCCACTAACCGGGTGACAGATTCATATGTACTTTCCGTGCACACGTCGCGCCCGTCTACCAAACATGCTTCTCTCCAGACTCGCGCCTCCTCGTCAGCGCATCAAAAGACACAACGCTTAAAGTATGGGAAGTGCGGACCGGTAAGCTGGCAATGGACCTACCGGGCCACAAGGACGAGGTGTATGCGGTAGATTGGAGTGCGGATGGGCAAAAGGTCGGGAGTGGGGGCAGGGATCGGGCTGTTAGGATATGGAGGCATTAGTCCGCGAATTTAAATCTCTGCATCGTGGATATTTCGAACTGAAGATGCTCCACGTAGGCTGCGACATGACACAAGAGCCGGAAGTGATGTCCGAAACATACACCCTAAGTAAAAAATGAACCCGAGCGGTTACCATCTACCAATCACTTCCCATTGTACTTGGAAAGCCTTGAAGGGCAACTCTAAAGTCGGTGAACTTTATACCTAAGGCTATGTCCAACTTCAACCAAGTATACTCCACTAACAGCCATGTGACACATCACATCATAACTGCCCGAGTACACAACAAAGACCTCGCAACACGTCCACAACACCTGTACCTGACACACCCAGAAAAGCGTCCCGCGCCTTCTCAGAGCCGCCAACGCTCATCAGAGTACCTCACACTCTAACCCAACCACACTCAGCAGCGCCGACGTCACATCGTCCAACCTCTCGCTTCGCAAGTACCGTAAGTAGTCCGGCACCCAGTCCAGCGACTCGTCCGACCACCGCGTCGCCTCACGCCGAAGTACAACTGCAAATGCTCCACCGGCCTCCGCGAACTCGGTGTCTCCATCAGCAAAATCTTCCTCGGCGTCAGCGTCAACATGCGCGTCTCTCATCTCGACATCGCTTCCCTCACGCCTAGAACTCTCCCGTCCAAACCCAGCCGCAGCCCCGGGCCCGTCGCAAGCGGTATGGACCGAAAACTGAATCGACGCCGCGCCATCGAACGAGTCGAATTCCGCCTCTCCCAATCCTAGAAGTGGGGCCTCGGACATAATCGTATCGCCACCCACGTCCGTCGCGACGTCGACGCTGCCATCCTGGGTGATCCAGATCGTCTTCAAGCGCTTCGGCGAGCCGTCCTCGATTTCCCAGACGAACGCCTCGCCGCTCGCGGAGAAGGCCCAGATCGTAAAGGTCGGACTGCTGTCGATGGCGAGGTCGGAGAGCGAGTGGACGCGGCCGATTTGGGTGCCGTGGATGTGGACAGGCCAGAAGCTACGCTGAGAACCTGCCGCAATATCATCGTCGTTGGAGAGGGGTTGGTCGTGATAGAGATGCCAGCTGTCCTCTTGCGAAGATAGGTCGGCGGTGCCTGCGGATTGGGAGTCTCGAAAAATATCGGGTGGGATGCTGAACAGAACGACGCGGTCGCCGTAGCCAGCCACAACCCGCACGCCCCAACGGAGTTCCGCGCCAGCCGCATACACGCTCGGCACGCATCCTGCGGGCCCTACCATCATGATCTTCCGCAGAAGCTTCGTTGGCCCGCCGAGCGGTGCGTCGTTGCCCAGACACAGCATGCCGGACGCCGGGTCTGTGAAGAGGATATGGTTCCCGTCGCTCAGCGGCACAGCGCGGTAATGGTCGCAATCGGACACGGCCTGCATGCCGGAAAGCTGACCCATAAACCGCAACGGACCGAACATCATATGGGCCATGGTCTGCGCGGGGTAGAAGTGATGCTGGACTGCTGGCTTCTCGTTCGGGTGCGCAGCGGAGGAGATGAGACGGAGTTTCTTGGCCGAGTCGACGCCCTTGCGTGGCCGGAGGAAGTAGAGGAAGTCGGAGGGCGCCGTTAGCGGAAACCAGCGGTTTAGGTCTTGCCCCGTCAGCGCGTCAACCCAGTGCAGCTCGATGCCGGCGGAGCAGCCGAAGGCGACACAGCGACGCTGCGGGCAGATGGCTACGCTGCGTGGTGGGTCGTCGTCGGAGCAGAGGTTCTTGTAGATGCTGCGTGGCCCGGTTTCGAGGCCGACGCCTGGCGCTCGGGCGAAGGCTCCGGGGACAGCGCTCCTGGACCTGCCTGGCGCAGATTCGTGGACTCGATGCGATGCCGGATTGTCGGTAGGGTGTTGGGATGACCGGCTGGGGCTTGGATCAAAATAGCTAGAACCCCCAAAAGCCGGCTCGGTGATCTCTCGTTCTCCAGCAGAGCCGGAGCTCCTGACGAACGCTCTATTGAGAGGCGAACTCAGCGAGCTAGGGCTGACGCTAACATGGAACCCACTGGAGTTGTGGTGCATCCTCCGCGGGGTTGACCGAGTACCCTGATATTGCAAGCTCTCATCAAGATCACATACCAGACCCATCCTACCCTCAAGTAACGCGGCAACTGCAAATCTCTGCGAGGACGTATCCATGCTGACAGCCAAGACTCGACGAGGACAGATGACGCTCGTGATGGCTGTTAGGCCAATAGAAGACACGCCGTCATCAGATGGCTTTTGGTCGCTGCTCAGTCTGTAGATGAAGATCATACAGCCTTCGGCGACCATGAGGTATCTGCCACACACGCTCACCGTGAAGTTTACGGCTGCGCCCTGGTCGTTATCCCTGGCGCTCCCCGAACCTAGAGCGGAGAAGTTGACTCGAGCGGTCTGCACAAGGCCAGAGTGGGTTTTCTTCCCGCTCGGGAAGATGTCAGAAGGACGGTCAGCGCCCATTCCTGCATGACTGCTATCTTGGAGCAGTGAGGTCTCATGGCGGTCCCAACCGGCGTGGCAATCTAACGAAGAAGCCGTGCTTCTCAACCCATTCCCCGTCCAATTCGGCCCCAGAGCACATTCCCTTGCCAGCAGCTTGCTCAATGCCCACTCCTGACTCGTTGCCCCACCATCCGCATCCAAAGGACCATTTACCTCAGCATCCACTATGACATCTCCCCATCCGCCCCGCTGCAACATACACCTCAAAAGCTGCACCTCCAAGCTCGCAAACATCCAAGCACGACACGTATGTCTAGCAGCATTGAAGTCCACAGGCCTCAGATAGCCATAGATCTGCTGCACGATCTCCAGCGGCACAAAGTACACCGCCGGTAGCTTCGGCGGCGAAACATAGTTGATAGCCGCGGACCACTCGCGACAGGAAAGCCGCACAGACAGGTAGTCGGCATGGCTGATATAGCCTCGCAAGCAGTGAAAAAATTCCAACGGCATTTCCGGCGCCAGTTTCGGTAGCCCTACCAGCAGGGCGAACGTGTCGCGGTGGCCGGCAAAGCCGTGGATGGTGTGGCCGAAGAAAGCCTCCGAGGCGCTCCTGCAGTCGCGCCCGGAGGGGTAGGCGTCCAGCAGTGTGCTGTCGTGAAGAGAGTCGTGCTCAGCCATAAAGTCGCGGCTAGCAATTCGTTCTTGCATGAGCGTCGTGTCGAACTCAACGGATGTTGGGCCTGCTCGGCGTCGCACGGTTCCGCGGGAGATAAGGGCGCGGTGGAGATTCGATACGTCTAGGGGCCTGCCCCTTACTGGACTCTGCGCTCCACTGGACGGTGTTGACGGAGACGAGGTCACAGTCGAAGGCCCGTCTGAGTTATCACGGTGGTCGGAAGACTTCGAGGATACGTCGCTCACATTCCATCGGAAGAGTTCGCAGCGCTCGGGAGACGAGACGGTCGCGTTGGCTCGCTCCATGGCGGAGTTTGTCATACACACACCACTTGCCTCCGGGTTCTCCGCGGTCGTATGGGTTGTCGAATCCGTCGACTCTCTCAAACCTGCACGCTCAGTACCACCAAGATTATAGGCTCGGTATGTAGCTGAACGCGTATATCTATAACCAGTGGATCGAGCCGGCGATCCAAGGGTCATCAGATGAACGGAGTCGCTTTCGAAAACAGAAACAATCGGAGGAGCCGCCGGTGATGAGTTCGTGGAGTTGGGGGCTGGATAAGGGTCGGCGACTCCTCTCGACAGGAGGATTTGAGAAGACGTCGTTGCTGTGGAGTCCGAGACCTGCTACTCGGGAAGTCTGGACGTGTGTGCAAAGTCTATGGTGCCGTCAGCCAGCGACTGCTAGTTTACTAGCTTATGTCGTGCTTCAATTCTCTGCCGTGTGCAGATGCAAATGAGCATGAAAGAATGTCTTGATAGCAATAGGTGTTAGTGAGCGTGAAGCTGTAAAGTTGGACGAGGAGGGACAAAACAAAGATGCCGCGAACTTGGTTACAGTATTGTGCCATTCAACTGCCTAGGTAGCCTGATCTCATGGGCGCCTTCCGTAACAAGAAACGGGTATCTGTTATCAGAGAAATAAGGACCGTGAAAGCTATGGAGAAAGCACGACAGACACCACCCCTTGAGTTGCTATGCGCACTCAGAACCCAATGCACTCTTCCACGACGCCACAACCGCAAAGCCCCCTGTCGCCCAAAATCATACATTTTCGTCGCCGTCGTCCGACAGAATGTGGTTGTTTGCATTTGTCTGCTTTTTAGCAAGCCAGACGTCCTCAAGCCTAGTTTGAATTAGTAAAGTAACAGTGAGAAGAGCGATGGCCGCCTTACGGAATGATAAGGTTGGGATTGATGAACCTCTTTCCCGTCTCTTCCGTTTCATCGACTGTCCGCCCATGATCCGTATGGCTGTCGTATCTCGATTCCCCACGATCATCCCCATCGAAGCTTTCATTACGGTGAATGCTTCGCAAGGCAATAAATCTCATAAGCGGCTCGTACGATTTCCGGTAGAAGTAGCTGAACCAGATGGTTCCCATAAGTAGAGGTACAATCAGAAGCGAGCGCTTGATTGCTGTTTTGAGCGCCAGATCGCCTGCTATGGCGATCTGGAACACTACCAAGCCCAAGATAATACGATTGCAGATAATCGGCCAGGCTTTGCCCGTGGAGTGTTGGCGATGATCCATGGCGTAAAGGAGTTGGTACTTGTAAATAAAGCTGCCAAAGACGAAATAGACCAATCCGAAGAATAGGACGAGCCATGAGCCAGGTAAAACGCTGTATACCGTACAGATGATGAAAATTAGGATACTCTGGGGCAAGTAGTAGCCGTAATTGAAGATAGGTGGTTGATCTAGATCTGCATAGTCTGGATTGAATGTTGTTAGTAACCCGCGTCTGCCACTTAGTCGGGGCTTACTAACCCCGGGGTGTTTTAGCACCAACCAAGTAGATCGGGTATGTTGCTACGCTCCCGAACTCGAGAAGCCTGAACGGGAAGAGACCCAGCCCTTGCAGAACGATTAAATTGACGTAGAATGGCGCGAGTCTCTCTAACGAGCTTGCCAACGCGTAGGCAAGCTGCGTGGAAGAAAGCTCCTTGAAAACGTCCCGAAAGTTGTCGTAGAAGCCATAGAACTTGGAAAAAGTACCGAAGATGGTGAGCACACCGAAGAGGTTGAAGAAGGTGAAGAAAAAGTTCTTCGAGATAAGCGAAAGCTCCACTTCGCCTTGAGAGACCATGCCTTGCATACCCGCAAGCCCTAACAATCGTAAGCCGCTACCATCAGCCTCCGGAATGGGAGACTTACAATCGTATAGGTAGGGCACAGCAACGTTGAGCAGCGAGACCAACAGTGTAGGCAATCCCGTCTGAACTAGCGTTCTGCTTATTGGGCTTCGGTCAAGGGCATCAGCCAGCTTCGGCAACCACTTTCGAATGGAATCCAAGCTGAGTAATCCGGCAAGCGGAGCTAGTAGAGCAGACCAGAACAGACTGAGCACTACGATGATTGCGGTGATGGACCAGGCACGCAGCATCCGATTTCTGCGGGATAGATAAGTATTTTGCCAGATAACATCAGAGGGAGCCGGGGCGAGATTTGCAAGTAGTTGCATTGGCGAAGGGTCCAAGATTGCTTGTACCGCCATTTGCTGCACCATGTCAGAAAAGGTAAGCAGAACAAAAACATGGCTAGAATGCTTACACAGGAGGCCGTTGTGTCCATCGTTACAAATGCCAATGGGGTAGGCTGAAATTCCTTCTTTCGTACCATCTTAATTTGGTCGTCGAGCTTACGAAGCTTCTCTTCATAGTAGTCAATGGCATCGATTTTCCTGCTCTCTAAGTTCAAAAAACCAAACCAGATCCGAGTGGTTGGACGGGCCTGAGAGTAAGTCGCCACATGATTTTGCTCAGTATCATCACCACCAAGTAGTGGGCCCGCCTCGTTTCCATGCTCGGCTTCTCCATCAGTTGTGTTTCTAGGTGGGCCAGATGGCGTGGTTGACAATGACCATCGTCGCCGTCCATCGCGGCGATGGCCAAGGTGCTCAGTCCAAGCTTCTTCAAGCTTCCTCAAAACACCCATCCGTCTCGCGAGCAAGTCGTCTAACTCCTTCCAATCCCTGCAAACCATAACGCTTTCAACGTTCCCAATGCCAAGGTCCTCGATAAATTCCTTGATCTTCTCTTCTGACCTCAAATCAGATGGTATTCCCGACAGACGGAACGTGCGATCTGTGATGGTAGACTGGCTTCCAAGCCGGTTCTGCCGAATACCGATGATCCTGGTCGTCTCGGTGATGAGCAAGTAGATCGCATACGCCGAGAAAAGATACACAAAGACAACATATATCCACAAGTAGCCTGTTCTGGGCACTTCCATATCGTCTCCACCACCGGCAAGTGTGCGAGATTCTTGATTGAGTACCGGCGGCTGTGGCGTGAAAACGTAAGATTGCATATCGTCGGTTCCATTGTCTTTGCGGTGCCAGGCATACTCTCCCGTATAGTGGACCTGAACGGGAAGGATTACAACAAGGGAGAAGAAGAGTGAAAACATCAGGAATTTCATGGCCATCTTAAAGAAAGACAAGAACTATGCTATCAATCAGCATCTGGCAACAGACCCCACTCCGGTGGGCGGCTTACCACAAAGGCATCTAGACCAGCTGATGCAATCACCTCCTCCTCTGTGATCTTATAGAGAGTCGGGATCCATCCAAAGAATGTCTGTGGCAGTTCGGGCAATCGCGAGGCAGCATCCTTCTGCTGTTTTCGCGCGGCATATAAACTCCTCCATCTCGGTCTCAGGGCCTGGCGCACGCTTTCGTTAAACGAGTGACAAGACTGATACAGTACGGGTACTTACACAAAAAGTGAGAAACGCGATGAGGCCAAATGCTATCGAGATGATTGATTGAGTAACAAGGTCTCTTTGGTCTCGAGTCTGGTCTTCCCATTTGTACCCGTCTTTATCCTCAAGAATATCGGAAAGTCCCATCGTGAAGAAGATACAAGATACACGAGAAAGCGTTCCCAGAAGAGCGCCGGACCGGAACAGACTTCGGATGAGGTATGTGAATCAGTTGCTACGCAAGTTACTGCTGGCTACGGATGACGAAACGCTACTCTGCTACATGAGTTGTATAGTCTACCGTACTTCACTGTCAGCCTTATAGCTCACCTTCCCCCACACAGCTGCAAACCCCCACACTAACCCCAAACTTTGGGTACTGCGGACTAATCACGATGGCCTGCGCTCAGCAGCCAGTACTACATGTAGAAGTACGAGTGAAAGAGCAGGAGAGGGATACAGTCGTCCGGTTAGATCTAGTACGATTCGATCTAACCCACCAATCTTTCTTTTCAATTACTGAATTACTGAACTCTCCCAATTCAGGTCTCTGACGATGTCGCGAGCTGGTTGCGGAAGGAATATCTATATATGAGCATAAAGCAACAGATTTCTGACTTCGGTACTTGTAAAGCCCACACGATCTTTCACTCCTTGTTGACTTCTTTGCAGAAGGACTGGGTGTCGCTCATTTGGTTGAATCGATCAAGACTGTCGACGTCACAGGGTCGTTGACTAATGAATCGAGCTATAAGGTAGCCGACGTCAAGTTGGACGTCCAGGCCTACCGCTTGTATGGGAGAGAGATACCGAAGCGAACCGGCAACTCGAGCAATATTGAGGGTCAACAGGGCAACTGTGGAGATGAACTGACACTCCCACAAGCTACAATCACCACCTTGCCGAGCAAGCACCTCGATGGATTATGGGACTCGTATGCGTTTGTGTACAAGCAGAACTGCCTCAGAACTGACTCTAGCTCTAGGTTGGTCTTTGACGCATCCATTCCAGCCCGTCTTCTACACTTTGTGACACGGATGAGTAAGACCATTATTCACATGTGACAAGCTCCATCCGTTGACGTTGCCCAGTACAGCTGTCGACCAAAGGTTTGGACGTTCGTACCATCACTTGGAACCGCTTGATATTAATGTATGGCACTGCCGGTACTGGCAAGACAAGCTTGTGGTGAGTTTGTATCGACCTGCTGATTCTAGATGGACGCTTAAAACCTCTGCAGTCGTGCCTTGGCACAACAACTCTCTATACGGCTTGGTAAACAGTACTCTCAAAGCAAGCTGGTAGAGGTCAACTCCCACTCGCTCTTCAGCAAATACTTCAGTGAGAGCGGAAAGCTGGTTGGCAAGCTCTTCGATGATATTGAGTCCATGCTTGACGAAGCTGAGGACACCTTTGTGTGTCTTCTCATGGATGAAGTGGAAAGCCTTACCAGTGCCCGAGAGCAAGCTGCACGTGGTATTGAGCCAAACGATGCCATGAGAGTGAGTTTTCCCTGAACGGAGCAGTCTCTGGCGCACCTTCTAACGTTATAAACTAGGCTGTAAATGCTCTGTTGACGGCACTGGATCGCCTTCGAAACCATACTAATATTCTGGTCCTGTGCACGAGCAACCTGGTAATGGCCATGGTAAGTGCACATTCCATTAGCAATACACAACTAATACGTATGGTAGGATTCGGCGTTCCTTGATCGGGTCGACGTCAAGCAATATGTGCCTCCTCCTAGCACCAAGGCCAGCTACGAGATCCTAAGAACGTGTTACCTCGAGCTTAACAAGTGTGGCATTATTACCCATCTGGAGGAACATGAAGAGAACAGCACACTCCCAGATTCCAACAACCATAGTCAGTGGCACATTGTTGGAACACCGGCTCTACCACCGTACTCGGAGATGCTGCTGTCTCACTGGACGGAGTCGAGCTCCGCCCCAAAGCGGCTTTGGGACATTGCAGTGAAGTCTGCTGTGAGTGTCCGCCCCGAATGATTACAACTTAATGTACAGCTGACCATACTGCCGCACCTCAAGGGCTTGAGTGGCCGTACCCTACGCCGTCTCCCTGCTGTTGCTCTTGCCCTCTACACCGAGAGCGATCCATGCTCCATGGACGACGCTTTAGCTGCTCTGTCTCAGGCTGTGGACGATGAGTTCACGGTGAAAGCGGTATGCGAAACTCTAATCTAGGAAGTGGCTTCATTTAGCCTTGCATAGCGTGGTGTTGTCTGGCGCACTTAGGGCTTTGTTTGCTTCTCGATAGCCCCCAGCAAGCCTGCTTAGGTCCATGTTGCATGCTATATGGATGATCTTATAAGGATCATCTACCATAGGTAGTATTATATCTTTCGTAGCATCGCTACTCAAAAAACTACCGTGAAAAGTAAGCTAAGGAGTAAGGACAACTGGCTTCTGGAGACTTTGTCAACTCAAGCACCCTTCCAAGAGAGTATGTGACGACTAGAGGAGGAATTGGTTTTTATTGAATTCCATGACCGGCTTCTTTCCCAGCAAAGATCTTGATTGCCCCTCAACAACCGCGCGCCTACAACATTCTCACCGGAAAATTATGCACCCTGTACGAAGGCTATTGGCAAAATTCTCCGCCACCCCCAGACCTTGATCTTTGAGGAGATACGGCGACGATATCATACAAATCCTGACAACTGGGCCTACTGATGTTTCAGTCTATTATCTATATCTTCGGTAACATTTTTTGAATCTCAGGACTGGCTTTTCCTCTGAAAATTACTGATGTTGAAGGTCGCCCAGAAGGTGGGGGGAGGGCTAAGGGTGGCGGAGATTTTTGCCAATAGCCTTCGTAGAGTACTATGTAATTACTCTACAATCCCACCCTCCATGCATCAATTAGGCGCCACAAGCATCAGGATTTGTATGAGACGACTGCACACGTTCTAAGTATCACCATGACGGTCGGTATTACTGTTACTGTCACCGTTGCTGTCTGCTATCCTATCTACTGTTGCTGTCTACGAAGGGCGTGTTTTTTAGTGTCCGGGCGAGCTATAAGCGCCAAGCATGGTGTTTACACAGCACAACTCAATAACCTCACCATAGAATGATATAATTGAAGTGTAGAGTAGATCATATTAAAGACATATCTATGCTTTGAAGACTGTATCTCAGCTTTTGTTCTATCTTTATTGCAGATATCTTTGCAGTGTTTGGTTGCGATGTGTGGAAACACCATGTTCCTCGCTTATAGTTCGCCCGGACACTAAAAACCACGCCCTTCGTGCTGTCGCTATCTTCTGTTATTCTCTACTCGTACTGTCTGTGCCTATCAAACATACCTGTACAATTAATAATGAATTATCATCTTACACATACACCTACAAGTGAGGCTGGCAGTGGTCCAGCCGTACTATCTTAGCTCTCATCTTAATCACATAATCCGTTGGCTGTGGCGGCTAATCTTGACCGGGGGCGTAGAGGGTGGGATTGCAAATTGCAGCGTGCATATGGGCAGGGAATTGTAATTTTCCACTTTCATCACAGAAGCTATTTACAACAGGTTTAGCTCAAATCCGTGTCCCAGAAAAGGACAGCAACCCTCTCTCTTCTCCTTGTGGTGCTCCCTTGGCTCCCCATGATATGATAAGTGGGCTGTGTCCCGCAGCGCCTTGCGTAATCATATTTGTTGTTCTTCGAAGTGCCGCCTTTCATATTCAGGCAGCTCAGCTTGCAAGCTTGTCCATGAGTGCTACCTATCTGATTGAAAGCCCTGAGAACCGAGAACAAGCAAGGGGGCAGGCTGTCCCGACGCAATTCTGTCATAAGGTTTCGTGCACTATCTTAGCAGTGTCAATGTCCAACTCTTATCCAGAGGAGAACAATGGTGGCGATACAACATCCTGGATATCTCTGACGACCGTCTAGCCTTTGTTCTCCGGCTGTGGTAGCTCCTTTCAACTTCATGGGTCCCCACTCAAACAAGACTCAATCAGAGACATCAGGTAACCAGAGGCGCGAATGTGAGCCAAAGTTAAAGGTCCGTCGAACAACAGCTCGACCAAGACGCCCTTCGTCTCCCTTCCCTTCGTCATCATTAACGCGCAAAGCCATCGTCGCTGGTGTAGTTGCTCTAGCGGTGGGCTTAATCCTTTGGTTGAAGGGTTCTCAAACTGGACTGGGCCACTTCACATTTAAAGCCATGAACTGGGATGATCGCAGGGAGGAGGTGAAGGCAGCTTTCATCTTGAGTTGGGATGCTTACACCAAATACGCATGGGACTCGTTGTGGATGTTTATTTAGTGGTGCCCGTTTAATCTGGCTTCTATTTGGCTCAGAAAAATTACTAAATGTTGCCGGTGATTATAGGCCAAGACCGGTTCCACCCAATCTCCAAGAAGGGCTCGCAAATGAGTCCCAATGATTTAGAATGGATCATAGTTGATAGCCTTGATACCTTGATGATCATGAACTTGACTTCTCAACTGTCAGACACACACAGATGACTCTATAAAAAGCTGAACTACGACCAAGACCAGGAAGTCAACTCTTTCAAAACAACAATCCGCCTGCTTGAAGGACTTCTGTCTGCATACTATCTTGCATCTCAGCTGCCCAATGCTTCTTCTTCACGGGACAATGTCTATCTGTCCAAGGCAGTGAACCTGGCAGACCGACTTCTTGACGCCTATGAATCCAGATCAGGTATCCCATATGCAAGTGTCAATTTACAAACAATGATCGGCATTCACTCGCACACAGATGGCGGAGCTTCGTCAACTGCTGAAGCCGGGACCGTACAGATGGAGATGAAATACCTTGCACATCTCACAGAAAAAGAAATATACTGGTGCAAAGCGGAAGAGGTCACGAAGATTTTGGATGGTAACAATATGGAGGGTGGTCTTCTCCCTATCTATGTGGACCCGGAGTCAGGTAGATTCACGTCCCGCGAGATCCGCCTTGGAAGCCGCGGCAATTCATATTATGGTGTGTCTGGCTCGAAGTCTACTACATGCATATTCATCACCATTGCTAACATCTGGCAGAGTACCTTATCAAGCAGTATTTGCAGAATTCCGGACGGGAACCTATCTATCTTGAAATGTGGATGGAAGCGCTCACTGGTATGCAAAAGCATCTGGTAACCTCAACGAAGTTCTCAAACCTCAAGTTTATTGCTGAGTTGCCGAGCGGCGTCGGCGGTCCCTTGTCGCCTAAAATGGACCATCTTGTCTGTTTCTTGCCAGGTAGTATAGCTCTAGGCGCAACCGGTGGTCTTACTGAGGTCAAAGCACAAAGAGCACCTGGCTGAGGTGCCAAACAGGACCAGCAGATGCAGCTTTCGAGAGAGCTTATGAAGACATGCTGGGGAATGTATAAGGTTACCAAAACTGGGCTTGCGCCCGAGAGCGCTGGTTCAATGCTGACAATGCCGCCCTCCAACCCGCACCCAGAGCTTTGCCACCATCTCACAGCAAAAACTCCAGAGCTGCCTGGAAGAAGGATTATATTGTCAAGCCGCTGGATATGCACAACTTGCAGCGCCAGAGACGGTGGAAAGCCTTTTCATGATGTGTCGAATCACAAGCGATTCAATCTACCGGGAATGGGCTGGGAGATATTCGACGCGTTTCGAAACTACACCATCCTCGAAGATGGAGAGGGCTACTCATCTCTCGACAATGTCAAAATAATCCCACCGCCGCGGAGAGACAATATGGAGAGCTTTTGGCTGGTAAGAAAGACATGCAAGAGAACACTACCTCATCGACGTTCTGGATACTGATGTGTTGCTTCAAACGGGCCGAGACGCTGAAATATCTGTATCTTCTGTTCTCACCAACGGACTTCCTCCCGCTCCATGAGGTGGTTTTCAGCACGGAGGCGCACATTTTCCTCGAATGAAGCAGGACAGGTTTCGCACCGGGTGGGAGCGTAAGCACGTCGGCAAACACTGAAAGAGATGTTGGCAAATCTGGAAATCAAGGCATATTGAGGAAGATAATTGAGCCGAACATTGGTTCGGTTCTGGTGTCACCTTGTTCGCAAGATGCGGGTATTTAGGCGGCGCCGTGCTCTATGTGTTGATCTCACCACATATCTTGACAGCCAATACTCATGCTTCTTCAGTGCGAGCTGATCTCTTGCCCATTGTCCAACTAGGGCAGCATGTGCCGGAGTGTTGCCAGAGGAAGGTTCTTCTGTTGCTTGTGCATCTATGAGCACCATGATGAGCTCACATCTTCTGTAAACAACCGACCAGCAGCCCAAAGCAATCCTTGTGATCGAGCTTGTCGATAGCAGAGTAGTATTGATTACCTGGAGCGGGACTTTAGTTAGGTCTCTTGTTTCGGAGCTCGCCATACTGCAATGCCATGCCCCAATTGTTAGTTTGACATGTTGCGCTTCCGAGAAGATAAGTTCAGCACGGTTATGGATCCAATTACAATCAAAGTCTACCCACTTGGCAACGCACTGATAGCAGCGCCATGGTAGATGATGGTTGGCTCCACGTTTCTGTGAGCAAGTTAAGCGGTCTGTTTGCCAGGCTTGCCATCGCCCTTGAAGCATGCTCGTCAGACACAGTCCGTCTGCCATCGCTTCACTCCAGTATATCCGATCCAGACTGATCAGAGGAACATCTCTCAAGGCGAATTCGGTCCACATGTGTAAAGGCTTCGCACTCGCTATCGGCATATGCCGCCCAGCCAGGTGGAAGACCTGGATGAGAGCAAGAGTGAGATGAAGGTCAGGTACGGCTTCGCAGCCGACTCGAGCGCTTAAGATATGCTTGCTTAGGCTTGCATGACGGTCAACATCTGGAATCTGGAGGCTGCCAGCCAGACACCGGCATAGGTCACGGACAGCTTGTGGTGAACACGACAGGATGTTCTTCCAAACCGGATCCTGGACAGTTGTGGCACAATCGGCGTCGATCGACTGCATCAGTTCCTCGTCTTGGGCAATTAAGTCTCGCAAGTGCTTCAAGCACAAACACTGGTAGTGGAACTGGGCCGTTTGACATGCAAATATGGTTTCCCAGTACAGATCCTTGATGCTTTTGACATAGTCGATGTCGAAAGATTGCTCAAGACCACCGTAAGCAAGACCAAGTAACGCATACACCTTATCCCGGATTTCTGTACATCTGCTGTCACGGAACTCAAACAGCAGCGACTCAAGTGACCTAAGTTCTCTTGATTCTCTCCGCCTCCATAATTTCAAGCAACGTGCTTCGTCGCCGGTCAGTCGGTCGGCAAAGTGGTCAATATTATGGTTGAAGGAATCCCATTCGATTCGCTCGCTCCCATATAAGATCTCGATTGAATCGGCAAGCATCAATTCCTGTATAATCCAAATTCTTGACCAGTAGTCTTTGCGTAAAAGGTCTAGTACTGCGGCATCCAGATGAGGATCACCCCATGTGTGTCCGTTCAGGAGGCTGTGGTTGTACCATTGAATCGCAGACAGTACATGTGTCGCAAGTCGAGGCTGTCCGAGCCACACAAAGACCTTTGTGGCTCCACGGTAAATCTGACTCATTTGGCTAACCTGATGATTACGCTCAGGCAAATAGCCTTGGTTAATGCAAATAGCATCGACCCAGAGTTGCCCCTGAAAGCCTTCCTGGTGCATTTGACACAGAAAATGCCAGAGATTCTCATGGACGTAATGCTCTTCTCGATTTATCCATATCCTGTGGAGTACCGTTGTATCTCCCCAACGATATGATAGAGCATAATAAGGAGGGGTTTGCCCCAGTGAATGCTGGTGTACTTCCAACGCAAGATCTCCATTGGCGACCTCGGTAAGTACCTTAAACAGGCGAATGGACAAAGGCGTTTCAAGTGACTCGTAATTGTATGGCATGATGCATTCTTTCTTCTCTTGCACTGCACGTTGATTATCGCACAAGAGGTCGAGTCCATCTACCTTTATCTAGTCGTTGGTCATTCAGCCTGATATGACAGGGAATATTCTGCGCCCTACCGCTGCGAATCAAAATGGTGTGGTGGGGCATCGCAAGGATCTCATTGAGGCTAACACCACGGGCTATTTCAAGCATCTCAACGTGAAATTTTTGTGTTCGAAACTCAAGGACTAAATTATAGTACCTTATCTCATATAAGACAGTATACCCATTCACTCCTATCGGTGCTCGAGCAGCGCTCAAGGGCGCATTACGCAACATTTCTGTTTGTGCAGCTGCCTGGGCCGAAGCACAGCCTACCAAACATGGGCGAATGATCTGCGGTGTATAGGTGTAGGGGGGAAAATCCAGACTCCGGACGACCTCATTAGCATGAACTCCGCCGGGAACCCCCTTCGCAGCCACACTCTCCGCGTCAGCATTTGTATGTACGGAGTGTGATGTATTGGCATCCTTTCCATCCAGGACACGGAGCTAAAGTCGAGGGAAATCGCACCCTAATCTACCTCATTCCTCGAATGCCCTGCTCAGACATCGTGACTATCCTGGGCTTCCTCACCCAAACCCTTGACTCTTACGGGTACGCGACGCTTAGTTACTCATCAGGATTAGCCAAATCAAATTGCTCGTACATCAATATCCGATACATCGTTGTACCACACACCACCTCTCTTCTTCCTTAACTACCATCATCGCCATTATTTAACCTCCCATAAGCTTAAGCGCTACACGCGACCACAAGCATGACCTGTAACGACACTGCGACAACGCGGCTTCTGAAGTCGCAACGGCGGGTATCCCGAAATCATACATCTATCACGCTGTAGATATCGAGGAGCTACCCTCCCTGAAAGTGAAGGTGGTGTGAGTCCTGTTTTGGGTTTCATTTGTGTACTACTATGTATGTCTATGCTACTGAAAACGAGTCCAGCACAGACACTACTTTGGCGCCTCTGGCACGCAAAACAAAGATATCCGAGTTGGTTGAGTATAGGTACAATACTAGCCGTCTCTCATCAATCTCTGATTCTCATTTTCCTATTTCGAAATCATCATATCTGTTGTTCCCTCCCTTGAGATCTTTCACTGCCAGCCCGACTCTGGACCTGAGCGACTTCGATCCTACTATGGCTCCCAAATCGAAAGACACCAGTTAAAGCGACAAGTCCAAGACCGCTGCAGTGGGGAAAGGTGGAATGAAACGTAAAAGCAAGGACGACGGGGAGGTCGGTGGTAGTGGGAAGCTCAAAGCCGCGAACTCCGTCAACGTCCGACATATCCTGGTGCGAGCTGACTTATCCCCCCCCTTCTCTCCCAGAAACTCATATCATTAGTGCGAAAAGCATTCTAAGAAAGAAGAAGCGCTTGCAAATCACGCGACCGCCCCAATTTCGATGATGTCGCCCGAGAGTTCTCAGAGGACAAGGCCAGGCAAGGTATATAGTGTCAGATGCTTATACCTAATTATGTACAAAGAAAGTCCGTGGTAATCTACATGGAGATTGTGAAAAGGTCGCATACACCTCGAGCCCAGCACGACCATCAACCCCAGAAACGCTGAGGTGAAGACGAACCATGGCTACCATATCATTATGGTCGAAGGAAGGAAGTAAATCTATCGAGTGCTGACTGGGAGCTTCAGTGGATCAGCGGACTGGCCACGCTGACGTCTGCGAGTACGTCCAACGGCATGAGCCCTCCCTGCCATTTGCGCCTATTCGGTGACATATCGCCAGCTTGGATCTCTGTGAACTCCACAGAAGCTGAGCGATTCAACATGGAATCAATGCCCGGGCGTGCGAGCGTCGCTTCGACTTTTAACAGCGGCTGAGCGTTGCGATTCGGGCTCCTACGAGCCACCATTCTTGTCTCAGTGGAGGCCAAATCCCGGGCCACGGCTGAGGCTACCTTGCAATTCAGACATTTGACGGGGTCGAGAGCCAGGAAGCCACTTGATCTGGCCTCCTCCCGTGGTGGTGAGACACGTCGGGACGGAACATACGGTGGCGACTTCGGTAGCTCGACTAAGTCCAAGATCCCGCTGGAGCGGGCTTCCTCGGGTTCAGACCTGAAGCTTAGAGCTCCGTTTGGAGAGAATTCTCGGGAGGGTGGCGATGTCCCTGGCACTTTGTCGTTATGATTGGGCCCAACATAATGAAGTCCGGATGCGTGACCATTTTGACTTGAGCTGTCATGCGCTTGTTGTTGGTTGATCCTTCTTCTTTTCATTCTGGGGTCTTCCACGTCGTCGACACGCCTTTCGAGCGCCATGTTTGCATCGTCAACTGCGACTACACGGGTTCCTGTCAGGAGTCAATTCGCTGAACACCTCGCTCTTCATCTCTGAGTCCTACTATCGGCGACAATTTTAGTGGTACACAGCGACCATAAGTAAGAACACCACTTGCTACAAGACTGGCGAAACGGTATCGGGCGACATCCCTTATGGCTTCTCGATCACGTTTACCTGTTGCGCCGAAAATTGGGACTGCTTATCTAACGGGCTCTGTCGGAAGCATGGAACTACCGCTTACTCGGAGGGTACATACACAGATCCAAGTTTCCGGAATTGCCTATCAATCTACAATCAGGGTACGTGAACTTATACTCTCCATGAGCGCTCCCCTGGCTTCTAGGCCTACAAATAATGAATTCGACGGTTCACCGAAGTGAGTCGTTGCGAGCCTAATGGCAATAGCTGGTGCTGTGCTGGTGCAGCAGGACAGCGGCTGGGTCGTCCGAATTGCTGACTCCACGGTCGATAGGCCGGGACAGTCAGGGGCGGCTACCACCTCAGTATTGTCTACTGTGAGATCCACGCCTAGCTCCACGTCCTCAAGCCACTCCAGTTCCGATGTGCCAACAGCATCTCAAAGTTCTGCCATACCGCCTACACACTCAGCATCACCGCAGCCCGCAAGCCAGGACCACAATTCGATGATGGGAATAGAAGTTGGTGTGCCCATGGCCGTCATCATCGTCGTCCTCGCAAGTCTGACCTTTGTTGTCTTCCGGAAGAATCGAAAACAGAAGCGGGATCTCAGGCGTAAGATGCATGAGCATGGGAAAAACCAGGTTGAGGAGCTTGAAGTTACTCCCAGGTATGAGTTGACCCAATCGGATGCGCCACGGCATGAGTTAGGGTAGCCCATACGACGAAGCTTGATTGAGGAATGGCATTTCGCGTTTTTAGCGAGCTTGAGAGTTGTTCCTCTTAGTCGAGAAAGTTCAAGTGTCACATTGCTTTTATAGAGCAACGAACCCAAGCTGGTCTCTGGGTGAGGCCGTACTACTAGGTATTGAGGAGATACTCGCTCTTTAACAGTATGCAATCCAAACTTGACTGTATGAATACACATAACTTGCACCGGTCGTATGTGTTCAGAAGCAGCTATATGTAAAGCCCACATTTTCCTCGAATGAAGCAGGACAAGTTCCGGAGCGCAAAGCATGTCGGCAAACACTGAAATAGATGTCGAACTCAGACTTTTCTTTGAACCGGTAATTCGAGCATCCTAGATAGATGAGGACGAGGGCTGAACCGAAAAACGCTTTAGGCGATTCGGGTACTTAGGGCTGGAAGATGACCTAGGGCTGGAAGATGACCTAGGGCATATTTGGTATCTGTTTTGTTAGGGTATCAAATGCGAGGCTCTATATGGTGCTATATGTAGGGACTTTGGCACATACAAATTGGGTATGGATACCAGTACCCGATAAATCGTAAACAAGCGGAGTACTACTCGGAGAATATACTCACTTAATAACAATAGATTCCCGCAACCCGTGTTGAGCTATTACTCTGTAGAGGTACATTCTGTTTGGCGTCGTAGGCGTTTCTCGACTTCCGTATTGAATTTGCGCGCGCTGCCCGAAGTTTTTAGGTCGCGTCTTCCAGCCTGGAGCTCCAGAATTGGTAGGACATACCCTCGATCACTTCTGTACTTCTTTTCACTGATACCATCTTACAATACAATGGTGAGTATGCCCTTACAGATATAGAATTGCACCCTACTCACTCTTTACAAGGCTGCGTTCAATCCGACCCAGATTTTCGGCGATGAAGTGACAGAAGAGAAAGGTGAAAATGCACGACTCTCAGCTTTTGTTGGCGCTATTGCGGTGGGGGATCTAGTCAAGAGCACATTGGGGCCCAAGGGTATGGACAAGATATTACAATCGGCGTAGGTGATGTTGGCATGGCTACTGCAACGAAGCTTATCGGTTACAGATCAACTGGCGAGATTATGGTCACAAACGATGGAGCTACGATACTTAAAGCCATAGCACTTGATAACGCCGCAGCGAAGGTCCTCGTCAATATCTCGAAGGTACAAGACGATGAGGTGGGGGACGGAACCACATCGGTTACAGTTCTGGCCGCTGAGCTGCTCCGCGAAGCAGAGAAGCTGGTGGAGAAGAAGATACATCCGCAAACGATTATAGAAGGCTACCGCATAGCAAGTCACGCTGCGCTTTCGGCCCTCGAGAAGTCGGCGGTGGATCACAGCAAGGATAAGAAAGCTTTCAGACAGGACCTCCTCTCGATTGCGCGGACAACCCTGAGCTCAAAAGTTTTGAGCCAGGACCGAGATCATTTCGCGGAACTGGCATGCGACGCCGTGTTACGAATGCAAGGATCGACAGATCTCAGCCACATACAGATCATCAAGAAAGCCGGCGGCAAGTTGAATGACTCTTACCTAGACGAGGGTTTCATTTTAGACAAGAGCATAGGAGTAAACCAACCAAAGAGGCTGGAGAATGCTAAGATCCTCGTGGCGAATACATCTATGGATACGGACAAGGTTAAGATTTTCGGGGCCAGAGTGAAGGTAGAATCAACTGGCAAGTTGGCTGAGCTGGAGAAGGCGGAGAGAGAAAAGATGAAAGCGAAAGTGGAGAAGATCAAGGCGCATGGCATAAATTGCTTCGTCAATCGACAACTGATCTACAATTGGCCGGAACAGCTGTTCTCCGACGCCGGCATCGTTTCGATCGAGCACGCAGATTTCGACGGTATTGAACGTTTAGCGCTGGTGACAGGCGGCGAAATTGCATCAACCTTCGATCATCCCGAGAGCGTTAAACTTGGCCACTGCGATCTCATCGAGGAAGTTATCATCGGCGAGGACACGCTGATCAAGTTCTCCGGGGTCGCTGCGGGTCAAGCATGCACGATTGTCTTACGGGGGGCTACCGAGCAGCTCTTGGACGAAGCCGAGCGCTCGTTACACGATGCCCTTGCAGTTCTGTCGCAGACGGTCCGAGAACCGAAGACAACGCTGGGCGGTGGTTGTGCAGAGATGCTAATGGCGAAGGCAGTCGACCAAGCCGCGCAACACGTCGCGGGAAAGAAGGCGATCGCTGTAGATTCATTCGCCAAGGCGCTGCGACAGTTACCCACGATCCTGGCAGACAATGCCGGGTTAGACTCGAGTGATCTCGTGACCAGGTTGAGATCAGAGATCTACAACGGCATGATAAACTCGGGGCTCGATCTGCTGACTCCTGGGGGCGGAATTGCAGACATGAGAGATTTGGGGGTGATTGAAAGCTACAAGTTGAAACGGGCAGTGGTGTCGTCGGCGTCAGAAGCTGCAGAGGTAAGTGCGGAGTTCTTCTTCATATGTCGTGATCACATTTGTTCAAGTTTCAACTGACGTGCCTGGTAGCTACTGTTGAGGGTCGATTCGATAATTAGGAGCGCCCCGAGAAAACGGGAGAGGACGTAGTGTTTGGCTGTGTCTTTAAGTGGAAACAAGATTGGGGTCTAAATCAATATATGCTCGTTCCTAGACGGTGCTACACCAGCACTGCTCCTGTAGTTCATCCCATAGATAGTAAAAACTTCTGACTGTGCCACGATGTCTCGCTAGGGTCGATGCACCAGAGAGTTCAGCTCATCAATCAACCTTGTGACAGTGTGTACTCGTACATGAAACACTTTCTGAGTACTGTACAACGTCCTACACTAGGCATCTCTATCCAAGTTCTACAGAAATGCCCGCCCATACTCGCACGTGAGTATGGAGTATTGCTGGTGAGTGATCGAGTCTTTGACTCCAACACGGCTTGTCCCGGGAACAGCTTCCCTGGCAAGTTATAATTAGCGACCGACCAGGCCTAATCAAGCCAAGTGTAACTCCTACCTAGATAGCAGCAACAACATCGTCGTTCGATGATTGCTGCGCCTGTCTTGAGATTAATATTATCATTGATCAGGACATCAGACTAAACATACTCGAACCGCTGCCGTACCGCAACATTGCATGCTTTGTGTAGCTTAGCTTTTGTTGGTACTCGTACGACTTCCCCGAACTCTGCCTTGTGTGTGCCGCACTCCAAGCTGTTTCAGAGGCTCGCTTCCTCGACTGCGCCATTCTCAGCTCGAGCTGACGAGAGCCTACATAATCCTCCACCAGCCCTCGAATCATCTCCCTTAACACATTTTCTTATGAACTCACCCATCAACGAGTCTAGGTCTTTTCGGAAGTCTTTCATTTTCAATAGCCGCCTGCTCAAGGCCGCCGGAGCAGCATTGTAGTCTACCAGCATGCCACGTCGCCCGCCCGACGTAAAACAGCTTACCCTACCAACCGTTCTCGTCCTACTCCTCTTCCTCCCCGTCATCGCCGTATCTCAACATAAAGGGCAGCGACAAGATGGCGCATCATCTTACGAGGCTCCCTTGTCGGACAAGTCCGTCCCATTGGACCCATCGAGATTACAGGAGCGACAGCTGGAAACGACGAGTCACAAGCATTTCAAGGACACGGACGTGAACACCAACAGTCCAAGCGCCATCACAACTTTGGCTCCGGCCGGTCACCTTGACCAAGCCGTCCGAGCACCACCTGCGAGATTCACCGGCAAATCTGCCGGCCTCTCTTCGCTGCTTGACGCGCGATCTCTGCGGGACTGGGAGGTTGAAGATTTTGTGCTGCTAGCGACTGTGGATGGAACAATCCACGCCAGAGATAGGAAGACGGGGACGGCGAAGTGGGCGTTGGAGGTGGATCGACCAATGGTGGAGACGACCTACCACCGCCAAAACAAATCGAAGACTGGAGACTACCGGCCGGAAGAAGAATTCTTGTGGATCGTCGAGCCAAGTAGAGATGGGAATCTCTATGTATACAACCCCGGACCGAAACCGGCTTTGCAGAAACTTGGCCTGACAGTGAAGAGGCTCGTCGAGGAGTTATCGCCATATGCTGGAGAGAACCCTGCGGTGGTTTACACAGCTGAAAAGAGAAACACGCTGTACACGGTGGACGCTGCGAGTGGTACAATCCTCAAGATGTTCAGCTCCACCGGTTCCTCGATCAACGATGAGCAGAGTTGCCGGCGCATGAGTGGTTTCGAAACTCTAGACGAGCAAGAGTGTGGTTCGAGTGGCACCTTGACCTTGGGCCGTACTGAATACACCGTGGGAATACAAAGTAGGGATAGTGGAGATCAAATATGTACCCTCACCTACTCGGAGTGGGGTCCGAACAACCGCGACAGCGATCTTCTAAACCAGTACCTCAACACCATGGATCATAAATATGTTTACAGTCGGCATGACGGGAGTATCTTCGGTTTCGATCACGCACAGACCGACGATCGACGGAAGCTGTACACTCAAAGATTCCCTTCGCCTGTCGCAAGAGTTTTCGACGTCGCCAGACCGATGGACGTGGACACTCGAGATACACCGCTTGTCATTTTACCTCAACCTATCGCTCCTCAAGATAGAGAAGATCTTTACAACGGGTTGAATGACCGGAGTAATCGCATCTTCGTCAACCATACAGATGCTGGTGGTTGGTATGCCATGTCTGAGGCTACGTATCCCTTAGTTACGGGTGGCGCACCCAACGCACAGTGCTATGATCGAGACTGGGTTGAGATGGCCCCAGCCTGGGAGAGCGCTCGCTCTATGGAACATCAGAAAGCGCTTGTTGGCGTCCATGCCTTGGCCGAATACGATTCGTTCCGTGACCGATTCGCGACTATATCTGGCCCCGAGGTTCAGCCGGCAGACGTGATTCCAAAAAATGTAATATACGACGCACCCCAAACAGCGGCTGTCCCAGCTCTTGGTAACAGTCGCCTTATCGGTACCGCTACAGAGAATGCCAAAGATATACTAATCTTAATCATGTGCGCCTTTATTGGGGTCATTTTCTTTCTCAACAGGAGATACGCAGGACGCATCCTTCGCAAGAACCTTGATCTGAAGTACATCTTTCCTGCCCTGGAGCAGCCTCTGACATCGACTCCAACAACGCCAGTCGTGGCTCAAGGGCAATTGCCCCTTGAACTACTGGACGACGGCTCTGAAATGGAAGGTCTTCATTTGAGCCATTCCGAAGTTGTTTCGAAGCCTAGAAGCCACTCCTTGACCTCAATGGAGCAATCGTATCTTGCACCCACCGAAGCTGAACTGGAGGCTGTCAGCGACTCCAACACCCTTGAACGTAAGGATAGCAGTCCGCTTGAGTTTGATGGAACCCCACGAGTTCGAATAGAGGAACCATCACTGAACGATGACGAAGGCCCGACTGGCTCTCCGGATGCTGAAAAGAAGAAGAAAAAGGCAAGCCGGGGTCGTAGAGGTGGTAAGAATCACTCGAAAGCGTCGAAGAAGGGAGGAGGCCGAAAAATCGAATCGAAAAACAACATCGACCAAACTGTGGAAGAAGCCATGCACATAGGGCGTGAGCCGTCAGTGGAACCGGACGTAATCAGGGTCAATGGATCATTCGCAAGTGATGTCGCTGATGTTTCTGCACCGGTCATACAAATCGGCCAACTCAGGGTATTCACGGATACTGTACTTGGCTTTGGCAGTCACGGGACGATCGTGTATAAAGGATCTTTTGACGGTAGAGACGTCGCTGTGAAACGAATGCTTTTAGAGTTCTTCGACATTGCGTCTCATGAGGTCGGCTTGCTGCAAGAAAGCGACGACCACGCCAACGTCATCCGGTACTTTGATAGAGAACAGGCTGGCGAGTTTCTCTACATAGCTTTGGAGCTGTGTCCGGCTTCGCTTCAGGACGTTATCGAGAAGCCGGATAATTATCCAGAGTTGATTGGAATACCTGGTCTCGACCTACCAGACGTACTCAAGCAGATTACGGCTGGTGTGAGATATCTTCATTCACTCAAGATTGTCCATCGAGATCTCAAACCTCAAAATATCCTCGTTGCTGCCCCGAAGAAACTGCGAGCACATTCTAACGCAATGCTACCCCCAAGGTTGTTGATCTCGGATTTTGGACTTTGCAAGAAACTCGAAGGCGATCAGAGTTCTTTCCGAGCAACGACAGCGCATGCTGCGGGGACTTCTGGCTGGAGGGCTCCCGAGCTACTTGTTGACGACGATGCAAACCCTCATCCACCGTCGGCCGTAGATAACACACTTAGTGGAGACACGTCCGAGCCTGCCGTTGTTGACCCGCAAACCAACAGAAGGGCAACCAGAGCAATCGATATTTTCTCCCTGGGATGTGTATTCTACTACGTCCTCACGCGTGGCAATCACCCATTCGACAAAGACGGCAGATACATGAGAGAAGCGAACATTGTCAAGGGCTTGTACAATCTGGATGATCTGCGAAGACTGGGCGACTACGCATACGAGGCAGATGACCTCATCCGCCAGATGCTCGCTCAAGATCCGCGTGATCGGTAAGCACACCACTACTATTCTTCCCTTAGAACAAGACTAATACTGACAACCCTCAGCCCCGACGCCGCAACGGTCCTGATTCACCCCTTCTTCTGGTCCGCCGAAGACCGCCTTGAATTCCTCTGCCACGTCTCCGACCACTTCGAATGGGAACCGCGTGACCCGCCTTCGCCCAGCCTGCAGATTCTCGAGTCCATCGCCTACAACGTGCTCGGCCCGGACATGGACTTCCTCAAATACCTGCCCAAGGACTTTAAGGACACGCTCGGCAAGCAGCGCAAGTACACCGGCTCCAGAATGCTTGATCTGCTGCGCGCGTTGCGGAACAAGAAGAATCATTATCAGGATATGCCCGAAGCGGTCAAGGAACATGTGGGGTCGTTGCCGGTGGGGTATTTGCAGTTTTGGACAGTCAGGTTTCCGTGCTTGTTGATGCGCTGTCATGATGTGGTTGTGCATTGTGGGTTGAGTCGGGGCGATCGGTTTAGGAGGTTTTTTACGCCACCGTTGTAGTGTAGAGGGTATGGCATAGGGTGAATGGTAGGAGTTAGAGCGGGGTTGAGGTTCAGGGTTTTGTGCGGGATCGGGGATGTCTTGGATAGGGCTTTACGCATTTTGGTTGAAAATAGTCTTGGCCTAGGGTTCACATCGCTTGGTTATCACGATCTTAATGTATCTTATTTTACCTGTCTTGTTACAGAATCCTGTCCACAAGAGCAGATGTCAAAGGTCGATCAGTAAGTGTAAAACTATCTGAGCACATGCGTAGGGGCGTCTTTCATAGCTCGTATCAAAGCTACATCGACCAATCAAAACAGCTTGACCGCAAACCCCTTTCCGCCCAAAGTGTCGTCACGGACATCGCAACAAACAGCCACACCTGCAACCGCATACCATCCTGTTATGCCTTCTAAGCAGAAGCGCAGTTATCAAAGGAATCATAGCTTCTTCTGCAATGTGTTGATACAGACATGGAAGGTCTTAGATTCATGGATCTCTAACTGGTAACAATGTGCGCCAAGCCAGTCCACCATCCCCAAGTAGGAACATTTGAGAGAGTGACAGTCTTTGTCTTTTCTACGCGGACGAAACTCCTTATCAGTAACCTGTGGTGACCGCATCGCGTAGTGTCATGTTTGAGAGTTTGATTGAGTTATGAGCTCCGGTGACTACGCAAAGCCTGCGTTCAGGTGTCTGTAACGATGGGTTTCCAAGATAAGGAGAGCCTCAGGCCGAGTAGCTGTTTGCTGTCTTTGTCGCTGTCTCCGAACTTTCGTCGCCTTCTGATTCTTGATGCACTTCTTGGAGTCATTTTTCTTCGCCATGCTCCAAAGCTGTTCCTGTGTTTGGGCTCGGTGATCTCTGAAGTGACGCTCTACAGAGTTGACATCCAGGAAACATCTTCCACAATAACATCTCATTGCATTGTGACTGACTTGAACATATGGCAATGCTAACATCCGTGTGTTCATCTTCACCTCCCTCAGGCTTTCATGTGCCGACAGTGTCTGAGCCCATGCCGATGCAGCCTGACGAATGGTTTGTTCTATGAGGCTGTGATGGTCTCGGAGGTGACTGTTGAGAGTTTGTGGATTCACTGCATGGTGACAGTCCATGCAAGTAAGTAGGGTTCGGATCAGGGTGCAGATACAAAACCTGTGGTAATGGATTTTGCGTGGATGCTGGTTGAGATACCATGACTGCTCGGTCAAGCCTGATATCTGATGATGGCTGTTCAGTTCAGTTGTTGGGTGAGCTGTCGCAAGTTGCTGGTCAAGTTGGACCAACACCTAGCATGAGGTCGAAGGATGGGCTGGGTTCTTTTGAGGGGCTTAAGGTGCAGTTGAACGCTCTTTTGTAACTTGATTGTGATTGGGGAAGTTGAGACTGGGATGTACGATGAGACGGTTGAAGTGTCGCCAACGTATGGGTGAAGTAGGTGAATGAAGTTCCTTTCCATTTGAGGGCCTGATACGTAATGGCAACCACATTTCACACATATTTTTCGGTGTCTAACGTATGGCAAAAGGCCGAAGAACCATTTCTCGCTTTCTTCTTTCGGCAGTTGCTAGGCCATCCTGCTTTCTTGCCCTCGCAGTGATTATATTTTCCAATCGTCCTTGTCATGCACGTAGCATCCCACTGACAATTCCCCCACTTACTTCTCAGCCGTAGGTTGATTCTTCTGTTTTTGTGAGCTGGATTTTGATGTGTCATTGTGCTGTTGTGGCGAGGAAGTAAGTGGTATGACACCGAACCCCCGAAGAAAAGCCAAAGGGTTATGGCTCGTCATATTTGGTTGAGCTTCAACCAAATTTGACCACAGTGGAGTGGTTGCTGTGGTCTGAACCCTCTAACTCTACGCTCTGCACCATCCCTTTCATATTATTGTAATATTTGATGTCAATACCAATGCAGAAACACTTATTTGAGATGCCGAGATTATATCGCTCCGTCATCAAGGTCTTCCTTTTCCATGATCTTCCGCTGGACCACGGCATCACATTTCATTCAAAGAGTTTCGAAGAGGTCTTCCCACTCGGAAGTAGTGCATAGAAGGTGCATCAAGTCACTACTCGATCTGCGACTTCATCTCTCCCCAGCATTCTCCTACTCCTAGGGTTCCTTCGCCGTCGTCTTCTTGCAGACCATGTCATCGAGGCCCTCGATCAAGCCTCTGACACAAGCAGAAGTCGCTTTGACATTGTCTTTGGCAATACTTCTAGGTCAGTGGTTCGAATAGATTCAGAAACATGCCGTGAAATGGCCTGATGCTTGCGTGCGGCTATCACGTCCATGAGGTTGCAGAAAGTGTGTTTGACCAGAGTTCCAACAATGAAAGTCATTGTAAATGAAGAGTAGATATACGTATATAGATGCACCCTTCGAACTTTTTATTCTGTCTGTGATTCGCTTTTGAGACTGGTAAACCATAATGCTTAGATCACTATGCAGAGAGCTGCGGCAAGGTGCCCATATTTTGCCGTAATTCTATTGTCTTTAGTAAGCGCAGCTGTTCTTTGGCCTCCTTGACATCCCTGGGAATGAGCTTTTCAATGACTCCGCCGGATAGTGTTCTTTGACAACATGGGTGTATTAGCCTCAAGACAAGCTTGCTGTCCTTACAGGCTTCTGGCACAAAATTTACGCACATATCAAGCTTTCTTGACAGCTTGAGCTCATCGAATGTCGTTGCAATTCGTGCAGGTTCATGCGGGGAGATGTGGAAGCTTAGATGGTGGAAGATTAGTGACAGGAGTAAGTGACCCGTCCGGGCCCAGCATATTTATAAAGCATAACCCTTTCCAGTTTTGAAGTTTTCATCAATCTGCTTCCTCGTTTCGCGATACTCAGATTTGCGTCTCTCAACTGCTTCTGGGGTCAATCCGATGAACCTTTTTGGTTATTATTTGGGATGAGAACCCCATCTGGAGCAGTAGGCATGCTGATGGGTTTGTCAAAGGTTGAGAAATGAAGTGGTCCAATTTGTCAGACTTTTCGCAACTACCTCCAAGACCAACGGAGCATTCTGCTCACGCTCAGGTTCAAAGTGTTGAATAGCTTCTGTCGCCGACTCCCAAGTGGCGGGCAAGCCAGTCGGGAACGGGGACTGAGACAGCCCGGGATGGCTTCCTCTGACAAAACAATGGCAACTTCTGCCAGGAAGACTCCAGGGCTATGGGAGACTTTCCTACAGAATCACTAGCAAGAAAGCCACAATTAACCCTTCTGGCTTCACCAGCCCCGCTTTTGGGCTGTTGGAAGCCTCGATCTGACGTTTCACCACGTAGATGTGGTCTTTACCAGGCTCCGAGCTGCCCAGAGACTGAAGTGCGGAAGGGCCCAAACGCCAGTCTGGGAGTATACTTTAGCAGGAACCAAAACATGATAACAACTCACATTGCGGATGTGCCTGTTCCGAAGAGGAAAGACGAAAGAAGATGGAAGAAGTGTGAGGGAGAGTTTAGTGCAAATCAGTTCGCACTACTGTGAGGGTCTTGTTAGGATTAGAGAAATAAGGGTCGTTATCTTCCGCCCGTCTGATGGCCTGTGCGATGCCGTCGTTGATTAAGTCTGTCTCTTGGCCCTTTTCGAAGTTCAACATCCCTAGGTGCCAAACTTGTTCTTGCTGTTGAAGGTCAGTCAAGACAAAAGCACATGCTTCCCTAGTCGAAGATTATGGGACCGTGTGGCCAGTGCAAGTAACATGACGGAGTCTAAGTTCAACGGTCGAAAGAACAAGAATCAAAAGTGAGCTCACGGTGTTGTGTGAAGGAGCTGTGTTTTGAAGTGTAGGTCTGAGGAAAGTGAACTGAAGATCTGTGCCTATAGGTTGTGGTTAGGAAGTGGCTGTGCTCAACCCTCTCATCATCTCCCTGATACCCTTTCTCCCCGTCCTCACTCTCCGATAAATTGTCGTCTTTCATGTCTTCCTGACAGCTCCCACACGATCATTCGTAACAAAGTCCCTACTTTCGAAGCTTAACCCATCTCATACTAGTTCATCTTCAAGTAGCATCGGATGAGCACCAGCCATCAATCAATGACGAAAATGAATTTGCACCTCATTTGTATGGCATGAAGATACGAGTAGTACAGGTGGTTGAGATAAGGAGTTTGCAATCGTGGCTGATGCTTACGAAGTCAATCAAATGTGCAAGTCTGAAAGTTGGTATGCACTCCCTCAAAGTCCTCGTTCCAGTCATCTTCAAGGTCATTTTCAGTCGTATAAAGTTGACGACGAGGACGGCAACATTAGCCTTAGCCTTGGAGGCCCGGCCACAAGTAAGATCCACCAAGTGACCAGCCACAATTGGGAAGAGAAGGGTTAGGACGAGCGCGCTTGTGTCTTTGGTGCTGAACACGGGACCTTTCCTAGAACTGCCGGTTGGCTAAACAAACTGAAAGACTCTCTAATCTGTCTGACCACGATTCGAAAGGATTCGGGGCATGGGTCCAGCAGTATAAGAAGCAGAAGTGGGGCTCTGATCTGCCGTAGTAGTATCTGTCCA
Source organism: Acarospora socialis (assembly GCA_025617375.2). Lineage (NCBI taxonomy): Eukaryota > Fungi > Ascomycota > Lecanoromycetes > Acarosporales > Acarosporaceae > Acarospora > Acarospora socialis. Next base: position 2,019,319 of record JAMYGW020000005.1, on the reverse strand, counting down.
GGTATAGGGCAACCCTCGTGTTTTATGTATCTCTATGTTACACTTGTCTTCCGCTGCGGGGATGTGGCACTCAAAGACGGGCCGAGTTGGCGCAGTGGGCCACAACGGCGGAGTGCTGAAGTTGAGGAGAGGTGATCTGGAGAGGACAACTTAATGTCGTATTGGTAGTGAGAGCAACACGGCGATGGGAGTGGACGGGAAAGCCGGGTTCGGTAAGGTTGTGATTGGGACCGAAAGTGAAGGGATCATCGTCGAGATCGTACGGAGAAGGCTCGGGTTGATCGCCGCCAACGCGCTGCCGATGTTCTAATCGCACCTCTCACTCTTGTGGCGTATGACATTTCCTCCGATTTTTCCACATCACCGCTTTCACATCTTGATTGAGCAGTCTCGAGCACTTCAATTATGAGCCCCAGCACGTAGCCATCGGGTACAAGCTCATGCTTGTGGCGGGCACCTCTTGGGCATCTGATATACACGGTATGCGTTGGATTCTTTGTCGGTCTTATCCAACATTCAAGTGGACCCAAAGGCCTTTCACTCGAGCAGGTCGACGAGCTCTACTCCAGGTCACCCAGGCATGGAATCCAAGGGCTTCGTGCCAACGGTCTCTTACGCCGGGGACAAGGCAAACCAACGAACGAACAGCGAGGAGAAATAAATCGACCCAGTCAAAGCAATGTAAGCGATCTGGATAGAATAGAAGCAACGTCGAGGCATCCTCTTCAAAGACTCCACTGCTTGTCTTACTCTTCCGTCCAACCTCATATTCTCCCAGTTCAGCTCTTGATAACTAAGGAGAACGTATGACAGCGAGGCATTCTGGAAGGCATTCTGCCCACTCGTCAGCTGAGAAGAAAATTAAATGACAGTAGTTCCCAAAGCAGCTTCTGAAACACATTTGCCACAAGCCGCCCATGATATATCGGTACGATTGGTTCTCCTGGCCGACTAGGCTGACCTTAAACGCATTACTCTGCGCAGATGCCATGGTAGTCTCGGAAAATATATGATTTAGATGGCTCACTATCCAGGAGGTAAGCAGTAAGTCCTCTCTTGCTAGCGAAGCCAACATAAGATCAACGATAGTATGTGAGTGTCTCGACCAGGTAACGACGGCCTGAAAATGACTTCACAAATTGAAGCAGACCATGCAATGAAAGATCAAATTACACTAAGTGATATCAGGCCAGAAGCCGAGAATATGGAGAGCGCAAGTCCTTTTGATGTATTTTTTGCGATTGTCTCCAAGGCTACTTTTCAGTTCTCCCTTATCTTTTTCGCATACCACTTGAAAGTGTCGTAGGTATGCTCCTTGAAGGAATCTTTTGTGACTCAAAGAAGGATGTTGCTAGTGATCCTTGAAGAGGTTATATGAAAGAAGATGATACAGAAGAGCAAGTGTTAACATACAGTAAAGAATTCTACTGTAATAGACATGTTGAACAATGACAGACTTGCATCGTCAAGGTGTTGGTTTCTTTATCCAAGTGCACCCCAGCGAGAATAACAATATATGGCTCATCATACAGCTCTTCCTCGTAGGTCTCTCACTTGTGAAGTAGAGTTAGTCATCCACCACTCCTGTTCCTGATCTGGAGATCAAAAGCTCGATGTTGTAGATCTTGTATTGCGTGCGAGCACGAGTTCAAATATTATTGAGGTTGCGAAGGTTGTCTAGATTTTCCTAAGCTAAATTCTGTCTATATACTTGGCTAGTGTGTACGGCACGGTACGCACGGTACGTTAGCAAATTGTGCAACTATGAAGTAAGGAAAGAAGCAAGAGTAGGAAGCCTCACTGGTATGACCGTAACATCTTGAGTGAGAGAATTCTCAATGAGTGGAGATGGTGCAATGTGTTGAAAGTCGGACGAGTTAAAGGAGAAGCCCAGATTGATGAGAAGTGGGAATTTAAAACTGTAACTCTTTGACCAATCATTTCACCAAGCCGTAGAAGTCACTAGACCCATGTGCTGAGACCTGGAGAGTAAAGGACGCTAAACTTCATTCCGTGCTTACAGCGGAGAACCTCGAGGCCTCAGACATGGAGTATTGGAACTTCTCAGGCTGTCTCCTCCTCAGTGAGCCAGTTGCTCTTGTTCTGGATATGGAGCTTCGAGCCACGGTAGATTTGTGAACCTATGGTCTGAGACTTTCTTCCTTCTTACATTGCAAGTGACTCTTGGACCCTCCTCCTGTTGTAGTTTTTCTTCGAGCGATGCTTCTTCTTCGTGGCCGAAGCTGATCGTTGTAGTGAGATCTGGTAGAAGACTTGGCTGTTAAAAAGTGCTCTGCTAAGTACTACTTTTTTTTGGAATGCTGTGCTTACGTTTGCATTCGCCGCGATTCTTATTGAATAGAAGTTCCTCAGCGACCTAGTCTTCATTCCATTCAGTCCTCTCCTCGCTTTCCTTCTCAATACTGTCGACTCATATGTTCATTCTTCCTGCTGAGTAGAACCGCATAGTATACTCCTTGAGCTGAATCCAAGTGCACCACAGTTGAAGCAGTTGTGTAAGCATGGCGAAGAGTTCTGGCCCGACCAAACCATCAACCCGGTGGGTTGTCTCGCTGGTTACTTGTGCTCTGAATAAGCCATTGAAGATCAGAGGAGATGTCGGTGCTTATAAAGGCATTGCAGACAAATCAGAATCGATTGGTGGCATGCTTCTTCACTGAAAGCTCCAAATATATCTTGGTAAAGTGTTGCAAACTGTACTCTCGGTTTCTTCTGCCATATCTCTTAGCTACAATTACTGTGCTTTTGTGACAGCTCAATGTAGGGGAACATAGCTGCAAGCTTAAACACTACTCATTCTGCTTTGTCCCTATAAGTCGATCCAACTCAATCAATCTTCTTCAGCTTTTCGCGTTCCAGGATTTTCTTCCCAGTCTCTGTGGCTGCTTCTCTCTCGTTCCATATTATTATCGATAAAGGGCCCCTCTCTTACATATCGAGTCTTGATGTCAGACATGATTGCCGCCAAGGGTTCTATTCCCTTTCACATCCGCCGGAACACTTCAGTTGACCTAAGAATCTCGCAAGAAAAGCAGCTTGGCGGCTCCAGTGCGCCGCCACATATGCGGTGTCATGGCCATTCCTAGCGGAGAATCGAGCGCATTTCAGCTGTCATCTGGATGATGTGCCTGGAAGACGGCCAAGCAATCTGCGGCATTGACGGCAGCGCGCGGGAACGGTACTTTCGCGGCGCAGGCAAGGATATGGGTATTGCGGCACTGCAAACTTGTTAGCCTTGCATTGGGTCTTACTTCAACAGGTGAGGTGAGGTGAGGTGAGGCGAGGCAAGGGGTAAGATGACGAGGTTAGCATCGTGACTTTGCAGTGTTACGGTCGACTTACGATCTTCTGAGGTACGGAGGGAGGAAGTTAGTTGTGAGATCCAAACTAAGGCAAGCCTTGATTGGGTCCTAATTTAGAAAACGTAATATCAGCTTTGAGGCGTTGATTTGGAACCAAGTCTTCTGGTATTTCTATGTCTTCGTTCTCTTATATTTGCTCTGGGAGCCTGGGCCCATCGACGAAGATTCCCCATATGACGGTGTAGATAGCGACTTCTATACCACCGAGACCAGGATATCCATAGCTGGCAGTCATTTGACTTTCTATTGCAGTTGATGTTTGAAGGTGAATCCACTCCTTTTGTTCTCCCTTTATATTAGAGTAGTCCTGCAGCTGTAACCTGTTGACTTGTAACGGCAGTAGTGAGACTTTCCTCTACATATTGACTGATCGGTTTTTCAGTCATTCCTCAGTCCTTTGAGAGAACCTTGGGCCTGTGACATTGTCTCTGGCCTTTGCGTACGTAGGTTTTCTATTTCGAGTCATCATGCCTTCAGACATGAGCTTACAGCGTTTGAAACTGCAAGAATTTCTTTCTCTAGTTGAATCCGTATCGACTTTGAGTTACGCGATGTAAGATCCGAAGCTTGCGCCATAAGAGTGAAGTTCAAACAAGACCGGCATCAGGTGCATTCCACTGACAGGCTGTGCATGGTATGGCACCATCACATCTTCGATTCTTCGTTCAACATTGTATAATACTCGTAGATGTTTTTCTCACAAGTGCGGAGGACCAACAGGAGGAATGAGAAGGTCGAGACCATATTGTGGTGCTGGTGATGCTGCTGAATTTGGTGGTGGAGTTTCTGCTCTTGAAGATGATGGTGCTGAAAACTGTGACACCCCATGTATCCTAGGACGTAGCTACACCATTCCCGATATCTGGTCAAGCACTTACTTCCACCAATAGATACAGCTGTGTAACGGAACTCTGCAGCTACCCACTCATGCTGAACAAGTTCCAAGTCGTACATCGCTCTGTCCTGGGCTTCAGAAACTTGCAGGGTTTCCCACTGTGTATTCACAATTACTGTGGCGTTTTCTCGGATGTTTTGGCTCATGGTTTGAAGTAGTTTTGCCGTAACGTGGGTAACTGACTGACTGTACCGCATTTGTAGGTCAATCTTGAGAAGCTGGAGGTCCGATGCCGTGTTTTCATGCCTGCTGAGAGCCACCATGAGACCTTTGTATTCACCCTGCAACTTCAGACAATTCATCAGATGATCATGACACATTTGCATCATAGCGCTTCAAAGCCATGCCTGTACCTCTCTGGCGAATCCTTGCAAGCATTAATGGCGAGCTAGCTCTGATGAAAGCAATCTGGTCTGCTCTCATATAGCTGCGGACAGCTTCCCGCAACCCTGTCCAGGAATGATATAGCACCCTGTAAAGGTTTGCTGATTTGTGGGTCCTCACAACGCTCACATCCCGACTGCTGAAGCGTGTCAATATTGAGCAAAGTCATATAATTAGAGAAGAGAAACATTCAAAAATCACTCGAACTTTAAGCCTAGTGTATGTTTTGCGGTTTGAAATATCCCAAGAGCCTCGGATGCAGTTAAGAGACCGGTGTCTTTGGACACTGATTCGAAGGTTTTTGTATTTGGTTATTACCTCACTTTATAACGTGCATTTATCGACAGGTTGTTGGGTTTAGATCTTCTTTTTCTTGCTTGAACTGATCTCCCTTTGCTGTGAGTGGTTGACAGTATGCTGATAGGGATTGAGGTTTAGCGGTGAAGGTGTCGCTTGCTAGCTGTGATATTGATAGCAGGATGGTCAAGCTCAGAAAGAAGCTCTTGAACGTTGCTCTAACGTGATTGTTTGACTAAGCTTAGCTATTAGTAGATACGTGAATTGAAAAATGTTCAGTTAAATAGGGTGCACGGTCTGCCCTTCCCTTTAGAGAGCTCTTCGAGATTGTCAGCATCAATTCCTCTCTGCACTATACATAGTGAGGCGGCTAGAGCCTTGCCTTCTAGGTGTTTTCTCTTTTACCCTGTGTTGACCTTCTAACTGGTTCTGTGAATTTGTCTATTACCGATGAGTCCCCTTAATGGGTGCATAGCATGCCGTTTTCCCACTAATGAATGACAACGAGCAGGTAAATGGGCGCAATCGCTTCATCGTGGTAAATGGACTGTCATTTGGACCAAAGAATGTTTACAGCCCGGTTGCTCGCTCATTCGTTGATTTCTCTAGACCAGTACATCTGGCATCGCGCGCAAGAGCAAAACAGCTGGTCATCCTTCAGCCATAACTTTCTTTCCCTCTTCCACTTCCTTCTCCAAGTCCTCATCCCAAACCCAGTGCATCCTCGTCATCATGTTCTCCCTAATTTTCCCATAATCCTCGCCCACCCCCTCCAACTCAAACTCGAACAGATGCGCGGCCTCCCGACTTGTCCGCACAAGCCTCTGCGTCCGCTCCCTCCTCACAGCATCAAACCCCCTAAACGCCCCCTCAATCCCTTTCTTGCCTCTCACACTCCCAAGCAACGAGCTCAGCACATACGCATCCTCAGTTGCCATCCCTGCCCCGGAACCCTGAAACGGCGTCGATGCATGCGCCGCATCGCCCATCAGACACACCCTCCCCTTGAAATACGTCCTAGCAGGCGGATCATCAAACAGCGCCCAGATATCAAATGACTGCACCAGCGGCAGCATAGCCTGCACAGTACTTCCATACCCCTCGAAGTCTTTCTGTAACTCCTCTTTGGTAGCGTGGATCACCCACTCTTCGTGCTCCCACTTCTCCTGGCTGCTGAACGCCACGATGTTGAATGCTTTTCCTTTTCGCACCGGGAAGGTGAGCATGTGCCCGTGCGGCCCAAGATACACCTGGTTGTTCATCGCCAGCTCCTCACCAATGGCGCCGACGGCGTCGTCCATCGGCACAAGGCAACGGCAGCAGTACTTGCCCGTCCACTGCGCGTGGGCGGCGGGGTCGTTCGCCCCGACGACGTGCAGACGCGTGGCGGACTTGATGCCATCGCAGCCTACGACCGCCGCATGAGTGGCGGTTGTGCCGTCGCGGAAGTGCAGGCGGACACCGTCGTCGCCTAGTTCATCAATTGATTGGGGGCGTTTGCCGAAGTGGGCGACGTCAGATGGGAGCAATTTGATCATCTCATCCAGAAAGGCCGCGCGGTGGCATGTCGCTTGGCCATCTGAACAGGTGATCGCGCCAAGCAGTTCGCCGTTCGTCTTAGGGCCATTGCGGTGCGAGGATGGGAGGTCCTGGCCGTAACGGACTTCGAACCAGATGTCCTTCTTGGACTCCCATTGATTAGTGGTGGCGACGTGGTCGGAGGCGGCTTTGACAGACTGGTCGATGAGCCTCATGGCGCGTGTGGAGTTGGGTCCGAAGGCTACGCCGGCGCCGATTTTACCAAAGTGGTGGGCGGACTCGTAGATGGTAACGGGGACGTTGTGCCTGAGGAGGCCGATAGCAAGGGTAAGGCCGGCAATGCCGCCGCCAACGATGGCGATATCGAAGGGCTTCTGTGCGGACATGATAGATTGAATGATGACGAACGTGTAGTATGGTATCGGTGAGGATCCAAGCACTGCGCTTGATGCTAGGAATTGGTGCCATAGTGGAAGCCTTGGCTTGGGATTTTTATAACATCTGAATCTGCCCCTTCAACCCAAACATTACCCATGCGTTCATCACCCTTCACAGCCTAAGATGCACAGTCAGCAATAAATGCCTCGCTTGTGTCGCTATCGAAGGTCGGAATAAGTGGTATACAGCCTTGCCAACTCGCTTGCAATAGCGTGAAGGGCCATCGGAAAAGGTGGCTTACGCGGGCATTCCGCTTTGTAACGAGCGTGAAGATCATCTCAGAAAAAGTGGCATGTGGCACCCGTCGCAAGTCCTTCGGTCGCTCGTAAGCACCGAGGCACCGAGACAAACTTAGGCACGATGTGAATGGCGCAGATAAGGCCAGAGCTGAGCGCATCAAACATGCTTGTACATGTATATATACGGCGTAGACGAAGTTCGTTCCTCGATGCATCTCTTCCAGACATCCATCCACCTCTCGGGATACAAGTTTCTCACAACCCGAGTCGACTTAGGCCAGCTTCATCCATAGCCTGACAAAGGTCGCAAGCCCTACAACCTCTGTCGTGACGCCCACACCCTCGACATCCAAGCACCGCCACCATGGTCAAAATCGCCAAACCCTTCATCACCAAGGGCGACGAATCCCCCGCCTACTGGCAGATCGGCAATTTGTGGCAGATCATGGCGACCGGCGTCCAAACCGACAATGCTTTCACCCTCCTCGACCAAATCGTCCACGTTGGTGGCGGCGGCGGCCCCGTCACCCACACGCACACCCAAGACGAAGGCCTGTACGTCATCTCCGGCAAGTGCACCTTCAACGCCGGTGGCCACCAGGGCCTCCCAGGAACCCCGGGAACCTTAGTCTGCATCCCCGGCGACTGCGAGCACTCCTTCACGGTGGATGAGCCAGACACGCATCTGCTGAACTTTTATCTGCCTGCGGGGTTCGAGCAGTTGCTGATCGGGCTAGCGCACCCAGCAATGGAGAGGAAGCCGCCGCCGATGGACAAGGTAGGAGAAATGATGCCGCCCAAGTGGCTGGCGGAGAAGCTGAGCGAGGACTATGGCGAGACGAGCGTGCTGGGCAATCCATTTGTGGATTTACCAGATCCAGAGAAGATGTTGACGAAGCCGACGCCGGGGGCGACCCTGTTTCCATTCACGGCGAATGCGAAAGATATGGGGTGTATCACCGCGATGGGTGGCCGATGGACAGTCTTGGCGAGTGGAACGCAGACTGGTGGAAGTTATTGTTTGATGGAGGTGCGGTTTGGAAAGGGTGTGGTGGTGAAGCCAAGAATATATTCGAAGGAGAAGGATGAGATGTTTTATGTTCTGAGCGGGACCATGACGTTTTTGCTTGGGGACAAGATCTCCACGGCTGAGCAGGGCAGCTTTGTATACATTCCGAATGGGACGGTGTATAGTGTGAGGGTGGACAGCGCCGAGGCGCACTGCCTCAATATTCACACTAGAAGCGGGTTTGAGGAGCTACTGGAATTCATGGGTGAGAAGAGTGTGTCGAATGCGACAGTTCCGGAGAAGGACACAAAGGAGAAGAAAATGGATGCAGGTGCTCAGGCGAGGCTGATGAGCAAGATTGGCTTGACAGAACTGGCGGTGTGGAATCCACTAGACTCGCAATAGTCCAAAAGTGCAAATAGAATGCTGTTTGCTTGCCATCGCAGAATTCACCTCAGAGCACAAACTTTTGAGCATACCTAAAGTCCTCACTGGTAACCTAGCCTGTCAGTGTAAAGCTTCGCAGCATATTTGAAGGTTCTGTCGCCATCAACGGCTGTGACATGCCTTTTGTCCACTGCTTGCATACTTCTCGATCCATCTCCCAATTATGATCGGCTGCCACTTGCCACAAACGCGGCCGATTTCAACCTTGATAATTCTCCAGTCCGGGCTTTGCTTACCCAACCACTTGTCCTGCTGAATCGGCGGAAACAGGCCATCTTCCAACGTCAGTAGGTAGACCAGCCACGACTCATAATCTGACTCCCTCCGAGCCTGCTCCGGCGCAGGCGGTGCGAAGGCTGCGGGAGGATAGGGAACCATGGTGACTTTGAAACTTGAAAGTGCTCCAAGATTGTTCAGCGCACACATTACATCGTCATAGAGCATCTTTACAGGGTCTTTGATGATGCAGAATTGTCAGGCATTATGAACAATACATGTAGTGCAGTCATGATGCAGACTGTTAGTAATCTTAGTTAAGTGAGAATCTATAAGTATAAAGCTTCTTCACACAGAGAACTCTTCAGAGATTAATCTTGATATTTAAAAAAGATATATTGTGTTGTTCTATTATCTAATAGTCTGTATATTGTTGTATCTTATACTGTTAAGAATCTATTTTAATAATTTATTCTTGAGATGGTGTGCTCTTCTGATAGTTGGAGACTGTTGTATCTTTCTTGATCATCAAAGTGGAAATCCTCTCGGCACAGAACCACGGCGGCATATATACATGTAGAATAAGGCAAGTCATTGCTAAGGCTCTCTCCTCCACTAAGATGCCTCAGTGATGGTGGTCGGAATCTTGGCCAATCGCAGAACCATGCAAGCTCTTATCGATAACAATGCATTGCCTAGGTACCTACCAGTAGCTTTTGTGGGGCCTACCTTAGGCGGTGCTATGCATAGCGCATCGGATCCTATCAACAGCGCTGCACAGCCCTGTAGGGCCACAGGCTGGAACAGCATGTCAATCGATCGCCTGGTTTGTCGCTTGGCGGGAGTCTAGCTGTTCACCATCACCGTTGATGTATTGAGCATGACAAATTTATAGAGAGGGTCTCTTATCCGCCAGTCGTCGAGTGTTATTACGTCTGGCATGTATAATGGCAAGGCTTTCTTACTAGATTCCACCACGACCGTCCTCGGGCTGACTATGCCTTGTATACAGAGCCTGCTCAGCTCCCCGTCGACAGCATGGGAATTGGCACTTGAGACACACTTGGTCGGTCTTTCACCTGCGCAAAGAGCTGCCTTTCAAACGCCAACGAGCGCCGAAGACTGCATCGCCGCCGTGCGTGGAGCGCAGAATGGCCGGAAACGAGTCGGCTTCACAAAGGTGTTAGAGACCTTGAGACCGCTCATAGAGCCGTTGAAGAGGTTCGAGGGGGCTGTGGATGTCCTTGTTCAGACGAACGGGATATTTTGTTCGCCGATATGGGGTCCGATACGGATAGTGATCACGTTGGCCGGCGATCATCTGAAGTCGGTCGAGAAGCTTACCAAGATCTTGGAGCGAGTTGTGGGACTGTTGCCTCGGGCACAGACTTACGAAGAGCTATTCAAGAGCAATGAAACGGCAAAGCGCGCGATCGGCACACTTTACACGGATTTTATCGATTTCTGCACGCGCGCGGTGAAATATCATTCCTTGCCATACCACCGCTTCATTCGACACGATTTCAATAAGGAGTTCGACGACGTCTGGGAGAAGATTCAGTATGACAGTCAGCAGATGGACTGGGTAGCGAACGCGACTAGCCTGAGGGAAAACAGGAGTTTCAGAGAGACCGAGAACAATAGATATAACGGTTAGCTCCGCCCACTTGTGTCTTACGACAATAGCTAAAGGTCTGCCAGATGAGCAGCGCATGGCGTTGCAGCGGTGGCTCTCACCCTCGAATATCCGAGATGACCTCCTCCGCTGCCGTCGTCAGCTTATGCCGCTGTCTTGTGATCCTCTGCTTCGCTCAAGTGAGTTTGAAGAGTGGGTAGCGCGACCTGAGTCATCTCTCCTGCGGGTTGGAGGTCATCCTGGGGCTGGTAAGACACACTTCGCGACTGCAGCCTACGATCGACTCGAGCAGTCAGGAGAATTGACCGTCTACTTCTTCTGTAAGAGCGGCTCCAAAGATCGGGCTACAAGCTTGAATGTCTTGAGAACGCTCCTCTCGCAGATCCTGAAACTTCACAAATCGGCATACGATATCATAATCCCTCTGTATCAGGAGAACGGCCGGGAAAAAGCGGACTCGATTTCGGAAATTGAGCACATGTTCAGCCAAGTACTAGAAGGACTTCCCGTGCTCTATGTTGTGATTGACGCTCTCGACGAGTTGTCGGACAGGGCCCAGCTCTTCGAGGCCCTAGAATCGTTCCTTTCTCAGTACCCGTCAGTCATCAAAATCCTTGTGACGGGTCGCAACGAAACCGACATTCTCAAATCCTTCGAGAAGCATCCCTGTCTTCAAATGACATCGGAGATGACTCGGAGTCCGATTGAGGTCTACATCGACCAAAGGCTGTCTGACTGCAGCACATTGGCTAATGCAAACCTCAAGAGGGCCATATCAAAGAAAGTAAACGACGAAGTGAATGGCCTCTGGCTCTATGCCAAGCTCATGGTTGATGCAGTCACCGAATCGCCTACGACTTCAGCAATCGAACGTCAGCTGCGCCGGCTACCGCATGGTCTATCCGAAACGTACTTTGAACTCTTAGAACGGCATGCCGATAGGCTCACACCGTGGCAGATCGAATGGGCTCAGCAGTTGTTTCTGTGGGTCGACACCGAAGACTACAATTGGCTGCTCTCCAAAGGTGAGAAGTGGTCGATAGACGAGTCAATCTTGTCGGTGATTTTCCAGGCCGTCAATGGTGATGGCGATTCTCCCTTGGATCCATTGAGCATCGCCAAACTCCTCGGTGGTCCCATGATGGAATTAAGCTGGTCGGAAGAAGAGGTGACTCGCGGCATCGACTACATACATCTTAGCGCGAAACAGTATATCATGTCAGCTTCGGATTGTAAAGGTCACCAGCTCCCTCGCCTGCTGAAGGCTCGAAGATTGCGGCAGCTTTTGCGCGGCAGAACCGCTCTATGGTACTTCGGGTCCTCGACAGCTGGCAGGGACAATCTACAGCTCTATCGTGACAATCCCGAAAACTCATGCGAGGAGTGGTGGGAAACACCTCATCCGATAGTCGTCTATGGCCTATGGGATGCGATGACTCTAACGCGACTACCCGACGACATGGACCACGAAGAGATCGCCATGGCTCACAATCTCTGCAATCGTCTAGTGCGTTTCCTCGCAACAGACGAGTGTCTGATCTGGGTCGAATCAGCTATCATCGTCAATTACGCTGGCCAATGGGCAAACTTACTCGGGAACGCGCAGAAGGTTCTCGTTGCGGTGGGCACGAGCCCCGTCTCCAAGTATCCGTTTTTTGAGAGATTTCTGCAGGCTCGATGGGACTTCTTTTCCTACTTCGCTCATGTCCTGGCCACAACGGGACCAAGAGATCTGTTTGACGATGTTGAGAACTATGAGGGGATCATTCCCCTGCTCCGGTCGAGACTCGCGTTCTCGAATCCGTTACCAGTCCATAAGAAAGTCATGGCCGTTGGGAGGAGATACGAATATCTGGTGGACAAGATTTGCAGGAAATGCGGCAAGCAATTCCTAATAGGTGGGAATTCGGAGTAATGTGCTTGCAGCTTTTCCTTCCTTCTGGTCGGCAGATGATCTTCCATCAAACTGGCCTGTATGTCTTACATTAGTAAATCAAGATCAGCCACAGACTCTTGAAAAACCTAGCTCTTCTTACTGTACAAGTCATATAATGCCCTGGTAAGCAAGCAGATATAGTACGGTTGACCTGTGTTGCCGCTTATAGTACGTCCGGACACTAAATACTATTTCCTCCGTACTTCGTACAACAATTTTAGTTTTTCAAAGGCCTCACGATTTCACATTAACCATGCCTTACGCTTGCCCCACCTGTGGTAAGGGTTCCTGCGACGGCTGCTACAGGTGCAGCGCTTGCGGATCTCCCACCTGCCCTGGTGTAAGTTTATCCTATTCTCCCTAATATATAGAGGTTGTGGACGACTAATGAAACGCTCCCACGAGTTAGTGTTTTGAGTAAAAAGGTATTAGCCTACGGTCACGCCATGCTAGTACGCGGAGCATGGCGCTTTCGACTCTACTCAGAGCGGGATTTGAAAGTGGATGATTGGAGTCATTAGACCGTACGCTAAAGAAGAAGTGGTTATCCTCTCGAGCAGGAGCTAGGCAGGCGAAATCTTGGAGATGTACTGCAGTGAAGGCAAGGATCCAGAGGCTGTTTCTTAGAGTAGTAGGTCAGGCATGTGAATGGTCTGGAGACTCGGCGCGGGAGCCAGCAGATACATGGTTATGACACTGCGGAAAATCCTCCAAATTAGCCCTGTAAAAGCTCCGCTCTCATACAAAATCTGTTGGTGTCAACCTGGACTTAGTCTTAACTAGTGGTAATTTTATGTGCGGCTATCCACCCGCAGTGTCATGAACCAGTATAGGTACTCGTAGAAAGGCTGGTAGGCGAAAGTCATTCCTTGCGGCTGAGTTTGGGTTTGATAGTCGCCCGGCTTCGTGACAAGCCGATCCCGTCCGGCAAGCATGGCAACAGCCAGTCGAGAGGCAGTTGATCCCGGTGGACGCACGCCTGGTCAACTCTATCACGCGGTAGATAATTTTGGTCGTGTAATGCGCCAATTTCACATTATAACGCAAGCGCAACAACGCTGAGTTATCATACTCGTATACCTGCTTACGGGCACGCATACCGAAATGCATCTCCACTCAGATGGCCGATGCCTCGGAACTAGTCACACCTGATTCAGATCCGTACCTCACTGCTGGGCCATAAGTGGCTTTCGGTCAATCCTTCTTCCGCCCCGTCACACCTGATCAAGATGACTAGGATGAGGGATACTGTGACGAGTTACTATCATCTCCTCGGCTCTGAGCTTTGAGAAATCTCGATACAGTAAACATTCTCTTTCGCGAAGTGAAAGCGGTTCTCCTGCTGAAAGCATGACTGCTCATATTCATCAGCCGACATAAGCATGTTCGCGGCAGATGAACGTCTCTGGCAATGGACGATCCACATGAAGACCAAAGAAATGAAGACCAGACAGTTGACTCTGCATCGCCGAAGTCAAGCCACGTCTGTCCGGATTGCCATCGCAGCTACAAAGCCGCCGAGACTCTCAACCGCCATCGGAAGAATCACGGCCAACGCGCGCAGTTCGCTTGCAAGTGCTGCGATGCCACGTTCCGGCGCAAAGACCTCTTGGACCGCCATGGCCATATACATCAGCGGAGTAATACTGCAGGACGGCGGCTGAAGAGCCTACGTGCTTGCAGCAGATGCAAGCAAATGAAGGTAAAGTGCGATGGTGCGAGTCCTTGCTCGACTTGTGCGAAGGGGAGGCGTGAGTGTGAACTTGAGAAGAACAGTCCCACACGAAGACTAGAAAAGGACTTCAGGTTGTCAGAGGATGCCGATACAGACATGACTGACCACAGAAGTTTGCCAGCCAGCAGCCAAGATGGCCCTGCTAAGATCCTGGAGACACCCGACTTTAGACCAGGCGTTGAAGCGGATATAACCGTACTCGACGACTTGTGGTCTCAAACCACGGCATGGCCGTGGCTCTACGAGGACTTGTATATGCAGTCAGACCCTAGCTGGCCTTCCTGGACTGGCGAGGGCGAGACAATGATTCCAACCTCAAAGTCCCAGGTCGAACATGGCCTAAACCCTAACGATACGAGATTTTCGAATGTGCAACTCCAAGCGCCTGCGAATGGCTCTAAACCAACTTCCAGTCAAGATGGTATTACTTTTGGAAGTGCGATGGACGCGGCCGGATCGAACATCGTGAATACAACATCCATACCCTCTGGCGGTACGGTGATTGGCTCCCTTGTCGAAGATCCATCCACCCAGCAGTATGTGATCGGCGACTTGATCGCAACCGCTTTGACCTATGTCGAGACTGGGACAGATAATTCCAGAATCTGGAAGGATGCGTCTAGCAGCGTGGTGAATGCCTTCAAGCTCCAATGTGTGGCCATAGCGGCAAGCTCGTCGAGGCATATCCTCGAACACTTTGTCAAGCTCTACTTTGAACACTTTCATCCCCTTTGGCCGCTACTATGGACCCAAGATCTTGTCCTAGATCTAATTCCACGCCATCTTTACATTACTCTAAGCGCCATTGGTGGCGTATACGCAGGCAAAGCGGCTGCTGCCTATCACCTACGAGTCTTCGAGGCCTTGCGTGAACAGCTTCCTTTGGTAGCTCTCGGGCACAAATTCCCAGAAGAGGCAAACACCTCGTTGTTACAGTCTCTACTTCTCACCCAGACAACAACCCTGTGGTTTGGTCACCGCAAAGCCTTTTCCACCGCACAGCAGCTTGGTGGCATCAATGTCGCTCTAGCGCGCAGAATGAATATCTTCACGTCGATGCAGCGTTTAGGCGAACAGGCTAGTACCAGTGTGACTTTTGATTCATGGAAAGACAGTCAGCTATGGATCAAAGACCAAACCCGGAAGCGTCTCGCCTTCGGCATGTTGCGTACTGACATGTTTGTCAGCTTGTTGTTGGGAACGCAGCCACTCATGTCACCAGAAGAGATACTGCTCGAAATGCCAGCTCCTGATTCAGTATGGGTTCATTTGCACGGGGCACTTCTCACTAACTCAGGTCTTGCCCACTGTGACGACTTCCTCTTTGCCGACCTAATTCGCATCGCTCTTGATCGGGACGAGCCTTTACCACCACTCCGGTCCGAACAGATAGAGCTCCTGCTTTTTGGCCTCCAGCAGGCAGTCTGGCGCTTCAGCCATGATCCACACCTCGCCTCTCGCCTCGGCGTCTCCCTCTCTACCAGCTCAAGACCGTCGTCGCAGGCACCGGCTCATGACCCTCTCTTTCCACACCGTCATATGCATGACCTCCAGACCGATCTCAACCGCCTTCTGGCCGCCATCCATAAGTGCCACAATGCTTTGACCATTGTTATCGCGCCTTCTGCATCGTCGTCACGCCAATGCCGCAGAACCGTTCTTGCCTCGCATCTCCTCTCGCATCTATCATTTATGCGACTACATGCGGACCTACCATCTCTTCATCTCCTAACACTCACAAGCAGCACTCCACAGGCCAACGCACCACGAGAGACAGCGCAACAAACATACACATGGGCTAAGACAGCAGAGGCAAGGTCAGCGGCAGAGCATGCGTGCATGGTGTGGCGACTGCTCAATGCAGAATTAGCTCGTCCAGAAGAAAAGAGAGCGAGCTTCACATTGCTATCACATGTAGCACTTCATCATGCTGCAGTTGTGTTATGGGCATTTGCAGGCGCACATGACCAAACAGGCGCGGTGCCCACAGAGACAGAGTTGAGTCTAGAATCCTCGACTTCAGAAGAAAAGGATCTAAGACTCTACAGAGCTAACAGCAAGAGTGTCATGGAGCAGTTTATACGCTTGCTGGGCGATATTGATCCATGGTGGAGCAGTGTGAGCAGCTATAGAAAGAGCATAATGGCAATGTCAGAGTCTCCTTCGCCATTTACACAGTAAAGTAAAGAAGCTTTAGCGGGACAATAACGACATGGAACTGTACTCACTTTTAAGGAAGACTAGCTATCAGCTACTACATGGATCTGTGAACGCATGTTTGTACTACCATGCAGCAAATATTTGGTTCAAAGCTATTGAGTTGTGGTTTTGAAGACATAGCAATGCCTTTTGGCTTACTGTAAGCTTCAATACCTATCTATCACAGATAGGATACTAGAGTAGGTTTCTGACAGTGTGACACAATATATCTTCATTGATGTCAAGACTATAGGAACGCCCTTCATCTTGCGTCTCAAGTTAGCAGTATCTTAACCGATAACCCACCTAACGTCATGTAAGACGAAGTGAGGCCACAACACAAGCGACTAAAGCTCTTCCCGCGAGGCTATTTGAAACCTGAATATGATGGGAAGCTTTCCGCCTGGCACGGCGGTGCCATGTACTGTGCTCAAGCACACAGTCAGCCAACACCCGCCCACCATGAACGACCACTGGTTCCAACAAAGCCCTTCTCTGTCGGCCTAGATGTATGGAGACAAAGACTGCTGAGAAGACATGCTCAATGGAGGTTAATCCATCGTTTTCCGTCCAGGCCTCGACAAGCAAGCATGACTAAGTTCTCTTTGACATCTTCTTTCCAGTATAATAATAGGTTTGAGTTTGAATGGCGCGATGGCGCAAATGAAAAGTCATTCGGACCGCATTCACCTGCTCTTCTGACCTTCTCTCACTCCTATTTCATTCAAGCCTTCATCATTCAATTCACCATTCACATTCCCTGATTGTAGAGCCAAGATGAATAGCAGCTTGATGGAACACAGACAGTTGTTGGGAGGTGTTTGGCAGGCTAGTGAGATTGACGTCCCCTAGTGAGGGTTCTTTCTGTCAAGGCATCGACTAGCATTGTGGTCCTTAATTGAAAACTCTGACCCACTTCTTCTGCCTAGAAGGCTCCCTTATTAATTTCACCCTAACGAAAGAGCTCATCAACCGTAGTAGCGATATGTACACTATCGTGCCGGGAAAGTACAAATCTCTCAATATAATGTCATCATCTTAAGGGCATTCACAGCCCAGTTGCCAACAGGTTCTGTGAACTTCTCTCTGTCGGGATGCTCGCTAGCATGTATGAAGAGATTTCCCACTTCAAGTGATGTGGTAATGCCGGATCCTCAATTGTATCATTTGGTGTGCTACTGTGGTCCTCAATTCTCCCATATAGAGCTGGACGATGCGACAGACGGGTTTCTCAAGGTATACTGCTATGCATGTTAGTTGCTGTTGTATCCAAACACTTGAAACTACCGCTATACAGCTTACTGAACTCATCACAATGGGCTGTGTTGCACATTCTGTCATCCAATCAATGGTCTGTCGCGACCAATCACCTCTTCACTTCCACCCAATTCCAAGATTAATCCTGGCGGGAATGTGGGGACAAGTGGCGTTTCCCCATCCTCTTTTAGTTCTGCGTCTAGGATATTATCTGGTACACGTTATTGTACACCGTAATTGAGGACAATGTCAGTAAGCGTGAGACGTTCAGTCAAAGGTCCTGAGCACTTCCATGTCTGACATTGTGTGATGAAAGGACCACAACAATCCTGGCCAACAGATCTCCCTCCGCCAGCATTCTGAATATCTGCATACAGTTTGCGGCCTTCTCAGGCTGCAAAGCTGCTGCCTGTGGTAGGAGCGCACAAATGATCTGGCTTTGTGGTCGCGTCCATCTGACTGATTGATCCATATGCATGAACAAAGCATTCCAGGTCACGAATCAAAGTCTTGTCTCCTGCTCCGAAGCACTTCAGTGCCCTATCAAGACACACTAAGTATGGAGGGTTTCAGAAGAGTGTACCAGATGAAACTTGAGGTCTTCGACATCTACACAACTAACACTGGGGGTCTCCTTATGAGATGCCAAATAGTCTTATAGAGCGCTCCATAACGAATGCTTCTGGATAGGAGGGAGGTTTTTTGCCGAAATATGCATAGGGTCGTGGAGTGCTTCATCCATACATTATCTTTCATGCCGAGTCAAGCCATAGATGAGTGCCTTGCTGGCTTACCTCTCAAGCAGATTGTAGGCATGGAGTTCTCCTCAACTAATATAGAGAGCGGGTCGATTATCTTCGACTCTCGGCGGCATGCTGTTCGGAGGACCTCCACATGAACCGGAAGTTCGTACACGATCCGATTCATTTTGTGCTCTTATGTGATGGAGTGCTTCATTAGGGAAGATTAATGTTCAATTACGACTAAGTACTACCCACATATCCCGGGTTGATAAGAAGGGTACTGGTGCAGAATCCGAACCTCCTTCTTCGCTCCACATGTTGCTAAAGCTAATGCCGCAACGAGGAGGCGACAGAGTCGTTCACGGATCGCCATGAACGATACCGGGTCAAATATGTTTTCGCTTTTTGATACGGACATGGTGCCTCTGGGGACCTCCAAGGTTATGCCCGCTGGCTTAGGTTGGCTGCAATCGGTAGTGAGAACAGTACGATGGATGTTCACGCAACAATCTTCGTGAGAGTCCTTCAATTAAAAAACAACAACACGCTATGGTCTGACTGGACTGACGCGCGGGCCATAGTTGAACTAATTCGTCGTGATGTACCGCGGCTCTCAGGGGTCGAAATAGGAATGTCTCCTATCTAGCTACCGCAGCTGGCAACCGTTCCCTTGCCATCAACACCAGTACTTGGCTGGCTTCGTTGCTCAGTAACGCTGTTTTCTCCACTGACGCTTTCGAAGGTGCGTCGTCCGGCCCAAGCAGAGCTTCTTCGTCGTTCAAAGATATGCACTGCTTGAAGCTTGCCTGTTAATTAAGAAGTATTCTAAGAGGTTGTGCGGCAATTCGTCTTGGGCATCAAGATCTTCGAGGAGTGGTGTTGGAGGTTCGATGAGTGCCACAAAGTCCAGAGCTTGTGGAGTCGTTTACAGCGTTGCTGGTCGTGGTCTTGCGACCGAAAGGTGCTGAAGGTAAGGGGCGGGCAAACGGAGGGACCAAGGATGATGAGTTTGTCGTGACGTTCGTTGACAATGGTATTTCAATGTCAAGGCGATATGGGGCGATTCGACGACGGATGCTTTTTTGTTTCCTGATGTATAAATAAGATACGGCATTGTGAGAGGGTTGACCATTGTCAGCAGCTTGCGAAGTCGCTACAGCCAACTTCACATGTACCCGAAGATATCGAAAACAATTGCGCCGGCGCCACTCGTTGCTGTGCAATAATCTTATTCGAGCACTCAACTGCGGAAAGTTGTTCTCCTCTCCCGCGCATCAACCTCTTAGCGGCAGAACATGTTGTCCAAGCACGACCTGCCTACAGAGCGGGCACTCCGGTTTCTCCCTGACCCAATCTCCAATGCACGTCCAACAAAAGACATGCCCGCACGTAGTCACACTTGGATCGCGCATCTCCTCCAGACACAGTGTACATTTTCGCTGCTGTCGTCCCTGGATCCACTGCATAGTCTCGGCATCCTTGAGATGATACCGCGGCCGATCCAGGATAGGCGTGTGGGTCGTCTTCTCGATGCTCGCAGCGCTGGGATGGTGGGAAGCGGTCGTCGACTCGAAGAGCAGGACGTTCTCGGACGTATATACGTCCGGATTGAGAGATACCTCGACTCCGCCATCGAGGACGGCGCTGCCTCCTGCCGCACTCCCTGCGTTGGCAGTTATTGGCGGCGATGGACCGCTGCGCAGCGTTTGGTGGAGGTGCAGCCATCCTTGCACGGCCATTTGGAGAACTAGAAGCACGCCGAGGACTTCGTAGCCTATTCGCTGTTCAGAGGGTGGGATGCGCCTGGTGAAGATGTAGCGCAAGCCGAAGAGACGTTTGCCGAGGTGGTAGTAGGCACCTGAGAAGTAGAAGGTTGCCAGGCTCACAGCATACACGGGAGAAGGGCTTGTGAGGGTGTCGACGTGGGAAAGAATATACGCTTGTACGCGCGAAGAGAAGTTTGAGGGTCGTTTGGCATTTCGGCGGAGGTTCGATTCGAGTTTGCGCCGTAACCGCTGCCGAAAGGCCGGGAGAAGGCGTGCGAGGCCGTATGGTAACAGTATGCTGCTGAGAATATACCCTGCTCGTCTGTATATCGAAGGTAATCGTAGTGTATTATCTTCGATCTGGATGATGTCGCAGTACTCTTCGCCCAGAGTTCTGTTTCCGATAAGTGTTGTCAGGCCGAGGTAGAGTAGCTCGGTGAAGGTGCGCGCTTCAGAGGTGTGAGTGTGGACGAAACGTGCGCCATAGAGGTTGCGGAGGATGGTGGAGAGCTGCTCGAGGAGTACGCCTTGGAAGTAGGTGTCTTTCTGGTTGGACCGGATGATGTCTGGAGCCGCGGCGAATGGGTATTGATAGCTATTCTTGGTGTTGGTATTGGGAGGTGTGCGGTGAGCAATATTGTAGACGTGGTCAGATGAATTCCCCATGGCTTCTGCTATTGACCTTTGTAGTCCTCGAGTTGACTGAATGAGCAGTATGAGGGACTGCTCGCCTGGATTGACGTCTTACAGTATGGTGCTGTTAGATGGCCGAGGATACAAGAAACGAAGTTCGGCTCGAACCCTGTCTCACATCGCCGCCCTATCAGCCTAGGATTGGCGGGTGCACACGACCTCTAATTCCGGTAAGCTGTTCTGGAATTGAAGTCTCTCTGTCCTTTACTCACCCCGGTCGCTCTTTAGATCTCACAGCACTGGAACTCTCAGTCTAAATCTGCTCAGAGTCGGCGGATAAGGAGCAAAAGCTGAGGGATGAGCTACAATGGATGGCGACCCTGCTGTTGAGCCGGAGTTGGACACTTGCAGTCTCTACTTGCCGTTACCCTACAGAATTGCTTTCATACTTGTTCTCGGTACAATACTCACCCACAGGTGCTGATAGATGGGAAACGTGTGACTGACGGTTTCGTAGGTATTTGGGCTTGGGGGCTCAATCTTCACTACCTTTCTATTCTAAAGATCGTCCGTCTCCGATTATAGCACCGTCGGGCAATTAACACCTTCGTACTGACAAGCTACAGGATGTACCAACGCTTATAAAATATCCTTCCCGCTCGTCTTCAGTTCTCCCGCCTCATCACCTATCGACCTACCGGCTGGCGACTCTCTTTACCATCCCGCTTGTTCTCTCCCTCATTCTCTTCTGGATAGTCACCCGTGGGCAGAGCTCCCTAGTCCTCGCCTGGGAAATCCTGCCACAATCCTATCTCTTCCTACTCGTCTTACTCTTCATCGTTCCTTTAAAGCGACTATCTCGAGTGGGGCGTTATCGGTTCCTCTCCACCTTAAAGCGGATTAGTGTTGGCGGCATTGCGGGCGCGCAGGATGGGAAATTTGGAGATATACTATTGGCTGACGTTCTGACATCTTACGCAAAGGTGCTTGGGGATCTTTTCGTGTCATTCTGCATGTTCATCTCACCTAGACACTCGTCGACTGCAAGGCCGGACCGAGGCTGTGGCGGACAATACATCGTGCCCTTAATAATCAGCATCCCGAGCTTGATCAGACTGAGGCAATGCCTGATCGAATATGCGAGGGTTCGCAAGAGTAATAAGAACGAGGGAGGGGTTGGTTCTGCAGGCTGGGGTGGGCAGCATCTAGCGAATGCTTTAAAATATGCCAGCGCATTCCCGGTCATTATACTGAGTGCTTTACAAAGAGGTTATGATCCCTCGAAGATGGGCATGAGTGAGACTGGTCTCTTTCGATTATGGTATACCAACGTTCTCTCCTCTCCTGCTCAACTTACTGACCATTATACAAAGGCTCTTCTTCGTCTTCGTCAACTCCTTCTACTCGTTTTACTGGGATGTCGCCAAGGACTGGGACCTAAGCCTTTTCTCCAGCTCACAAGAACGCAACAATCCGGAACATGAATGGGGACTTCGGCGACATACCCATTTTCACGCCAAAGAAATGTACTACGGCGCCATCATAATCGATCTCATGCTTCGGTGTACCTGGAGTTTCAAGTTATCACCTCATTTGGATCATTTCAATGACCTTGAAGGCGGCATATTTCTCATGGAGTTATTGGAGGTGTTTCGGAGGTGGATGTGGATCTTCTTTCGTGTGGAAACAGAGTGGGGTATGCAATTATCTTCGGCGCTGTCGAAACTCCATGCTGACTCGTACCTTGTGCAGTCCGCAGCAATCGTGGCGTTACTCCGGATCATTTTCTATTGGGACAGTACCCCAACGGTGGGAGGTTCGATGAGGATTGAGATCCTGTACAATATGCTACTACGGCGGCGTATGTCCAGTATCGGCAGCGTCGACATCGTAGCCATTCTTCGCGGCCATAACAATATCTAGAATCATCACTATGCTCGACTTCATTAGTGGCTTATACTTATCTCTTCACTACAGCTAACAGCATCTATATACGCAACAATTATGCTCTAGCAACTTAGGACATACTATGCTTGTGTTCCCAACAGCGCTACAGCAGTTCTTCATCCTCTCCGGCCTGACATCTAAGCTCAGCACACGTGAATGACTTCTTTCATTCCATTCACACAAGGGTCAGCGCATCCTATTGTTCTTGGCCCCTATTCACTCTAGCACTTACGCACCTTAAATCCTCCTCTTACTCCCTTCGAACCACTCTCTTCTTTACACATCACGCACTGGTTTTTCTTTTGACTTCGCTCTCTCTTTCCAATCCGGGCAGCTGCCCTTTCCGTTCATTCTTACACTTGCTCATGTTTTAGCTGTTCTTATCTATTCTTACATTATATCTTGCATTGTACCCATGTCGGAGCATGGATTGAAACGCGATGCTGCGTATTTTAGGCTGCAGCCACTGTCCTGCTTTCTGTTTGTGCTCCTCCTTCACTACGGAGAACTTCACTTCATGACTACTCAGTTAAAAATCTTCGCCGCCGCCGAACAAATGTACAGCCGCCGGTGGTTACCGGAGCCACCGCGGTTGTCATGGAGGTACCTTTGGATACTGGTTTGCCTTTCCTTCCTATCCGATCATCACATCAGAGTTACAACAGATTCTTGACGGTTAGCCAAGAGGACATGGCAAAATAACACCTAGCAATCATTTTGCTGAGACTTTATTGCGCTCCTATCCTCGCATGGATGAGCTTCTCTCCCATGGTCTGAGCCTTCTT
Source organism: Acarospora socialis (assembly GCA_025617375.2). NCBI lineage: Eukaryota > Fungi > Ascomycota > Lecanoromycetes > Acarosporales > Acarosporaceae > Acarospora > Acarospora socialis. The sequence continues at coordinate 1,995,835 of JAMYGW020000005.1, read as the reverse complement.
GGGGCCGGAGATCTCAGTCGATAACTCTATCGTCAGATTGTATTCGCCTTGGTTTGAGGTCAGAACCAAAGTTGCTTCAATTCTGCTGTCCTTCAGTCGCTTCTCTGGTGAAGTTCACTAAGAAGTTCACTTCGCTCATTTTTACTCACAAAGACGAAAATAAGGACACCTACTTATCATCACCATTCTGAGGGCTTTCAATAGTACTGGTTTCGCCCCTAGCTCAACTCATTGTCTTTGAATATTTGTCCCAATCATGAGCGACCTTCGAGTCAAAGGTCTGATCGACACGGCGGTATGTCAAGACCTCGGATTCAGCCCGGTCTACGGGGTTGTTATATTTGAACTACATCTGAGTCGTACTTTAATCTGGCAAAAAGCAAAGCATCGCCCGGAGCGAAAGATTCGAATTTCCGAATTTCAACGTCGTTGTAATAATACAGCAAACCTGCGGAGCAAGATCAGGGAAATTGCTACCGAGGCCGTCACAACAACTTTAGGTCAATCCAAGCAATCATATGATCGCAGGATTACAGCCAGGTGTGTTGGATAAATGACTGCAGATATTTGATCCAGTCGTGTCCAGGACGACTTCCAAGACCCTTTTGGTCTTCAAATCTTGGATAGACCTTCGGCGAGGAGAAGAAAATTCAAGAGATCACGGCAATGTGCGTTGCCAAGGGCCTCGATGCCAGTCGTTCAAGAGCCAGGCAGCGAGTCGTGTATGCCGAGAAGAAGGGACGCGTGAAGGCTTGGGTCGATGAGGAACTGGGTCGAGATTCTCGCGGCATATTATACATTTACCACCTGGAACTATAGTGTTTGCCTCACCTTTGTGAGGACCTGGACCCTTTCTCCTCTACAGTTCCTTCTGACAGATGTCTTCAAATTCGAATATGTCAGTCTTGAATCTGTATCAGCACGAAGCAATTCATGGTTTTGGCTCGTATTTGATTGAATCTGCGGGTCGAAACCAATTGGAAAATATGTACGGACACTGTTATGTACTTCCAGGAACTTGGCAAATGTTTACGACCTAGAAAGATGGTGATCCACCTGATCACTCTTCTAGACTCTCAATGGGATAGAGAGCAGCAGCACATCTTCACCACCGAATCTAAACAGGTTACAAGTCGAAAGAATAGTCGATGCTTTTCGTCCGCAACCCTGAAACTAATAGTAATTATCTACTCCACCAAGCTCCGAAACCAAGAGCATAACCAAACTCGCAAAACTCCAAATCGCTTTTCGCCCCCCATTCCCAAACCATCCGCACCCTAAGCCCGATCTCCCAGTCCTTCGCGCCTTTTTCGCCTTCGTATCCCAACACCCACGGATCAGATCTCACTTGCCGACTCCCTTCCCCAACAACCCCTTCCCCTTATCCGCCAGGCCCCTCACCTCCTTCTCCCCGTCCAGCTTCCCCTTCCCCTTCAGTTCCCTCTCCCTCGCCGCCTGCTCGATGCGCGCATTTTCCTCCTTCGCGCGCGCAATCTCCTCCGCCGATGGTCGGATCGTATTCGCCGCCCCACCTGTCCCTCCCAGACATATCAGCCCCTATTCTCTCATCTCACTCAACACCTCCCGATCCGCCAGTGCGTCTTCAAGACTAAAAACCCTTCCTCCCAGCCGGGTGCGAACGAAAAGAGAACAAGACGTACCTCGACCAAAGTGACTTTCCCCCTCACTCATCCTCCTCGGCAGGGACGCCACATCCTGCCGCTCGCGCGCGATGGCCGGGTTGGTCGGGTCGTTTCTCGCCATGTTGCCCGTGCCGCCGCGGCCGGTGGTGTAGGTGGGGGATTTGATGGTCGGCGTCACGAGGTCGGCGGGGTTGTCGTGGGGTTTGCTGGAGATGTTTCCTTTTTGGTGAGAGGGGTGAGTTAGTGTGTCGGTTTGGTGATGTAGGGTGAGGAGATGAGATGGGGTAGGGAGGAAGGGGAGGGAGGGAAGGATGAAAGGAATGGCATGAGAGATGGACGGAGAGGTAGGCACCGGCGCCGCCGCGGCCGTAGGAGACGCGGGTTGAGTCTGGGGCTTGGGTGTTGGTAGTCATGGTGGTTGGTCGATGAGGAGGACTCGGGGTTGTTTGTAGGCTGGGGTTTAGTGAGTCCGAGGGGTGTTTCGTATGTTGGATAGAAATGGTGAGGTGAGGTGAGGTGAAGTTTTGAGTTTTTGCCCTGGACACTGCTAGCTAGAGCCAAATTGAATTTTTGTAGCGTGCGGACACTAAGTAGGTGCTCGTCTTGGACCCTGAGATCAGATAATCTGGTTCAGAGCTTGGACGTAACAAGCCTGACGCTGAGTGATACTGACTGGTCAGATTCTGGGGCGGAGAAAGTATGTGAGAGAGATGGAGCAAGATATCGTACTGGATTTTTGCTCTGAAAGACAAAATGATAAGGCTGCTTCGAGAGAGCAGTGTCAGACACAAGAAAACAGAAAATCTCGATCCTTTTAAGATCCCAGTGAACTGAAAGGCGCATGTTATGATTCACTCGGAGAGAAATGGCGTCAGTCTTGTGTTCTCAACGGTCATCAATGGCTGTGGCACAAGGGCAAGCCATAACGTAACAGAAACCCCAAGGCTGCATGGGTGCAGCACGTTGCGGGCCTTACTGGTAGGAAAGTGACGAGCTCGGCTCTCACAAGGGATGTCATCTTCCACTAATTATTTCTCGTTCGTGAACATAGGTGTGTTTAGATGCCAAGGTGAGCTTGGAATTGGAAGAGATTGAGGCCGCTGCACGTCATTTCGGTCATATTTCAGCTACGGGTCAGCTTCAGGATTAACTTATGATTGACTATCGATGTATGCGGTGAACTCCAATCCATATCTTTCCATTGTCATGATTTTGTTGAGGGATGATCGTACCGTGGGAAGTTGAAGAATGCAGGGTGACAGTCCTGGACTTGGTGATCGGCGGAAGCGAGGCCAACAAAACTGATAGGGTAGTAATGCGCGAAATGGTTTCCTTTCGCCAGACGGGGAGTACGATCTCCTTCTTGAAGGTTACTCGATTACTGCGACTTGGAGCGAGAAAATGCCCTTGCTAGATTGACGGCGTACTACCCTAGCTACTCTGGTGTGAAACCCTTGCGTGAATTCCTATGTTGCAATCCTGGGCACTTCATACCCAGACAACTTCAATCCATCAACTGGTGAAAGGGAGCATCATGCACCCCACTCCTACACAGTATTGTTACTCCTCCTACTCTACGCTTTGACTCATGACACAATCTCCTCCGTCTCTTCCACAATCTCTTCCACAATCTCCTCAACCACCGCATCTTGCTCCCCATCCGCTCCCTTCTCCGCGGCCGCCTCCTCCTCAGGATCTTCTGGCAAACCAAGCTCCCTCCGCTCATCCCGTAGATCCTCCTGTTCACGTTCCCTCCATGCCAACCACTCGTTGAGCAATCTCTTCCGTTGTTCGACGATTGCAGAGTTGGCGATGTCGACGGCGTATTTGTCTTCCTCGTCAAAGTCTTTGCTGTACTCGCGGAGATTCTTCCGGATCTGTTTCTGCTCTTCCTTGGAAAGGAGCGTTGGCGGCCGAGGGCGCCATAGAAGCTGCTTGAATTTCTCAATGGGCTCTTCGCGTAGTGGTTCGCCTTTGAAGTCGTAAAGGTGATATCCGTTTTCCATCTGTTCTCTGCGTTAGCTCCCTAGTCTGAAATAGATCTAGGCCTAATGTTACTGACCGAGTGCTTCCACATGCTGGCGCTTGTCGCCACATATCGACCGGTCGGGTCCCAGTCAATGTCAGTCACTCCGTAATGATCTGCTGTATTCATGAGCTGTAAATTGGCCGTCAAATCCTTATCGCTCTCGGGCTTTTCTCCCTCAAAGTCGAGATCCCAAAAGTCAAGGTCGAAATTCTGCTGTGAGTGGACTGTAGCAACCACGACGAAACGTCCTTTGGGTGACCAATAGATAGCGTTGCTGTTCTTCTTGTCAACTGTCCGTATGTGTTTGAAGTTGCCGACGCCTGCTCCTTTGATTCTCTCTGGGCAGAAGAACGAAACTGATGTCTTTGGTGGTACAGCCGTTGCAACGAGAACCTCCCCGGTCGTAATCAGTACGAAACGGTCACCTTTTGGCTCCCAAGCGAAATTGATAACAGTATCTTTGATCGAGTCAACAACCTCAACCGGAACCCCTTTCTCCCTTACTCGGAAAATCTCTAGGTTTGTGGCGAGCGACTTTTTGGATTTGGAGTGTCTGTCGACCTTGACACAGACATAGGCGGCTTGTGACTGCCAGTGTAGTTTGGCGTCCGAGACGTTGAACAGATTTCTTGTGCGAACGATTTCTTTGGATGGGATACTCATCAGCCCGACTTTGGCCGGATTGCTGCCGATCTCGGGTGTCCAGTAGCAGAAGAGTTGTTCGTACGTCTTGATCCCATCTCGTTGGGGATTGGCAGGAGCCCACTCAAAGTCCTTGACTCCTTCAATCTTAATTGACGTCTTATCTAGCAGGTTCATTCTAGGCAGTTCATAAACCGAGATTGACTGCCCTTCTAACATACGAGCGACGTATTTGTCATCAGCGGACCACTTGAACGCTGGCCACGCAATCTTCTTTTTTACCGGCTGACCGGTCTCGTCCACAGTCGGACCCGGAATATCATGCGTTTGGAAGGAACGGAGAACCTTGCCGGTAGCAACATCCCAGATGATATAGTTCTTTCCGTCTTCTTCTAGGGTAAAGATGGGGTGGCCCTCTTCAACTTGTATCGGCTTGAATGACCACGTCGTTAGGTACTTTTCGCCAGGAGAGAAATCGACCATATTGACGAACGGATGCGCAAAACGCTTCTGCCGTTGCCATGATGGACCTCCCCAGAGCTGTACACCTTGCGCGTGCATTGACGTGAGATATGTACCCAATGGCGACCATTGTACAAAAGACTCGGTCCAGTGTTGTCGATCTACAATGTTCTCCGGCGGGTCCTTTTTCTTGTTCCAGAACACACCAACACTTTCTCCTCGATACATGACGAATTGATCCCGTCCGCTTGGATCGCCCAGCCACCACCGAAGGTGTTCCTTTTCACTGAAGGGTTCGATGTAAGGTGGCTGGTACTCGTCGTCGATGCGACCTTCACGCCCATATCGATCGATGTCGGTCAGCTTGTTGACAGCGAGGGTGTGCTTCTTGTCGAGTGCGGTGCCATGTAGGGCTTTGGTGGCTGCGATTGCTTGTTCCGGAGTTTGATATTCTACGAAAGCGAAACTAGACTGGCATCAGTTGAAGACTTAGGAGCATGAATTCCTAATATCTCACCCTTCAGACATCTTCTTATCGTTCAAAGGCATGTATATAGACTCCTCCTTCGTCTTCCCCACGGTGTTGAGCTTGCGCAGTAAGAATTTAACCAGCTTCTGCTTGCTGTCCTCAGGAACAATGGGGAGGCCATCGATGACCACAAACGCATCCAGGCCTTCCTCTAATCGAACTTCATATTGCTCCCTCAAATCTGTGGAACACCATGTCAACTCCGAGTCCTCCCAGTGCGAGGGCTTCACGAACCAGAGAAGTCAATCTCCTCGTCCTCATCGTCATAGGAATCCTCATCGCGAAGGGTATCGAAGCTTGGTGCCATATTGTCTACTTATCACGGCTTCGCAGGTAGATAGTACGGTTGAGCGGAATCACGTACAGTCGACCAGAGGTAGTAATTATTAGGTAGGTGTTTACTTTGCACGAGGGGCAATTTTGACGTTGAACTTTTTGTGTTCCGCAGGGCAGTCTCGCTTAGCTTAGTCAGCATTCGAGCCCGTTGTCTTCCCCGAAGAGGCACCCCATCTCAGCATTAACTTACCGGTCGGGATGATCCTCGTATAGAAACGGCATTTTGGTGAGTATAACTCAGAGACTATCATAGATATGTTGTTCTCTCTCTTGACGCATTCTTATGAAAATATGGCATGCCATTAAGCGCATATCCGTTCTCTTCTCGTGTTTACCCCACGCGCAGAGAGGGAGCGGGACTAAGCGAAGACGGACCGATCAGTCCAATTGCCGATCTGGACCTCTTCCCATTAACAAAGTATCAGTGATAGATCATTGTGAAAACAAACAATCTCCTCTTTCTATTGCTAGAGATACCACTGCCTCGAAATACAGTGTCGTACTTTTATCATCTCTAACCCTTGTACTTCGATGCGTTAGAGGATTCAATGTGATCTTCCAAGGCCGCAACAAGCGCCTGTCAGTCTCGAGGGCTCGCTTTTATCTGATCATCCGACCTCACCTACCCGCCCTTCTTACCATCACCACATACACTTCGAGAGGGCTCTGAAGCCTGGCGAGCTGTTCGTCGACAAATTTACTGACACGACCACGCTGGTCCATACTCCAGAAAAATGGCTTGTATTACCTCCTGGCGCATAACAGATAAAGAACGGTTGACTGACTTCTGCACTAGTACCGCCTGAGGTCGAAGCGGCTTATGCCACCATAATCGACTCCATTCTTGCTGCCAGTGACCTGAACACGATTTCGGAGAAGCGTATCAGGAAAGGGCTTCAGCAGGCCGTCGAATATGATATAACCCCGCAAAAGGTAGGCCAAGTCATCTATCAGTCTACCCTCGAATTGTACTGATTTTTTGCTCAGGCCGCCATCAAAGAGCTTATCATGGTCCGCTTCGATAAGTTTCACGCCGAGAAGACCCAATCGCCGAAAGTGACAGAGGTCACTTTGCCCAAGCCGGCAACTAACGGTCATGCCGTGACTGTTAAGGAAGAAGCTACAGAGTCTGTACAGCAGCCCTCTTCACCAGGCCCAAAGGTTCATCACGACAGAGATGAAAAGGACGAGGAAGCACTTTCAGACGTAGTCGACACACCGCCTAAGAAAAAGCGGAAAGCCGAGCCGCTGGATGAGGATGCGTTGTTTGCGGCAAGACTGCAGGCCGAAGAAAACAGCCGAGCCAGACCTACCAGAGGCGGTACCAACAGGAAGAGCGTGATCGTCAAGAAGAAGAAGAGCCCGGTCAAGAAGAAGACTGCCAAGAAGATCAAGTCAGAAGACGACAGCGGCGTTGAAGGCTCGGGGTCCGACGTCGAAGATAAGGAAGTGAATCGAAGCGGGGGGTTCCATGTAAGTTGAAGACCGCATCCTGGAGCGCTTTCGCTGAAAATGGGTAGAAACCGATGACGCTATCTGCTCCCCTCTCTGCACTACTGGATGGCGAGCCCACAGTAAGTCGCACCTCGAGCTTGGCGTAATAGCTACTAACTGCAGCAGTTGTCCCGCCCTCAGACCGTCAAAAGGATATGGGCCTACATCCGCGCCAAAGATCTCCAAGATCCGAACGACAAACGACAGATCCGATGCGACGAGGCTATGAGGGCGGTGTTCAAGCAGGACAAAATCCACATGTTCACAATGAACAAGATTCTTAGCCAGAATCTCTACAACCCGGACGAGTGACTTTTGCTTGGGTCCCTACGCCCCATGTTCACTGGAAGCCGTCGGATATAGAAGTGGCGGCTGGTCTGAATTGAGTCATGAGAGCTTCTTGACGACCATCGGCTTTTGTGATCTAACTCGATAAGCACTCTGCGTCTGGCCGTCTGCGGGGTCTGCTTTCGGCGAGCGATTTGGATAACGTCTGCAGTTAGCGGGAAGCTTTGCTGTGTTTTGCTTGGGGCAGGTTTGAGATGTCATTGTTAGCGGCATTGCGGTTCGTGATATCTTTTGACGACATCTTCAATAACTGGAGACTCTTAGTACTGGCTTGCTATCTAATTACTGCGGAGGTGACCTTGGGTACTATATGCCGAATAACCAACATCTCTCGTCCCCTCTACGAGTACCTTACCTACTTGCGATATTTCAATCCTAGCGTTCAGCCCTACACTTCCGCATTCGGATTAGCGCTATCACTATTCCGATTGCACCCCACCAACGATAACAACGTAAATTTATGTTGAGTATCGACAATCCAAGTGACACAAGCTGTCGCCGCACATTCGATTCTAGAGTCCGTCTTTACGTTCTTGTCTAAGGATAGTCTTCTGCTTACAGACCAATCCACCGTGTAACTCGTCACCGAACCATGACTTCGGTGGTGGAGAACGCAGCGCCTTCGACAACGCCCACGGCTCCCGCAAGCCAGGAACAACACGTTGTTAGTGGGAGAGGCGGTCGAAGAGATGGAGGGTTTGCGCACCATCCCCGATTTCAATCCGACAGTCCTCGGCGGGGGCGAAGAGGTGGACGAGGAGGATCAAGAGGCAGTAGGGCAGGCGAAAATATACACAGCAGGCCACCTGTACTGAATGCGACAAATCATACAACAACGTCCATGTCGCCTCCTCCAGATTTAGGTGGAGGTAGCAGCTTTGGTGCTCGCCTGACCAGAGATGACAAGAATGTAGAAGGCGAAGAAGCGGTTGAGGGAAACAATGCTGACGTCGAAGCTGAGGTGTGCTTCATTTGCGCTTCGCCAGTGGTGCACAATTCGGTTGCGCCCTGCAATCACCGGACTTGTCATATATGTGCTTTGAGATTGAGGGCATTGTACAAGACAAAGGCTTGCGCGCATTGTCGAGTACGTGTCACTGTCATGATCTCACTCCGCGATTATAATACTGATGGCGATGTGCGGTTAGACAGAGTCGGAATTTGTTGTATTTACGGACAACCCCTCGAAACGATACGAGGAGTTCAACAACATGGATTTTGTGAAGCAAGAAGACACGTTGGGGATCAAATATGAAAAGAACGATATCTATGAGGACACTGTTCTCTTACTCCGGTACAATTGCCCAGATCAAGATTGTGATATCGCCTGTCTGGGCTGGCCGGACTTGCATCGCCATGTCAAGAGCGTGCACCACAAGATCATGTGCGACCTTTGTACGAGGAACAAGAAGGTCTTCACCCATGAGCATGAGCTCTTCACTGTCAGCGAACTTCGCAAGCACGAGAAATTCGGCGACGATAATCCTGGCGCTGTCGATCAAAGCGGATTCAAGGGTCATCCCGAGTGTGGCTTCTGTAGACAACGTTTCTACGGCGATGATGAGCTCTATACACATTGTAGGGATAAGCATGAGAGATGCCATATCTGCGACCGAAGGAATCATGGGCGGCAGCAACAGTACTTCGTCGATTACAACTCACTTGCGGAACATTTTCGAAAAGATCACTTTATTTGTTTAGACCAGGAATGCCTGGAGAAGAAGTTTGTGGTATTCGAGTCAGAGATGGACCTCAAAGCGCACCAGTTAGAAGCACACCCGAATGGATTATCCAAGGATGCTCGGAGAGATGCTAGAAGAGTGGATATTTCTGCCTTTGATTATCGTACACCACATCAACAGGATGGTCGAAACAGACGAGACGGCCACGGTCGAGGAAGAGGCAGAGACCCGAACGTCGAAGCAATCCCACACTCTACCGCACAGCCTCTACGTAGAGATGAGCTCGCGTATCAGAGACAGATGGCAATTCAAAGCGCTCAGTCAGTTTCGACACGAACGTTTGGTGGCCAACTGACTTCCAACGGCCCAGCACCACGATCGAATGGGACGAGCGCAGAGCCAACCACAATCACCGCACCACGACAGCACACCACTAGCAACTCTTCATTCCCACCGATAGACTCCCTCAACCTGGGTACTACTCCCACCTACCCAACGAACCGTCCACCTTCTCCAACTCCTACACATGCCGTGGCACCACACGAGCAAGCACGACGACTTCGCCACAATGCCGTGGTCGAAAGAGCATCAAACATGTTGAGCAACGACCAGCTCAAAATATCTCAATTCCGCGACAAAGTCTCCGCCTACCGGACATCCACCATTTCCGCCTCGCAACTGATCGACACCTTCTTCTCCCTCTTTGACGTCCCTTCCGCCGACCTCGGCAAACTGATCAAAGAGCTCGCCGAGATCTACGAAAGCGACACCAAGCGCAGCGACCTCCTCAAAGCCTGGAACGACTGGCGCGCCATCAATGAAGACTACCCCACACTTCCCGGACCCAGCGGCATCCTGCCCGGTTCTTCGGCCTCCACCTCCGCCTCCGTCCTCGGAAGCGGCGGTGGACGACGCGTGCTGAAACTCAAAAGCTCAACCCAACAGTCCTCGCGCTCGGCGGTAAGTCGCCACGGCAGCTGGGGCAACGCCGCGGCCGCCAACCCCTTCCCGCCCATGCCGCCCGCCGCATCGACATCGGCATCGGTCAACCGCGCAGGTGCCGGCCGAGTAGGCGCCACACCCTGGCTCACTCCTTCCGCCTCCTCCTCCTCGCGGCCTTCACCCACCACTTCCCGTCCGTCATCCAAGCCCCCACTCACTAGAACCGCAAATGCGGCGAATTCAGATGCCTTTCCCGCCCTGCCTGCCGCGCCGAAACCGAATACCACCATGCTTGGTTACGCGAGTGGTGCGGTGCGCTGGAATCAGAACACTGCGCCTGGTGCGAATCCTTGGGCCAATGGCACGTCGTCGAGCTCGAACGCCTTTCAAGGCCTTGCTGCTGCTGCGAGTGAGAACGAAAGTGATGCGTTTGCAGAAGGAGGAGGAGGAGGTGGAGGGAAGAAGAAAGGGAACAAGGGGAAGAAGCAAACGTTGTACAAATTTGGTTAGGGGCCAACGACATGGAATGGCGTAATGTGGATCACTGGCGTATCGCATCGCACTCCAGTACTTGGGTCCAGGATGCACATTTTGTCACTTCGGTGACAGATGTAGCCCCCCCCTAAGGTCTATAGTTACCTGGAGATTACTGAGAGTATCAAACTGATAAACTCGAGCTCCTTTCCGGCTTTTCGGGATCGTAGGGCGGAAATTATATCGCATGAGGCTAGTTTGCTACCTTGCGTGCCGCTCAGATGGCGAGGGTGTATCATGGACTCCTTTTTGCTGTTTCAAACCATAGTTATCCAAGATGCATACATGCTTCTCTTTGCATGGTAGACCATTGACTACCTTACTTCAATATCGACCAAATCGCAATAAGAAACCCCTCCGATAGTACTTTGTACAAAGCCCTCCGTACCTACCGTCAGCCGGTTTGCACGTTGAAGGGCGTATGGACGTGTGATTGCCGATCAAGGCAGGCAGGTGGATAGGGATGAGGTTGGTGCTTGTTTATGCACCATATGTGGGCTTGGGCAGCAGCGTTGCGGCGTTTGAGACTGGAGAGGGTGATACGTCAGGGGACGGGATGGGATGCACACTGGCTGAGAAAAGGGCTTATGGCGGGAAGAGTTACAGTACCAGGCTAGGTGTGTTGCGACCAACGCTATTGTGCTGGTTCGTGGTGATGAGCTCCAATTGATGTCCTCTCAGAGCAAACATCAAGTCACACCAATGCGGTCAGCGGTCAGGACACAGGAGCAGCGGTGACACCAGAGCAGGACGATGACAGCATCAAGGATGTTGACTTCGACGCCGTTACGAACCTCGAGCACGCAATAAGAGGTAGAGGTGATGTGATCACGACTGAGGAGATGGAGGAAGCCGTTTTTGATCAGTTTGCTCGACTTCAACCACCAATCCGAAGATACACTGCGACCCGATCGGATTCGTCATATTCTTCTCCCGAGTGAACGTCAGCAGCAACCAGACCCTCCTCGGCTTTGGCAAGAAATCGCAGCGCAAACCCCGGCGTACACTGGAGATAGTCGCGACACAGTTACCCTATTTGTTAGGCGCTGCACCGATGCTTTCCGGGGATGTCAATTACCAAACCGAAATCGATCTTCACTTGCGAACCACGAGAAGCATGTTCTCTAGGAACACAAGTCGACTAGAGTCAACCGACGGTGTTTGAAATGGCTTTGCTTTTGGGCGCTATGATATCTCAAGCGCACGGTGCTATGCCTATACATGTGGAGGGTTCCAATGGCTTCTTGACTTATGACTCGGCTACCCTGCTAATAGTTAGTAATGGCTAATATATAGACTCTTCTCGGAGTACTCCAAGTGAACAACTGTATTGAAGACTCTATCACTACGTCCGATGTCAGGATCTAATAATCTATGAACTACTTATTTGTGGCAACTGAAGACATACCTGTAGGAGGGTGCATTGCTCTGGTAAAAGATTTACAGAATTTTACTTTGGGTATATTTATTAAATGAGCTGTTATTCTTCTGCCTTCGGGCACTTGGTCAATTTGAAACGATACAGAGAAGATTAGCATGGCCCCTGCACTAAGGATGACACGCTCAATCAAAGAGAAGCTCAAAATTTTTTGCACATTCTGAGGGTGCTGGGTTCGATTCTCGCCAACAACAAAATATATTTATTTTTTATTTCATTTTATTTCAATCAGGTATGACACGCTCAATCATTGAGACTAGCTACAAGGCTTACAGCGATGTGACCGCAGGAAAGATTTCTCTCGTGGTAGATCTGACAAGACTGCAACATCTACCTGCGCAGTAGTTGCTTGTGGGTTGATGATCTCTGTGCTCTATCCAGACGGTCTCATTCGGACGTCCCCGCAGTCTTGCTCCATCATACCGGTGTTCCGGCGTGTAGGCTATTGCAGTAGGGATCGTCTTATATCTTTCTACATGATAGGACATTCGAGAGGACAGTTATCAGGGCTGTTGTACTTTCTTAATGTATGCATACATTATTGCGACAGCCTCAACTACTCCTCGCACATCCCTACCTTCAGCCTTCCATCCATTCACACGTCCACCGGCCCAGCTACGCTTCAGAATTTTCTAGCAGCATTTGACCCAGCTGACACCCGTCCTATACGTATCGCCCAACCAAATCCGCGCCTCTCCTCCGTCGCCCTCCTTATATCACCCATAGCAACCGCCAACCCCCTCCTCCGCATGTCACGCCTGGTTGTTACTGGAGCAATACAAATCTTCCACCGATGTAATGAATTCGACCTTCCGACTGCGCCTTCAAAGCCGGCCTCCACGATCCCTCATAACAATCGGCCCTGGCCGCCGCCGGCACATACGCGAAACCTGGTTCGGCTACAATCCTCAAACGGCCGCCGCGACGCTCCGTCTTCTCGCGTACGCGGGAATTCCTTTCAGAGGCTCGGGATGGTGGGCATCGAGTGGCGCGTGATGGGTGAGCGGTAGTCTAGCGATGCAATATCGCTGTAACAGTCTCCGGGATTCAAGGAACTAGTGGAGTTGGGGGCTTGAGCACATTGGGTGTGACGTTCGATTGAAGGATCCGGGGAGGAACCCCTTGCTGTGACATCTCCGTAGAGAATCGCGCTGCGTTAAGCGTGAAGCAGTTTGAGGAGGATATCACTTGCGGTCCATGTTTTGCTCCTTTCAGCCATTCATCTGTGGGTTGAAGTGGGTTCTAAGCGCCGTATTACTGTGGCCTTTATTGGACTTTGGCTTCAGCTCAGTCGGGTGCATTCTCTTTAACTGAGCTGCTTTAGGTAGTAGGCTGGCGGCGAGCGATGCGAACATCGCACACGGACTTGTTGGTGCGTAAGTTTGTTGGTCTCTTTAAGTCAGGTGAGGGAGTTGTGACGGCCCGGTTCATCCATCCCCACCCTCAAAGCCAGATGGTCACGGCTGTTCGCGAGTGATGTGAGAGAGTATGCTCTCTTCAACCCCACCATGATGCAGATAGAGGGGCAAAGTTCGTTCGTCTGCCTCTCTGGGGCGTCGAATATGGAAGCTCTGGCATATGACACCCTCTATACCATGTCCTAGGGTGGATCTAAACGTTCGTACTCCTTGAGACGGATCATGGTTTCGCTGGGGAGGTTTCGGGAGCTTCAGAAGCTTCGACATCATTATCAAGAAACTGGTCCACTTCAACTGTTAATGGATGCTGACTTCCCAGCATCCGTCTTCGGCCATCCAATACGTCTCGGGCGGTCTTCAAAGCATCATTTTCTCGTCCCTGGGCACGGTAGATATATGCCAGCTCCATCAAAGTAGTGAGAGTCTCCGGATGCTGCTCATTTAAGACGCGAAGCTGTCCATCCAGAGCCTGTTGTGCCAACTTCTTGGCTTCGGAGTATTTGCCTTGTAGGCGTAACATGCGAGCCAATACGCTCAGGCATTCGAAGGTATTGCGATGTTCCAGTCCAGAATTTGCGGAGTCACCGTGAAATGCGGCTTGGGCTAACTGCTCGGCTTCTTCATTCTTGCCTAGTGCACTAAGCGTCATGGCTAGGGCCATCTGATATCCTGGTATGTATGCATCTCCTCGCCCCGGCAGGGCTTCAAGTTGAGCCAGTGATTGGCGGAGAAACTCTTCAGATTCGGTGTACTTACCCGCACGTTGTAGTATGACTCCCAGGTCTCCCTTGGAATGGAGAGTGTCTCTGCCTTTTTCTCCAGAGACTCTTGACCGGCTTGCCATGCCTCTGCGTGCGTACATCTCAGCTTCATCAGTTAAGCCGCTCAGAGACAGAGCATTGGCCAAGGATGAATACGCTCCCAGCGTAATTGGGCCTTTCTCGCCTAATTTCGTCTCAAGATACTCGACGCACTGCTTCAATATAACGGCAGATTCACTATATCTGCCTTGATTAAAGACGGTCCTGCCCAGCTCTAGCTTCAGTTTCATAACCTCGATTGCATCTGGCCCATAGAGCTTCTCTGTCAGCTTGAGAGCCGTCGAATAGCTCTCTTCTGCATGCTGGCTCTCCTTACCCTCGAATACTCGGGCGATCATCACCAATGCATCACAAGCATCCTTGTGATGTACTTGGGCTAAGTCTTCTCTCCATCGTAGCAGTAGTTCAATGGTCGAGCCCCGGAAGCTTGAGTCCTTCCCTACATCGCTCAACCAAGCCTTCAGCGCCGAGCAGGTCAATGGATCACCAGTACCTTTCTCCCGTTCCACGATAGCCACGATATGAAGACCGACATCTGATGCTTCTGCAAACCTCTGAAGTCCTCCCAGAGCCACCGCAAGATCAATCCGAGATTCTACCGTACTCTTGTGTTCCTCCCCCATCTTCGCCACTTGGCGTGAGAGACAGACCCTTGAGACTTCCTCCATTTCGCCGAACTTACTTTGGTGAGCCAAAGCTGTCCCAAAGCGGTGTTGCATCTTCAGGAAGCCAGATTCATACACATCGGAGGCTTGTTGGTAGCTGTTGTAGACTCGGCGCAGTTGCTGCTCGGCTTCTCCAAATCTCCCTAACCTATTCAAAGAATCTCCGACCTCGGTCAGGATCCACAATACACTTGCATGCTCCAGTCCCAACACGGATTCGTGTCGCTCAAGGAGTTCGTCTTTCAACTGTAACACCCTCTCATGTCGATTTTGAGCACGGACAACCATCAGGCGCAAGCGCATCGTCCCTAGGGTATTTAAATCTTCTAGACCTGGGTTGATTTCCTTGGCTGCCAAAGCCTTCTCACAAACGTCCTCCGCTTGCTCAAAGTCTTTCTGATTATACAAAATCCAGGCAAGGTGATGCAGACTCGATAAGGTATATGGGTGGTTTGGACCTAGCACCCGTTCTCTCGCTTTAAGCAGCTCTCTGCCAATGCTGAGGGCCTCTTCGGATTGGCCTTGCGTACACTTCACATAACTCTTGATATACATAGCCCGCAACACGAATGGA
Organism: Acarospora socialis; assembly: GCA_025617375.2. Taxonomy (NCBI): domain Eukaryota; kingdom Fungi; phylum Ascomycota; class Lecanoromycetes; order Acarosporales; family Acarosporaceae; genus Acarospora; species Acarospora socialis. Next base: position 1,980,278 of record JAMYGW020000005.1, on the reverse strand, counting down.
TGGTCTATACCCATAACTTGACTTGCTGTCAAAGAGAGACGTTCAAGCTCTGTGAGTATTTCAGGGTAAGTCGCCCAGCCATACCTATACCGGAGAAATATAACTTCGGCTGCAATTTCCAGAGTCTCGGGATGCTTCTCGGTGAGTATCGCCGTGGTCCCCACCAATGCTTTCGTGTATGCTTCCTCTGCTTCAACATAAGCTCCTTTGCGAGCAAGTAGAGACCCGAGATCACGGTAGCACCGCATAGTATTTACGTGACTCGGCCCGTTGCGCTCCATGTAAGCTCTCAGCACTCGACGGATGTAGCACTCAGCTTCATCAAGTTTGTCTTGGCCCAATAGTAGCACACCAAGAAGCCAAACACCGTGCAGAGTCTCCTCGTGGTCTGCTCCTAGCACAACTTCTTTGATACGTAGAGCACTGCGAACCCAATCTTTGGCCTCTTTGTATTTCCCTGTACATCTAAGAGAAAGAGCGAGTTGTGAAACACATTCAGCCCAGAAGATCTGATCACTAACGTGAGTGCTCCATCGTACCTCTGGCTCTACTAACTTCACGATTCGTTGAGTTATCTCCTCAGAAGCTTCGAAGAGTCCACAATGGAGTAGACTGGATGATAGAGCCCTTTGAGAATATATGGTTCTCCTATCTAGATGACCGAAAAGTCCAGTACGAATCCAGACAGCTTGTTCTAAAGATGCCATTGACTGGAAAGGTAATCCAATTCTGTCTAGAAAAATGCCTAGCGAATCGAGAAGGAAACTTTGCTTCGAGAGGTCTCCATACCCGTGGATGTCGCATCGACTGACCTCATTAACGTGCGGCAGCAGTTCTTTGCCAAGACCCAAGCTCTGGGTGTCGAGTTGGTCCTTAGGGAATGCTTCCGCGAGACTTGCAAGTGCCTGGCTCCGGTACTTCTGGGCCAGGCCGTCCCGATCTAGCCGCAACCTGGTTGCAAGCTGTACAAAGCGATGTATGTCGTATGATCTTTGGCCGATACGAGTACTGATCAATGAGTACTCTATTAAAGCCACTAAGTTGTCATTCAGATCGTGGGCGTCTTCTATAACCTTGGATAGGAGCGACTCTGGAATTCCTTGTCGGTGTAAAACACTCATGAAAGACAGAAGCTCGGCAGCAATAGGGTTGTGCGCTTGGATGAGCTCGAAGGAGGTCGTCCAGGTAAAGAGGACAGCATAGTTGGGAATCTGCTCATCCCTTCGATTATCTTTGAATTCCTTCTGTAGTAGTTTGAGTTGACTGGTCTCGCCGTTTCGGAACAGCTTAAGGTACCCCGAGACCGTGCTGCCCATGCTAATATAAGCTGCGGCCTGCGTGATCGCAAGCGGTAGGTACTCCATGCCGGCTGCCAATGCCTCGAAATCTTCGACGTTTGACCCATCCTCTGGTAGTTTTAAGCGTAAAAGCTTTGTCGCCTCGGTTTCACTCATAGAGGAAACATCGACTAAGCATGTCCCTGCAGTAGTGAGTTGCAGTGCTGCAGAGCGACTCCTTGACGTGATTAGGATCCAGCCGTTCTTGTAGTTGGGGATGTACGAAGACAAGCAGGCCATGACATGGGGTTTGCCATTCACTATTCGCCTGCTGTCAGTGATTTGCTCTGTGAAGACTGTCAAGTCGTCGACATTGTCCACGATGAGAAGCCATCTTCCGGACTCGGCACTACACAGCCATCGCTTGACCAAGGCAAGCGTGTCAGTGTCGCGATCCTCCCGACCAGGCAACTTCAAGGCATCTGCGATGGTTCGATAAGATTCCCTGAACCTCTCCTGATCACCACCGTGAGCCCAGAGGATTGTGGTTGATGGTGACGAGTCTCTGAGCCGATACGCGTATTCGATGGCAATTTGTGACTTGCTGTGCGACACGGTCAGAATTCTATAAGCAAACGTAACAGAGTTCAATTACCCAACGCCCCCTAAACCGACCAGGGCTGATCGACGACGTAACCGAAAGCCCTTCTCTACCTTGGCTAGAATCTCCTCACGGCCGGTGAAATCGGGATCTCTTTCAAAAGGAACCATGAAAGGGGGTTCTTCCAATGCAGCTATAACAAAGACCCGTATAAGTCATGCAAGCATCTAAATACAATGGCTTCTCCTATTGGCTATCTAGACTGAGGGGGCGAACTAACTTTCTTCGTGGGGCACCTGACTCTCTTCACGTGTTTCCACAATTTCCCGAGCCCACCGTATCAGTACAGCGGATACCCGCTTGAAGCCCGGATCTGAGAGGCCCGAAAACTTTGTCATACGGCGATGGTCTGCAGGGATCAAGCCCCGAATCTCCAGTCCATGCTCTATTGCAGAGGAGAATGAATCGACGATCTGCTCAGCTAGATAAGCTACAGTTGACGGCACCACTTTGCGAGACGTACCAGGACACCGTTTGTTGGAAGCTCCTCCCGAAAGGAGTGGACTTTAATAGGTTGCTTGACTAAGATCTGGGAGAAGCCTCTTCCTATACGATCCAAGGTCTGTGAGTTTACTTTGAGATCGCGAAGCACAGAAGTGTTAGGACTTTTGAGGAAAGCTTTGGTGATGCCCTGCGCAATCGTTCCAAGAGATGCCGTAGCCGAGCCCCTGTGCGGCGTGCCGAGAAAGACAATGCCATAAGTCGATGACAAGATCTCGTTAAGATATTTATGTTGTTCATTTCTCGAGGTATTCAGCATCTATGTTGCCTTAGCCCAACGACGTTCCCGATGGCCCTGGATGAGTGGTACAGACATCTTTCACAACTATCCCACCGAGACTATGGGCCACAAACACGAGTGGACGTGCTCTCTGCATATGTTATAGTAATGTCAGTTGGCTTGTTAATGACTTTAGTAACATGAGACGATAGAACTAACTTCTTGCGGTGAGCTCCGTTCGTCTGCAAGAGCAGAAAGGAGGGTTTCGGCATGCTGGAAGACAGTAGCCTGAGAGGCAGAGGAGAACAGATGATTGATATCAACGTCATAGCCCCAAGTGAAGATACGCGATTGCGGCAACACTGTTGGCAAAAGATCCGCTGGCCAGAAAACACTTTCACAGTCCCTATGTACACCTGACCAGTTGGATTTGTCGTTGTTTCCGGCTTCGCTCTGGTCTGTCATGGATGGCTGGTTCCCTCCTGTTTTAACGCCCGTCTGAACCACCTCTGTCTTCCAAAATCCCCATAATCTCCGCCTCTTTGCCTGCCTTGCTTCGAAGTCTTGAGCATGTTCAAGGTTGACGGGTGGGGCTGAAGATTGTTCTGCCTCACGATCGACTTTGTGGCTGGTCCAAGTCTCCCTTGGGTGTCCGAATAAGCCATGGACAAAAACGATACTACTCGATCAGCTGCGGCTGCTCAAGTCGCGAAGCTTCAAGCTTACTCTAACACTGGGTTTGCACCCGTGTGCAGCGTCTGGAGACCGTGTCGAGATGTCATTGATGGCGTTCATCAATCGTGCTCGGCGATGGCCTCGAAGGAAGCAAGCTGAGAGTCTGGACAAGAGGACGGAGCCTCGCCGAACTCTTATTCATTTGGGCAAGGCTGGTAGGCAAGGTCTCTACCTCACCCAATCCCGGATTGGCTGAGCATTAGCGATTGGTTGCCTGCCGCCACACAAAACGAATGTCCTCAGCCTGGGACGCGTAGCAGCAAGGAGTATTGAACCAGAAGAGATGTATAGAATGCACAGATAGGAGCAATTGCGTTAATTGGTTATGCTGTATTATCGCCCAGTGTCAGATTCTCCGCCGCCCCAGGACATAAGGTATATACTTGGGGATCTTCAACAACAGTGAGGTGATTCTCGCAGAGTGACAACTCCTGAGACCCAGAAAGCACTGATTGCATATTCAGATGATAGAGAACAATACTACTGAGCTCAATGATTAGAACTTTCGTGATTAATCACCGTTACCTTCTCAAGAAGCAAAGTCCGGGGGTAGCAGAGTACTTTGCAAATCGCCTTCATTCCATACACGGTAACATATACAGTGCTGCAGGACACAGCGGTTGGATAGCCGCATGAATAATCAATTCTAAATAAAGACCGAGTCTGGGATAGCACTGACAGAATCCATGCAAGCGGAGCTTTTAAGGGGCTAATTTAGAGAATTCACCAGACGCGGCTATCCATCCGCTGTGTCCTGTAGCACTGTACTTCCAAACGCCTGGTCTGAAACCTTCATCTCAACTTCTCTTCAAGCATCACACCTCCCCAACCTCTTCGCCACATCCCAGCACAATCGTCTTTGACTCTCTTGATCCATCTGCTTATCTTTGCATTGAAAGGTCAAACACTCACTCACAACATCTCTATAGAGACTCCCACATCGGCCCTTCAGCTTAGGCACCAACTCGCTTAGTATGTGCTTCCTATATACCGTTACGTCCACACCTGGCTTGAGTTTCAGATTCTTCAGGCTCTTCCAAAGACCGAGCTCTAGCAGAATGATACCGAGCGAGTAGACGTCAAAGCTATGGCGAAAGCGGGATGAGGCGTGATCGTGTTTGGTAGGATGTTGATAGATGTCTATATGTTGCTTGTCGCTTTGTACACCACCGGAAGGATGTTTAGGGTGACTGGAGCCTTCCTGAGGCCGATGGGAGTACTGCGCTTGGGGAGACCGTTGTACAGAAAAGAACTGACCGTGGGAGTACTGATTTCCTTCTCCCAGATCAGCGTTGTCGTGGACATCATCCGGCCTTGAGAGGCCATAACCCATAATGTACGGACGGCCATAGTCCTTTTTGTAAGATTCGATTGGGATATACTTCTTGGCGTTGTTGTCCTTGTTAGGTTGGAAAGGGAAGAAAATGATATTGTCCGAGCGAAGATCTTTGTGTAGCCAGCCACACGCATGGATGGCTATGACACTGTACATCAGTCGCTTCGCAATAGCAAACCTGATGCCTAGGTCTAGGGCTTCCGAGGCGTTACCGTTTCCGAACAGTTCAGTCAATGACGTTGGCTGCCGCTTATCCAATGATTCGGGTGACCAGCCTGAGCGTGCCGATCCAAGCTGCTTTGGTAGCTGGTGTACAAAGGCGTAACGGTGGTTGTTCCCGTCTTTGAAAATCCCTAAGCAGCTGAGGGTGCGAAAATCTGCTGGGCGATCTGGGTAACAGAGAAACTCTGCTACAAGATGGATCTGCTCTTCTGCTAGCCGGTTTGGTTTCCCCCGATGATCAATGTAAGTTCTCCATTCGATAAAGTTCAGCGTCCCGGTCTTTTGGTTAATAGCCAGAGTCCAGCTCGCAGCTCTCTCTGTGCGTCTGAGGATTTTATAGTCTGCAGAGTTTAGAGGCCTTCATTTGCTCTTGCAGAGGGTTTGAGATCCTCGATGACGTCCTCAGTCGGGCCTTGAACCGAGCCATCTCCCCGATTCGCTTGCGCGCTTCTGCAGAGGGGGAAGTCTTAACCTTTGCCCCCTCTTCAGCCGCAGTAGCTAATAATCCCAAGTCGGTAGAATCATTCATTCCGCGGAGGGCAATAGTTGGTATGCCCAGGTTTATCTGTAGAGCGTCCAACAAGCACAGCTTGAATAGGATATCGTTGTATTCGTGCAAGTTTTTGACTAGCTCGAAGAACTGAGCCTGCCCGCTCCAAGACCATCGGCATTTTTGAAGGAGAGACATCGTGGATTGATATTGCTCTAGTTTAGCCTTCTTCTCGTCAAAAGATCTTCTCCTATTAGGAGAGGGAGCAGCCGACCGACTCCGACCGCGAAGTAGATGTTGAATATCCCGTGGCATATTACGGCGTTCCTGGAGTTGACATGAGCCAATCTACATGTGCTCCAAGCATTCAATGACATGGATACGAACCTTGCCGGGCGCCCTGTATTTGAAAACAATGCCATAATCCTTCTTCATCCTCCGTACGTTGGTGAATGTCTCGGAGATAGCTTCTAGCGTCACAAACACCGTGTTACGGATCTGTGATGTGCTCAAATAGGCTTTCAGCTTGCCAGAGGAGTCTCCCTTCTGAGAGATTTGAAAGTACTCTCCCCAAGCGCATAGCATTGCGCTCTCAACACTGAGTTTGAGAGTCGCAGCCCGAGCATCCTGGGGCGCTCTTCGAGCATCAGATATCAATTTGTAGCCTTGCATACATGTCTGGAACATTCCGACCACGGCGAATGTAAAGCTCACTGGCTCCATAGTCAAATATGATTGAGAATAAATCTTTCGATACGTGAGTATAGATATATAGTGAGTCTGTCTAATTTTGAGACGGATCACCTCAGCCTTTAATATTCTGACATTACTCGCAAGGCTCACAAGGCTCGCAAGGCTCGCAATGGCACAGCCAAGTGGCGGAGTATGGTACGCTTCCCCATGCAGAGATGACCACATAAGCGGACCCTACTCCTCCACTTAACGTGTGCCATTGCGAGCCTCACACAGAACCATCGGCTTATGTCAGATTGTAAGAGTTTGGGGGCGTAGATTTGAAGTTGTAACCTGCAATAGGTCAAGCTATACCTCTTTATGAGAGATATGTTTATCCGAATGTGCCACAACAAATACCTTTCTTTCTTCCCCAATTTTCTTACATGCCCCCCAAAGGCGATCTCTTGAGTCTTGGCTACCTTGACCGAAGTTGCACTGAATAGTCAGTACAATATTGTCAAAGATGCCGGCCGAACCTACTTAAAGGGCTAAGCAGCAGTCATACAATATCCCCTCAAATTCGTGCCAGTAACCGTAGGCCGCATATGAGCTCCGCCATTTCTAAATGTGGCGCCGCAAGGGCAATCGTGCGTTCGGTATCCAGCACTACAAATATTAGAGCCGCTAGTGTACGACATAGTCCTCACCATCTGTACTCAGCCACTACTATCCACCGCCAGAACCTGCCAAAACTTCGGCGGATCTCCACTGAATGCAATGGAAGGAGGTGAGGAGGAGGACACTCTATGAGATGGCCGTTTCACCCAAGTCCACGAAATCGGGGTGAAACACATAGACAAGAACGCGCACTGCGAGAGCGTCAACACCGTCCTCACTCAGCACCGTGACAAGGGCCAACGCCAACGGCGGGTGTGGGTCAGCTTTTCTGGGCATGTGCCGACGATGAAGGAGTTTGCGCTAGAGTGGCCGCAGGGAAAGCAGGCAGTAATGCAAGGAGATTGCTGATGATGAAGAAGATTAGTGAGATTGGCCCGCTCGAGGGTCCCCGGTGAGTTTACCGTTACAGAGAAAACGGGAAAAACGGGCGTGGAGGGACTGCGATCCTGGGGGAGGCGATCAAGAGTGGGCAAGTTAAACGACGAAAAATGGATAAAGGGTCATGATCAAGCTGTTCATAATATAGAGTAGAAATGGAAAGCCAACGTGGAGCGTTATTGTAAACGCTCCCATTTGTTTCATGTCTCCCAAAATCAAGCGTCCCACCTGAAGGTATGCGAAGAAACCGCAGGAGTGTCAGATTGCTCGCCGCTACTGTCTCAAACACATGCACCTTGACCTGCGGACAATAAAGTAGACAGAATATAGAGGACGATCAACTGAAGGAAAGTCGGACTAGGTAAGGTCCTGGGCGACGGAAGGGATTTAAAGCAGAGTTTAGGATGAAGTAGGCTCCAAGGTAGCTGCAACGGTAGCAATGAGGAGCCTCCAGGCGCACCGCTAGGAACATTAACTCATGAAGACCGGATACCTAGGTAGCAATAAGTCAATCGACTGCTTTGTGAGTTTGCACTAGGTGGTTTGACATGTCTGCGGACGAGTGCCGCCAACGAGGCAGAATTTGCGCGCCGGTGAGAGCTAAGCGACATCTTCTCCTTCAGGCAAAACTGTTCCAACTTCATGCACCTCATGAGCAGTTTATTTTAGCCCGTTCGACAATACTCAAACTCATAATGAGATGTCATACCATTTGCAAACCTCGTTGTTGGGAGGAGAAAATACTTGCCATCTGTCCGAACTCACCAACTAGCCCCACGGCTCGGCCGAAAGGCGCACAGTCCCACCCAGAGAAAGAAGCCCTGGCACGTACCTCCCCACTCCCTCCTCCTCTTGGCCCTGCCCTGCCCCTCTCTCTCTCCTTCCCTATATGCCGTACCCCCCTCCTCTCCCCTATATCCCTCACACCCTCCTCCATCTCGTCCCTCCCTCAAACTGGCTCCCTCGCTCACACACCCACACCCTCGGTCACACCCTCAACCACAACCATGCCACCACTAACGCCCCACTGGCCACAACCCTCCCACCCACACCTCATCCGCGTCGCGCAATCCCCCAACCCAGAAACCTACAGCTCCGGCGCCGTCTCCCTCGTGGCCCTCCCCGCCGGCTCGCTCTTCACGCCCATCACCACTCACACGCGCGCGCCGCACGCCACCTACTCGACGGTGCAAGTCGGGCGCGACACGCACATCGAGCTGAACAGCGACCTGCTCTACTGCAATCACTCGTGCGCGCCGAGCCTGGAGTTCGACATGGGCCGGTTCGAGGTGCGGGTGGCGCGCGACCGGGACCTGAAGGAGGGGGAGCCGTTGACGTTTTTCTACCCGAGCACGGAGTGGGATATGGCGCAGCCGTTTCGGTGCGAGTGCGGGGCGGGGGAGAAGTGTAAGGGGTGGGTTAAGGGGGCCGGGTGGATGGATGGGCGGGCGTTGGAGGGGTATTGGTTGAATGCGCATGTGGTGGAGAGGTTGAGGGAGAAGGAGATGGAGGCGGGGAAGTAGGGATCCGGTGTGCGTTGGTCGGTGGGTCTTGTAGATGTGGGGATATAGTAGGAGTACATATGCTGTTGATAGGGTGTTGGTCTGGATATGGAACTCTTTGCATCCTTTCAAGTACTTGTGAATAACAAATAGAGGTTTTGGCCCTTCGCTGCAAGTCTTCCGTAGGTTCTCTTCCGTTTGGCTGACGGAGGATGCATCGGCGGGAATGCATGTATCTACATCCAAGTATCCTAAAGCCTCTACACGCTTTCAATGGCGGATCCAAGTGGTTGGTAGCCAATGGTTGAATTGGTGTGGGTGTTGGGCTGCGATGTTGATAGGGGCCATGCATAGGAGATCTGACGGATAATGCAATCTGAGTACATAAGTCGAAGATGCGGTTATGGAGGCTTGTAGAGATCATGATTATTCTTATCCACTGAAGTTGTGAATGATTGTACAGCTGATGACATTGTAATGTCTAGTACGAAGCACACCATGGGAGGACATTATCAGGAAAGGCAACTGATTGCTTCTAGCTAAGGTACTACCCAATGCGTAAAAGACCAAGAGCGTCAATCTGCACTCTCGAAAGTAGTTACACAGACTATCCACAAAAGACTCTACCTCATCCATTAGCTATCATCCCATGCTGCATCCTTTTGTGCGAATCCAAGCTGGGAAACCGTATACACCACGGTGATTCCGGTGAAAGCCAATCCAAAACAATCAGAATCAATGCTTGAACCTCCATCCTCTATCTGCAAGTGACAGCGTGGTCGCATCATCTAAGACCTCAAACTCGAAGAGCACAATCCAATGGCCGTGGTAGAAACTGAAACGCCATACCCAAAGTATGAACCAAGCGGACAAGTTTGTACAGAAAATTCTCCTCGCCAAAGCGCCGTTCCATAATCTCACCTCCAGCTCTAATGTCTCCGATCCATGGTCGGTGCTGTGGGTGCTGGCGGGTTTCCAAACAGATCTTCCAAGTAGGCGCTGGGCGTTCTACCCTGCGGCGGCACCGATAGGTTCAGTGTACTCGTAGAAGGATGGGTCGAGAGTCCTGCAACCGAAGATCGGCCATAGCCAACATCTGCACCTCTACTCGGTGGGAGAGCAGGGGAACCAGGCGGGCTCGGTCCTAACGATCTTGCACGCGAGTAACCATGAGATTGAGGACCCAGATTCGAGAGAGATATCGGTCCACCCCCGATATGGGTCATCCCAGATCCACCTCCCGGAGCAGAATTACCAGCCGCGTAATAGCCTGCTGGCAGATAAGACGACCCTCTGTTTCCTGCTGTATGCATTCCAGCGCCGGCCGTAGGCGAGAAGAACAGATTTGAGTTATGAGTCTTCGATCGATGGGTATTACTACGCCCGCTGGCGCCCAAGTGCTCGAGTGATAGAGTCGACCCAGGACCGTGAGAATAAAACCCGCCTCCAGGGCCGCGTAGCATTGACTTCGTGTCCCCGTAACGATGTTGCATCGCTGCGCGCTTGACCGAGCGGTGAAGGGACCAAGCCACAAGACCCCGCCAGGCCAAGACCGAAAGGCCAAAGAAAGCCAGAGCAGAGCCTACGGCGATGAAGATAGTCCCTTCTGGAAGGTTGGATTTTTGCATGAAAGGCGCATTCTTAGTGGGTGGAACCGTAGGCGCCGGGTAGTTGTAGGCTCCTGTGAGGGTCGGCAGTCCACTTGGCAACCCACCCGTGTCTGCCAAAGCTGAAGGGGTGCTGGAGGTCATCTTAGGTGGTGGTGTAACCTTGGAAGAAGCTGAGTCTTTGGAAGTGCTGGCGGCAGCGCTCGAAGAGCTGGTGCTCGCAGCTGCACTAGAGGCGGAGGATTGGTCGTTTTTGGACGAGGAAGCTGGAGCTGAAGTCGCATCCGAAGCAGAAGAACCAGCCGCTGTTGCGGCGGGACTCGATGCTGTGGGTATAGCATTGTTGGTCGAGCCTGTGAGCTGCGGGAGGTTACCTTGCGCGATGGTCGTTGAGAGAAGGAAGCCTGTTACGAATAGGCAAAGAATCGTCAGCGAGAACGCCGACGAGCGCCGCGAAGATCGCATTTTGGCAGTCGTTCAGCTGTATATAATGGCTTGACCGGTCCCAGAGACGACTCGACAGTACGCGATGTCAAGAGGAGGAGCCTCCAATCTGCCAGTGGTCTGGCACGTCTCCTCAGGTCGACAGAACAATCAGGCTGGATATTATGCTGCTTCCCCCAGAGCGTCGTTGGTAACTGAGCCCCCTTACCAGGCTCTCGTCTGCAGGGGCCAGGGTCGCCGGCTTAGCAGCGAATGTAGGAATAGTTGAAGTATTTTAGCGAATGATAGTGAGCGCGTCAAAGAATGTGGTGTGTACACGAAATGATGCTGGTAACGTTACTGTTGGATGTTCAGGCGGGAGAGACCTGGTCTCGGTAGGTTTGTTGCATGTTTTCGTTCCTGGTCTAACAGAAAGTGACGCTTATGATTGGCCACCGCTAAAAATAGTTGACCAAGCGACTCGCTGGAGAAGAACGTCTTTTCACGTGATTGGCTCACCTACCTATGGAGCATTGTTCAGATTAAACGTCTAAAATCTGTAAACCTGAGGATCAAACCCCACACAGTCTCAAATCATCTGCGTCGCATCGCTGTTCCGAATAACAGCGATCCACATATTCAGGATGGGAGTTGCCAAGAGGACGAGGAAGTTCGCCACGGTTTGTGCACGTCCTTATCGATAACAGCAGCGACTCTGATGGCAAGGAATAGGTCAAGAGAATAATTGGCCAACGTGATAGTCGACTGTAAGCACCTCGATACTCGACTTGCTTTTGGAGTTAAGAAAATTGACTCTCATATCAGAAAGAAGAATCAAGACAAAGGCGAACTGGAAGGGAAGCGAAAAGCTAAAGGCGACGAGGTTGTGAGAGAGATGTACGAGTGATATCCAACATATACCTTAATCAATACTGATTGTAGATGTGTGTTTTAGCCCACAAGTCTCATCTTCCCTCTTCTTCCAATACAACACCGCCCTCGTCCCACCATATTCCATCCTAATAGACACCAACTTCCTCTCCCACACAGTTCAACACAAGCTCGAGCTGCTCCCCACCATGATGGACTGCCTCTACGCCAAATGCATACCCATAATCACCGACTGCGTCATGGCAGAGCTGGAGAAATTAGGCCAGAAGTACCGCATAGCGTTACGGATTGCGAGGGACGAACGATGGGAAAGACTCAAGTGTGACCACAAAGGAGTATACGCCGATGACTGCATCGTGGACCGGGTGATGAAACATAAGGTATATATTGTTGCGACCAACGATCGGGATCTGAAGAGACGGATTAGGAAGATACCGGGGGTGCCGATTATGAGTGTGGCGAGAGGGAAATATGTTATCGAGCGGTTACCAGACGCACCGGAGAAGTGAGGGAAGGGTAAGAGCTTACGGGTGCAATTCACACGCAAGCCAGTGGTTTTTGCTTGGATCAATCTGAGTACTACTGCGAAAGCAGTAATCGACTGCCAATGTTATACCGTCGTGGCTCTTCGGGCTTCTCGGCTTGAACTCTGCGGCTTCAGCCAGCAGCATGGAGTCCTCACGGAAGAGGTGGAGCTAAATACCATTTCCAACGACTGCCCGATCTTGAACATGAGACAATGATGGCTCAAGAACTCTATCGATCAAGACCTTGTGTACCCCTTTACATATCCGGGATCTGGGCGCACTGCGCCTATCTGTCGCTGGGTTCGCGATGTGGGTCTGGCTAAAGGACAAATACCACGAATCTCGTTGGTATAGGCTACACATCTGCTGGATGCTTCGAATAAGGCTTACGTGGCATAGAGCTCTGTACTCGCTGGTGCGGGATATGGCACGGCACGGGTAGATGATTACTGATCGTTACCAACTGTACTCCATAGCACTGTTACATAGATAAATACAGAGAACCCAAAACTCCTACTGCTGTTGCTTCTTCTGTGCCGAAGGTCCCATCTCCTTGTCAAACGCAGCGTACGACACCTGCAAACTAGCGACGCCCGAAATGGCAACGTAGAGGATTGAGAGGAGGAGGAAGCTCACAAAGAGACCCATAAAGATGCCTGTATCCGTCATCAGTCCGAGTTGAGAATGTAGAGTATGGCCAAGGACACTCACCAGGTGTAAAAAACTGATATGTCTCGAACAGAGGGCCATTTGATAGGGTGCTATTACCACTTGAACTACGCTCGTGGGTTGAGAAGTCTCGTTTGAGGTTCATGTGCGCGGATGATGGGAAATGGTCATCCATCTCATAGACTCGAGACTCGGATACGAGGGAATGCTGTTCGGTCGTGATGGGCGAGGTGGTGTAGATAACGGTGTACTTTGGTGAAGGGAGGAGGTCGATGACGGAAGCGAGGAACGCATCTGAAAGCGTAAGTAATGAGACTCCCTAGCCAATCTTGGGGAGTTTGAGATACCGTTCTCTGCGAGCTTAGCAGCTCTACCTGTGGCTGGTAGTGGTGGGAAATCAACCCTGATGACTCGAGGTTTCATATCGTCAACCATGGAGAAAGAACCGGCTGTAAAAAGACATGTCAGTAAGGATGAAGTCTCGGGTATCCGCGCTCTGGTCGTGTCCGAACGTGGCGAAACCGCAGTATAAGACCTACTGGAGGCATCCACCGTCATCAACCCGGCTTGGCATTTGTCCTCTAGTGACGATTGTATAAGATCCGTATCTACCTCCCCCAGTACATCTGCGATACTGAAGCTTGACCTGACATTATCATCGTGTCCACTGATACGCTTCCGTAAATGTGGTGCCGAGCGGGCAACGGAGAAATCTGCTGCGTTCGCGCTTGGCTGCGAAACTATCACGTATGTATCGGAAGGACATTTGGCGAGGTTCGTAGAGAGTGTCTCCGTCAAGGAAGTTGCGGTGACGATCTGAGGAGAGGATATAAGCAACCTGCTCCAGGTTAGCTGCGGACGATATCGATTATGGCGGATAACAGCAGCGTACTCTGCCGATGAGAAGAAGAAGAATGGTGATGTGTCTTGGAACGCGTCTACTAGAGCCACGCTCAAAGCGATAGTCCCTATCTTGCGGAAGTGCATGGTCAAGTAAAGTTGCTTTCAGAGGTCGGTGGTGACGATGCTCAAGATAGACATCGTGATGCGCCTCCATTCCGGGGAAAGTTTAGGCGAGCTCGCGGAGAACTGCCGTAGCAATCTACAACTTTCATGCGAATGCACTCACACGTAATGATTTACTGATAAGTCTAAAATCTTCGTCATGGCTCCACCAACAAAGAGGAGAAAGAAGTCGGCGACCGCAATCGACGAAATCACCTTTGACCCGAGTGCAAGAGAAGAGTATCTCACCGGCTTTCACAAGAGAAAGGTTCAGCGCATGAAGCATGCGCAGGAGGAAGCAGCCAAAAAGGAGCGGCAGGAGAGGGTTTTGGAGCGGAAGCGGGTAAGACGAGGTCTAAGTATGGTCCTAGGATAGACTACTAATTTACAAGCATGGCAGATGCGAGATGAGCGAAAGGCAGATCTGGAGAAACATGTTGAGACGGTGAATGCAATGCTACGAGAGGCAAACGGCACGGTACCTGAGTTAGAGGAAGAGCAAAGCGGCAGTGAGATGGAGGAATGGAATGGGTTGGCCGAGCCTCCGGATGTAGATCACGAGGCTGAATATATCGACGAGGATCGATACACGACCGTGACTGTCGAGGCTATCAATGTGTCGAAGGAGGGCATACATAAATTCATGGATACGGAAGAGACCGATGTTGCAGCCCACAGGGATGTGACCAAACAATTAGGGATGGACGGTGGCGGTCATGAAGGAGACGGCAAGGGGTTGAAGGGGAAGCGGAGATGGACTAAAGAGAACCCGGACGGACACGTCAAGAAGAAAAAGAAGAAGTTCAGGTACGAGAGCAAAGCAGAGAGGAAAGTCACCAGGTATAAAGAAAGATCAGGGAATAAGTCCAAGGCTCGGGCAAGGAAGGAGTAGGAGTTCCGGTCATCGATGCAACAGCTTTGCTATGAGATACCCCGTCACGCAGAATGGAAACTTGTTTAATCGTGGTCAAAGGGATACTAAGTGATCATACCGTCGTAGACTATCTAGCTTGAGCTACCTGATGATCAGATGTTACCACCCTGTTCTGTTCTCATCGTTGAGCTTTGATATGCTTTGCGCTTGTACAAGAAAGACTCGCTCGCAAAGAGTTCTGAACCCCCCAACCGACACCGAATCATCACTTGATGCTAACTAGACGTTGCCAATATCCGAAATGAGCTCTTCCATCTGTTTCTGCACGTCGGCATACTTCTTGGACATTTCCTCGTACTTGGCTTCCCATTGGTCACGAGCTCCTTCAAGAGCTTGGACTTTACGCTGATAGAGATCGGCTTTGACGTCTGTTTGGCGGAGTCTAAGAAACCAGTACGATTAGCTTAGGGACCAAAGTTAAGGATAGATGAACTAGAAGCTAATTAACGTAGCTATAGAGAGCGAAGCGTACTTATCATTCGTCTCTCTCAAGTTCTTGTCTGCTTCTTCGCCTTCCTCCTCCAAGAGTTGCAGTCTCCGTTGCAACGTCTCGTTCTGTGTGCTGTGCTTGCTGGCGTCCTCCGCCAGATCCTTCCAGTGCTTGACACTCGCTTCGAGCTTCTCGACCTCCGCTTCAAGCAGCTGGTTCTTGTGCGAGAGCGACGTGATTTCTTGCTCCTTTGATAGGTTCTCCTGCTCAAGTACCTTCACCTTCCCTTTGTACTCTTCCGCTTGGCCTTGCGCTGTGTCAGCCTCCAATCGGAGGGAGGCAAGTTTCTAGCAGATGGTGCGTTAGCTTAGCTCACCCCAGTGCCCGGAGTCAGTGAAAGCGATAATCACTGCAAATATATTGCAAAGTGATGGGTAACTGGAGCGGTCACTGGCTTTAACGCGAGGTCATCCTCAGCGATAAGCGGTGATTCCCAACGTACCTCCTTGACCCGCTCCATATCTATTTGAAGTGCCTAGTACAAGACCGATGATGGACAAGAGCAAGATAGCTTTCGAAGGGAATGCTAGTTTCGTGTACAGACTGATGTTGCCGTTACTTTGAACTGAAGTGTGTTATTGAGTGGCTTTGTGCTATCGACATGCTCCTAAAGATATGAGAGTACGTATTCAGCGGACCCCTGTCAGCGGCGGTTGCCGAGACAACACGGAAGTGTCAACAAGAAACCTTGTGGGAACGTCGACACTTGAGAACCGCTGCAACGTCTCATTAGTACTTGCTGTCAATGCCTTGCATCTTGGAGTCATCTGAAAAAGACTACGATGCTTGCGACACGAGATCAGGAAAATTTGGCTCATGGCCACCAAACCACAGCTGCCTCGAAGCCACTTAATCAAAACACGAGGCAGCTTGCGCCAAAGACACCCGGCAACAAAGTACCAAAGACTCCTTTCAAGCTACCCTTGAATGATGAAAATGGGGCGACTGGTTTTGGTGGAGGGAAGACTGGGCTGCGGCTGAAGGATATGGGAAACGATAATCTGATGACCGGAGGGAAGAAGGGTGCTGCACTGGACATGAACGCCTTTATCACTCCAATGGGTGCGATATCCAGATAAGTATGCTTTCAGTCTGGTACTGACTGTCTTACTAGGTCCTCGGAATCGTGCGCCTCTTGGGCTGAAGACAACGAATGCAAGAGCCAAAGCTTTTCAGACCCCGGCCGCTCCAGGAACGGACAACCCCCCTGATAAGACAATTCAGAAGAGCGGGACTGCTCGAAAGCCGAAGGCTCGTGTGAACCATGCTGAGATGTCGAAGGTCGAGGTTTTGGGTGAGACAGACGAAGCTGAAGAGAGAGAGATTGAGTACATGCCTCCGAGGCCAGAAGGTAGACGCTCCCGCGGCTACATACATAAGTTCTCATCTGCTGATCTATATAAGCTTTGCCTGATTATCCCGAAGACTGGCCACACGATGTGGACTATTCAAGGTTCAAGGGCCGCGGACTGACCCGTGGCTGGTACCAACATTACTGTAATCCTATTGGCGAAGACGGGCTTACTCTTCAAAGCCGACGATGGAAAGAGCAAGGAGAGAAGATTGACAAGCATTATGACGAGTTGATCCAGGGAGAGGTCGATAATATGCAACTACTTGGTATTAATGTCCCTGAATTTCCCGGCGAGGACACCATTGAAGATACCATCCGAAAGGAGAAGATGGAGCACGAACACAAGCAAAAAGCGGGATATGTTCCGAGCAAACCTTCTGTCGCCTCTCGAAAACCTCTCGGTACCAAAGGTCCAGCCACCATCACTTCGAAAAACGCCGCTGCAGCGCTGTCGCAGCCGAAGCAAGCATCCACCGCGCCAAAACAGCACGGCGCAGCGACTACAGTCAAATCAAAAATCCCGTCTTCAACCCTCACTGTGAAGAAGAAGACTCCACAACCCACAAATCCTTCCACAATGCGACATACAGCAGCTGTGACCGCTTCCAGAACAACTCTGGGATACTCCAAGGGTCGCGCCACCTCGTCCACCATGAAGCAGAGCATTTTACCCAGGAAGGGCACCACTACCAATGCACCTGCGGAGATCCCTGACAAAACCTTGGCCCCAGCGGTGTATATTCAACGATACGGAGTACCGCCGGTAGGGAGTGAGATGTGGGCTCGATGCTTTAACTACGGTTGTTTTGATCAAGACGACGATGGTACTGAGGATGCTCTTAAAGGGATTACGCCAGCCAATCTGTTTGAGGAGGATGAGGCGGAGGTGGACTTCCAGCTAGTGTGTTGAATTGCGGATGAGAGAGATCATGCCCATCCGCCTAGCTTACAGGCGTGATGGTGAGCTGCAGGTCAGAGTCAGTTCGGAATGCTAGGTGTTATTGCGCATACTTAAAGCGAGCATTGTGCACCATGCGCGGTATCCTGTCTTCTTCAATCATCTCAGCAGGGATAGGTTGACATTGTCAGTGGCAATTGGCAAACTAAGTAGGTCGTATTGAGAGTGCGAAGTCATGTGCACAGACATAACAGATATCACACATTTCCCAGTCAGATAGTGTAGAGCAAGCAGGTCTTAGATTCCCAATTGTGATGTCATCAAACAATGGGTGGCTTTCCCGCAGACTACTATGGCAGTCGAATAAAAAGCAGTATGACAAGTGATGCCTATCCTGTCAAGGAGTGATCACTATCCCTCCCGATCCAAATCACCACCAACCCAAGCCAACAACAATCGCCAAAATCGAACAATTTCCAACCCCCAAAACAAACTTTCGCACCAAACCATTTACGCAACAGCCGGCCGATCGGGCCTCAACGCCGCCGACTTAGCCCTGACATCAGGTCCGAAATCGATCGCCGGCGCGCCACAGATCTGCTCGGCCGTCTTGCCCGAGGTATCGGCGATGATAATGTTCGCCAACGAGCTACGGCCGACGGCGTCCTTGTAAGCTTCGACGGCAGCCGGGTCGGCGGCCTCGAGCTTGCTGATGTCGATGTTGTTGAGGTTGAAGCGGGTGCGTTGGACGAAGTCCCAGACGAAGAAGAGGCATTTGTTCGTCGCGGGCGGGTCGGCGTGGTTCATGGCCGGGTGGGCTTCGAGGGCGCTGTGAGTGAGGGGTTGGTTGGTTAGTCGGGGTTTGATGGGAGGTAGGGGGAGGAAAGGACGGTACGCGATGAGAGTTTCGAGTTTACGGTTGAAGAGGGCGACGTCTTCGCCCAGCGAGGTGTCGTTGGAAGTCGCGGATGGCATTTTGATAAGGTAGGTAGGTAAATAGTCGAATTGGTATTGAGTAAGGCGGAGTATTGCGATGGACGTGCTTGCAAAATTGGATCTGTGATGAGGTTTGATGAGAGGCAGGAGCGTCCTGAGACTTGGAGTGAGCTTTTACTTATATCCCCGACCACCACCTCCTGCCCCTGAAAGAACGTACCAGGAATGTCCAATCGTCGATGCTGGATAGCCAAATGAGGGAAGGTCGACACATGTGACGTCGAAGGCGAGCAGGGTAACGCGGGTTAAGTGGACATCAACAATTACATAAGCAAATGGAATGGGCTAAGCTTGAAACAATCACCTTACTCAAGTAGCTAGTAAATCTTGAAGGAACACACTTGAGAGATCATACAGCAGGAAACTCTTCTTCTGTTGCTCGCCTACTACGAACACACTGTCGCTGATGCTTGGAGTTCATGCTGTCTCCAACAAACAGTGTCTGCTTTAAAAGTTCCACCGCCGCCTTGAGTCGAATGTCAGGGAAGGACAGGTCTGAACATACAAGAACAACAATGATTCTAACAAGTGACCACTAATAGCTCTAGGCATGAATCACTCTAGTACATGAGCATGCTAGAGCACTCATCGATCGAGGCATTCTGGGTTTTGGATTGTCTATGTCCCATGACTGCGGTGATAGAGTAAAGACCCTAAGCCGACCAGGAGAGAAAATGTTGGCACAGTTGATTTCCCGCGCATCCTGGTAGCAACTCGTTGTCGCAGAAGAAGCCTCCACCATCCAACTCATCTCTTGCTGGTACCGTGTCTCCTGCTCGCCAGCGCTTCCTCCCAAGCGGAGCGAAGACACTGAACTTGTTGATCAAACAGGGAACTGCTCGTGATCCTTCGGCATTGTTCCCAGGCAGGACGCACAACAGGACTTAAGTTTCCCTCGTTGACTATGACAGTGAAGATGCTGTTTCTGTCGTCGATGCCACCAATATGTTGACCATAGACGCACTGATCGATAAGACGTTGTGCGCCGCTCAGTACATTAGTTCTCGTGAGGACGAGCGCGTTCACACCTGCCGTCAAATCCACGCCTATGGTGCAGGTGCGAACCGAGAATGATTGAGGTAACCGGAATCGAGAATCGATTGCGGTGCGGCTGAATTCGCTTCTTGGTCCTGGATCGATTCCTTGCCCGGAGTCCGCTCTGAACTGAGGCTGTATTTGCAAGTTACCAATGGCTTCGTGACAGTCATTGTGATCGATGTTGTGTCCAAGCAACCAGTCGCACCTCGTGGATCGTTTCATGAGTGTAGGGGATGAAGCTCGATCTTCAGTGACAAGTGCTGCCGCGCTCAGTAGGACGAAAAGGGATGTGATGAGAGGAAGTAGCATCGTGTTCCACATGTTAATTTGTTGCTGCGTGATCAACAGTCTAGGAGAAGGATTGGGCAGAGGCAGGTCTGCCCTTTTCTAGACCTGAAAGCCCTAGCATGTTCGAGTCCAGATCATCTCAGCAACCATTGCCGTAGGTAGCCCTGTTTCAGCAGGTTACTATAGCCAGCTTCAGCGTTTCGGACTTCAAGTGCAATGAGCTGTGCAAGAGGATCACAAATCAGCAGCATGCGGTTGAGTATAAATTTGTAGCTTGGGGTATTGAAGCGCATAAGGAGACCTTTCAGTCTCTTTGGGGGGACAAATTGTATCAAGTGACGAGAAAGCACAGAAGCGATTAACAGTGTCATGCAAGGAGTAACTTATGAGTTTTGAAAGTGGTAGTTGATATAGACGTGCGGTTGTTCGCTGAACCATCTTCCATCAGTATCCACACATCCGTAGTTACTCTTCTAAGCCCGAAAGCCAAAGCATCACGCATCCGGATAACCGTCTTTTTCATCAGCCTCTATGCTCCTGTAGAGTGTCCTTTTAGATATCCGAATCCCATGCCCAGTTGCAGACTGGATGGTTTCACAGGGAGTCGCAAGAAAACGAGGGAAGCATCTTTGTAGGTAGGCTGTGTCGAGTTCGAAAAACCTTCTTCAAATGTATCATAACACCTACATGACGCGCAGTATTCGCGACACCGGGCTGTGGAAGGCAGGAGCTGAAGTGCTCCTCTCTCGAGGTCATAATCCCTTATCACCGTTACTTCCGATTCGGAGGTTTTCAACGGACCTCGTCGAACGCGAGGGTTGTTTACATCTACACAGTACGAGTACTCTACCGTTCCTGCCAAGAAGTGTGGTAGTGTAGCGCACCTTCGGTCTCGCTCTTACTTTTAACCCTTGCTGTTGTGGCTTGCTTTTTATGCGTACTGCAGGTACGAGATTTAGCAGGTACGAAGGAATCTTACGCGAGCAAAACAAACGGCAATATTTCTTGGCCTATTTCTTTGAACTTTACCATATTCGACTCTCTGCTCCCAGAACGTGTAACATTCAAAACAGCCTCGCATTGGTTGACGATCGCAAGACAGTCGAGTCACACATGTCGAAACCTCAATCGGAGTCCTCTGAGGACTTCGAATTCATTGACACTCCCGCTGCGCCGAGCCCAGCACCACCCACCGAAGACTGCGGCGTGCGCGTGACTGCCGTAGGTCTCCGTTAGCCTGCAATTTGCTTTTGCTTGGAATGCTTGTGTCTCTGTGAACTCGAATGTTGACAACCTTTGCAGTATCCAGCAATCAAAAACGCCCCCCTTCCCGCCGACGCTGCCGGCAACGAAAGCTTCTCCAACCGTCTTCTCATCTCTCTCCTCGCTTTCGTCCCGTTCTACCTCTCCTGGAAGGTCGGCGGTGGTTGGAAGACCTGGCTATTCTTCTCCGTCTTCACTTCAATCCCCATTCTACTAGCTTTCTGGACCGTCGCGTCCTCCATCTCACCCCGAAAGAATGAGAAAGCTAAATACCCTGGTCGTCCTGTTGAGGACTACCTGCACTTCCATAGCGAGAAGGACAGGGCCAAATACCATGGCCAAAGCAGGATTCCAATGGAAACATTTCACGAAATGTACTTTGATGGTGCTGTCGATTTCAAGGGCGATGCTCTGGAGATCATGGAATACAGACATGACTGGGCTAGCTTCAAGTTTACGCTTAGTCTATTCCGCTTCTTCTTCACCGGCATGATACCGGAAATGCTTATGCATACTCGCTCCCAAGGTCAGCATATCTCATCTCTAGTCCCCACCTTCTGCTAATGTCATCACAGATGAGGAGCAGGTCCGCGACCACTACGACCGCGGAGATGATTTCTACGGGTGGTTCCTGGGCCCTCGCATGATCTACACGTCTGGCATAGTATCAGATGTCCTCAGAGAGGAATCTCTCGAGCAGTTGCAGGACAACAAACTTGCCGTTGTCTGTGAGAAGATCGGCCTCAAGGAAGGTGAGAGTCTGCTCGACATCGGTTGTGGATGGGGCACGCTCGCCAAGTTTGCCAGCGTCAACTACAAGGCCCATGCTACGGGCGTGACGTTAGGACGAAACCAGACGGCTTGGGGAAATAACGGATTGAGGAAGGCCGGCATCTCCGAAGACCAGAGCAAGATTCTCTGCATGGACTACCGTGATATACCAGTACCCAAAGGCGGCTACGACAAGATCACCTGTCTCGAGATGGCTGAGCACGTCGGGGTGCGACATTTCTCCACCTTCTTGAAACAGGTTTACGACATGCTCGACGACGATGGAGTGTTCTTCCTACAGATCGCTGGCTTGCGCAAATCTTGGCAGTACGAGGACCTCATCTGGGGTCTTTTCATGAACAAATACATCTTCCCTGGCGCTGACGCTTCTACACCGTTGGGTTGGTTCGTCGACCAGCTCGAGGGTGCCGGATTCGAGATCAAAGGGATCGATACCATCGGCGTGCACTATTCCGCCACCTTGTGGAGGTGGTATCGGAATTGGGTGGCGAACAAGGAGAAGGTGGAAGCCAAGTATGGCAACCGATGGTTTAGAGTATGTACGGGACCTCCATAGTGTGAATCCTGACTAACAGCGTCACAGATCTGGGAGTACTTCCTGGCGTACTCCACCATCATCTCTCGCCAGGGCTCCGCCACTTGCTACCAGATCACTCTGGTAAAGAACATCAACTCGACACACCGGGTTGAAGGGATCCCGACCCAGTTCGGGCTGAAGGGGGCCTTGGAGGCCTCCAAGATGCGTATCCCTGGATAGGGATACATGACTGGAGGACTGTCCATATTATTAGTACTGTATATATTTAGATGTGTAGCGTTTGAAACTGCTAGGGAGAGTATTCCTAACCATGTATATACGACGCATAGCTTAGGTAGATGGCAGCAATAGACAGTCGGTATTTATGATTGTCTCTGACCCACTTGACATGCGACTGCCTGTTGAAAGTTATGCTTCGTAGTCGAGTAATATTCATCGAGGCAATACGGAGATGTTCAACCTCACGTCCTCCATCTTACAACC
Source organism: Acarospora socialis (assembly GCA_025617375.2). Lineage (NCBI taxonomy): Eukaryota > Fungi > Ascomycota > Lecanoromycetes > Acarosporales > Acarosporaceae > Acarospora > Acarospora socialis. The sequence goes on along the minus strand of JAMYGW020000005.1, from coordinate 1,957,407 downwards.
ACATTTGCTCTACTCAGCATCTTCATACCGACAGCATTCACCAGCTAACCCAGTCTCTAAATATAACAAGTCTCTCATCGGCGTTTCAAAGCGCGAAAGCCATTGTGTCTTCACTCGATCGTTTCATGCTTCAGGCTCCTCCATCTGATTCATCACTATGACCCTTAGATACGAGGCAAACCATCTCCTACCTACCACCTCAACTCCTCTAACTAAACCCACCGACACCGAAATCATCAATCTTCCGCTAAAACATCATTCACTCATTGCTACTTGACTACTGTGAGCCAAATCATAGAATTGTGAACCACACAGGCCGATTCACAACATCCCAGTCTGATCCGCAATATCTGTTCCTTTTCCGTTCTTCAATGTATTTGAAGATGGCGAGCGATGAATGATAAGCAGGCCTACCTCTATGGATCTGTATCTTTCTATATTCCTGCATCTCTTTCCCGCAGCTGTACTGCCACAACCATCAATCTATCGTTCCTATCTTACCATAACCGCTATCTCCTACAATCTACGAAAAAATCATTTATCGCTCTAAATCTGCCTGACAATCTAAAACAACGTCTCCCCCTCCTAGCGAGGTCAATCTTACGTCCGGAATGTTCCCCAAGTTCCTCTTCGCAACCGCCATCCTCCCCCCCTCGTGCAAAGCAACGCGCAAGGCGCGCAAAACACACCGCGACCAGGAAGCCCTCCTCGCGTCGGAACTGCAGGCCCAGGCCGACCTCGCACCGCTCGACATGGACGACAAGAATGACAACGAAGACGACGCCGCCGCCAAGAACCTCCCCGACAGCGCCGACGTGCGAGAGCCAGCAGCGACATGCCGGACGCGGGCCGTCAAACACGACATCAAGAACTGGGTCCGACGCGTGACCCGCCTTCCGAAACGCAGCTCTACACGGCCACCCGGCCTTACCGCGCCATCCTGCACGCTCGAGCGCAACAACTCCCGCGCCGACAACGGACCGCCCTCCCTGCTCTCCCTCCCCGGCGAGCTCCAGAACCTAATAACCTCCTTCCTCGGCCCCGTCCCCCTCGCCCTCCTCCGTCTCACCTGCCGGCACTTCTACATCCACATCCCCGCCCCGGCCTTCATAGCCCCGCACTCCGCGTCCCCGATCATGACGCCCATGCCCCCCTGGACGCCCGACCCCGTGCGTCTCCTCCGCTGCCACCGCTTCGCCTTCCTCACCGCCCTGCACCCGCCCCCCTCCGCATCCCCGCCCTCGCCGTACCTCCCCCGCAAGTGGAACGTCCACGTCGCCGTCTGCGGCGCCCCGTTTTATCCCTGCACCGGCTGCAAGGCCTTCCACCACCTCGACTGGTTCGCGCCGTACGGGGCGCGGGTGCAGAAGTTTCCGAGCCTGGTCGACCGTCCCGTGGATTGTCGCGCGTGCGTGCTGCATACGGTCGTGCCGGGCGAGGAGGAGGGGTTGTATAGTCCCGAGGTGTGGCCTGGGTTCGCGGAACGGTGGCGCGGGTGGACGGTGGGGCGGTGGTGGCGGTGCGAGTGCTGTGGGCGGTGTGTGCGCGAGGGGGAGGAGGGGGAGAGGGGTGTGGAGGAGAGGAGTGAGGAGGAGGTGGGGTGGGCGGAGTTGCGGGCGAGGGATGTGGAGCGCTGGGTTGGTGGGGGTACTGATGTGAGGACGGCGATGGAGGTGGCGAATCGGAGTCCCGGGCGCTATTTGAAGGTCGGGCTCGGGGTGGGGAGGATGGTGGTGAGTGGTGGGGGGAGGTGTGTTTGTGGGTGCGATGTGTGTGGGATGGTGGGGATTGATTGTTGGGAGAGAGGGGAAAGGAAGGTGGTGCTTTATCGGAAGTAGTAGGGTTCGGTTGGGGTTGAGACGGAGGATGGGTTGGCGCTTTGGGTTATATGACGGTTTATCCCGATGATTTCCGTATATAGGTATTGCAAGATACCCAATTAGACTATGAATTCGTCACAACGCCCAGAGTCGGTTTGGCTTAGTTTTGTGAGATCTTATAATAGCCTCAATAAAGCGCCATCTGTCTCTAAATCTTCGATTGATGTCTTTGAACCATACTCGTCCAAGGCCGATAGGTACGAAAGCTGGTACGAACCGGCACCAGGGGCCCAAGTCAATGGACTTAATCAACTCACTTGGCCAAAAACCAGAGAGATTCCACGCTTCCATGTTTGATCATATATCATCCCAACCATGTACCCCACCCTCCATAGCCACAGTACTCCAGCAATGCGCACGGTGCAGTGGACCAGCCAAAACCACAGCTCGGCAAGTTATGAACAATGAACAATACTCACAGCAAAGCCCGATCGAGACTTGACAGTGAAGATGAACTAGTATTCCTTATACCCAGTACGCAGTATTCGCTAGGGACTATAGGATCCAGTAAGCAAGCATCTAAACTATTTGCCCGTGCCGGCAGTCTGGACATGGCGTAGTCGTGGACAGAAATAAACAGCTTGCTTTCGAAATCATTGGGAGGGAAGATTCATAGGGTGTCTCTGATGTGGATTGATTTATCGAGACGGGGGAGGGTTCCGAGGGCGATCGATGTTTGGGTGTGAGGGCCATCGATAGAATAAAGGATCCAGACAAACTGTTGAGTCCGGTAATCTGCCGTACAGTGACAACTTGTGTTGATTGGGACCCTGCGCCTCTGAAAGCATGTTGTTATCTTGTTCCTTGCCCTTCAGCTCTAGATAATCCAGAAAATGATGATGAAGAACTCCCGGATCCTTCTATATCCTAATCCGCAAGTGCACACTCTTAACTTCTTCCCGCTCTTTGATTCTCTCCGCAACCTCCGCTACGAGCTCTCTCGAGCTCAAGGCTGCAGGATTGTCCTTCCCACACAGCCGCTCACCGGATTCCACCACCATCAACCCCATGGACAGCGCCTCGTCGAACTTGCCGCAGTCTCGTAAAATCCAGGCAAGAAGCTGCCGGGAGTTCAGAGTGTCTAAATGCTCCTGGCCTAATACATTCAGCTGGGCCGTGAGAGTATTTCGGCACATCTCTTCTGCCTCGTCGAGCTTGCCACAGTCTCGTAAAATCCAGGCAAGAAGCTGCCGGGAGTTCAGAGTATCTAAATGCTCCTGGCCTAATACATTCAGCTGGGTCGTGAGAGTATTTCGGCACATCTCTTCTGCCTCGTCGAGCTTGCCGCAGTTTCGTAGAATCTGGGCAAGAAGCCACCGGGAGTTCAGAGTGTCCGGATGCTCCGGGCCTAATACATTCGGCAGGGCCGTCAGGGTCTTCCGGCGCATCTCTTCTGCCTCGTCGAGGTTCCCTTGCCGCCAAAGGATCTTGGCCAATACCAACTGGCTTCTGACGGTGTCTGGATGGTCGGCACCTCTTATTCTCCCGCATGCGGCGACCGTATTGACAGCCAGTTCTTCGGCTTCTGCGTACTTCCCTTCGTTTTCCAATGTTAAAATGAGAGAAACGTGGCATCCCTGAGTTTCGGGGGCATCGAAACCTTTGACCTTTTCGTAAGATGCGACCAGTTTCCTGAACTCGAGTTCTGCCGCTTCATATTGTTCTCGCCTGTATAAATGTGTAGCGAGATTGTGGCGGGCGGCGAGACTCTCAGGGTGATCTATGTTCCCAGACTCCTCAAGGAGAGCAAGCACCTTACGACTTTGCTCTTCGGCTTCCTCGATCTTCCCTTGGCTTGTTAAAATAGCCCCCAGTGTGTTCAAGAGCTTCATGTAGTGATCAGAATTCTTCCGTAACGTCTTCTCCGCCACAGATAAGGCTCGCCGGCATAGGGTTTCGGCCTCACCAAATTTGTAGAGGCGTACTAATGTCATTGCTAGTCTGTACAGTGCCCACATATAGTTTGGGTGTGTAGGTGCTAGGACTTTCTCATATTGCGCAACTGCCTTCCTGGCTTGGGTCTCAGCTTCGGGATACCGGCCCTGTTCAAACAGCTGTTTCACATGGTCATCCAACGCTGTGATGCTCACAGGGTGATCGGCGTCGAAAATTTGCTGTTCATCAATCTGCCGCCATTCCGGTGGCATATCCATATAACACCACCATGCTTCGAGGGTCCTGGGGTGGTTGGGGCCAAGGACTTCGACGTTCCCTTGCACAGCTCTCTCAAACATTTCCTTGGCCAAAGCGACTCTTCCCTGCACGCGATATATAGTCGCGAGATTACAAACCGACACCAGTGTCGACGGGTGTTTCTGGCCCAAGGCTTTCTCCTTTCCCTGCAACACCTGCACGGCCAGCTCTTCTGCTTCGGGCGTATGGTTGATGAGGTTGCCGGCAGTGGCTAGAGTAGCAGGATGATCAGGGCCTAGAACCTTCTCTTGAAGTCGGAGCACTTCACGTAATCTGTTTCCTGCTTCTCCTTCATCATCCTCCGTGCACGATGTGGAAAGGCCCTCCATGCTGAGCAAGGTCGAAGGATGCTCTGGACCGAGGATCATCCGTTTCCCAACAAATGCTTGAGTATACAATACTTTCGACTCTTTCAGTCTGCCTCGAGTACGAAGATTAACCGCCAAGTTGTGTTGATTATTAAACCAGAATTCGGTCTGAGAAAGCCCCTTTTTCTCTAATGCGGTCATTATCTCCCGAAACATTGATTCATCTTCCCGCAGATTGTTGAATTGGAAGGAGCAAGCCAGGCGCATTTTTGTTTTTAAGGTATCCAAATGATTAGGGCCAACGAGCGTCTCAAACTTTGTTAGAGCTTCCCGGAGGACCTTTTGGGCCAATTTAAACTCGCCACTTCGGCAATAGCAGTCTCCTAAAATACCGCGAGACCTGATGGTTTGTATGTCCTCAAGGCCGAGCAGCTCTTCTTGAATCTCAACGGCTGATGTGATAAGCTGTCGGGCCTGCTTAAATCTTCCCCGTTCCAGCTGATACCTGGCTAGCTTGCAAAGGAGTCCAGCTTGAGTCAAACGACTGCTATGGTCTTGCGAGTCATGTTTAGTAACAATCTGCGCATGCGGATAAAGCAATTCACAAGTCTGCCAATCCTCGAACTCGCCCCATGGATAAGCCTCCTCCACACTTTGAAGCGCTTCCAGTTGCGTTGATGTAAGTGAGCCTTCGAGCCTGAGCCATTGCTGCATAGCAAGTTGAACTAGATGGTGCATCTTGTAGTTCGTTTTGTCTTTGTCCACCGTTATCAATGAGAACGCTTGGAGAGTGCCAGTAGCTGTAATGAACTCAGTCATTGGTTCACCCGTCCGTTCAAGTAAGACCTTCGGTACACCCTGCGGGTCGAGCATCGCCATAAGGGACAAGATTTCCGCCGCTCGTCTCTTCTGTCGGCGGATCTGGTCAAAAGAGATCTTCCATGTCTTTATGACGGAGTTACTGGTTTCAGAATCGCGTCTTATGTCTCCAGAGTCTTCGTTCAAGAAATGGATTAACTGCTGATCGTGCGCTTCAAATACATCCATGTATTCGGAAAGACTGAAGTTGTTCTCTGTCATAAACGCAGCGGCTTGCGTAATTGCAAGAGGCAGGTATGCAAGTTTTTCTAGGAGAGCAGAACAGGCCTTGAGATCGTAGTCATCATCCGGTAACTTCGAATTCAGTAGCTGGATTGCCTCTGTGCCATTAGGTGAAATGACTTGGATACAGCTTGTTCTTCCTGTGAGTCGCTCTCCAACACGCCTATCCCTTGTGGTGATCAAGATGCGTCCATTGGAGGTCTGGGGTAGGTAGGCAGAAAGAGGTTTAGGTAGACTGTTAGACTTCGAGAAGAATGTGTCAATGTCGTCCACGTTGTCTACAACCAACAGCCATGGGCCGTTGTCACTAAGCCAATCTGAGATGTGTTGAAGATGATCCACTGCAGCGTCATCCGTTCGGGGCAAGGACAACCTCCTTGCAATATCTCTGTACGCTTGATCAAACCGATCGACCGAGCTACCGTGGATCCAGTAGACAGCAGCTTGAGCGTCGGATTCGCGATAACGGTAGCAATACTCGATAGCTATTTGTGATTTTCTACAACAAATCAGCAAGTATAATGCTTACAGCGCGAATTCGTTCGAGTCCGTCAGGTCTAGGATTTCAGCTAGTCTGTGAGAGTGTTTAAACCATTTGCTAGCGGAGTAGCCCTTGAGCATAATATCGGCTGAGGACAGGTTGCAATGCTGTAGCGGAGGATCGTCTCCTCTCTGACTCTACCGACAAGATAAATTTTCAACCTCTCGAGAGCAGCAAGGACCACGAGATATGTAATGACAAAATGAAGAAAGGAGAATGTAAGGTAATAGAAACGGCTTACCCCACGCCGCCAATTCCTGACAGAGCAACACGACGAGACTTCTCGAATGCGTCGTCGATCTGGGTGATAATATATTCGCGACCAATGAAATTGGTATCTCGATCAAATGGTACAAAGAACTGGGGCTTCTTCGGAAGGATGACCGGCGTCGAAAAGCCAGTGGCTTGGTGGTAAGTCAGAAGCTGCACGTGGTGTCTCAACCCCGTCACTATCTGATCGATTTTCTTTTCGTGAGAGATACTGGATAGCGCTTTCACGCTCCGCTTCCAGGACGAGTCCTCTTTAAGTGGAAGAGATCTGATCAAAATGTTGTGAAGCATATCGACCCGAGACAAGCATCCCTCGACCACAGGCAGGAGAACTTTCTGACTCGCTTGGTCAATAGCTCCGGATTCGGCCTGCACTTTCGTCCGGTTGAGGATGTCAAGTAGAAGCGGGAGCTCCAGGGAGATATCAGCGAAAGCTTTGGGGACCTCATCCAGGCCTTTCCGGAAGTCGTTGAGCCGTTCTATGAGCTTAGTTCCATAAGCCGTGATTTGAAGGACTGCAGCCACGAGGCCGACGGTTGCCACAGCTTCAGCCATTGCGCAACACGATGAGCTGCTAAACCCAAGGCCTGCACGAAGGATAAGCCCGGAGAATCATCGAGCTCAATCAGCACTCGGAAAATTTCCAAATCTATTCCCACGGACGATGTATCGGAGAGATTCTATATAAGATGCGAGTTGGGCTTCTAGCCATCAGGGCATTATACGATCGCTTTAGTGCCAAAACTTTGAGGTATTGCCAACATCTGCCTGCGCCGAGAAAGTACAGGAGATGAGGCTGAACGTGCAAGTAAGACCTAACAAATGCGGGGCTTGACTCAGCCGCAAGGCGCAGGCAGCTCGCCTATACTTGCCCATGGACCTTCTCTGACTGGAACGTGGCCCTCTCACAGCTCAGGTAGTTACAGCAACAAAGTTAGACAGCGTCAGAGCCTTGCAAACTTAACCGCACATTTTTTTGAAGCCGTTGTTGGGATGTAATCTGAGTTTTGAGACGGCGCCAAGATGCTGAGGAGAAAGCCGAGAGGCGTAACAAGCTACCACCCATGTAACACTATCTAGATGGATCCCTACCCGTGGCCGTACCCAGAGAAACCGAGAATTGCATCTGCAGACACCGCCCCAACGCCCTTAACCATGCGCCCGCCAGAAAAGACGCCTACTCCAACTGACGTCGAAGCGACTGATACCTACTCTTCGCCACCGACTCCGGTAGATGCGCCAAGACCTCCTTTAACCTCTCCGCATCGTACGCCAGCTTCTCCATCCTGATAGCCTCCAGGATATAACTCGACACCGTGGTCACCTGTAAAGGCGGATCACGCAACAGACTAGCCGTTTCTTGAACACTGAATCCCTGAGCATGCCAGATGGCGTAAGCCCGCAGAGAAGCCGGCATGGCTTTAGCCTTGTACGTGACGGGGAGGCTGGTGCGCCAGGCCGCGACCCACACTTCGGCTGCGGTGATCTGGGGAGATTTCTGTGGAGTGGGCTTGGGCGAGCGCTTGAGCGTGGACTTGGCGCTTGGCGTGACCTTACTTTGTCGGACATCCTCGATTGTTATGTTGAGGAAGTCGCGGGCCATTTGCTCGACTTCTGGCAGCACGTCATTGTTCGGGATTGGCTCAGTGATTGAAGTCTCGTCCTCGGCTTCTTCTGGCTCGTTGTACGTAGCGACTGTCTGACCGTTTGCGAGGCGGATTGGCAAATTCAACTCTGCGTGAGCTGGACAGGGAGGCGTTGGCTGAATAGCTTTTCTCTTGGCTTCCATCGCATGGTATAGCTGTAGACCAGCGTACGAGTCCGAAGCCGCGTCTGAGGGAAATTTAGTCGCTACGAAGAATGTCAACACGGAGCAGCTTACATTGTATCTGCTGAAAGTTGAGCTCCTCGCTCCAGTCGCTGGACCGTACTTCACCTTTCCACATAGGCAGCAGCAGATGGTCCTCGACTTGCTGCGCCAGGGAAACCAAGGACTTGTTGATCTTCTTCACGTCGCAGCTGGAAAACTTGATGAGTTTGTAAAGATGACTGAGCTCGAGTAAACCCCTCGATTCGATGCCCATGAATTTTCGAAGCCGAGTGCAATCAGCTTTGACCGCAACCCCAACCTTTGTGATGTCGGCTGTTTCCATGACCTTTTTCAGATTTGTGGGCACCAAGTCATCGATACTGCCATCCTTGCCGAACCGGGCGATATGGAAGAGTGCAATGCGCTCCTCGCTCGCCAACTGGACTAAAGACACATTCTTCTTCGTACCTTCCGCCCCCGACGCCTGAGGTTTCCATTCAATATCGAAGCCAATCACGGACTTATCGAGGAATAGCTTTGCGATGCGATCGGAGCTTTCTTTGTTTCTGCAATAGTGGACTTTCACTCTCTCTCCGGCTGGGCCTTGATAGAGGTTATATTGCCAATATATATCCTCAGAACTCGATGCGGCAAGAGTCTTTTTCCGTAACTCTTCCGGGATTTGAAAAGAACACTGAATGAGAGGTTGCTCTCCGTCAGAGATAGCTCCATTTGGTCGCTCAATTAGATCGAAGAGGCTTTCTGGAATCGACTGCACCGGGCCAATATTACCAAAGTGGGCGTTTGCTAATGCCGCAGTCGCGTGGATATTTAAAATCTGCTGGTGTGGCTGAAACAAGTGTTCGCTCGTAATTGGCGCTTCTGCCTCCTCTGACGTTATCGAAGTTCGCTTTACAGCTGACTTTGCCTGTTGCCTTAATATTCTCTCCTCATGAGCCAGTTCTACCTGATAAGCTGCATCCACCAAGCCTGAACGAGTTCCCTGCAAAATTCGCATCAAGCGGTAGAAGTTTCGGCGTAGAGGGAACGGCGGTGCGGCGCAGGCAGTTAGACGATCCCAACAGTACATCAGCAACCTTGACGCGCGCATGGTTTCCCTAAGCCCGTCAATTACTTTTCCGATGCGTCCAAAAGTTCTGTCGAACTCCTTCTCCATATCGTCTCTACCTAAGGCATCTCTTTCCTTGACACATGCAACGAATTCCCGGCCGGCGTCATAAATAGCCTGATTATCATCTCTGAGCCGGCCTCCGCCATGGATGATCCCGAGACCAAGTTGACGGCGCGAGTTATTGATATTAAATAGGTCTTGCAAGTTCCGTACAGCATAATCATTCTGCTCGTTGAACGGGTTCTCGAGATAGAACATTCTCACTATGCGCCGCAAAGACCTGTATGTCCGGCGCAATCCTTCGCTGTGGTATGAAGCAGCGACCTTATTAGCCACCCTGGCGACCGTCCTATACCGATGAGCCTCAGTTAAGAATTCGTCTCGCATCTTGATGACCTCGAGCGTCAGGTAAGTCCACAGGCTTTTCAGTTTGGGACAATCCTCTCTAGCGTCCCACAACGTGTCCAACAGTTCGCAGTATCCTGCTCCAACTCTACGGAACGGAGCCCTGAAGGCGATATATCTCGTACTCCACTCTTCTCCTTGTGCTGCAGACTCTGTCCTGTCTGAATGTTGTTGGACTGTTGTCCACTGATTGGTATCGTTCAAAAGTTTGCGCCTGAGTGTCCTTGCGCTCAATGCTTTGGTGGGTGATAGATATCTTTGAGAAAGTAACCCACGCATTACTTGACGGTCTGGTTCGAAAGTCCCATATCTCTTCTTGCGCAGAGATATGTCGGAAGCTGGGCTATGTCGAGACTCATCAAATTTTTTCTGGTGATGCACAGATAATTGGGTAACAGCTCGCGAGAGCTCCGCTGAAGCCCTTCGACCTGATGACTTTATTTGTAGTCGGCAGTGCTCTTCGATTGTACGATCCTCATTACCCAGAGTCTCGCAAGCATTCTTTGGTCTGACTAATCGTGCGGCCTCTGTGGCCTTTTGCTGCTCTCTTGCTCTCGAATCGCTGTTGTTGCGGTGGGCAGCTGTTCGCCTCAATTTTACTTGAGACCATGTCTGATCTCTCTCCCAGTGTTCCCCATGCGAGATAGCCACCACTTGCTTTGACATCCGGCTAAAGACTTTTCTAACGACTTTTAGACGTTTCGTAGAAGGGAGAACAGATTGCTTCCCTTTCGTCGGGCGAGTGTTGTATAAGATCTTGGACATAACTGGGCGGGCTACTGTGATGTCGATACAGATTGGTTCCCACCAGATCTGCCCGTGTAGTGGCTGCTTTTCAACTTGAGCCTTCTCACTCAAGGCGGCGCTGGCATGCGGTTTGTAGTCGGGCCTGATCGCTGATCTAGGTTCATCGTTAACCTGATGCTGTTGAGTCGCTCCCTTCAATCTACGGAAAGCCGAATTTCGCAGACGTCGCCCTGAGCTGTCGACTGTTCCGACCTTCGTAGCTGAGTCTATGGGTATGGCGGACGAAGTTGGCAGACTCATGTACGATGGAGCTGATGCCTGCCGAGGAATGGCCTCCGTGGGACGCGACATAGGTATCAATCGAGAGTGGAATATGATGTCTTGAGATGGTTTCCACGTAAAGTCATGCCGAGGAGGATGTGTAGACGGTATTGGATCCCGAGGAGGGCTTGATCAGTCAGCACACATCCCCAGAGTCTGTAGATCCGACATACGCCAAAGGCTCCACAGCGGACGATGGACCACCGCCATCGGTAAAGAGATGCATCCCTCCACTACGCGGTGGCAAACTGTGCGTGACAGCACCGTAAGAGCCTGCTCTCAGTGTTGTCGATGCACTGGGACGTGGTGGCATGGCCCTTCTTCACGTCCATGGCCGAGGAGCCAATCCGCAAAGGTGAGTCACTCGTTGTAGGAGGGACGTGATGTACTCCGTAGCAAAGCATGGAATTAGATGGGTTAGCGCCCGCTATGTCAAGAGATCTAATCTCGTTTCAACGTTAACGTGGGGCTTTAGCGCAGCACTAGCGCTCGGGGATCCAGTACGAGATAATCCGTACCTGACCATTTCGTACCAGCAGCAAATCGCATACTGTAGGCCCTTTCGAGATGGCGTCGCAGCTCTTACCTCTAGGTAACAACACCTCTCTTGAGCACTGCAACGAGCTAAATATCATCCAGAGCTGATCGACAAATGCGTCGGATCGAAGATCTGGGTCGTCATGAAGGGCGACAAAGGTACGCCGATCACTCTCACCGTCCAATTCAAGCATCAAGGGAACTCACACCATGGCTGCTACAGAATTCACCGGAACTCTTCTCGGCTTCGACGACTACGTCAGTTAGTACACGAACCTACGAAGACTGCACTGGGCGCCGGGTACTGACGAGGGTCGAAGATATGGTACTAGAGGACGTCACAGAATTGCGAGTGAACTCGAGTGTTGGAGTTGAACTGAACCTGGGAGCTGACTCTGGGCGTTAGTGACTACAGTGGATCGCAAACGAAGCTACCGAAGATACTGCTTAACGGGAACAATATCTGCATGGTGCGGTGGATGTGGATCGTCCGAAACGTCAGAGGGCTAATATGAGATGCAGCTCATACCCGGAGGAGAAGGACCTGTGGCTGGGACGTCATGACCGAGTTCTTGGGAGCATCCGCCCCACGGACGATTTACGTACCACCGCTCCCTCTACGACTCTCGAGATCTTCGATCGCAAGCACTTCCGTTCTGGTACAACATGAGTAGTGTCAAGCTTCGCTGGCAAGCAAGGGCTGATGTCAATTATTGGGGAGAAATGTTTGCTGTCTATCTAATCTAGACAAAAGTTGGCAAAGCCAGTGGAGTCACGACTGGGTTCTTGGGAAGCTTCTTCCGGAAGAAAAAGTGGCAGCATGCTCGTTCTCTTTTTAGGGTTGCTCTGCAGCTCTTGCTTTACCGACCAAGTCCATTTCTTGAGCATAGCCGGACGGCGAGGCAATAGCTTGACTTCAGTTACAATCATAGCTTGCTGGATTGCCGCAGCAGTTTCCTGGCCGACCGCCTCACTTCGTCGACAATGTCTTTCGCACTGCTGACTTCTTTGATCAAGCCTACTCCCGTACCAGCATATGTGGTCAACCTTCCTTTCACGCCCCAGCCCGCATCCCCTGTCTTCAAAGCCTCATCGTACAGCCTCTTGTTCTCCTCTCTGGACATCCCAGCCAGGGCATCGTCGTAGCTCTGATTGCTGAGACCTCGGCCGTTGTACCGAGCCGGCCAGCCAGTCGTCCCACGCAAGTAGTCGTAGACTATGGACCGGTTGGTACTGACTCCGCCATCCTTCGCCCTGACGACTTCCTCTTGATAGCCGCGGGAGATGGTAGCTTCCTTGCTGGCCAGGAACCTCGTGCCCATGGCGACACCGTGTGCTCCTAGCGTAAGACAGGCCGCAACACCTCTTCCCTCAACAATTCCACCAGTCCCAATCAATGGAATGTTGCCGTAACCCTCTGCCTTGAGGGTATCGGCAACTTCGGGTAGCAGGCTGATTATACCCGCGCCATGCTCGAGTCCGTGACCACCGGCATCTGCGCCCTGGACGACCAAGACATCCGGCTTGCACAGCTTGCAGAGTTCCACCGCGTCGGCGACGGTGCCGATCTGAATCCAAATCTTCGTCTTCCCCTGGCTGACTTCCCTCACGCCCTCCGTCCACGGGGCCAGATCCTTCAGCTCCCGCGGTGCGAAGAACCATACCGCGGCGGGTGTATATTTCTTCACCGCTTTCAAGGCCAAGTCGAAATTGGCACCCCAATTGATGAAACCGACGCCAACTGGGAGGACACCAGACGGGACGTCAGAGATGGATGAGTGCTTGAGTAGTTCTGTGGCGTGTTGGAGGTCCTTGTCGAGGCCCTCAACCTCGAACCCGGCTGCAATGAAACCTAAGCCACCGGCTTCGGACACGGCTACTGCCAGAGGAGCTCGAGCAATTGGTCGCATAGGAGCGGCGACGATGAACGGTGCACTTGCCCAAGGGTAGGACTGCTGTAGAGTGGAGTTCATGATGCTGAGACTGAATGGGATATCCAAAAAGTAAGACTAGTATTCGACAGCTGCCCGGTTGAAGATTGTGAGTGTCTCGAGAATCTTGTTCAATGTCTGCCTTCTCGGTCAATTGACAAAGCAGGGACGATGCGATGGTGGGACTGAAGAAAAGAGCAATTGAGAACGCATTCACACATAGAAGACTCCACAATGCCTGTGAATAATGCGGGCGCAAAGGTGTTATAGCACCAGGCTATGTGCTGCCCCACAGTCTGAGACGATTGAAGCAAACGGAGTAAGACGGCACGAGTTTTGCTGGTCTTTTTCACCACTTGTGCCCTGGCCGTGATGTGCCCCTGTCGACTTGTTCCAATTGATACCTATCTGGGATCCTGTCGCATATAAGACTGTCTCTAGTGGTCTGCCATGCTGCTCGGTCTTCCAAATGTGAGTCAGATCAGGCCACTTCAAAGCACCATCGTACATGACAAATAAAGCTCCAATAGCATGCGCCATGTCGTTATTTGTACGGTAGTGGTAGTGTCCTTAGTCAGGAAGGTAAAGTGGTCCTAAGTCAGAACGGTTAGAATATCTAAGGTAGGTTAAGGGCTGCCTCGGTCATCACGAAACATCCCCTTCCCCGGCTGATCCCGTGACCCCACTAATCTTCCTGACCCCGTGACTTCAACACTAATGGTTTAGCCGAATATTAAAGTGAATGCAACCAATCCTCTTCCTTGTTGACACAGCTCTGTGCGTCCACATCTAGAGCTCGCCATATACAAGTATGTCGTCGCCATAGCAAGCAAAAGCCTAGGCAAACAGCATATGAAGGCAGCATAACAGATATTGACAGGCTGCGCGCCGCAGCATCTTGGAAAGAAAGGAATCAAGCCATCTAAGAAATAGGTTCTTAGAGAGACAAAATGAACGCTCCAGATAGGTGCGCATATCTCAACTCCATATGTGAAGACACAACCTTGAAGCAAAGTTTCCTCTTTCTCTATATACTTTGGTCTGCCTTCAGTCATATATGAACAAAAGAGCCCATGTTGCCAATCATGACAAGGGGAGATGTTGTGGAAGTGTTGTTTTGAGTGGCGAGGTTTTCGGCAGAGCACCTCTGCGAGGATGCAATGATGTCGTCGATTATGTCGTCGCCGAGAGTTGAGGTTCAGTTGGTGCTATGTGCAACCAAGCAAGATACCTTACTCCGTCAACAACAACACTCAAGCACTCACAACTTCTACCCACAACCTACACATCACAACCCCAACACCCCGTCACACTTCACCCTCACCCCTCAAACGAAACAAGACACATTCACAATGTCCGACCATCCCTACACCCGCCCCGCTGCCTCCAACCGCCCCTCCGTTTCCTCCGGCGGGGTCTCCTACGACCCTGTTGAGGCGGGTCAATCCGGCATCAACACCGCTGAACGGAACTACTACACCGCACGCGGAGAGCTTAACGCTGAAGACAACCTCCAACCTAGGTTCGAGCTTTTCCTCCTCGGAGACGGCGAGAAGAAAGTGACCGAGACTCCTGACACGCGTAAGTACCATTCTTCTCCTCTCCTTTTGCTTTTCGCCCACTTTGCTGCGTTGTAATTCACTCACTCTACTCCACTCTACTCCCTCAGCGCGCATCTCTCCAACCCACACATCATACCAGAATATATCACACCACGACGCGCTTCTTCGACGTCTTTGTGGTAATCCTATAACTACAAAGCAACCTAACTAACCTCGACATTCCTTCCACCACACAGGCATCCCGTCCTCATCCCTCTTCACCTTCGCCAAAGAAGACCACACCCTCGGCAACATGTTGCGCTCCCGCCTGCTCCAGAGCAACCACGTCACCTTTGCCGGCTACAAGGTCCCTCATCCGCTCTTCTCGTACGTATCCCTATCTCTTCTCCCCCCTTTCCCTCTCCTCCTTTCTCACTAACCCCCCCACTTCTCCAAACTCTCCATATCGCTCCACCCCCTTCCCTTCCCTCTCCCTCATGCTCGTACCTCTTCCTCCTCTCGCTCTCCTTCCTTGTCTCTCACACCACACCCACACCCACACCCACACCCCACCCTCCTCCTTCCCCTTCCCCGCCCCCTTCCTTTCCCCACCACCCCATACCAACCCGCTGCTAAACACAGGTAAACAGATCCTTCGAGCTCCGTGTCCAAACAGACGGCACCATCACGCCCCGCGCCGCCGTCGTCCAAGCCTGCCGCGACCTCGTCTCCGACCTCAGCACGCTGAGCCGCGAGTTCACGAAAGAATGGGAGTTACGCAAGTTGGTGGGCGATAGCGGGAATGGGAACGGAGGTGGCGCGAACGGAAATGGAGGGGCGAACGGCGGTACGGGTGCTGCTCGTTAAGTCGGAAGGCGTCAGGGCTTCGGAAGGCGCGATGGGAATGGTCGCGGTTTTCGAGGCTGGGGTTTGTCCTCCCCTTGTGCTTAGGGTTTCGAGGCAGGGAGTGGGGTAGAAGAGCGTAGCTACTTCACGTAATGGATGAAATGGAACCGTGCTGAGTTCGGTTTTGCTGTGCTGTTGGTTTCGGTTTTGATAGATACAGGGGTGCATGTGGAATATAGTACAGACAGAGAGTCCGCACTGATAAACAAGTTAACTTACCTTTCCTCTCCCCTAACTACACGGTTCACCCTACCTACCACCCCTCCCGAACATTAGCCTCTCACATCCCCACGTTCTGCAAAACACACAAATTGATCTCCTTCCGCCTCTAAACACCCAGACAAGCCATCAGTCCCCCTTCCCATTACCTCACCTCACCTCCCCTCCCCTCCTGTCCCCGGAAGCAAGCAAACCATCCATCTATACAACCCTAACCCAATACCCTCCCCGCACTACTCGCCTGACTCCGATCCTTAGTCTGCACCTTCCTCAACCCCCTCCCAGCCTGGATTTCACCCAACAGCGCCCCAACTCCACCACCACCACCACCACCTACACTAGCATTACCCGGCCCAGACGGCGGTGGTGGAGGTGGCGGCGGCACGGCAGGAGGAGCACCGCCCACACCTCCAGGGAAACTGCCCGGCATCGGCGGGGGCGGAGGGGGCGGCGCGTTGGGTGCACCGCTCCCCGGTAAGGGCGGCAGTGGTGGCGGTGACGAAGGACCGCCGGCGGTGGTGGGAGAGGAAGAGTCTTTGTCCATGGCAGACAGCGGTCTGGGCGGACCCATGGTGCCGAAAAGGATGGAGGCGAGGTGCTTGGCGGAGCCGCCGGCTGGGGGTTCGTCATCGTCGTCGTTGGTTTCGGTGTCAGAGTCGACGACGGACCATTCGTCTTCTTCGGGCCGGACGCGGGAGGGGCGAGGGCCGGTGGGGTGGGGTTCGAGTGGGGCTGTTGAGCGCGTGGTGTCGGCTTGCGGTTGGGATTGATTCTGGGTTAGGCGGTGGAAGGGGTTGGTGGAGACTTCGTTGTTTGGTGAGATGACTGGCATTGGAGCTGATGAGGATGGTTCGTTGGATTGACTGAGTTTCTTGAAGAATGGGTTCTTCGTTTCTGTGTCTGCGACCGGTTGCGCTGGCATTGCTCGCGGTGGGCTACTGATCGGTGGAGCTGGTTCTGGTGCAGAAGGCGGAGGCAGCGGTGGCGCGGACATCGGAGCTGATGTAGGCGAAATAGCATCCCGAGACAGGACCTGACTATTAGTAGGCGTCGTTTCCTGCGGTGTAATCTCTTGCGGCCCTTCATCATCCGACGAGTCGTCATCATCCAGGCTCTCGAGCTGCAATTGGAGCTGCCGCTCCCTCTCCTTTGCTGCTTCGAGTTCCGCCCGCTGAGCGGCAAGTTTGGCTTCTTTCTCCTTGGCCTCACGTTCGGCGGCTTGTTTTCGCCGCTTCTCTTCTTGCTTCTTCACCTTTCCTTGCTTGACTTGTTCCTCCAGTGCTCTCAGACGAGCTTGTGCCACGTCACGCTCCCGGGCTAATTCGTCCTCTTGGCGTTTGGCTTGATCCCTGTGACGTTATCAGTATATGGATGTTCCTTCGGGACATAACGCATTAAACGTACTCCATGTGCCGTGTTTCTGCCTCTTGAACTTCCTGCTGCTCACGGATCGCTTTCTCCTTACCCTCGTGTTCAAGCTGCGCCTTCCTTGCATCGTCTTCGGCTTTCTTCTTCACTTCAGCTTGGTCTGTGCTGCCTGCTCGAGTCTTGCGAATTGGTGGCGGCGGAGGTTTCTTCCCGCTCGACTTGGTAGCTGACGGCGGAGATACTTGCTCATCAGCAAGTCTGCGTTGCCTCTCCTGTTCTCGTTTGTTGTCCTCAGCCTCGGCTTGTCGAAGGCGATCTTCTCGTTCTTTCTTTTCTCGCTCTTGTCTCTGCTGCGCCGACTCCCCTGACTTAGTGGGTGGCTTGAGCCCAAGAGCTGCTAAACGTTCAGCCATACGCTGCTCGGCTTGTGCCTTGATGAAAGCTGCTCGATCCTCGCCTGTCTTGAACGACGAGTAAGATGAGGTCCCTGTTGATGAGGGTGTTGCCGCAAGCCTTGAAGTAGTCTCACTCGTCTTCGCCGGACTGTCGTACCGTTTTGGAGTCAGTGACCGTCTCCTGTCTGCTTGCTGTATTGAATCTTCCGTTTCGCGATTTCGCGAACTCCGACCGGTGCTATGGAACGTAAGCATATTGCATCATTTGACAGTTCTCCGAACTTACTCTTGGCTCCTAATCCTCGCACTCCTGCTGCTCCTCTGCAAATCAAAGATGAAATCTTTAACCTCATCCTCGACTCCCAGTCCTTCTTCCCACCGTCTCCTTTCGTGCTCGCTGGTACTGTCTTCCCCACCATCCTTTAAGCTGTCTTCGAGGCCTCTCGAAAAGTCTCGAACGCTGTCCTCAACATCTCTAACCATCCGCTCGTTATTTTCTTTCTCAGATCTGATACGGGAGTTCTCCTCTTCCATCCGTTTTGCCGCTGCCGATGGGTCATCACCGCCAGTAGAACTCGTCTTACCCGTCAGAGCCGCTGACCGTTGCTGCATCATCGCCTTGGCCCGCGCCTTGAGTCTGTCCGACTCTGTAACAGAGCCTCCGGGCCCAGTCCCCACTATTGCCGCAGTGCTGTCAGGGTGCGCTTTAGCATCCTTGAGTCGGAAGAGCTCGAGCTTCGCATCAGCGATGCTCCGCTCTGTCTTTCGTACCTCGGATGCAATTTCTGGAAGACGATCGGTCAGAGCTTGGAGCTGGCGCTTGAGTGCCCGTCGCTCAGCACTCGAATCTACGTTCCTCAAAGCCGCACTTGGATGATCATCAATGTCCTCTTGCACACGACGGATGCGGCGAAATAGTTCCTCTGCATCACGTCTATCTCTTCGGTCAAGCTCATCATCCTCCTCTGCAGCATTCTCGTCTTTGAAATCCATGGCGTCAAGGAGCACCTGCTTCTCTCGAACTTTCTTACGCAGCTTTTCAATGGACAACTCGTCGTTCGACATTTCTGATGAGGGTGAAGATGATTGCACGGGTGAAGGAGTGCGGCCGCCGTTACCAAGCCGCCGTCGCGCACTCGATTTATAGCCAACATCGTCGTCATTATTTCTGAACACAGTGGCGTCTTTTCTGGTAAACGTTGACGGACTAGAATCGGTTCGGAAAGAGTGATTCTTCAAGTAGCTAACGCCAGTCCTCTGAGGCTGCAAAAAGGCCCCGGAGGTCTTCCTAGTCTCGGCGTCCTGAGAGAGCAAGGATTTGACTGTGCCAATAGAATCGGCGATGTTTCTAGTTGACGGTGGCACCAGTTCCGGCGGTAGTCGATTAGGTACTGGGTAACCGTTCAATTTGCGGTAGATCAAATGCATTGCCACAGCAAACTCATCCATATTAAGTCTTCCTTTATTGCCGGGATCGGACAAAGTCCAGATCTTTTCTAGATCAGACTTGTCCAACCCGCTCTGGCCCATGACTTCGATAGCTACGTCACCGCCGATAAAACCTTTGTTGAAGCCATCCCATGCCTTGAACAATTGGTCGTAAATCTTCTTCTCATCCTTAGTGACTGCCCACGGTACAGTAGCACTACCCGACAAGCCGGCAGTGGTGTAACCACCTTCTCGTCCCGGCTGAGGCATCATACGCTGCTGTAAAGCGTCGATATTAGGCAAACCGGATGCCGGGGCGTTCACTAGACCCCATTGCCCCGGACGTCCTGTTGGCTGTGCATTGAGAGGCATCAATGGAACGCCAGTTTGCATTGGCAGGATGCTATCAGTGTAGGGCATCGATGGCATCGGAGGCCGAGGGCCAGAGTATCCCGTAGCTTGTGGATTTTGTTGGAGACCAGTCTGTTGAGGACCGAAACCTCCTAGCTGTTGAAAGCCGGTGGATTGTGGCTGGAATCCCGTAGGTTGCGGCTGAGGATTGTACTGCGATGCAAAGCCTGTCGGCTGCGCATTGATCTGGGACAGCAGTTGACTGTTTGATGCTTGTGGTTGCGGTTGTTGGATGCTGGGAATGGAGGCTGCGCTTTGTTGTAACGGTGCGTCGAAGTTAGGCGCATTGCTTCGTGATACTGCTTGGGGTCGATCGTCTGGTACTCCGAATGAGATGATGTCGACCATGCTCGAGACCTCGTTTGCAATACGCTCAGGAAGTGATGCTGGTAGGTCCTTGCCGACGAGTTTCAGGTTACAAAGGTACATTGCGAGTGCAAATTCAGGGAAGAGTAGCTGGCCTGACTTTGTTGTGTCGGCTAGCGTCCTATGAAATTTAGCAATAGAGCTCCCTACATTGATTTGCTTATCTTACCATATCTGAGAAAGAGCGCTTCCGGGTAGCTTTGAGCGCAAAAGGAGGTCCTTGGCTTTCTCCCCTTATCGCTTATCAGCATCTCCACGAAGCCATATCACAGCAGTCATCGTACCATCCAAAGCTTGTCCATCCCCAACTGCTGATTTGAACAGTTGCTCAAACTTGGCTTGATCCGAGGCCGTAATGAATGATAGTCTTATGCTGGGTATCTTCGCGCTTGCTTTAGCTGCCTTCAAAGCCGGCTGCTGAGATGCTGGGGCAGACTGAAAGGATTGAGCGATTTGTGAAGATGTCAGCCCAGTCTTCTGCGGCTGAGCTTGTTGGAGCGGTAGCTGTCCTGTTGAGTAGGACTGCTGCAGCGGCGGGGGATTCTGAAAGGAGCCTTGCGGTTGAGAAGGATAGCCGGTGAATTGTGGTTGTTGAGGCGCAGCCTGATAATTTTGTTGTTGTGTTGGAGGAGGATAGCCGGTGTACTGAGGTTGCAAGGAGCCGCCTGCGTACCCCGTAGACTGAGGTGCGAAGCCGGTGGATTGCTGCTGGCCTTGTGGTATACTGGAGAACGATTGTTGGCCATACTGGGGGGGTCCTGGACGACCGCTGTTTCCTCCACCTAAGAATGAGTTCGAGCTTGAGAACATGATGATTGCTTTTAAGGCCTGTTCTCAAGCACGTCCTTTGAGATAAGGTGGCGCAACAATGGGGTGTTGATATTAACGCTGGCAGGCTGACGACGTTTCTTGAGTTGCTGCTAGCGCTAACGATAAAGTGAACAGGGGTAGCTTTCCGGATATGCTCCCTGCCAAGACTTGCTCAAACATGTCAACATCACATCGTTTCTTATCCTGAAGAGACGCAACTATTCAAGATAGATAGTTGATATATTCACTGGCCAGTGACTGCACACATCAATATTACACAGCTTACAAATCCTCGTCAACAACCAGCAGTGTGCACGCTATGGGTATCTGGTCATGAATGAAAGCCGTTGTGGTCCTTCGCCAAGACCGTGTGCGAACGAAGTACTTCGTACTCCACAAGCCTATGCAATTGTTGTTCCCATACACTCCCTTTGATTCTTTAGCTATGTAACATGGCCAGCTTTTCCTAATGTTACATTTAACTGGTGTACTGGAGTGCTCTATTGAATGATTGGCATTCATTATCAACGACCTAGAACTATACCCTGATCTTTGCGAACGTACTGGCTTTTGGTTCTACTACTGCTCTTATTCGTGGAAGATGAGCTCTGGGTTGGGTTTCAAGACGCTAAGGGCAAGCCTCCAAAAGCTTGGAAGATAGAGGAGGGCGCAGGAATAGCAGCAGGTTGGTCCTTACGGTATCTGAGAGGAAAGTACCGGAAGAGAGGTCAGCTTCGCTTATTCGGGTCTCTGAGAGGTACTCAGGTAGTCGCTGTTTAATTCAAATCAACAATCAATAAGTGCTTTGACACAATCAACCCACTTGAGGAGAAAATTCGCTCTCCCTGCTTATACCCAGAAACTCCCTCTCCTGTGACCTTCTCATTTCTCACCCGAGTCTTCGCGCTCAACGTCTTTCGGCATCCCTCGTCTCTGCCACCTCATCCACCCAAGCCAAACGGCAAGGACCAGCCCGGTCAGCGGAACCGTGACAGCGACGTAGAGCCACCAGTGTTGGTTGACAGTCAGACGCGGTTCGGGGTCGTCGGTAACGTGGAAGAAGACCATGCTGAAGAACGTCTGTTTTCCATCCCCGTCAGTGAGGTTATAAAAGGGAAGGCGGAATGCTTTGTGGACAAGAAGGGTGGGGCAGAATGGTGGAAGAAGACGAATGGGAAAAAGGGTGGTGAGTGACGTACAGCGGTAAAGGTGCCAGGAAGAAAAACCATGGTCAAGCCGGCGACAGTTTTCATGGCCACGCTATCTTTCTTTAGATCATGGGCGATGGAGATGTTGGTGCTAGAGTCGAATTGGGAAATTATGCTCTGGACCTGTTATCGGTCAATACAGTTGTTGATGAAGGCGGTGAGAAGAGTTAGCAGAGAGAGACGAGAGATAACTTACGATGCTAATGCTAGTCTCTGTATCACGACTCATTGTCCTGACATTGGATAACAAAGTGTGCAGGAGGCTCGCACTCAGGTCTAGTGACACCGACACCTTCTGGCTTGCCATTGACTCGTCCTTCATACAACGAATTTCATTCCCATCCGCTCCGTCAATCATCACCTTTGTCTGCAGTTCGTTAAAGATCCGATGTTGTCGCTGTAAGAACGCCACAAATGAGATCTGGAATTCTAAGATATCCATAAAGTACCCCAAATGATGATTGCAAACATGAAGACCCTTGATGCGCGCCGGCAACGCCGATGGACTGACTCGCAACGATCTGTCAAAGAGGTGGCCCATGACGCCCGTTTGTTTACGCTGCTCGACAAACATGGCGGTGAGTTCGGAGCTTTTGGCTTTTATAGCGGAAACGTATTCTGCACCGATGATACTGAGGACGAGGAAAGGGTCCCTATGGTATTGCTGCGGCAGGCCGGTGCCGATGCTGAGGTTTCCTGGAAAGACTTGCTGGAAGCGCTTCTGGATGCGGCTGAGATAGTTTCCGAAGACGAGGCAGGTAGTGCGGCAGGTCGAGAAGTCGTACCGGAAATAGACGGCTGGGTTGAAGAAGTTATTGTGGGAAAAGCTAACCAAGAGTTCTGCTTGTGAGGCTGTAAGTGCTATACTCCAGGTAGACGACCGTTTGCCACGTACGATAAGCGATGACCTTCTCTTGATCTCCGTCCGAGTAGACTGGAGATCCTATCGAGGCTCCGGTCGTGCTGATGAAGGCCTCGATCAATGTAGGGGGCACGCTGGTCTTCTCTAGTAGTTCAATGAATCTTTCTCTGGTCAGGTAGGGGAATGTCCAGAATTTAAAACCTATCTCGATAAAGCTATCATCAAATGAGTCCCGTCAGCTAAGTTATTAGGTATGATGGGGTTGGTAGTGTACAAGATCCTAAGTTGAGGAGACCGTTGCGTATCCTGAGCAATCATTAGCCCTACCGATCGCGCAGAATCGTACGAGTTAAACTCACATATACAAAGTCCGCAACCACATCATCCCCAACATCCATGCCCTCATAAAGATCTATCTCACACCTCACCTCCTATTAGCTTGTAAGATTTTCAAACACCCTACCCTCCGATAAGTCCAAACTTGAAAGCAGCATACCTCCCTTCCCATCCACGACCTCAAAATAGCTTAACTCCGACCTCCTCGACCACTTAATTACCTTATCCAGAAGATGTTGAACCCGCAACCCATCCGTCGTCTCCGGCTCAAAAAGCGGACTGCTGAACGGATACTTGGACCTGTCAATTTCCAAGACGCTCGGGGCGGGAATGCTTGTTGACGACAGCTTGCTGGTCATCGTGAATAGCAGTGGAACTTAAAATTTAAACTTCCTCCTTTTGAAATGAATATCGGCTCTGAAAGAATCGAGTCACAGAAATCTTCTTAAATCCAGGTGAGGCTCCAGAGGGGGCGAAGTCGGGTTTTTCAGCCTCGCGGGGCGGTTGACCAGGCTGAACGCACTACCCTTGTAAAAAGAACTCTGAACTTGCCATACCTACAATAACTAGACCAATCGAGCTCAAGAAAAGCACTCTGCGCCTTGCTACCTCTATGGAGGTCAGGCACCTATAACTCAGACTGAACGCATTGCCCACTGCGTTCATGCTGGAGCCGAATATGCGAAAGAGAGGTAACGAGTGAGGTTACTAATGTGGACTTTAGGGAGTGAGGACACAAATTGTCCTATGCTCAGGATATTATCTATATACTCATCCTCTACTCGAGGATAGCGTGCTAGAAAGCTTATCTACTACATGTCGGAGCATTCCAATTTAAGCCACTACCATAGAGCTCGGAACGTTGGCACCAAATATTTCTAGAACCAAGTTACACGGCTCGATCACTAAAGTTTCTCCCATCAACTCGTGGTCCACAGTGCATGCTGGAATTTGCTCCGCGCTGCCACCATAAGACCGATAGTCGAGAAAGTGGATCCACCTAAAATCTCAAAGACTGGCACGTCAGCGCTGAACTCCTTAGCGATCCAGCTGCGTAGTTCTATGGCCAGCAGCGAGTCGACACCATACGTGTGCAGCGGTTGCTGCATATCCACATCCTCTTGCATTGTCGAAAGAATCCTGGACAGCTTTTTGATGAGCGCCTGCGACATTATAGCCCGGCCCTCGACAAGTGAGCTCGACTCCGAGAAGAGCTTTTTGAAATCGAGCATTTGCTCGTCACTGGGGCCAGCAGAAGCTTGGGCCTTTTCGCCCTGGGGCAGGTGGCGGAAGAGGGGTTGATGAGACAGCGCAATTCCATCAAGACCCGGCCCTGTGCCAATCCCAAGACCGATGACGGACTGGCTCTGACACAACGTCAACACGGGCAACGCCGGATTGCAGGAATAATCGAGGATGGCGAAAAATTGTTCCCGAGAGATTGGGCTAAGGGCGCCGTAGGCAAGTACGGGTTCAGAAGGTCCATGTTCTCAGCCAAAAGGCCATCGTCTGTCATGGCCCCAAGATCTAGAGAAACAGCCTCCTCTGCCTGAGCAACACAATAACGAGCAAGTGCATCCATATGAGTATCTCCTGCTGCATAAATTGCCTGACCACGTAAGCCAACCACACCAGATGCGGAGGCAAGCATGATGAAGAGGTCAAGACCCATGGGCAAAAGTATATGTAAGTTCCATGAGCCGACGGTTTTACATGCGGTTGCGGCGTTCCAGTCATTGAAGCTCATATCCTCGAATAGAACATCCTGCTAAGCGGTCAGAATTAGTAGATGATCGATGTGAGGGTAACCACACCTTTAGCACCATTGAGCCCGGAACACAACCCTTGATTGATAGATGTGGCTTATGTTGCATCAATCGGCTATGCCACCTCTGTTACCCACAATGAGCGAATGCGCCGTCAGCGGCGCTGGAACAGATGCTGCTGCAGCGCTTGTGAACAGCTTGTCTAGCTCCTCCTTGTACAGCTGCGTGGTTGTCTTTCGCTGAACAGTGCCCTTCGCCGCCCTTGCCATCGGCTTGTGCGGATCCACAAACACAACATGCTTCTTTGTAATCTTCGCATATACCGGACACAGCTGATTGGCATCTTCAATGACCGGCCAGAGACGCTCAATGGCGTCCGCCTGTTGTTCTGGCGTTTCCAGCGGCGTAGGAGCCTTCATCTCAAGCAGGAGCGCCGCCTGGGGCCGCTGGGTCCCCACCAGCAGTGCTTCTTGGACGTCCGGATGACGGTTGATGCGTTGTTCCACAGTGACCGGATGGTATAGCTCGCCGGAGCTGAAGACTTGCATGTCATCGGTGCGGCCACAATACTGCCAGAGCTGGGGGTCCAACGGATGAGGAGAGAAAAGGTCTCCGCTGCTGAATTCTTGAAGGCTCGGGAAGATTTTGAAGACCGGCTGCTCGTCCTCGAATTCAGGGTTACGTTTGAAGAAAGCTTCGTGAAGATTGTCGGACTGGTGGCGGAATTCGATGTTGGTGGCAGGGTGAATGTTCATGAACTTCCAATGCTCCGAAGGCCACTTCCCGCTTCGGCGAAGCGTAGGCCACATGCCCATCTCAGTTGAGCCGCAGGTGGTGAAGAGCTTGATCTTTGAGGAAATGGCGTTGCCCGCAGCGAGTGAAACGTCGCCTCCGGCCCAGAATAGGGTCTCCACATTACGCGAGAGGAAATCTAGGATCTCGGGGCTTCGGCCGATCTCTTCGACATAAGGGGGAACCAGCGTGACAGCATCTGCCTTTGTGTGCTTGAGGCACTCGACTGCGAGCTCAGCCGAAGAGGGAACGGCAGATAGCGGATAAATGACGGTGGTTCGACAGAAGATAGCGAACAGAACACTAGCAAATAAGTGCCCCGCCTACCAACCATCAGTTACTGAGCACTGTCTTGCGGGTGTTTTCCAGGCATAAGGCTATTGCGCCACGATGAACAATGGCTGGTACTCACATGAAAAGGTGCCATCATGCTGAGCACACGGTTTCCAAGAAGCAAGTTATCCGAGCTTTCAAAGCCTAAAGGTGGAGCCAATCGACGCTCCTGTGCGAAGCTGGCTGCCCAATCATGCGTCCAGATAATGGGTTTGGGCAGGCCAGTCGTGCCAGAGGTGTGCAAAACTACCAAAGGCTCACATCGTGCCTGCTCAAATGTCTTCTCGAAGGGGTAGTAGGGATGGTTCTGATCGAACAACTCCTCAAGCTCAGGAATTTGATACACTTGCATCTCATAGGCATCGAGAATCCCATCAGTAACCGGTGGGCGTGCTGCAGGTGCAAGCACGGTTTTGCAGTCGACAAGCTTGATCAGATTTATCTGTGCGAGGGTGCTGTAACGAGGCGATGTAAACAGCATCTGGAAGATGTCCAGCATCAGCAGACGTCTCGAGCAAGAAACTTCAACGCATGGATTGCACTCCCGTGCTCACCTTATACCCGGATTTGACGGCTCCCAGGAGGAGAATGTTGTGTCGTAGGTCATTCGGGCCCAGATATAACAGAGTCTCGAAATTCTTCCCGGGTCCCAGTGTGCGATGGAACCACCAGGCCATGCCGTTGATAGCATTGGCAAAGGCACGGTATGTCACCTTTCGAAACCCTGGGCCAAAGCTCGTAGGTGATAAAGGTAGTTCAGCATAGATTGCATCCGCATTATACTTGGCCATGTCATCGACAACATGGTTTAAAAGCCTCTTGGGCTGTGTTGGTGAAGCAGCATTTGCCGTCATGTTCAAGGCTGACCTGTCTTTACCATCAACGAGATTCTGAAGCGTTTAGTTGATGGTAACGTAATAGTAGGACGACAAAAAGTGTTTTGGGGTCAGAGGACAGTGATAGAACGAATTCTCTCTCTTTACTTGCTTGAAGTTTGAACAAGGAGCTGGTACAGCTCACTCTGAGTTTCCGATCAAGCTTACTTTGTTCCCAGCTGTCAGTCAGATTGTCAGAGATGTAATCGGCGCTTTGCTCGAGAAGCTTAGGTAGAGAGTATGACTTTACTACCATCATCTATGATATAGATCGTGTAGATCGTGTCTCTCCCTTACCTTTTCTTCCGCCCCTTCCCGCTCCGTCCTTGCGACGTAACCAGAGCAGCAGACTCGCAGCTGTTGGCGCTCATCAATCGGTAGGGATTGTCATCGAAGACCAAAAGGCTACGGTATATCTGTAGATCCCGACGCTCAAGTCCATAAAAGCCCAGCACATCAGCTGAAACCATCACCGTATGATGCACACCATAGCATGATCAGAAAGCCCGCATTAGAATGCATCGGGGGCATGGGATGTCAGTGCAATATCAGAGCATGTTACAGACATGGTATTCCGTGTGATACCTTTCAACAAGGATCACCATATCCCCGTATTCTATGTGGTTTTGTAGTATGTACAGTACAGATACATTACTTACCGTCTGATTAACGCTGCCCTACTCCGTACCCTACCCTTTCCAAATCGGGTCTCGAGTCCAGCCACGCCGCAGACGTGCATCTCAGGCCAGCAACTCAAAATGCAAGACTGCTGCTCGATCGGCCCTGAGACATCGCATAAGTTTACAATAACGTTGGTATCGATCCCACCTCCACCCATGTCGTGGTGGTTTCGCCTTGCTTTGCGTAGGCTGCCGTGCCGTGATCTTTGCAGAATCGGAGAGTGATCTGGACGAGCAAGGCCGCCCATACCCGGACCCATACACCTCGCCTCCCTACCCACCTCACACATATACGTACAGATTCCAATACCCCATCGTAATATCGTAGGTACTCTACATCTCCAATCAATCCAGCACATAGGGTCGACACTCCTACTACTACTACTACCACTACAGGGCATCCTAACTATCAGCATGGTAGCATGGCCCCTTCTTCGCTACAGACAAGCTTCTGGAACATGGATATAGACAGGCGCCACCAATATACAGCTTGAGCCGGTGGGTAGGCCACAACATCAGGTCTTGTGTGCGAGATCGTAAACGGGGAAAAAGGACCAGGGCGAGAGCCCCTCGATTGCAAGCTTCGCTTCGAGCCGGTATGCCAGGCTCGGCAGGGGGCTGCCAAGTAGCGTGCAGTTACTCATAGATCCATGGACATCAGTAGATTTAAGAGACAATCACAAGGTTCAGGCAGCTGTAGGCGCTCGAGCAATCACCAAAAGCACGCGGAACGAAGACGGTCGGAGGGATGTTTTGAGAATTGGGATATAGATTAACGAGATGCGATAGTCGGTCTTCAACGGTACCGTAACTACAGACCGATAAGAACCAGGACTGTATACCCCCCAAAAGAAAAACCCGGTGAACGAGAGGCGAAGAAAATAAGCCCTTTCAAAACCTTCATGTACACATTCCCTTCCCTCCCATCCGCAGCCGACAGTTACGAATCACTAATGCAACCTCGATCCCGGCAACCTCGGACTCGACGGCGGGCTATCGACCCTCACTTCCGCCGTGTACGCCTGGCCCGGCGCGACATTGCCGAAGTTCATGGGCGCAGGCTGGAAGCTGGGGCTGGCGAGGGGGCTGGCGTAGGCGCCGGGGATGGGGACTGCGGCGTACTGGTGCTCGCCGGGCGCGGCGGGGACATGTTCCTGGACCTGCTCTGCGCGGACGGGGGCGGGCTCGAAGCCGTCTTGGCGGGGTTGCGGTGTGGCTTGCTGGACGCGGATCGGGGGTGGTTGAAGGGTGAAGGGCTTGGGCTGGGAGAAGGATTGGTGTTTCTGTGCGTATTGGGTGCCGTAGCACTCGCCGTTCTCTGCTGCCGAGTGGGCGTCTTGGACGCCGGCGGGGAAGGTGGAGGACATGGGCGTCTTGACGAAGCCGGGGGTGTTTGGCGCGGACTGGGTGCGGAGCTGAGCGAGGTAGAGGTCGGAGCGGGCTCGGTCGCGGACGTCCATGGATTTGCGGAGCTTGCGCTTGCTGTAGAAGCGGTAGAAGACGACGCCGTAGATGACGATGGTGATGGTTTCCACGACGACTTCGATGATGCAGCAGACTAGAGACCAGTTCTGGAGAGAGTTTAGCAGGGTGAATTAGAGTTGGAAGCAAGCAACGAAACTCACTTGAAGCCTGCAGATCAAGGAGTAATTGATTTGAGATTGGAAAAGTTGGGACCGCTTGTTATCCAGACAACTCCAACCCCAAAGATCCTTTCCGTTACCATTCGCCTTGCTGCCGTTGAGTACCCCCGCACCAACGCCCCACATGACGATACTAAAGGCGAAGAAGATGACGGCGAAAACAGTATAATAGACTGCTGCCTTTTCCGCTCGCCGATGACCGTGTCTCCAATAGGCGTATATGATGGCCAGTGACATTGCAAGTGAAATGCAGGCGATGCACAGTAGGACTATCTGCGGCCATGTCGATGTTCCGGCTGCCCAAGGAGGAAGGCCGCTGCGTGGCGGTAAGTGCTTGGTAGCGTTGAAGATGGAGAATGAGGTTGCCAGCATGGAAAGAACGATGAGACTGCAGCTGAAGTTGACGCCTCGAAGCATCACCTTTGCCATTCGTACTCTCGTCTTCACTTTCTACAGGAAGAAGATTTATCAGACATGTTGTCAATCGCATAAAGATCAGTAAATGACTTACTAGGTCTTTGGCTTGCTGCTTGTCCGTCTTCTCTTCTTGCTTTTCCAAAACCTGCTCTTCTCGGAAGGTCGGGCTCAGAGGGTTCATCATCCGACCGGGCGTTCCGGGAACCTTCAACGCACTCTTGAGCGGTGAGCCTGGTGTCGGCGGTGGCATGTATCTGATGCCACTCTCTTCCTCGAGCGGCATGCCGGGATACGTCGCATGCCTTGACGCATCATTTTCCGACATGTAGCCAAATCCAACGTCTGACGGCTGTGGTTGAGGATGGTAATGATTCGTCATCATGGGAGGATCTGCGAAGGGCGACCTTCCACTGTCCGTTGGGCCGATGGGAGAGTTGACTGATGTTGCTTCAGCGAAGCGTGCAGTTCGAGGGGTTTTCAAAGATGTCGTCGTCGATGAGCTCGAAGACGTCCTTGACCTCGTCGTTACTAGCGGGCGTTTCTTCTCCTCTTCCGATGGGAAATGAAATTGAGTTGTAAGCTGCTTTGGTGCGTTCGACATTGCACTCCTCTAGTGGTCAAGCCAGGTTCACCGACGTGATGGAGAGAGGTATCTGAGCGCAGCCACGTTGAACGAGTATTGACTGAAAGGGAACAGTGATTTTGACGACTTCAGAGAAGTCCAGCTTCCAGAGAGTCGCAAAGAAGAATGGAGGTTTATCAATGCTACTATGGAAAGGCCGGCTGTCGAAGGGCGAAGAAGAATTCGACAACTGGTGAGGGCGGCCTCTGGGTTTTGTTCAAGCGCTGAGATGGCTCTGGGACAGGGTACCGACAGTCCAATATCAGGACTAGCTCGGGTCCGACGTGGGAGATTGTGCGCTGGAGCGCATGGACTTGTCGAGAGGATATGTACAACCAGGAGGGGACCGGTGTCTAAAGTACGGGGCGCGAAGCAAAAGCTTCCGGTTGGGGTGGGGAGAGCAGCGATAGGCTGCAGGTCAGATTCGATGTGGCCCAGAAATAGACGCCCAAGAGTTCGAGGTGTTCTGCTTTACAAACGTGTGATCAGCGATGTGGCACCCCACCAGGCGTTTCCGCCGGGTCTCCGGGTTGTCAGATTCTGGCCACCAGGGCAGGATCATTCACAGAGCATACCGGATATCAATTCATGTTCTTTTCTTCTCTTGTTTATCCAAGCTATTCGGGTTGAGCCGACGCCTTTCACAGGACATAGATTGTACGAAGTACCACTCTGTACTCCGTACTCGAGATCCCAGATACTGCTGCTGAGTGAAATTAGTGATCTATCAAGTCCAATGGGTCGGCGCGTATCCGTGTGAGTACGACGTAGCGTCCGGCGGGGGGTTGGCGGATGGGGGCCATCTTCTAATGAAGGTCTCTGCCTTTGCGCCCAGTTAGCGGCGTCGGCAGGCCTTGAGGAGAGCTTGGATGTGATTCGATCTAAATGTACATCAACTGTTGGCAGCAGCATGGTAGGTGCGCGTACAGAGCGCTGAATGGTGGATGAAGCATGACTACATTGACGCTAAGGAAGTGAACCCTGAAGGTGCAGCAGCACGACGGGAGGGGAACTGCATCAAAGGGTGAGAGTGGCATCGTCGCTTATTTAACGTTCTCAGGCTCGAGTCAGTCGTCGAGTATATACGGCTTCATCGTTTGCGAGTACGTTTTGATATGCTAATCGATCAGGCCATGAGCGCTTACAGGCGACCTTCACTCATCATCAACTACTACACATGAGCATCTAGCTTCTGTATAAAAGAACGACATATTCGCCGACAGAGAGACGCCCAAGATACCGGCTTCTTGGCATACACACAAGGCTGAGCATCCCCTCCACAAGAAAGTGGGATATTCTGTGCTTACCTTCATGAAAGGAAGCTCGTCCGAAGTGATCGACATCAGTGAACTGACATACATGTCTGTGCTACTCCGTACAACATTAGATGCTTAGAATAGACCACAGTCATTGCTAAGAAAAGAACGATCGACAATCATCTTCCCCATACGTATCATTATCGTTCGCACAGTAATTTGCCTACAGCCAGAGCCTCATTGACACTTGTTGCACGCACATACAGTACAACTAAGTGCGCTCCCTTGCTACAACACCTCGCTGTCGTTGGCGCGATATGGCTATATCTCACCCCAGCCGATTGTGATATCGATTGTATTTCTCCTTCGCTATCGCCCTTTCTCATCTTCGATCTTACCCTCAACAAAGGTAGATCGTCCACGACGTGGCTGCACATCGAACCGTTGAATTCGAGCGAGGTGCAAACACCGGGCGCCCCGCTCCCCAAAATCGAATATGAAAAGCTCGTCCCTTCTCCTCTATTCTCTTATCCACTTCATCCAATTCGTGCTGTCCGTCGCAGTGGCAGGCTTA
Organism: Acarospora socialis; assembly: GCA_025617375.2. Classification (NCBI taxonomy): domain Eukaryota; kingdom Fungi; phylum Ascomycota; class Lecanoromycetes; order Acarosporales; family Acarosporaceae; genus Acarospora; species Acarospora socialis. The sequence goes on along the minus strand of JAMYGW020000005.1, from coordinate 1,925,423 downwards.
TATGGACGGGATCTAGCGGAGACGCAAAAGCCAGAAGGCTACGCGGCCAGCAAATGGGTATATCGATCCCTTGACCATAGCTCGGCGCCCGAAGCTGGTGGGATCCCCAGGATCTGATGCGGTCGCTCATATTCGTGCAGGTCTATGCCGTGGTGGTTGCTGGGCTTTCAGCGGTCATGTCTCCCGTGCACCTGCCACAACTGCTGAAGGGGAGTTGGATCTGGCCGGTGTGTGACTTCATTTTCGTGTAAGTGGACCGTTCCAACCGAGGGTGCCTGCTGCCCTCGGCATGTTTTGCTTGTGCAAAGTGGTAACTGCTTGTTCGCTTCTTCATAGCCTCCTCTGGACAATCGTCCTCGGCCTCTTCGCCCACCTGTTCATCAACAGGGACGTCTCGGGCCACGGTGTGCAGCGCATGAAGAACGCGGTGCTGTTGGACCTGACTAACCTGCTTCTTTGGTTCGTCACCTTCTTGTTATATGGAACTGCGTCCCATTACTACTGGCGGAGAAAACGCTCCAGGGAGGGAGACCAGAGTGTTGATTCTGCGGAGAGTTGAAACCGGTCGGGACTGCTTGGTGCAGCGGCCTTGACATACCGCCAGCCTGGCTCTGGTAGTTTGATCGGGTTTGGAGTGTGACCTGCTGTTACCGGCTCAGCAGTATTTCATCAAGACTCTCATTTGCTGACCGTACTACGCTTGAAGCGAGGTCATATATTGTTGAGTTTCTTATGGATGGTTTGTTGCAACCATACTATAAGAGGCGAAGACTGGGACGACAGGAATGCCTACAGGGCGTCTATGAACGGTGAGCTCGGCAAGCAGGATTTCTATAGAGGTAGGATCAGTTCTGTGATGGAAGTGGTCATATTCGACTTGATATAATCATCTAGATACTATCTACTGGTTTATCGATCGTGCATTTCGACCTTCATATCACTAAGCCCGACCTCTAGCCCTATACCGCGGAAGTGCACCATAGAATGTAACAGTGGTGAGTGCTTGGGCTTAGACCCAGCAAGTCACATATCAGGCAAACCCATCTAACACCGTTTACATTTGCCCGATATTAGTTCAGGATCTCAAACCTTTTCACTTTACATTTGAACATTGTACACTCAAGTGCCCATCAACCCACTTCTGCTGGCATTGCCAGCACCATTCATACCTGCATCTGCCTATCAAACGACCGATCAGCAGTGCAACATGTGTTTCAGGATCCTTCAATCTCGTGAACATACATGTCATGTGTTTACAGCCATCGACCTTGGATGTTGGCCAGCGACACCGAGGACACCGCTTTGTCGATGCTAACACGTATTTCTCACCTTTCCGCTCCTCAGCTTCTTTACGCATCGCCTCTCGTTCGGCTCTTTCCCGCTCTCGTTCTGCTCTTTCCCGCTCTCGTTCTGCTCTATCCCGCTCTCGCTTATCATAGGTCCTGGTTGACCGGCCCTTTCTTCTTCTCCTGCTCTCAGCCTCTTCCGCCTGGCGTGCTTGATGGGCGCGCTCCGGATTCTCATCAAATTCGCGGCAAGTTAAGCCAGGATGCCAGCGCGCGCGGTGAATGAAGCAGAAGTGCTGGTGGCACTGAATGCACGTGGCTTTGGGCTCCGCCTCACCACGCTCCTGGATTTGGCCGGCACCACAGCCACCGTAGGGGCACCAAACGAAATTGGGGTCATGCTCCATCGCCCGCTCGGCCACTCTCTTGTCGTAGTTGTTGAAATCGTCAGTCTTCGCGTTTCGCTGCACATCGGAGTAGGACAGGCTCTTCTGACACATTGGGCAAGTCAGGGCTGTGTCACGATCTGAGAGCTGGGAAGATATGGACAATCGGATGCACTCCTTGCATATGTCTGTCAGAGGATGGGTGCAGGCCGGGGTGATAGGGATGCAGGGAAATTCGCGGAGAGAACGCTCTTCTAAACAGACGCTGCAAGAGCTGCGATTCGACTCAGAGGTGTTCGCTGGTTCTACTGGACCACCGCTCTCGGAAGAACCTTGCTGTGGATGGAGTGAAGCACAAGGAGGTCGAGAAGGTCGAGGAGGTCGAGGACGTGGTGTAGGGCTCAGTTTTCGGGACTGGGTGCGTTCTGACTGGCAGCGCCGGTCCGGCCGAGGTCGTTCGTCCCCTTGTGAAAAGTGTGACCCAAAGTTGTAGGCACCACTGGCAGCAGCGCCCGGACCGGGGTTCAGGTGCGCATACTGGCCATATGCCGGCTCGTGCTGGACGTATGGTGGGGTAGGCTTATCCCATCCTGTAACATTCAGTCCAGTATTATAGGCACCATTGACAGCAATACCAAAGTCCAGATGTGCACGGTGGCCATACGCCGGGTGGTGCGGCATGAACAGCTGGTATTCCCAGTCACTTCGTATATTGTTCGAGCTGGTTTTGTAGTTAGAAGCCGAAGCACCCACAGGAAGGTCATCGGCCCCAGTATCAGAGGTTCCTGAAGAAGAGCCGGAAGCGGTCGCTGCAGCAGAGCTGGGAGGCATCACGCGGTAGGACTCGGTATTAGAGGAATCTGAATAAAAGCTGAGAGCGGACGCTGAAGAAGAGCCGGTGGAAGACACCGACACGGAGCTCTTGTTTGGATGAGACGCTCGAGGTTTACTTGAAGGGGCATCTCCAAACAGGGCTTCATCGAACAGGCAGTATTTGTTAAAGGAGTCACGATCGTCATCTTTGCTGCTCCAAAGAGCTTTCAGTTTACGAGTAAGGCATTTAGCCATGCTCTGTAATGCTTCAAGAAGGCTGACGATTGCGAGGCATGAGGGGGAAATGGAAAGACAAGAAAAACCCAAACTAACTGCCAAATGAGATGCAATGGAAAGTCCCGGAGAATGGTGGTGGTGCAATACTACAAGGTCAGGACACTGCGGACTGTTGGTTGTATATGCTCAAATGGCTGAATGATGTCTTCTCCTCCAACGTGTGACTGTGCCATCCAATGCATTAGCGAAATCGCCCATATGCAACCAGCAGTCCGCAGTGTTCTGACCCTGTACCATTGAACCGCTGGACAGTAGGTAGTTAACCACGGGGGAGGGGGAGTGGCCTTAGCTAAAGCGGCCAATGAACAGGGCAAAGTTCAGGGTTTACGAAGGTACCTGGTATTGTTGCCCACTTGTATGGCTCACAGCGCACAGCTCACGGGATGCACGCGTCTAGCAAGTACAAGTATTATAACTCCATAGAAGACGAGGAGACATGCTTACCTTATCTTTGGCCACGAGGTTAGGCATTCCCAAGAATAAGGCTGAGACAAGCCGCTTAAGGGCAAAGCATTTGGTTTCGTTTCCAGCCGATGGACGATTAGTCAGCGTCTGCCGAGCCTCAAGGTAACCTTGGCTCAAGGGTTCCATCAGGATCCGGTTGGCAATACTTTATCTTATTGAACGACACGACAATGGCAGCCACTACAAACATCACGCACATCCCCCGATTTCTACTACCTCAGTTGACATGGACTGGCAATGCCATCCGATCACTTGGGCCGCTTGCCGTCAGGACCTCAACGGCCCCGACAATACCCAGCAGAAGCCATCACACCAGCAGGGCCAACCAGCAAAGCATCACATTCCGCAACCAAGCACGGCCTAGCACTATCCTCACTACCTTCAGACCATTTCCAACCAACTTACGCCAAGTCCACGGCCTCACACGACACGTCCCCACCCCCTTCCCCATCCCCCACCAACCCCACCGCCCCTTCTCCACAACCCCCTCCCTCCCACGCGACCACCACTTCGACACCCTCAAATTCGTCCAACGTCTCCGCGACGAAGGTTTCTCCGAACCGCAAGCCATCGCCACGATGAAAGTCCTCTCCGACGTAATCGAAGAATCCATCCAAAACCTCACCCGCACCATGGTCCTCCGCGAAGACGCCGAGAAATCGACGTACACGCAAAAAGTGGACTTCGCCAAGCTGCGGTCGGAACTGCTGAGCGCCGACAGCACCGAGTCGAGCCTGACGCGGGCGTCGCACGAGCGGCTGACGAACGAGCTGGCGAAATTGAACTCGCGGCTCAGGGACGAGATTGCAAGGACGCAGGCCAGCGTGCGGTTGGATTTGAATCTGGAGAAGGGCCGGATCAGGGAGGAGGCGAATGTGCAGGAGTTGAAGATCAAGGAGACGGAGACGAGGATCGAGCAGGAGGTTGCGGGGCTGCGGGAGAGGGTGGAGGGGGTCAAGTTTTCGACGTTGCAGTGGTTGATGTGAGTTGTTGCGCGTGTTTTCCTTGCTGTCGAGACGCAGTGGGCTGGATGGCTGATGGGTGATATGATAGGGGTGTCTGTACTGGGACGGCGGCGCTCATTCTTGGTGCTTGGCGTCTGTTGATGTAGGGTCTGCGGCGACGTCATTCGACCGCGGCATAAAGGCCGCGTCTACATCGGCGAACACCCATCTACAGCCTATTCTTTGTGTTCACCAGGCCAACAGGAGTTCGGTATCTGACGCCGAAACGAAGACGAGAATACGAAGCGGTTAATCAACTGCAGACCGCAAACTGACGGATAGCACATCCGCTTGCTTTCCGCAAGCGCTGCAGAACGGAGAGTATTGCTATCGTCAACGGAGTGTCAACGAGCATGATCCGTCTGTCCATAGTATCATAGTATAGAGTCCCTCCAATTTGACGAATATGGGAACGAGCGAGTTCATGGCCTTCTGTCCCATGCAATCCATTCAAGATATTTCAAGTATCTCATGTTCCGGTGCGAGTAGATCATGCCGCAATCTTACCCCGTATCTCTCCTGTTGGTCTGCGCGTTATTCACGTTCACACAAGGAGAGAACACACTAGTACTACCTAGATCAGATAGCGCTCTATGTTTGATCAAGAAATACCCTCTACTGGGCCACGCGTAAAAGTAACGCTCTTGTACGCCACTCCCACCTCCCGCAATGCCACTCTAATCTATCCTCTCCCTCCAACCCTATAACTCAAACAACTCCCTCAAAATCCGCATCGTATCCTCCGGACTCCCCACACTATGCCCCACCGTCCTCGGATCCTCAAAAATCTCCCAATCATTCCCGCCCTTGTACGTCTTATCGCCGAAGAAATGCACCGTCTTGAAATCCACCTTCCCGCCCGAGCGCTCCTTCTCGGCCTCGATGTGCTGCAGACAATACGTCTTGTCCCAGCCGGTCGGGAAGACGTCGAAGGAGATCTGCCCGCCGATGGAATATGTGAGGCCGAAGTCGGGGAATTTCTCCTTGAGGGCGGAAACGAAGGTGGAGCGGATGTGGTGCGTAGCGTCGTGGGCTTCGAAGGCGTTGCGCTCGGCGACGGTGGCGTTGCGGCCGATGGGGGAGATGTTGATCATGCCGTTTCTGGCCGCCGTCGAAGACTGGTGATCAGCGCAGTGTGCTTCATTTCAGTAAGACGACCGCGCGTCGCAGAGTGCAGTTGACGATCATGCAGGTGTAGGGGTAGGGGAAGAAGGGAAGGGACGTACCGAAACTCCACAAACGTCCCCCTCTTGATCGGAATATCGATGCCGGCGATATACACGAGGCAGAAGTTGACCAGCTGCTTGTACCGGTCCTCGCCGAGCCATTGGATGAAGCTGTTGCTGGTCAGCGGAACGCCGAGCCGGTAGGCCGTCAGGCCGTTCTCCGCGAAGCAGAAGTCGAAGAGCGACGTGACGGGGATGGAGGGTGTGCCGAGCTGTTCTTGTTGCTTGACCATATCGGAGCCGCCGACCTTTGTTTTGCGTCAGTGTAAGGGTTCGCGGTGGTTCGAGGGGTGGGTTTGTGGGGCGGAGGAGGGAGGAAGCTGGGAGGAAAGGGGGAGACACACGTAACCGATGACGCATTTGTGCCGGAGTTGGGAGAGGAGTTGGAGCATTTCGGGGGAGGCATCCTGCGTGCGGTTGGTTAGTGAAAGGATGGCGGGTTTGAGGTGGGGGTGTGGTGGTGCTTACACGTCGGGCTGGTGTTAGCGTGCCGTCGACGTCGAAGAGACAGATGGTGTTTTTGACGCTTCGCTGCTCTAATGGTGGGTACACGCTTGCTGCTTCGGTCGGCATGTTGGAGGGTACTGCTGCCATTGTGTAGTAGGTAGATTGAGCTCCGCTGCTGAGTAGTAGAGGCGAGGTACTCGTAGGTAAAGGGACTGTGCTTGTGCAGAGCTGTTTGTTGTTCGCTTTGGAGCTCGAGCCGTGGTAAGCTAGCTGCCTAGCTCCAGGTACCAAACTTACCTTAGCGAGTGGGCCCGGACATTCAGCCCTACGGGATATTTAGCTACAACAATGAACTCCGTTTGTAGACGTAGAAAATTCAAATAGGTTTCTTCCACTTGTGGACTTGAAGTAAACGATCTTGCGCGAACTGTACATTGCATTCAACTCATCGAAAGCATAACCACCGTCCCGAACACCCATTCCTTCCGAACTCCTTGGTGACACTCCGTGATACCCCAATTCAATCAGCGCCTTCAGTTATCTCAGCCGTAAAGTCCTTCCGTATGGTCAACTCATCCAGACCTTCCTCATTGCCTAACGTAAGCCCTTTCTCATTCGCCAAATGCAGGAGGCATATGAAGCCGTATGATGTCGAGATATCCGCCATTGCCTGCTTGGGGTATACATGCTGGAGGTTGTTCATGACCGAGGTAAACCGTAAAGTGCCATCCTCGGGCTTCACTGGTGGCTGTGGTCCTTGAGGATTGACGGGTGCATTCTATGCCAGTGATATCAATATCCTTCAGAGAGACATGGCAGACATAGTGACATCACTTACCGGCTCAAAGCCAATGCCCTTCCACATCTCCTCTTTCAACCGCCGAACATCCACCTTTTTCGCCACCCTTGCGTATTGCACATACTCGGGCCTTAATCTCCTACTCTGCGTCACCAGTTGCGTCCCAAATGCACCCTCCTGACTCTCGCCCCCCGCTAAGACGCCTGCGATTCCATCTCCAGCACCCGGCTCCCCTTCAAGACCAGGCGAGAAGTTCTCTCGCGCGTCCGCAAAGTCATCATCGTCTTCATCTGGTGGACCTCCTGGGAAAGCCATACCATCGTCTTGAAAGAAGTTCGCATCATAATTGCCCTGCGCACCCTCCCCGTCCTGGGGAGGCTGTGAAGCCGGATTTTCTTTACGCGCCCAAAATGCTTCGTCTATTTCACCCTCCGGCACCTCATCGCTACGGTTAGTGTTGGTCGTCCTACCGTTGCTTAGTCCAGTCCGGCGTGATCCCATCTGGGCTTTCGGTTTGAGGAAGAGACGGAGTAACTGTCGCGAGTTGAAATGCTTATCATCCGGTAGCAGGTTCCGAGTTTTGGACTTCCATTGAGTTTTCGGGAGGGAGATTGCAGAATTCGAAGAGGCTGGAGTATAGATCATCTCTGCTAATGTGGGGTCGAGAGCGGAAGCAAAGTCAATCTCGAATGGCTCCTTCTCTTTTCGCTTCGCCGGTGCGGGTGTGGCAGCCTTGGTTATGTCCTTTATCTTCCGTATGCGCCAGTGCTCTGGTCCAGCCCAATTCTTCTTCAAGGCGTTGTCAAAGTAGCTAAGGATGTCCTCATGGCCACCCTCTGTTCTATTGTGGTTGAGAGATACGCCGTATTGACCCAGGCCTGGATCAAAGCCGTCCACACCCATCCCTGCAGGGTCTTCTGCTCCATCAACCACACCCTCGGTGAAGCCGCCATTGTGGACTCGCATCTGCGGTTCGATCGCCGCATCTCTTGCCCATGCTTCACCGCCTTCACCAAAGCCGGTATCTGCTGGCAAATCAAACCCACCGAGGACACCATCGTCATCATCAAACCCGGCTGCATTGTCATCGTCCAAGTAGATGCCGGACTTATCACCAATGCCTCGATTTTCAGCATTTTCCTTCTCCTTCTCCTGGCGCCAGTCATCGGGGGCCTTGAGAAATGGAATGTCCAGTGAACCTGCGGGATCTCCTAGATGGAAGTTCTTTAACGATGGGCATATGTCTTGATTATCGAGCTGGGCAAAATCAGGAAAGAACTTGGCGCCAAGCGAAGGTATGTCGATCTCAGCCGCTTCTTCATCGTCCTCCTTGATCCCCTGCTCTGCAACGTCCTCAGGCGGTGTTTCGCCTTCCACATCTTCTTCTGGATTCCCGTCACTTTTCCGCCTTGTCCGGTCACCTTCGGGCGTGGCATCTCCTGCTTCATCGCTACTATCGAACACAATGCGGCCTTGAGCGTCGATAGCCAAATGATTCAGAAGCAGCCCTTTCGCGCCACCTTCGTCAAAATCTGCCGAGGCTTTCTTGAACAGCGGATCCACAGAGAACTCCAACTCGAACTTCTTAAGCTGCAGAGGTGCGAATGACGGCGCAAGAGTGGCTTCTGATGACCGTTGTGCCTGTCGACAGTCAGTATATTATACAGTCATGCTCATCCTTGCTAACCATACTCGTCTCCGCGCCTTCTTTTTTGCGCCATCTTCTCCGTCCTCTTCGTCACCATCTTCGCCTTCTTCGCCGTCGTCCTCTCCTCTCCTTCCTTTCTTATTACCACTGTCGGCTAATCCGCTGAGTAGCTTTCCGGTCTCTGTAGCCACACTATCCACTCGACTAGTATATATCTTTACGCACCCATCAAGAGTACAACTAGCTTTCTGGAAGTTAACGCCATCCCCTTCCTTTAGTAGAGACATGTCATGGAAGTAGTCAATGAGCGCAAAGTTCCAGGAATTAGTGGCGTTGATCTTGTTATCCGTTGCCATTTTCATCCATTCTTCGAAATTTGCCAGTATCGGTACGCGCTTCATGGGCGTGACGGCGCTGCTCCCAACAACAGTCAGTCCTCCATCCTCTCCAACCTCCCGACCTCTCCCGGAGCGGGAACCTTGTGGGGTTTTGGGACTAGTGCTCGCAGCGCGCTCGAAGTTGTTCAGTTTGCGCATTGGTGTCGCAGCTGCCTTGATTTGGTTCATTTGCAGGTCATGTAGTGCTTGTCTAGATTGGAAGCGGACAGCCTTCTCCTTCTGATCGTCGTTGAGGGGAATCCTATGCGCCGAAGGTCAACGCCATTAAATCATTGGGGTTGATTCAGTTTCATACTTCACCGACGTCTGTCTGTATGGTGTGGCTGTTGCCGTCTGTTTCGCCGGTGTCCTGCCATTTGTGCGTGGGGGATTGGCAACGCGAGGCATTGCGTGAATCTGCTTTCTCGACGAGATATTAGAAATGATGCTACTGGCAGCATAAGTCCCTCCAACTACTCCAGTGAGCTAGTTTTCTTCTCGTCGTTACTCGCTACTCGTCGCTCTAGATTTCGCTGATGGTGAATGTCGCGATGTTTATTTCGCGTAAACAATGAGCTGCCCTGTGCACCGACCGGAAGAAGAGGGAGTTTCCGAGGCTCCGGGGCCCCATGCGAGAAGTCGTGGCCACGCCAAATCTTCGAGTATTGAAACAAGCCCGCTTCAACCGATTAATTAAGACACAGATATGGCGAGGAAACCAAGCAGTATATTAATATCATGGCGAAAGCAGAAGACCGTATATGCTCTGCAAGATCATTACAGTCTACTACTAGATCTTGTATGGTAGGATTGCAATAAAAGTTACTGCGCGCTTTTGTATTTGGCGTGGCGACAACTTCTTGCATCAGAAAGTTAGAAATCATCGGTTCTCACTTCGAGAACTACCTTAAGTAGTGACTAATAAACAAGAAAAGGGTTTTACAATTATGTCTGAATAGGTAAAAATTCAGCAGATAAATCTGTTAAAAAGTATATAAGAAAGATACACAATAGAGTATGCTCGCTGTGCTCAACAACGAGCAGATGTAAGATGATTTGTCTGAATTTTACAGTGAGAAAGGCATCTATTGAATCTACTATATAGTAGAATGAAATTTACGTGTGAAATCCAGTGTTTAACTTGATTTACTATCATAGATTCCAACCTCCTCCGTCTTTGATCAGTGATATATATCCTTCTCGTCCGAAGTTATTGCTCGTGCGACTCACCAGCCGCGGTGCATCGGTTGCGGCATCGGTGGTGTTATCTGCTGTGGTATCGATGGTATCATCTGCTGCGGCATCGGTGGTATCATCGGCGGCGGTGAGATATACCTGCGTCCCTCCTCCTCATAAGGCGTAACCATAGGGTACCGACCTATCAAGGGTCTGTAGCCATTACTGCTTCTCCACCTGCTCCTACGACGCCAAATATCTGCGAAGCCTATCCAGATGTTTCCCAATTCGTCCGTCCAGGCCAGGCAGAGAAGGATAATGATACACGTCACCGGGATAGCGACGGCCCAGTACACCCATTGATTGATCTCCATGTTGCGGACATCGTTGGTATTCATCCCAAGGATGCTGGCAACGGTGCTAAGAGGAAGGAAGACGACGGTCACGATGGTGAAGACGTAGATGGCGGATTCCTGACGGTCCTTGTTGGAGTAGATTTGACGGAAGTTCTGCTTTATTTCTGTGGGTTCCGCATGGGAGAACAGATCTTTGAAAGGTTGAATAAGTCGTCGGACTATCACTTCCAAGTTTGCACCAATGTCTCCAACATGTTTCTCACTGACGTTAAGAATATCTTTGGTTTCCTGTCCCTTCTTCAACTGCTTTGGTTGATCTCCAGATTCATTGGGAGACAACATCTGTTTATGCCTTAGAATGTATGAGCGTGGTTCTATTGGGGTACTCACCACCAGCAATTGGTGAATGGCTCCCCAATACTTCAAGACCGTTGGACCTTCGAATGTCAAAGGCAAGAAGAATTGAAACATGGACTGTGCAACATTGACCATATCAACTCTTTCCTCGTAGATTAATCGCTTATTTGTTTTGTTCCGCATATTATCCCTCATTTCTTTCTGATCCTTTGCAACTAACTCTTCAATAATTCTTCCTTCTTGCTCAAGTGAACTATAGACAACGGAATGAGGGACCTGAAGGCATTCCTTGTATGCACTGCGCTCGCTGAGACTGGTATTGCGGCGGAAATAATGATCCACGCTTTCAAGGTCATTCTGTAGCCGTGTTTTATTTACTCTTGCATAGTTGGTGTCATCGTTGACTTCTTCGGTGTTGAGCCAAGTAAAGACATAGATACCATCCTTTGCCAGGTTGTTGAGCTGGGTCATGGAATCGTCTTGTAAGGAAGTAAAGGCCTGAGACTTCCTAGCCTTAGTGTCCAGATGACTCTGAAGTGCTTCGTTTTCCTGAGCGTTAATGGAAGGATCTAAGCCTGCACTACTAGGAATGGAAGACCGCTCGGATGTGTTTAAGATTCCTCGGACAGTCGGCGCTTGAATTGAATTACAGCTGTCAGTAGACCATTCAGAACGAGAAGGCTTCAAGGCCCCATACCCTAGTTGAAAGTTTAACTGGACATTGCTACTTTTATGCCTTGCGCGATTAAGAACCCTGGGCCAGAGGTTTGCTGACAGTACTTCGTCATTATAGAGGATCTGAAATCTCCGGGGCCAAAACTCCCAGAAATTTGAGAGGAAGGCCTGGGTGTCATCAGTCGTTGAAGAAGCTTAGAGCATTGTGCTTTTAGACTCACAAACCAAGTTTGACAGTCTTCAACTCTGAACGAACCAAAGCGATGATCCTCCATAACAAACAAGAATTCTAGCTGCCATTCCCTTCGGCTGCTCTGGTATGGGGGCGAGATATAACAGAAATCGAATCTTCTTGAAGAGTGGACATTAGTATTCGAGCACAAGTGACCAAGAGAGCTAGAATTGTCAACAAGCTGTTAAAACAACAAAACTGCTTTGAATGGCAGGTATTCAGCCGTTCAAACTTCTCTACAGAAATATCCAACACGCTTGGGCCGAGTGCATATATAGCTTAATAAACGGCGCGAACCTTTATTTTATTGGGTCAAAAACTGTGGATAACACGTCAGTGCGAGTCTCATTGGACAGTCCGGCCTGAAAAGTGCGGAAAGCACAAAAAGCATCGTTTTATTGCAGTAGTCGACGTGACAGGCTTCCAGCACTGATATAGACGTTTGCAAAATCGGCTTCACCTTTTGACTGCACTTTCTTTTAAATCTCGCGCGGCAAATTGATCAGAGTGGAGCATTCTAGCTATGTAGAGCTTAGTGTAATAGACCTCTGTGACCAATTAGCAATCGAAAAGCTCTAGCAAAGTTATAGCTCTTACGGAGCATTACAGCTAGCCTTTATCTCTTGTAAACAACTTCCAACAAGTCTCTTGAACAATGAATGATTCGATCACATCCGGGATGACACAGGGTATGGATTAAAAAGTATCTGCATTGCCTGACGTGAGAGCCAAGATCAGTTTAGAAAGACTTGATGCTGCCAATCCCGGGTTGATGGCTGCTGTGAAGAGCTGTGCTGGAAGAGCAGTCTTGATTTTGCTGTTGAAGATGGTGCTGTAGATGATACCTGCAATAGCACCTCCCAGGAAGCTGATCAAATAAGTTGACGAAAAACTTATGAGGTGTTAAAACAAATTCCAAGATGGGAATTCACATTATTTAATCATCTAGGTAATCTATATTAGAATATTGAAGTAATTTTGAGAATATTCTGAAAAGTCCTCCCCTACGATGAACTCACTTTGACCCATCGACAACTCCTACTGTCATCCCACTCCACCGGCTCTCGTAGCTCTCGAGGTCACTAGCAATGAAGTCTGCGTTCTGTTCAAGTGTGGTCTCATAGCGAGGGGAATTCATGGCGCACAAAAGCGTCTTCCCGATCAAGGGAATGTGCTTTATCAAGGAATCGTGCCACAATGGTGGAGTCGCGGCATTTGCGATCAGTTTCCCATGCAAAGTTTTCGTAGGTACACTGATGTCTGAGAACTCGGGGGTCATGGTCATTGGGCAAAGCATAGACCAGTCGAGCGTGTTCGGTGGGAGGGATTTAAGAAGGCGGAGATTTTGGCGGTGTTCGAGGTAAATGGGAACGCTGCAGGCTCTTAGTATTCCAGAGTTGATGAAATATCCAAGCTACCCTTTCCAAAGAAGGTACAAACGGCGTTGTATGAGGTGAGAATGCTATTGTGACTGTACTCACTAGTTTGAGAGCATCGATTCTGATCCTGGGTAGTATAATACTCCCAGGCCAGCTAAGAACCAAGTTCTCAGCGGTTTCTTTCTTTCCAATCCTGCTTCTCGTACACCGTCCAGGACTGCGTGAAATATTATAGGCAGTTCACTTTTCCCCCAAGGAGGTAAGGCCGCTAAACCGGCGGTATTGACAACAGCATCACAGCTGGCATCCAAGATGGCCCTCTTGATTGAGACTGGATCCGTGGCATCGCCCTGAACAACGGCGATTTGGCGGTATACAGACGTTGGAAGAAGAGACTCAAGTTTGTTCGAGGACCGGACGTACGCAACAACGCTATGGCCATGTGTGAGGAGCGCCGCTACGAGGCGAATACCCAGATTGCCGGTTGCTCCAATAAGAAGGACCTTCATAGTTGCTGTTTAGTTGCATTGGCTGTAATAAAAGATGCGAGTTTTCCTGGTTCGAGAGTAACTGGTACATTACCGGAATATATCTATATGGCTTCGGTGTCGCGCCAGTTGCTACCACGTTTCAAGTCGGAGTGGACTTGCGCCGCCAATTGCTAAGCCGGAGTGGAGTTGCACCATCGCGCTGCGCCAATTACTCAGCCGGAGTCGAGTTGCGCCGCGATCAGAAAACTATCCTTCTTTCAGTATATCTGTCGCTAACCTCCTGCTACTGTGAGGCCCGTGATACACGTAGACCCTTACTTACTAGGTATAGTTCTAGGTCTTAGGCGGAGCAGGGCTAAGCGAACGCATTCATTTACGACCCGGAACTGTAGTCATAGACCCCTCATTTACTAGTCGTAGAACCCCCCAAAATCGGATAGTAGTTTCAGGCTTTTGTGCCTGAACTCAAGCCTAAACTCACACCTAATATCACACCTAACCTGAATATTTGAACCAACAAGACTTCTCAACCTCCAAATCAGTGAAGAAAAGACAGCAAGGACAACTAGAACAGTGAGGATGTGAACGAAGAACTTGACGAAGTGTAGTACTTAGAGGATAGACACACAATGTGGAGGTGTGAGTCCAGACATGGATTTAGACTTGAGTTCAGACATGAATTTAGACTTGAGTCCAGGCACAAAAGCCTGAAACTACTATCCGATTTTGGGGGGTCTACGACTAGTAAACGAGGGGTCTATGACTAGTAAGTAGGGATCTACGAGTATCACGGGCCGCCTAGAAATATCTCCGTACGAGTACAACAGTGGTTAATTATGGAGGCGCCATTTCGCAGTCATGTGATCTGCACCTCACCTCAAGCATCGTGCAGAATCCACACTCACACCACCGAGCGGCCGAAGGCTGGGAGAAAAGAGATTCAGGTATTGTTTGACCTCAGAGGTTCATCTTTCGTATGAGGCAGCTTCTCCGTCCTTCGGGTGTGATGGGAACATATCGATGGTATGTAAACAACAAATATCACGGGCTTACTCAGCTGTACGCAGAACAGCTTTACCGAGTATCGCACCGCCCAAACTTGCTGAGTCATATCGGTAAGTATTGGCGCACGTCACTTTGCGCTGATAGTGAAGGTTCAAGGCCAAGCTCTCCCGGTAGAGGAGCCGGTTATGGAGAGTTGGTGGCGGAGATTGGAGTATTGTGCGGCAAAGAGATAGAGTATTCCTATTATCGTTATTATTACTCAAGTCGCCCTCATCTCTACCCTCTATTCTCGATGTTCATCGCCAGTTGCGAATCAATATCATGCATCTGAGATGGGTCATCAACCCTCGTCACCTTCGCTGTTGCGATCGTTCCGTTCTACGGTTCTATCACCGAAACGAAAGTACTCCGCGCGGCCATTCTATCTATGCATCTTGATACTCTGCCTGCTGACTACAGTGAGCTTTCTAAAAAAGAGCTCTGTTCAGTATGTGGAGGCCGCAAATGGCGCAACTCTGGGGAGGAGGTACCTGGAACCCTCGGAGGCGATCCAGGGAATGCATACACCGCTCGTGAAGAGAGAACAAGAGGTAATGCTACATATGTTCCCAGCTTCATTACCGTAGCTGCACCTCGAGCTGTTGCTAACCGTTTCACCTCCGCAGTGTCGCTTCGTCCACAACGCCAAAGACCAGTGCGCGTTCATCAAGGCCAATTGTCCCGATGAAGAGACAGGACTGTTTTCATACCTGCAGCTCTACCATTGCAAGCTTGATCGAGCCAAGCCCGTTGCCTTTGCGATCCTGGTCATATGGCTGGGCCTACTTTTCAGCACCATTGGCATTGCCGCGAGCGACTTCTTCTGTATAAACCTCAGTACAATCGCGAACATTTTGGGTATGAGTGAAAGCATGGCGGGAGTTACATTCTTGGCTTTTGGAAATGGTAGTCCGGACGTTTTCTCGACCTTTGCAGCAATGAAGACGCACAGCGGCAGTCTTGCGGTTGGTGAGCTCATTGGTGCTGCTGGATTCATTACAGCTGTGGTTGCAGGATCCATGGCTCTGGTGAGACCGTTCAATGTCGCACGGAAGAGCTTCGTAAGGGACGTTTGTTTCTTCATTGTTGCTGCGAGCTTCAGCCTGGTGTTCCTTGCGGATGGCAGTTTGCATCTCTGGGAATGCGCCGTGATGGTGGCTTTCTATGTGTTTTATGTAATCGTTGTCGTGGTGTGGCACTGGTATCTGGCTCGACGTTGGCGAAGGAAGGATCGTGAAGCGGCTGCAAGGGGTCACTTTGAAGTGTCTGCTGGTGGCGAGCTCGAAGTGGAGGAAGAAAATGGGTATGATGAAGACGCTGCGGCTGGTGAGCGGAGAAGTCTGCTGCGCGGCAACTCGGCTGAAGATTTCCGGGCTTTGGAGCGTGGTGGTACTCCTTACCTTATGTCGGGGGATGATGAAGATGAGGATGAAGAAGGGCGCGACTATTGGCTTGCCGAAATCAACAGGAACATGCGCATCAACAAGCGGCAAGCAGGATCTCGCCGGAATACGGCCACGCCTATTCGTCCTAGTTTGGTTGGGGCTCTAGAGTTTAGGGCTGTGCTATCGTCACTTCAGAAATCAAGGAACATCCAGGCAATCCCAATAAATCTAAGACGCTATTCGGATGATCCGACATACACAACAGCACATCAGCAGGGCCAGCTTCTAAGCGTCTCTGATCCTGACATCAGCTCCACTTCTGATATTAACACGGAAGAGGCCGGAGCGAGTGGTTTTTTGAGACCCACCGTCGACGTCGATCGGGGTGCCGCTGCACATCGGACAAGGGCGGTCTCTGCCGGCGATGCGTTAGGATTGGGCCTCGGTTCTAAAAATTTGAACTTGCATCCTCCCACTGCGGGATCTGCTCGTTTAGGGCGCTCAGGAAGTCATAGGGGCGGGTTACAGCCTCCTGGCCAATCAACAACAGCTTCATCATCGGTCCCATCCCGTCCGCCGAGCTTCTTGATCTCACCTCCAACCTCTGAGCCAGCATCGAGAGGCGTAAGTCCAGCTCCAGCTGATGATGGTCGAACGCCCCTGGGACGCGCTCCTTCGAAAGGTGAATTCAGCGGCTTCACGAAACACTACCAGCCAGTAGTCGGATCAGCCGGCGAGCGCGTGGAGACGCCTAGACATTCCCCGAGGCATACTTCTCAACGCGTCCCAAGGATTGTGATTCCGAGACAGGAGAGTTCACGGCGCTCTAATCCAGTATCTCCATTTCCAACATTTCAAGACTCCTACGACTCCGCTACCGGCACCCCGCGACTTCCCAGCCTACGTCTTCCCGCCCCCAGTATTTTCTCGGATTCGTCCTACAACCAACAGGGATATAATGACTTCTTCGAAGAGAAGCCACTTCGGTGGTGGCCGTACAAGATTTTACCTCCACCACGGGTACTAGTCGCAACATTATTCCCAACCGTATACTCTTGGCAGGACAAAAACTTGTGGGAGAAATTACTGGGCGTCGCCGCTGCACCTAGTGTCTTTCTGTTGGCAATTACACTTCCCGTCGTGGAGGCAGAGACAGACGATGATGATTCAAGTGCTGTCATAGCCGAACCTGAATCGAAGAGCCTCTCCGGAAACGGATACCAGGGCCTGGGAGGAAGTATTACAGCTTCGCCCCAGCACAGTCCATCCTTGCAGGTTGGCATCAATTGGCCTGGATACTTCGATCCACGTCCACATGACGCCAATCACCATAACTATCCCAGCTTGGACCCACAGCGTGGGAAAGGCTACGGTGGTCACGGAAACACCGCTACCGTCGCGACTTCGACAGAGAGACACCATCACCATCACCACCCTTCCCATGCCAAGCCCCCCTCATCGCCACTAGTTCACCTATCCAAGCAATCACCTACCACCTCAACCTCCCCCGCCGTCCCTTTATCTCCTCCATCTTCCTCCAAAGAATGGAACCGCTGGCTCGTCTCCACCCAAATCTTCACCGGCCCCTTCTTCATCGTCCTCATCATCTGGGCCAACACGTCCGACCCGCTCAACCCACAAGACCTCCTCAAACCCTCCCTCTACGCCCTCCTCGCCTCCCTCATCCTCTTCGGCCTCCTCCTCATCACCACCTCCGCCACCCAGCCCCCACGTCACCGCTACCTCCTCTGCTTCCTCGGCTTCATCGTCAGCGTGGCCTGGATCTCCACCATCGCGTCCGAAGTCGTCGGCGTCCTCAAAGCCGTCGGCGTCATCCTCGCCATCTCCGACGCCATCCTCGGCCTCACCGTCTTCGCCGTCGGCAACTCCCTCGGCGACCTCGTCGCCGACATCACAGTCGCCAAACTCGGCCACCCCGTCATGGCCCTCTCCGCTTGCTTCGGCGGGCCCCTCCTCAACATCCTCCTCGGCATCGGCCTCAGCGGGCTGTATATGACTGTCACGGACGGCGAGCATAGGCATGAACGTCACCCCGGGCGTCCGATGAAGTATAAGCCCTATCAGATCGAGGTCTCGACGACGCTGATTATCAGTGGCGTCACGCTGCTGGTCACGTTGGTGGGGTTGTTGGTTGTGGTGCCGTGGAATGGGTGGCGGATGGATCGCCGGATTGGCTGGGGGTTGATTGCGCTGTGGGGGGTTAGTACGGTGGGGAATCTGGTGGTGGAGGTTAAGGGGTACGGCGGGGATCTTGCGTGAGTTGTTTGAGCCAATTGCTCGGGTGGGTACGGTGGGGTCGTCGTTCGGAACATTGGTTGGCGCTTACTGGGTGGGCTGTATATGTCCTTGTCGCTTGTCTTGGCGTCGAGGAGAGCGTTCAGTTGACGGATCTCTTGATGCGTTATGAACTTATTTGATCCGATTAGAGCAATAGTACCTGTAATAAGATACCACTATGCATGAACGACGCCAAATGAGATCACCTGTGATTGAGTCAAAGGAGAGATGTTGTGACCATTACCCTTACTCGTGGAAAGGTAATTAATCCAGGATGAATGACACTCGCATGCAGTCAATGCTGAAAGATCTTAAACGGGATGAATATGAAATCGATACTCTGAACGTCACAACCCATAGACCCCCATATAAATGTGCGTGCCCTCCGAACAGCAAAGCAGGAAGTTTCTTTTGTCGACGAGCGTCTCTGAACTCCGTTTCAAGGAGGATAGAATTCCCCTGTCTCCCTCCCGATCCACAATGTTACGCACGCACGTAGAGACTCCGTCTCGGTACTCTTAGTCTTGATCTGACACTATCTTCACGTTGGTCCATGGAAGGCAAAGTCTAAGGCCTGAGGTTGAAAACGAGGTTGCTAGCAAGTAGTGAAAGGGGCAGCGGGAAGCTGGTGGGTTCGAAGTGACGGTGTGGTTCGGGCTGACTGCGGACAAGGTGGAAGAAGGGGGTGGGGGGGATGGGCCGGTGAGGGAAATGAATAATTGGTGGAGGTGGGGCCCATGCAGGAAGTGCGTGGGAATCGTCTGTGCTATGAAATCGGCTAGGGCTTGGTTGATAGTGATGTAGCGTGGAGGTTGCTAGGGGAGGTTTGGAGGAGATGGCTATGCTGAGGAGGGGAGAGCAAGGTTTGCACCGTCAGAAAATGAGGAGGAGGCGACCGGAGAGAGAAGGTCTGAGGAATTTGGTGGTTTGTTGTGGGCTGGGCGAGGTTGCTAGATCGAGAAGATGATCTGGGGAATATGAGGGCTGCCGAAGTGTTTCGAGTAGGGAAGAGAGGTCTTGATAGTGTGGAGAGAGTAAGGTAGCGTTCTCAATGTAAAACATGGAGGTCTGAGAGGGTCGAGATTGCTTGGCATCTAGGAAGACTATGAGCTATCTACCAATAATGAGAGCGTAGCAACGTCACATTGATGAACAGAGGTGGTGAGCTATGAACGGAAACAAATGCTTTGACAACGGTTTATGTTCTTGAAAGACATTACAGCAGAGAGGATCTGGTTTCCTCCTTCCCTTCACAGGTTCAACTCAACTTGGTCAATTGTTGTTCCTTCAGCCAGCTCTGCCACAAGAGACAATGACTGCGAAACAGGAGCCTCAATTCGTTACCGGAGACTCCGCCGTATTGAGAATCACCCAATGTGTCTTGTCCATGACCTATACGTAGCCGCAATAGTCCTTGAATCTTCACGTCAGTCTCTCCATCTTCGGGTCGAATCATCACGCCATCCCAGTGAACCAAGCCCAAGGTCTGCAAAGTTGTGATTCCTTCCTTCCAGTCATCCTCTGCGAGATGGAAGGGGTCATCGATGCACACTGGGTTCAAGAATCCGTCCACAGGGATTTCGGCCTTGCGGAGCCCCTTGAAATCTGATACGAACTCGCAAAAGCTTGTGCACAGGTTAAGAAAGTCTGAATCAAACATTGAGTCGAATGCGACTGAGATACTTCGAATGGCTGATTTCTGGTCTGGAAGTAAGGGCTTGTCAAGGCAGTACGCCCACGTGAAGTTGCGATAATAGAACATGTTATACTTGAAAACCTCGTGACGCGATTCTTCGTAAATTTGGCGGCAAGTCTGTAGTAGACGCAGGTCAATGTCCCTCCCAAGAACGTAACCATCGAAGTACAATCTGCGCTTGAGGCGAACGAGATAGTAGTAGACGCGCATGCGAAGTTCCGGAGGGAGATTGAGGAAAGGGAATGGCCTCGCAGGCCTTGATCAGTCAGTCCCATACGTCCTGCGTCGCAAGAAAAGTTGGGATAAGAGGGAAAGCTCACATTTCAGGAGCGCTGGCGCTATAGAAGACTGCAACATTGTTCTGTGCACTCAAGCCCTCTGATCTGCTTGCTGTAGTGAGGTCAATCCTTGACAGAGTCAGCGATGAACTATATCACGATCGTGAATGAATATATAGAGCAACTCACATATCTGCGGACTCGTCGCCACTCGAGGAGGCGGAGTCATCACCGCTACTGAGTTCTGCGCCATCCGATGGCAGTGAGGAGTGTGGATCATCGCCTGTTTCGGCCATGAATGTGAGAGTTGACAAAAATGCAGGATGGTGGTAAGGTTGAAAGGGATGAAGTTGACGGTGGTGAGGTTGAATATGACAAGGTTGGAGGCGATGAGGTGGAACGTATTGAGACTCGGCGATGACGTTGGAAGTGGTCGTGGTGAAGTTTGGAGGTCGTAAAGTCGCAGCTGGTGAATGAAGTAAACAAGCGAAGCAGAGCCGGTGTGTAGGGCTTGAAGACTAGCTCAGCTATGTAGTTCAAATCAAGTCACAAGAGTCTTGGTTGCATCACACATCCAATCTTCGGAGGCCTTCAGTATCTCCAGATATTCAAACAATCCCAGTCTAAATGGGAATAACCTACAGAATCATCCCCCTCCATGAATGGTAAGTCTCAAACATGTGTCTCCTCTCACATGTATACCCAATCTTCTCCAAACACTCGACAAGTGTGCCTCTACAAGCCCCATCCCAGTATCCCAACATGATGTAGCATACTCACAATCTCCACCAGCCAACTCTCCGCCTAGACATCCAAACACAATCTGATCTCCCACCTCCCAATCACTCTGGCGCGTTCTGCTACCCCCCCCCCCCCCCCCCCCTCCCCCCCTCTCTCACCAAATCCCCTCCGGCTCCGGATGTCTACACTCGCAATCAGCAACCATCTTCCCCCCCCAGACACCTTCAGGCAACACTCACTCCTCATAAACCCTCCCCACCCTCTCCACCTGCTCCGTCCAAAACGCCTCCTCCAACCCATCCAGCCCCACCCAGCTTAGCACAAAGTCCCCCGCATCCTCCCCTGATACATCCCTGATCTGCGTCCTGACGCGCCCTTTAACCGTCTGCACCCCCCTCATCAACCTGAGCGCCGCCATGCCCTGCACCCACGCCGTCCTTAGCTCCGGTTCCATCGTCGGGTTCTCATACTTGTCCCAAAAGACGCGCCAGCAGATCTCCAGGCTACGGAGGCTGGCTAGGCCTAAGACGGCGGCGCACACGCTGCGCCAGTGGGAGAGGTCCTTGTCGAAGAGACCGAAGCTGAACAGGAGCTTGACGTTCTTGATCCGCTGGAGCTGCGGGAGGCTGAGACGGTTGATTTCGTCGACGGATTCGAATTCGAAAACGTGGATGTCATAGAACAGCATCCGCGCCTCGCGGTATACGAGGCTATTCGTTCGGAGGAAGGCGAGATCTGGGGCCACGCGGGGGTGGAACTGCTCGTGTTCCAGGACGTGAAGATCCTGCAGGATTTGTTCGTAGACGACCATCCGCAGGTCGGTGGGGAGGTCCATGAGGGGGAAGTTGGTCAGGGGCGGCGGTGGGGGTGGGGCGGGGGGAGAGAAGACCGAGGAGAGCTTTCGCAGGTATGAGACGAGCATCCGAAGGTATGAGAATAGCTTGCGGATCGCCCGTCGAGGGAAGGCTTTGGTGGCTTTGAGGCAGCCCTTAAGAATGGTTTCGAGGCGCTCTTGCAGGTCTGGTTGATGACCCCAAGTTTGGTCCATTGCCAGTGTTGAAGGCGATAGACTGGGAGAAGGTTCAAGAGACATTGACGCTGCGGAATGCGTGTCTGGTAGCAATTACTGTATGGATATCGTTGGGAAGCTGCGGTTGCGGAGATGGAGCCTATGCTGTATGTAAGAAAATAAGAACTAAGAATAAGTAGCAAGGGGTTGTGTCCGTTGGTGGTTGCGAATGGAAGAACCTGTACTGTGAAGTCAGTGGTACTTGAAGGGAGATAGGACGAAACGGAGGGATTGCGTGTGTTGATGGGTTGTCTGAATAGATGTCTGGGCCAGTAGGGCACAGTGTTATTGCTCGGCAAATCATCGCAACACAGGACTTCAGAGATCAGCATGACACATCTGCCCAGAGGCCGGGGTGCGGGATGGATTAACACGGAGAGCATTTTGAAAGTGACTGGAGAGATCCATTGTAAGGAATTCCTTCGTCCTCTAACACGTGCGCCTGGTAAGCAAACATCCATTCTATTCAACACTTAAAGAATCCACTGAGAGGACCGTCCGAAGCCACCGTTGAACCCATCCCCTTCTCAATAACAAACCTTCAGTCCCTGACAACCCGTCCCAGTTCCCAAATGGTAACCTCAGGCTTGCTGCGTGGTTGGCTCGACGACTCAAGTGATCCTAAGACAACGGACCGCCTTGGCCGGCTCCCGGATCATACCTCTCACATTCAGCCGATTCTTTTGCACAACCAGCTCCCTTTCCAAGACAGCAGCACACACTCTTAGATCCTGCCAGTCAACACACCTTCCCTTCATCTCGAGCTCCACATGAACCTTCTCTAGCTGACCACCCGCGAAGGCAAGAAGTGGAAGGGCCCAGCGAGCTTGGAGGTTCAGCTCGGTCGGCCAGTCGCAGATACTAAGCCTCACTTCGAGCTCCTTGAGACCGGTCATCTTCTCGCCAGCTTCCAGACACAAGGCGGCCCACTTCGAGTCGTACTCGTCCTTCCAAACCCGGTTCTCCATCAGATAAGGCTCGCCATAGGTGTGATGTTGCAGCTTCAAGGTCCGAATGGTGGCCAAGCACGGAGGGCTGAGATTCGTAAGGAAACGCTGCAAAGCGGTTTGAGAGCGGATAATAAACGTGACTTGCTCATAGAGGAGGTGATGGGTCTCCCGATGGATTTGTTTGCACGTTAGGAGCATAGCTGCCAAACCAGGCAGGGATTGGAAATTTGGCCACTTGGAAAGTCGTCCATCAGCACGCCCTGGTCTGGAGGAGCAACCTCGAGTCCCAAGAGCTTTCGAGTTGCGCAGTGACGGTTTAGGCTTCTTGCCCCTCGGATTCCAAGAAGTGAGACCGCTACCTTTACTGATGGGAAGGATCTCGAGGAGGTGCTTGCCGAAGGAGTAGTTGTATATCTTGATACGGAGCTCAGCTGGGAGCTTAAGGAATGGAAAGACCTTGAAGAACCTGGGTGGCTGAGAGCTATCGAACTTGACACGGTTGGCGTTGGTGGCTTTGCCGTTAGTGCGCTTGTCATTAGCATGCTTGTTACTGGGGTCTCTGCCGTTAATCGCTTTGCCGTTGGTGTCCTTGCTGTTGATTTTCTTGGCGATGGTATGCGCGCCGTTGGGATTCTTGCCAATGATGACCTTGCCATTGGTATTCGTGCCGTTGCTGTTTATGCCGTTGCGGTTCGTGCCTTTGGTATTCGTGCTGTTGGAATTCTTGCCAACGGTGACCTTGCCGTCAGTGTTCTTGCTGTTGATAACCTTGCCCACGGTACCCTTTCCGTTGGCATTTTTGGCACCGGCATCTTTATCCTTCACAGGACGTCCTTGACCAGTTTTCTTTCCCATCCTGGCGTTTCCCGCGTAGTCCTCCAAAGTCCAGACGATATGAGAGTAAAAGCGAACAAGACAAGAGGTGGAAGTCAAGACAAGAGTTGGAGTTTGATATGAAGAAGATGGCTGGAAAAGTACCACACTTCGCCAAAGGTATTGTGAATATGAAGCAATTATGAGGATAAAACCAGGGGCTGGTCGCAGAGAACTTCAGTCAATAGGGGAGTGATGAATAGAGATATTTTCTTTCGGCGATCAATAGCGGTTGGAGGATGCGCGACCGTATTGATGCTGTCCCATTGTGCATGACAATAGGGAGTGATCGTACAATAGGGTTACAATAGGAAGGTAAAGTGAGAGGTTCGAGAGTAACGTGACCGACTTTGGTCAAGGCGGATATTGCCCAGCCTAAGCCGAATTGGGAAGGGGCCCTAAGGAGCAGAACATGGTGGTGAGATGAGTGGAATTGCGGAGCTTTGGATATCTGCGGCGGTTGAGATGTTCAATTCTGCATGTTCTTGATTTTTCAGTAGTCTGTCCAACTGCTTGATGGGGGTTATCTGAGAGTAATGGCTCCATTGGTGACACTCGATGGCGAGCTCATCCGGTACGAGTACCATGGATGAGAGTGAGTTTTTCAAGACAGCACGCATGGCCAAAATTGTGAACCGCTCTTTGATGGAGTATCACACATTGTCCAAACTGGTAAATCCTCATCAACACAGACGTGTTAGTATGGGAAAGTGCAGTGAACCACTCATTGAAGCCTGCGGAGCGTGCAAGTCTGGCAAGCTAGTGAGGTGAAGTTCCCCAGCCAAAAGCAAGCAGCAGCCGACTCGGCCATCGTCATCGGGACCATGTCACTGCCACGAACCCTTCGACACGCAACAACTACGCGCACCCTCTATCGCACCAAACCATTCATTGACTGCTCGCGCAGCTTTATCAACTCATCTCCTGTCTTTCGAAGAACTCCTCCACACGGCCGCTTCAACAGTCGAAGAACCTACGTCTCCGGCCCCAACCCCACACCCGGCCAATCTCCCTTGCGCATCTGGCCCTTCGTCCTAATCACCCTCGCGGGCACGGCATCTTATGCGTTGATGGTGCGCTCACGAGCCGGTACACCCCCCAATCCCTAACCACCACAACCGTCCATCATCTCATTTATCTAACCTCCACCCCACAGACCCAATGCCGGCCATCGCCCCCCCAACCAGCAACGCCCAGCTCCCCGCCCCCTCCAAACCGACCCCGACCTTCTCGCCCACCGCCGTATCGGTAATCTTCGTCCTCGGCGGCCCCGGCGCCGGAAAAGGCACGCAGTGCGCCTTCCTGGTGCGCGACTACGGCTTCACGCACCTGTCGGCCGGCGACCTGCTGCGCGCCGAGCAGGACCGGCCCGACAGCGAGTTCGGCAGCATGATCCGCGAGTACATCCGCGACGGCAAGATCGTGCCGATGGAGGTGACGGTGCAGCTGTTGGAGAACGCGATGACGGAGGACATGCAGGGGAAGGGGAAGGAGGGGGCAGGAGAAATGGGGCGGTTTTTGATTGATGGTATGGCGTCACTCTTCTGTTTTTTTATACCCCGGGGTTACCTCTCGTAAGAACCAGACGGGCTGATGGCTGGTGGCGGAACGAAAACAGGCTTCCCGCGCAAGATGGACCAGGCCCTCAAGTTCGAAGAGGCCGTGTGCCCGTCGAAATTCACGCTCTTCTTCGACTGCCCCGAGAGCGTGATGCAGGAACGCCTGCTGAACCGCGGCAAGACGTCTGGCCGGGCGGACGATAATGCGGAGAGTATCAAGAAGCGGTTTAAGACGTTCGTCGAGACCAGCATGCCGGTTGTGGATTACTTCGAGAAGCAGGGGAAGGTGGTCAGGATCCCGGCGGCGCAGCCTCCGGAGAAGGTGTATGAGGAGGTCAAGCGGAGGATGGGGGAGAGGGGGTTTCATCTGGAAAAGTGAGTTTTCGGTCGAGTGTCAGAGCATGGGGTTAATGAACGTTATTCGTCTATTGTTGGCGACTCGAAGGTCCGTACATACATGGGTCAGACATGGCGCGTATCGATTACATAGAAGATTTGACATGAACATGAAGTCGATCTCGTTTTCTGCTGGTGGCCAGAGATACAAGGACAATGGCAAACCCTACTTCGTACTCCGAGCTGAATCCCTGAAGACCAGAACGCCATAATTTATGGTTTTCTTATCTTTATCGGTTTACGCCCTAATCAACCATCATATCAATCTCCCGCGGCCCACTTCTCCCACCCGTCCCGCCGCCGCTCCCGTTGACTTTGTAGTCCAGACTCCGGAGCTCCCGTTCCTTCTGCCGTATGACTTGCTCTCTCTCCTGCCTCACAACAGCCAACACCCCTTCCAAGCTAGCCCTCCACGTATCCAACCTGGACTGAACCTCCCGCCACTGTTTCTCTCCGAACACCCGGTAGGTACTCCGATGGATAAGGAAAGTTTGATTCTGTTGCGAGAGCTTGCCCTCCACGAGACCTGCCCGTATGACGTCGATAACCCACATCTCGACGTCTTCCGACCGTATTTGTAGGGCCTTTGCGATGTGCTGGTACGGCAGCGATCTGGACTGTGTGGATGCCGCGAGCGAAGCCAGTGTGAGCAAGCGCATCTTGCGGTAGAGAACGGAATCGTCCAAGCCCTGCTCCTCGACCCAGCCTTCGTGCTCGTCTTTGAAGTCGTTGTAGTCATCCAGTACTTCCGTGTTGAAGACTTCCAGAAGTTGAAAGAAAACCGGCTCGGATTTGCTGAGCGCCTGAATCGAGTCCAAAGCGGTCAGGTCTTGGAAGTCGAAGTGGCTGGGATGCGAAAGGCCAGCTCGGAGGGCGCGGATGGAGAGAGTTCGAGCTTCGTCGCTACTGACCTCCTCGGTTGGGATCGTCCTTAAGGCTCGTAGGAGGTAAAGGTACGATTGCTCGTCTTCGCCGGCATCCTCCGCGACGTCTGCGATGCCGAGGTAGAGCTTTCGCTGGTCTTCCTCGTCCATGTCCCATTGTACCAGCCATGAGTCTAGGTTCTTGAGCTGGGATTTGAGAGTCTCGAACGAGGAGCTGCGGCGCACGACGCGCAAGATGGCGAGGAAGACATGGTAGCGGGTATCGTTGTCGGGTGGTAGGACGTTAAAGATGGTGGTGAGGACGGACAGAGCGAGGCCCGGCCCATTATTCGGCGAGGACGTGATGGGAGCAGAGAGATTTTGACATATCTTGGGGAGGAACTTGTCGAGGTTTGGCGACTGCCGAATGAGGTGAACGAGGAGATTGTAGGCTGCGATGAATTCTAGTTGCCAAGAAGTCAACAGGGCAGTCCTCAAACGCTGGAGAACCGCTGAAGCCGACATACCTTTCTCCGGGGCGGCGTTCAGTATTGCACTCGCAGTCACGATCTTCTTGAGCACCTCATCTTTCTGTCCTTGCTCCGAGAGTGGTGCGATCTCGCTCTGTATGTTTGAGCCCTCCTCGCCTTGAGTTTTCTTGATGCCGTCAATGTACTGCGCAAGTTCCTCCGCAAGCTCTTCGAAGGATCCTTCGATCAGAAGGGTATTCGTAGAGCCTGGCATCTTTTTGAGTATGCGTTTTTGTCGGGGAACAGTTGGGCGATCTGGTGGTACTATACTACTAAAGTTACCTCATCCTTTGTGTGGGCGGGAAGTGAAATCTTGGCGCGAATGCGGAATATGCCGAGGGCAAGTGCTTTGGACAACCAACACGGCGTGGATATTTAGAGTTCAACGCATAGGCAACCGTTCTCCAAGCTACCTCACTTTGAATCGCACATAAAAAAGGGTGTGACACTTCAAGGCGCTCATTATTTTCAATATGCAATGTTACCGAACCGGGTAGTATAAGATCGTATGTACAATTTCTAGGTGCAATATATATCGAGAAATTCAAATTCTTCCCAGATCGCAGCAATCCATCAACCACCAGATCTGGGAAGGCTCTGATTACTGATGCTCAGAAACATAGGAGTTTTCAGCCTTGTCTGTGAGGGTACTTAGCCACCCAATCAGCGTCCGAACTAGTACGGACAGTCTCATGCGGAAGAGCTGGAAGTGCGCCATTCGCCTCATACTCTGGCACAACGACGTGCCGCGTATCCATGGGAGAACTACACTGAGTAAGGTCCGTCTGGACGACGATTCGATTCTCCTTGTCTGAGGATTCTCTGAGCTGTGTGAAAGGGTGGCTTGCCTTCTCTTTGGTGGGCGTATAGGGGCTGGACACAAAGGAAAGAGGGATGCTATCGTCGGATTTATCCTTCTGAGAGGTTCTAGTGCGGAAGACTCGGCGCAGTAATGAACCACCCGGACCATTGCCGAAGCGATTCTTTAGTATGGATCCGCTGAACGCTGGAGCTATGACCGGGAAGCAAGCGCAGAGAATGCCGACGGCAGGCTCGATGGCAGTCCAAATGACCAGGTCAGCATCATCCCCTTTGAATAGTTCCGGTCAGCTTCGATATATCGCAGAAGGGAGGAAGTAGGTCTCTCAATGCGAAGACATACATGTAAAGTCCGCTCCTTGGCGATAGACCATGAGAATGCGTGCGATCCCCGCTGCAACGGCACTACAAGCCAAGAAGTCAATCGTCTGATGAGGGCTTGGTAGCGTGGCTTTCTTACAATAACCCAATCATAAAGATACTGGCTACAGCTACCTTTCTGCCCGTTGACATTTTCAGGCTCCGCAACGCCAAAGCCGGTAGCAGTAACGTGGCTATATCGCCGATGGTGTTGAGGATGTTTAAGCTTACTTCGGTCGAGGTGATGTCGATGCAAGAGCTTCCGGGTTGCGGAATGGGTAAGGCTTGCTCCCAGAAGAACGAGATTGGGGTGCACTGGAAGATGCACACTAGCACTGTTGCCACGGACCAGGCGGTGACATATATCATGGTCGCTCGAAGGCCGATGACAAAGGCGCGGTTGCTATTCGCGAAGATCCGCCGATAGAGAAGTAAGATGGACATTTTGATGAAGAAATGAACAAGACCATATGTCACAGAGAGGAAGTAGATGCCCTGAGCTTGCATATCAGTAATCCTCCTGGCCCTCGGAAAGTTGTGGGACGAATTACCTCGAGGACTTTGATGCCGTTTGGCAGTCCCACCGCGAAAATATGCTTTCCATTGCCAAAGTGCACACCTATCTTGTGGTCAGCGTTACACGGATGGATGATCAGTTGCAAGTAGAAAGGTCACTAACAGATTATATTCTCAACGCATAACACGACGGTGAAGAACTACGCCGCCGTCAGTAACGATTTAGTCAAGGTGACCTCGTCAAAATCTTACCAGAGCGGGCAGCATGAAATAGTCGTCAAGTTGCCATGGCAGCTTTCTGATGTTCCTTGCGATAAAACGCAGCAGCACCGAGACAACAGTGATGACAATAAGCAAGATACTGATGGCGACTATCCGCGGACCTTGATCCTCATCCAAATGTGCTTGAATGTACGCCACTTGTGCAGGTGTCAATGGCGGAGGCGCTCGCGATGGTGGCATTGCGGACGAAACGGCGATTTGCCCCTCTCCAGACCGGTCTTGCTTTTTCCGGGGACGGCAAGGAAAGAGTGCTGACACGGGACGGTCTGCATGAGGTGACGGGACGAAGGACAGTAAGGCTTTTATACCTAGATCTGTCCTTTGCATTCCCTCTTCAATTGCAACCCTCATAATGGTGGTGCTACCAATCATGATTCGAGATGGCACTGTCGAACTATTGATTGTGCTCCATCTTGGAAATGGCTCCTAGTGACTTGGAGCAAACGGCACAGTAAGTGGTCTCGGTCTCCATGGTCCTGGGAACGGCGTGCGGGTATGAGTTTAGATCGGTCCAGGATAGGATATCGAGTGCTAGAGGGTTACTCTGTAAGGTCCAAGCACCTTTGTGAGCGTCGAACGTCATCCTTCGGTGTCTCAATCCACGGACTGGTAGACGTCCTTTGACTCCATTGGAGTCGATGGCCTGCTGGACCCCTGCTCTAACTTTCAACGGCAACCGCTATTATTGTGCCGGACCCTTGCTTCATACCTAAACTTTCTGTAAGAGGTCGGGGATTAAATCTCAATCAGTACCTGGTGGATGGGTAAAAAGTTGCCCTTTTGTATCGAGGAAGTGCTACTCGATTAGGGTACCAGTCATCGAGGCGCTTCCCTGGCCATCTTACCTAAAACCTTCTGGTTCTGCCCTTTCTGGCTGGTGCGACTGAGAGATAACCTACCTAAGGCACTTGCCTGCTGGTAAGGTAGGTGAGGTACTACCAGGTAGGTACCTTAGGTATGTGTAAGAGTAAAGGTACGGAGTAGGTGTTCTCAGAAAATGGACTCTCGCATCACTGGCTCGCTCCTTCGCTAAGATATGCGCGCCAATCGATCGACCCGCGCTTCTCGGAGAAAACGTGGGGCAGCCCGCATCGCGGCGCATTGCGCGCATCTCGGGTACCTGGTAAGATAGGTAAGGTACTAGGTAGGCAAGAGAAAGTTCGGGGGTATTTGACATGCAGGTGGTACGCATACAACTAAATCAGTGACTTGCACCAGGCAGACTACGAGTAGTGGTGGAAAGTCGATCCTTAACCCGCTTTGAAGTGCCGACATATTTCAGCTGCTTACTGCTTTCCTGCAACAATTTGTCTATTGTCCTGAACCAGCATTGACCGACATCGCACGCGTCGAAAGTTGCAACATCGGTCTACTGACAGCAACGCCCCTTGTGTCCTGAACGGGCACGATGCCCTCTTTGGTGCGCATAGTCTATACCCGTCATCATGGGAAGATTAGACTGGGGAGATTGTTCTAGTCTACCTTACTCCACAAAGTCGTCCTGAGCTAAAAGTTTCGATCCATCATCGCTTATCGATCTGGATCTGACCTCGTTATTAGAAATATTGTTTATAAGGGTTGAGAGGCGCAGGGGTAAAGTAATGAGGAGCCTCCTGAGCGATACCACATCGCTGGAACTGGTGTACAGCAAAAGATAAGGTAGGGCATGGAACCCACGCATGCCAGTACAAGACAAATTTCAAGAGGGTGAACTGATACAGGTGCTCGTATTCCAGAGATGTACAGATTCCTCCTCATTGACCGCTGGCATAAAGAATAGGTACTTGATAGAATGAAACTGGTCCAGACTGCTAGTCGTGACACTTAGCCCTAACGCCAAGGAAGTATTGTACGTGAAAGTAATCATGGCAGTGTACAGGACTGCTCGGTGGTGTAATCCTTCGACATGAGGCTAGACACTCGGGTCTATAATAGATGGGGTTGCAGGTGCACTGGTATGCGGCGGTAGCAGCACTTGCAAGGCTCGGGATTGTGGTCGTCAGGCGGGCGGACTTGGTCTGCTTAGAAGATTGTGTGATAACGAGGTGTGGCTTGATAACGAGGTGGCTGTGTCTACAGTTGTGATACGCTTAAGGTACTGACAGAGAAAGTCACCATAGTGGTACTAAAGGTAGGTAGGTAGCAGCTCGGCCTCCTTTTTAAAGTAGAACTCATATGAACAGGGCTAGTCTTCCAAAGGACATCCCCTTGATTCCAATTGATACCATTAAGCATTCATACAAACAGAGTTACTCTCATCAACAACAGGGGATCTTGTCGATCTTAAACTTCGTTACCTATCAAGCAGTTCATCGCATTATATTAAAACAAGGCTGTAGATCCGAATTGAATAACAAGTGCAGTGGGGATGGGATTCAGACACTCCACAGTTGATAACCCTATGTAGCCAACTGATCGGAGATTCTCAAGTTCAAGAGTTGATTGCTATCTTCAAAATATCCTCACGACGCGATCCAGACTTATCGGACTCAGCCACAGTTTCCTCCACGTCACCTTATTGGGATTGTGATTGAAACCAACGGAGTCAGCATGTGCAGAATGCCTCCCCCATTCCGAAAGAGAAGCAAAGCCTCTCCACCTCCGGACGGCCACGAATCCCATGAAGCTCCCGAGAGCCCTTCAGGCCGAAAATTGCGCGGATCGTCAGTGAGTGACCTGCCCTTTTCCAACCTCTTTTTCTCGTCTCCTACGGCTTTACTGACATTCGAGAAATGCAAATCGAGTGGATCCTTGTTGTCCTGGCTATTCTCTCCAGTGTCTTCCTGTTCGCCCTTGACAACACAATTACCGCTGATGTCATTCCAGTATAAGGCTCACCCATAGAACGAAGTCAGAAATATATCCAGGTATTATAACATAAGAATTCTTTTGCTGCAGTCCCGAAGGGGTTGTTTAGTATTGCCGCCTTTGCTCAGGCTCGAATCAACCTCGACTCACCCACCATCCAGGCTCTTCACCCTCCGTCCAGGGGCCTTTCCCCTCATAGGCCGATAACCTAATCACGTAGTCTCTGACCCGTTGTTCTGTCGTGCCTTTTTCGTCAACTTTAGACGGTGGTGCGCAGGTGCCCAGTGTTGGGACCCTGGGGGCGCCGAAGCAGGAACCCTCCGAAGCCACACACGCGTGCGTACACCCAAGCTCTGTCAGCTCTAGCCTAGCCCAAAAGACCTGTCCGTTGTGCACCCTCTGGAGTGACCGCTCAGTCAAAGTCTTAGTGGTGAGCAGTCTGTCTCTGATCTTGCCGTCTGGCTCAAGGGACGTCATGTCCTCGACGCATGTGAACAGAGAGGTGATCGAATGTCGCATCGAACAAATCCGATCAAGTACAATACAGGTGAGCGCTGGATGACAGAATTGGATATCGGGAAAGAGCCACGTCCTCTGCCCTCGCGAAATCCCTGTGACGCAGCTTCTGTACGAACGCCTTTCCAAACAATCTAGACAAAGAAATGGGACTAGGATGATGTTGATTCCGATGAAGCCCTTGGTCTCGCAACTTGCTTGATTGCTATGTGAAATGGAGGTCTCCAAAATCGTGGGTACCGTTGGGGCATGCCCTACACGTTTCCCAGTCACCGCGCCAGAGGAGTTTGGCTCAAAACCGAGCTAGCCGCACTCATCCTGATCGGCAACGCTTGAATAATATTCCAGAAGCCTGGAACAACCTCTTCCGTTGCCCCGGCGTCGATCATTTATTATCCTCAAGGTCAAATGCGGGGTCGGGGATGGCACGATGAAGGGACGTCTTGCAACAGTGAGTATATGACCAGGGATCATGCTAGAGCGCTGTCATTGTTTTTTTTGGCTTCATCATCTCGAGCTGCTGTTGGCTTTCTGGCATCTGAATCTTGATAAGCCTTGATTTTGAACCGATAAGACTGACCATGCTTCAAGTCTATCTCGATCCGTGCACCGTCAACAGCCGCAAGGTGCTGGCAGGCTTGGCACTGCTCGGTACGGAATACGAATTCAAATTCATCGACTACTTCGCCGGCGCCCATAAGAGCGATGAATATAAGAAAATCAATCCGAACGCCACGGTTCCGGCCGCCAGCGACGGCGACCTGCTCATCACCGAGTCCAATGCCATCTTGCAATATGCCGCAGATCTTGACGGTAACTCGGCTTACCCCAAAGACCTGAAGAAACGCGCCGACATCAACTGCTGGCTGCTCTGGGAGGCGTCAGTCTGGTTCCAAAGCTGTTATGTCTATCTTGTCGAGTTCGTCGTTAAACCGTTGCTTAAGACCGAGCCCGACCAGTCGGTAATTGATGCCCACGCGCCAAGATGGCACCAGCTGGCAACCATCCTCGACGATCGGCTGTCTAAGTCCAGGTGGCTGACAGGCGACGAGATCTCCATCGCCGACATTGCAGTCGCAGCTCCAATGCACCTCCACGCGGCACAACGCCTGCCACTTGAGCAAACTCCACATCTCAAACGCTGGATCGCAGACATTGAGAATTTGCCGTGCTGGCAGCAAACTCAGGGTGCTGTTGACAAGGCTTTGCTGCCAGAGGCCGCCCGCGCAAACGGAACGAAACCTGTGATGATTGCGAACGGTTCTAATGGCACCGATGGTCACGAGGATGTTCGAGCGACCTTCAACTATACCAAGGATGTTCAGCAGCCCACCGAGCTGTACTTCTACGAGTCAGATGCAGCGAAGAGCATTCACGAGCCTGGCGACGATCCGCACGAGATGTCAGTGCACGATGGCTGGCATCGCGCCGATTCATTCTCGGTGGACAAGGAGGGTTTCTCACTGCACAGCTTCAAGACCTCGTACGAGCAGTGGGACGACGATACAGCCGTGGCAAAGGAATTGTACCCTGAGATTGTAGAATTTCTCAAGAAGACACAAGGCGCGAAGCGCGTCTTAGTCTTTGATCATACGATCCGCACGAAAAGCAACGCCTCGAAGAAACTCACGCAGGAGACCAAGACGTCGCAGCGGGCACCGGTGACGCTAGTCCACTGCGACTACACAGCCGAATCCGGCCCGCTGCGGGTGCAGCAGCTGATGGGCGACGAAGCGAAGGACCTGCTGTCACGGCGCGTGGCGTTCTTCAACGTGTGGAAGCCGATACGGCGCGAGGTCGAAGAGCATCCATTGGCCATGTGCGACGTCACCTCGTCGCCGCCCGAGGACTTCTTCAAGCTCTATCTGCGCTATCGCGATCGCAACGGCGAGAACTATGTCATGCGCCATTCTCCCGCTCATAAATGGTGGTATTTCCCCAGGATGACTCCTGACCAGGTCATTCTCTTGAAGACCTTCGACTCCGCGACAGACGGCCGGGCCCGTTTCGTGGGTCACTCCGCCTTCGAGGACCCGACATCCCCGGTAGACGCGCCATTTCGTGAGAGTGTAGAGATTCGCACGATTGCATTCTTTTGAGTGAGAAAGGCAGGATATACCTATAGGCAGTCTCGACAGTTTGGCTAGTTCCGTGTTCTGAAGGGAGAATGCTACTGAACCGAACCTCCCCAGCCTCCAGCACGTAGCGCTCGAGCTCAGCAACAAATAGGTAAGCGGTCTGTGTATCCGATGTTGTAGGCGGCTTGTCCAGTATTCGATCGCTTGACCGATTGTCTGACACAATCAGACTTCCGTTGTCAGTGACATTGATGTTATGTTATTGACTGATTATTTCGAAACCGTCAATGATGACTCTACGATTGGGGCATGTTTAACTCGTTTCTGAGTTTTTCCAAGCTTAGTCGATGATTTTGAGGTATGCCAATACTGTGCACAATTAGGGCAAGATTTGAGCACTAGGTATTATGGTGGTCCTCTACTGACAGCTGTTGCCGGCTCAACCTTGTGGACGGTTGTATGGCAGATATGTAGGTACGAAGGCGGTTGACAAAATTCTCGAGTTACATACCGGATCCGTAGAATCACAAGAACAACATAACCTTGCAGCGAAGACCTTCCAATGTTGCAGAATTAGAACTAATAAAGCTGAGGTACCTCGGAAGCAGCTGTTCTACCTAGTCTCAGCTGCGTTAGGTATGGAACTGTTTTGACTACTTTGTTAAAGTCTTGGGACTGGCAAAATTCTGTCGAGCGCCTTCGTACAGTTCGGAGGAGAAACCTGTTAATGACTTCGGCTAAGAGGACCCCCAAAAGGGTGAAGCAAGACTCACAAACTCCGGCACATCTGCCCCAGAATAAGAGGAATAAGGTCTTACCTAAAGGTCAGTGTAAACTCCTACGTACATGTTATCGTGGTATGGACTTGTCGCCATGTTCCCTCACGGCGTTGTGCTTTGACGCCCATTTGGCCCCAGCGACTGAAGCTGCCCTACCTGCTTTTGAAGTTAATCGAAGGCTTCATCGAATCCAATAATTCTCGGGTCGATACACCACTAGCTGGACGACTTCATACTGCTTACAATTTATTATACCTTCACGTTTCTACGTACACTTTGGTTTTGGTCCATGAGCCTAACTGTGGCTCTATCCACTGTTGTTGAGCTTGACATTCTGCTGTCCCACATCCATGCGCTGTCTCCATTCTACTATTGCCCAAAAATTTCCTAGTTCCGCCAGCCCCAACTGTTGCCGATCCATCTCACGAGGTACACCAATCCGAGAAGCACCGGTACCTCAATGAGAGGGCCGACCGTCGACGCCAGAGCTTGGTCGCTGTTGGCACCAAACGTAGCAACAGCCACCGCAATGGCGAGTTCGAAGTTATTGCTAGCCGCCGTGAAGCTCTGTGTCGCGGCGAGCTTGTAGCCGAAACCCAAGCGATGGGAAAGCCATAGTGTGAAGAAGAAGACGATGATGAAATAAATGATCAGGGGGGCTGCAACGCGGACTACCGACACGATCTGGTGTACGACTTGACGGCCCTGCGAAGCGAAGAGGACCAGAATAGTGTAGAGCAACCCGATCAACGACCACGGCGCCGCCCACTTGAGAAAAACTTCGTCGTACCAGGTAAGACTAACGAGTTTTCGCAGCGCAAATCGAGTGAGGATGGCCACAGCCAGGGGAATGCCCAGGAAGACGGCCACGCTCGTCGCCACCGTGGAGTAATCGACTGTTACACGGCCGCTGGCGTGACTGATGACCCGGATGAAGAACACAGCGAGGGGTGCGTATAGGACTATTTGCAGAATGGAGTTGATGGCGACCAAGATAGCGCAGTACTCGCTATCTCCACCTGCGAGACCCGTCCAAATTAAGACCTGTCGACATCCGTCAGATACTCCCGGACCAGCAAAGGGAAACCGGCAACTCACCATCGCAATACATCGCGCCAGCCCAACCAATATGAGGCCCTCGCGGAGTTCGGGCTTGTCGGGTAAGAAGGCCCACGCCAAACCAAGCTGGTAATCCATTAACGAGGCGCGCAACCAGGGAGTGAGAAGGTAGTTCTCACCATCAGAAAGGGTGCAAGGATCCAGTTCATGACGATGCTGAAGCCGATTTGGACCCAAATCTCGCGGTGTCGGAACACGCGATGCAGGGTCTCGTACTTGACCTTACACAAGATGGGGTACATCATGACCAGCAAGCCGATTGCTAGAGATCTCAGCATCTGTTCGCACAACCGGGGCCCCGATCGTCAACCGGCTCGGAGGGGCCACTCACCTATTGGGACGGAGACGCCAACGAACTTGCCCTTCTGCAGCGCAGGCCCGGTATTGGGAACGAAGTTGCCCAGCAGCACCCCGATGATCATGGCGAGCAGTATCCAGACTGCCAGAAATCGATCGAGCCACCCCAGCCCCTTGTAAGTGGAGACTTTGTCTGGAACCATCGCGGCTTCGACCTGCTGCTTCTCGGCGTCTGACATCGATGTGGGTGCAGGAGGCACATGGCCCGCTGCTTCTTCAGGTGGCATGTCCCCTACAGGTTTTGTACTGCGTTTGTGAAACAGTTTGAAGTAAGGCATTATTGAAGGGTTAAGGGCCAACTGGGGAAAGTGAAGAAAAGGTAAGTAAGGTATGTGATTGTGCAGTCGGTGATAGCTAACAATGCAAATGCAAAGTGTTGTGGACGGGCAGAGGTATGTGTATTTATGTTGTCTTGGATTAACTGATCAGGACGGGTGCCTCATCATTTTTTGTTCGATCCTAGACAACATTATGTTCTGAAATGGGAAAATACCTAGGTACCCTAATCTTCAACCCATTAGGCTAATGGGTTGAAGGTGGTCGGTCAATCAGAGTGGGCGAGTGACAGACCCGGTGGCCGGCAATAGTGGTGCAAGGTCCTTCGGATTTATCACGGCCCGGATTTCTCAGCCCTTGAACCAATCAGCGGCGGCCGGCGACAGTGTTTTCCAAGTTGAATATGGGAGACCACCCACTGATTCGTAAGTGTTTAAGAGAATTCGAGCTGGTGCAATGACATTCCATTCTTTACCAACATTTTGTTTCGGCCCCGCTTGCGTTTGGCTTGATTCCGCTGAGGTTCTTCCCCATTCATCTTCCAAGTTCTTTC
Source organism: Acarospora socialis (assembly GCA_025617375.2). Taxonomy (NCBI): domain Eukaryota; kingdom Fungi; phylum Ascomycota; class Lecanoromycetes; order Acarosporales; family Acarosporaceae; genus Acarospora; species Acarospora socialis. Next base: position 1,887,864 of record JAMYGW020000005.1, on the reverse strand, counting down.
AATTACGGATTCCCCGAAAACCTGAGTGCCCTCCCTGCTTCTCGACGGAAACGACATATCGCAGTGAAGATGCCCGATCTGAGCAATGCACCAAGCAGCTCCGATGCTCCTTGGTACGCCGCGTACCCGCCACCACGCAACGGCGACCCTCCCACAATCGCCTGCTCTGACGCCCTATCGTTGATGCAGAGCGGTGCACGCGCGGGGCGGGACTTCATCCTGGTGGATCTGCGACGAATGGACCATGAAGTACGTATGCAGCATGTCGGTAGAAGAAAAGGAAACTGAGTGAAATAGGGCGGCACGATCCGCGGCTCGATCAACCTGCCGGCTCAGAGCTTGTACCCCACGCTCCCGACGCTGTACACGTTGTTCAAGGGCGCGGGCGTCAAGACTGTTATCTGGTACTGCGGTGTGTGGGGCGAGCTTGTTGTCGCGCCATTCTGAGCCTTCGGTTCATGTTGTGCTGATTGTGATACCTGGGATTAGGTTCGTCACGCGGGCGCGGCAATCGTGCGGCTGGTTGGTTCGAGGATTGTCTCAACGAGAGAGGCGAAGCGGATATGAAGGGCGTAGCCTTGGAGGGAGGGATCAAAGGATGGGTGGGTGGAGGGAAAGAGTACCAAGAGTATATAGATGAGTATGTCGCGGAGGTCTGGCGCAAGTAGGCCTTTGCGATTATGGCCATGTGGATATCAAATCGTGTTTTGCACTTTCGAGCGCGATGCCGTCAGCATGTGACAGAGCGTGTACCCACTGCATTGATTCCATGGGCTGACGTTCGAGGTGCGGTACTCCCCTGAGGTAAAAAAGTTGCATGAACGGTCAAGTAAAGGGTTCTCTAGCGTTATTGATGCAAGCCTTGCCGAGTTTTGACCCTTCTGAGCTCGTACATGAAGCCACTGGCTACGACATACGAGAGGCCTGCAAAGATCTGAGGATAGAGGTATTGCCTTGACGAGTCAGGGCGCCGTAGCTGCAGCGCAACGACCTCCGAAACTATGGAGGAGTGTCAAACCATGCGGAAGGGCACGCAGTCTTGGCCCTAGGGATAGAAAACGTACATGTCGTGGGAATGATTGCGGTCACCCAGGAAAGAGACAATAAGGATTGTAGCTCTTTCAGGCCCGCCACTTCAACACATAGAGGGCCTATCGTCTATAAATCAGTCAGATCGTGCTCACACTTACGTCAGATTCAAGGATCAGCGATCCCAGACACTGACCATCCAGAAGACACCAAGGATGGCTCCGCACAGGAGCGAAAAGAATACCGTCAGGCCGAACGAAGTCGCTGGTAACCAAAATGCAAAGCAGGATAAGCCGCATAGTAGCGTCAAAAGGCCAGCGGTATCAATTCTGCTGTAGCGGTCGCTAAGCACCCCAATGATTGGTCTGCCAACGGCAGTCCCAAGATTTAAAAAGCCGACAATATCGGTGCCCTGACTCGGAGAGAGACCGATGGACAAGGCAAAATCAGATAACGAAAAGAGTAAGGTTATGTACCCGAACATGCTGATGAAGGCCCAGGACAGCAGAAGAATGACATCGTATCGGCGAAGGAGCTTGAGATCGAACCCAAGCTGAGGTGGCTTGATGGCGTCGTTTCTGTCTCGGAGGGCAACCAGCGCAATGACGTTCGCCACAAGAGTAATCAGCCCCGTAGTGCGCAGAGCCCAACTGAGGCCGATTGATTTGATCATTGCCTGTGTGCCCCACGAGAAAGCAACCCCGCCGATGCCTGATCCGGCCGCACTGATGCCGTTGGCTAGGCTGCGTTTCTTAGAGAACCATTGTGACAAGATCGCAATGCTCGGAACGTAGATGAACCCAATGCCGCAGCCAACAAGGATGCCTTGAGAAAGGTACAACTGCCAGACTCGTCCTGCAAAAGATGCTGCGATGAAACCTCCGCATTGCATAGCAGAGCCGGCACACATCGGAAGGCGCTTGCCAAACCGGCGAGTCAGGATCGTAACGAACGGCGCGACCAGCATTGCCATGGAAAAGTTGAAGCCGCCAATAAATGCGTAGTCCATGGGAGTCGCTCCTGCAAATGACGGAGAGGTCAGATAATGGGCAAGATATACTCCGTACGACTGGAAAGAACGTCAGCACAATCAAACGGGATTGACGATTGCAATGCGGCACCAAACAGTCCATGTTAACGCCCTGAAGCCGTGTCCAGCGTCACACAAGTCTCTAGGACGTTGTAGGAGACAAGGAAAGAGTGTAAAGGTAAATGGACTTACGGCTACTACGCCCCAAGTAAAGCAATTGATTGTAAAACAGGCCGCGCAACATATCCAGCCGTATCCACCGTCAGGCGGAGGGCTCTCATCTTCTTCAAGCTCGAGAGCACTGTTGGACGAAACCTCCATTCGCTGCGCAGCGGCCACCACGCCTGCTGTTACATTGTTGCAGTACTCTGAAGGGACGGTGTCTGGTTCGTAATTCGAGTACTTTAAAGTCATGCACTCTTAGTAGGACGTTTGCAATCGCAATTGAAAGCAATGCAAAATGAAGGCAGCACAGGTCAGATGTTCCGCAACGAGGGAGGGTTCTATATTATATTGTTACCTCGGCTGCTGGATAAGACAATCTTGTAGGTGATAAGATTAGATAAGATAAGTGCATAGTCCAGAGCATACCTTACTGATAATCAATTTATACAATTCATGTACAGAGAATGCATCAAATGCCACAGTAAATGTGCAAGCAGTTATTTCATGAATTCAAGACATTTTCCACAGCCCAATTTCACACCCTTCATTTCTCATGTTGCGCTGTATGGTAAGATGCGCCTCCTTCCCGAATGATAGCACGCAGAAGTTCGAACCCAAAGTCCTAAACGACAGCCAGCGATCTGGCGCAAGATCGGTTCCGGGTGGGAATATACCTGCCTATTCATTCTAGTCATGGATGCATTGCCCTACAAGAGAAATGGCTTGAAAACCCGTCTTAGAGCACATGTATTATGCGAACCGCCTTCTTCGTCGGCTCTGACCAACTATGGTCGTCGAGTTCTGCGGACTCGGATGCATTCCTATAGGTCACAATGCGCGCGATGTGATCGATTTGGGAGATCAGAGCCTAGGCGAGGAAGGGTTAATGGAGCGACAGCGGTGACCTCGAGTCCCTACCTCGTTGCGTGTAATCTTTCGACCGAGGTTGAGCCTGGGTTCCAGTGTTGTTATCAGAGAGATACTTTGGCTTAAAGTGTCAAGGCGTAGGCGTGGAAGCCTTACCCAACTTTACGGGTGGAATCGACTGGGACTGGGGCTGGAGTTGATTTAGGCACTGCACTAGAGCGGACACTTGGTTCGGTTTGCTTGTTCGTCTGTTTGGCTCTGCATCGGTTGGGCGGGGATGACGATGGGCTCGGAGGGCGCTTTGGTCATTGTCATCGTATCGTGCATTTTATGGCGGAACAAACGCAGGCATGGCATACTGATATGGCCATGGCCATGGCTATGTGTTCACGGCTTGGTGTCTGCATGGATATACTTGGCACTGTTGGGGTCGCCTTTCTTGTTTCTCTTCTGTCTTCTCTCACGAAAGGACGACGGCCATGACTATACACTACCGCATATCCATTGGCTTTCCTCATTCTTCCTTCCTGCGGTCCGGCACACGCTGTCTCTACAGTTTGCTTTCTGCTCTGCGTGCACGCCGAGCTTGCCTCGTGCACTGAATGCCACTGTGGACCGGTTCGTCTTCGCGCACTCACGCTGGGGCATCTCCGTCTTTCTCCATTGCTGCCTCAATCGTCTTTAGGACTATTCCTAGATGCAGATCAAAGAGCCAGCTCGCATTTATTCTCCGCTCCAATACTCACGCATGTCACATGACACAGTTCCCTCCCCTTTGCTTTCACTAGCCGCTCCCTAATCGCGAAAGCCTGCATTGCGATTCTCCTCCGCATTTCAACTCAACGCCGATCCGAGGTTGATTCAGAGTTGGTCAGTAACCATTATGTGGACCCGGGGACTTCGATTGATGATGGCACCATATGTCGATCTGGTAGAGAGGGTTCCGGTATACGCGTTGCTCTCGAGTGGCGCGGTATACGGTCGCCATGGGAAATGTGATCGGCCAGCTTGGCTTGCAACTAGCCTTCCCAGCCGCCCTTCATCAAAGTAAGCCGCCGCATCTTTTCGCGGTTCCGTTCGATAAACTTAGCAATGTCCAGCAGAACATCGCTCAGGGGGCCATCCTGGACTGGCGGATTCTGCTGACCCAGCCTCACCGAATGATATGAAATAGAGACATTCATGTTGAAGAAGAGCTTGGGAACTTTGGCAACGATTCCGCACAACGACTGGGGCACAGATTCATGACGAAGAAAAGCGAAGAGGGTGGCCCCTTTTCACATCACTTTGTTTGACCGCCAAGCCTTGATGTCAAGTGTCCTCTTCAGACCCCTCACATCTGAAGCATGCAGCCGGCGGTGCAGTCCTCCCAACTTAGCTTCAGACCATGACAAGGTGATGATGGTGACGTGGCAATAACTGGCATTTCCCTCTACAAGCGTGACTGACCAATGAGATGTCCAAGTTTTACGGCCACGTAGAGAGGCCGGAGGGTGGCAGAGAGAGAAAGCATGCAAAGCGGGAAGAAAGAATCGCATGGGAATCAGACGGTGCTGTGCGTCCAATATGCTTAGATATGTGGAGTCCGTCAGTGCGTGGCCAATGAAGGCTTGACTTCATTCGAAGTATCTCGGACTGCACCATAACAGTGCACAGCTGCAGTGTCGGCCAATCGCTTCGCGTAGCGGCGATGATGGCCTCCCGCTTGATCTCTCCGAGTATGCTCAGATTCAGCGAGTGGTTGGGGCTGTACTCAGTCACTCTCCTGCTGGACCCATCCATTCGAACGAGGCCTCCCTCGTCTCTGGAGCAGTGGAACTAAACAGGATTTGGAGGCTTAGCTCGAACGAAGGATCAAGGCGCAGTAATCCTTCTGTCTCAGCAGTATCGCCCATGATCCAGCGCGATATTCTATGCCAGGCCCCACCCAATCGCAGGAAGAATACATAAGACACAGAAGACAAGGGGTGAAGTTGGAAAGGCCTCCAGCTGTATCCCGCTTGGCCGAACACAGTTAGGCTAGATGCAGCGCTAAGCCGAAAGCGGCGAGACGGGCTTAAGTTAAGACCACGGAGATCCGTACGTTCGGACGACATGTTTCCGAGATCCGGGGAGAAGAGTGGTTGTTATGCACGGCATGCCTAGGTAAGGCCCCCTAAAATGAATCCTTCGACCAGTACGGCCCCCAGCCTGACACAGACAAATTGCACGTGCAACAAGTGCTGTGAGAGATATATCATCACTAGGGTGTGCTCTACAGCACGAATAATCTGTCCTTCTGCACGCTTTCTTCGGACTGAAGACCGACACAAACACACCGTCCTCTGGAACTTTGTCCTGTTGACTACCCCCACCCAATCGCGCGAAGATATTATCACAGCCATGGCTCCCTCGGAAGTCAACGGCGACACCGCCAGTGCCCAATACGCGAAATCTAAAGTGATTGAAGAAAACCGCTTGTTCATCAATGGCGAATTTGTCCCATCAATCTCAGGGAAGAAATTCAATGTCTACAATCCTGCTACAGAAAAGCTTACCGCCTCCGTATACGAAGCCGGCGCCGAAGATGTCGACATAGCCGTGAAAGCCGCCAAGGCAGCATTTCCTGCTTGGTCAGAGCTTTCGGCCATGGAACGAGCCTCTTATCTTTTCAAGCTAGCCGATGCCATCGAGAAGGTCGTCCCCGAGTTCTCCTACCTCGATGCAGTGAGTATGGGGAAGCCGGTCCATGGGGATTGTAAGTTTCCCCTCCTTCCAATCCGAGGGCTCCTTTGATTGACCCGAGCTAGTCGCGTCGGCCATGTCTCCCACCATCTTCCGTTTCTTCGCCGGGAAGGCGATGGATATTCAAGGTGACACATCTTTAAACTCGGCGGGTATGGTCAACCTCAGTTTCCGTCAACCATATGGTGTATGTGGGGCCATCATTCCATGGAACGGTCCCCTAGTCATGCTTGCCTTTAAAGTAGCCCCTGCCCTTATTTCCGGCAATACGCTTGTCCTCAAGTCATCTGAGAAGGCTCCGCTCGGCGCCCTACTGGTCGGCAGACTAACAAAAGAGATTGGTCTACCTCCAGGAGTCTTAAACATTTTGAGCGGTTACGGTCGGCCTTGTGGGGAAGCCATCGCCAAACACATGCAGATCCGAAAGGTAGCCTTCACCGGGTCGGCCGCCTCAGGACGAGCCGTCAAGAAAGCTGCGGCGGAATCCAACCTCAAAAATGTCACGCTAGAGCTTGGTGGAAAGAGTCCTCTGATTATCTTTGACGATGCGGATTTGGATGCAGCCGTGCCCGCAGCGGCTGCGTCGATCCTCGGAAATTCAGGTCAAATCTGTGTCGCGAGCTCAAGGGTTTACACCCACGAAGCGATCGCCGACAAGTTTCTCGAGATGATGAAAGAAGCCATGACAAGGATGGGCGCGAACCCGGACACAGGAAACGATCCACTCGTCGAGGGTACCGTGCGAGGCCCACAAGCAGATAAATTGCAATTCGATCGCGTGATGTCGTACCTCAACTTTGCGAAAGAATCTGGCTATGACATCCCCATCGGTGGTGGCCGAGACGGCACTCAAGGCTATTTCATCCAGCCCACCGTGATTAATAACCCACCCAATAACTCGAAAGTCATGACGGAGGAAATCTTCGGTCCAGTGGTCTGCCTCAGTACGTTCAAGGATGAGGATGAGGTCTTGGAGCGGGCAAATGATACAGAGTATGGTTTGTATGCCAGTGTCTTCACCAAGGACATTTCGCGAGCGTTGCGGATCGCCAAGAAGTTCGAGGCGGGGAGTGTCGCTGTCAATTGCTCGAGTCCAACAATGGCGTTTGATATGCCGTTTGGTGGTTGGAAGGGTAGTGGAGAGGGGGTCGAGCTAAGCAAATATGCGACGGACCAATGGACCGAGTTAAAGAGTGTATTTATCAAACTATGAGTTCAGGTCGTAAATGAATGGCGTGCCGCTCATCACCAAAATCTAATAAATGTATGAAGTGCTCCTCAGATTCATGAAAAAACGTCCATAAGTATTTATACTTCATAATCTACAACATAACATGAAGATCTCCATGTAATACAGAAAGCTTTCGCAAAGGATCAATGCCTCAGTACAGCTCCGTCTCGTGCTGTGTTGGAGTGCTTCATATGAAATGATTGGCATTCATTTGCGACCTAGAACTATATGAAGAGCAGTGATAGCCAGTGAAAAGATAGGCTCTTAGTCAAGATGAGATTGCCTACTGTGATGAATCAAAGACTGTGATAGATGCTCTTCTATCTGACATATTCAATGGCAGCAAGGATCTTCGGATTGTTGAATCCAAGGCCCCAAAACGCGTCGTCGATGAAGAACCATGAGCCTGCTGTCTCGAGGAGAGTTTTACTGTAACACCAATGCTTGAAGTGCTGGTAAAAGTCGCTCCAGGATGCCTTCGCGCTGGCCTTCCTCGTTTGTATATCGCTATTCAATTTACCACGGCGTCTTCCAGCAAGATATAGTTCAGCATCGGCTCTGGCTTGCTTGTCCTCCGCCCCATCTCCATTGTGTAGCGAGGGGTGTCAGAGATCGTACGACGGAAGTATAGCGAGGATAGCCGGTAAAGCCCCAAAGGCAACGATCGATCGCCATATCTTTTCGGTGGCCGTTGAGCATGCAGTGCTGCATTGTGCGGGCGTCCCGCATTTATGAGAGACTGCTTAAAGCCAACGACGCAAATAAACGACACCGGCGTAGCTACAAGATTACCAAAGCCTTACCTATGAGACGGAAATCGGTCCGAACGGTCCGCACATAGGAAGTGGTAGATTTCTATCCTTATATGGCAAATACAGCATTCATCAAAGCGCCGCGCCACTTGACGGCAGCGAATTCGGAGCTGATGACAGATGACTGGGTAACCACCACCGACGTCGATACCCATTACAATCCTCCAGAAAATGAGAGGACCTAGGATAGACAAGCCGTGTCCGGCGCCGCTTATGGCTTGGCCAAACGTGCCGATCAGGATGATGATAAGTTCGAGGCCGTACATGCGTTTGCGGCGGAGCTTGTCAGCAAGCCAACCAAACAGCACTTGGCCGATGATCGCGCAGCAGTGGTTGAGGGTTTGATCGCATTATCGGCACTGGGTTGGAATGACGTGGATGTCGTAAACAGAGAGCCCGATAACAGATGTGATGAAGTTCGCGCTGAAAAGATCATAGGCGTCCGTGAAATACCCTGTACCTGCCACAACAACGGCTCTAATATGAACTGTACCAGTAGCAGCACTGTCAATTGCTGCAAGAGTTTCTCTATTGTATGCGATAACGCCGCTCCCGGTTGATGGATGTGCCTTTTCACCACTACCGAACAAGTATGCCTCAGGGAGCGTGGCCTTCTTGACGGCACCAGAAATGTCAGAGTTGCGCTCTTCGGCCGTGGTGATATATGCGAAGAAAGAGTTTGAAACATGTGTGGAGGGGGGAAATGGAGGCTGCTGGCTGTGAAGCTCCACAGCTTCTCGGGCATCCATATCGTATTACATATTGCACCAGGCTGCCGACAGAATCAAGCCAGTGCAAAAAGGACTGAAGATTTTCAAGATGATATCGATGCTACAAACAATCATCTACACACTTGCCTCAGGGTCGATGGTTTATGGGGTCAGGTACAGATGTGGACTCCTCCCCTTCCTGCCTGGATGTCACTCACAGATGTCCCATTGGCTGGTCTTGCAACAGTATTGCAGCCTCCTAGATGGGTATGACTGAAGGGAGTATTGGTGCCGATCGCGTCGATAATAGGGAACGGATTAAGGGTGGAGATTGCAAACCGAGGGCCGATGCATCGAATGTCACCCTGAGTGCTCAGCTAAAGACTTACTGCCTGGACCGGCTTCAAAGTTTGCCTCATTGCTCCCAGCGAATGGACGAGGAAACCGTACTCGAAAATCAGCGAGTGCGATGCCGAGGCACCAGATCTTCTCAGTGGCAGAAAATGGGCCTGGCGAGTGCTGCGGGTTCAGCGTTGACGTTGATTGATTGAAGATGCTGTTGACCTCACGTGCCATAGCACCTATCAGGGAAGGGATGTCATCGCTTAACGCCAATGGGCTGCGGCCGGTATGTCAATCGACCTCTGCCTTTTCCGGGCAATGTGGACGCCCCCTCGACTTACGGGGTACTGCTTAAGCATTACCTTAGTAAGGTCGGGCCATTGGAATGTCTAGGTACCTACTCATGGATCTCATTCCCAGATCGACTGTGACTGTCGTCGCTGAATGTCTTAACTACATGACAATACAAATCCATCGGGACCGCCAGTTTACAGAACATCTGCTACGGCCTCCCTGCGACCATATCGCACCGCAGGGCGTCAAACGGCAATGGACCCAGTTGCAGATATCGACGTATACGAGTGCGAAGCCTGTGAGTCGCGAAGCGATAATCTAGGCTTCAAGCGGCCGTTCAACTCTCTCCAAGGCCGCGTTCGCCTTTCGAGCGCCGCAGAGCTAATAACCTCGAGCATTGAGGTTACACTTCAGGGTAAGCTGCGGACAACATGCTGAAAGCCCTATCACAATCTCACGCTGTAGGAACGATCAGGCTCCCAGTTGACGACCGTTGTGGCCTATCCCCAGTCCAATCACTCAGGCGACGATCTAGTCGCGCTGAATGGCAATCACAATGTCAGTGTTACCGGGCCAAATCTATTCGAGGACGTTTTATGTGGTTGACCTTGGCCCAGTTCATCAACATCTCTTACCGTCCAGCTATCCAGACAATCGTCAAGGGCCCAGCAACCCCTGGATTCCACTGCTATAGCGTTGACTTCTCTTTTCTCATGCCAGGGACGACAGACCGGTAATACGATGACCTTCTGCCGCAGTGTCAGCTCGTTCTCCTTCCCTCGATGATGACGGAAGTCCAAAAACCCCATGTAGTGATGATAAACGTCCAAGAGCAGAGATGGTCTACACCTTACAGGCCGCTGTTGAATACAGACTGGTGGATACGGCTGACAGTATCCCTTGGAAGACCGTCAATGCAACTAAGACAATTGGATTACTTCCTATAACGACGCTCAGCCGCCAACGAATATTGCAAGCTTCCCGCATAAATTCATCCCCCACGTGGGACGTGCCCATCAAAAGGTCATTTCTCGGCGGTCATCTGGGTACTATCTCTATCACTACTCGTGAGCCACTGCCTCTCGTCTACTCATCTGCTACGTGGTTCGATCCTACACGCTGTGTTTCGACGCAGTCAGTTACGCTGTACCTAACATCCTCCGACATCTACGTCGTCTCGCGGTGAAAATCAAGCCTGCAGTCCGAACCAAAACATTCTATTCCGTCGAGGGCTTACTTTGCGTGCCGAAGCAAACATTCCTCACCTGACGTGGACTGCTGCGGCTGTGAGACAGTATCTTGAAGCTTGAGCCTCAGAGCTGCGACGAGCTTGAATGGCGGTACATACCACCGAGAATCGAGAGAGACGGACCTCCTGACTACTATGAAAGTTTGAGCTCCGATGTTGCGCCAGCAGGAAACATGACGATGATTTGCTTTGGAATGGAACCTCCGAAATTACCTCTTGGGCGACGACCACACAGTAGTTGAGATACAATCAGGATCAGCTTAATCATGATGGGTGCTGATATATTAAGGTATGTTCCCCCTTTGCGTTAAGGTTAAAGCCCGTGGTAAACGTGGGAGATCGTCGCTGGTAAGCTGAGGTTAGATTTGACCTTAATGTGAGATGTTACGAGTATATCTTAGTGGCGAAGCGGGTTCCCCAAACCCGTGTAATTTATTATACTCAGATTTAAACTCACCATTCGCAAGAGACTTTGATTTTGACCAATCAAAGTCATTAGAAACTCACAATATGTTGACCTACCGACTGTTTTCCACACGGATGGAAGTCGATTTCTAAACTTAGAGCGTCTTCAATTGAAGATCGTTTTAGGACCTTGCTTTGCCCGCTAAGTACGAAATCTTACCAAAAAGGGTATAGGGTAGGGCAGCCCAAACCGGCGGAAATACCGGGGCTATGGGTCTCCGATCTGAAGCGGACCGTAGTTCATCCGGATGACTCATTGGCTGCTTACCTTAGTTAAATCAGCATAAGTTATCTTCAGGCTAAATCGGTCTCGGAAGCCATCAAAGACCGAAATCAAGTCGAGGCGTCATACTTTTCTGCCTGGCTGGGATTCATTTGGAGAAGGGAGTGAACTGTGGAGCAAACATTAATATTATGAAAACAAAAACAGTTCTTCTTTTTTCAAAATAAAGATAACCTTCTGACCCGCTTTGTCCTACCCAAATCCCGACATCGACGCAAGCCAAACGTTTGTGCAGCTTTTTGTCTTTGTTTGCACTTCATTTCTCTCAAAGCTCGCTACCTTGCAATCTTCGCCTTTCCAGTTTGCTATCCTCAGCCACGATGAAACTCCCCAGCCTTGGACGGTCGAAAGGCCACAACGGCAACGAGTCGTCAAGAGCCACCACAGCAGTTCCCAGCCCAGATCATTCGCTCTCCAATGGCGAGAAAGGACCCGTCGGAACCGCAACCTCTTCAGAGGCCCCAACCACGTACGCGGGGCACGGTGAGAAGAAAATCGTCGAGGAGACACCTATGCAAGAGGCTGCGGCATTAGACAAGCTGAGTAACGAACCGGAGTATCCTAGTGGCCTCAAGCTCTTCGTCATAATGATGGCTCTCTGCCTGTCTGTTTTCTTGGTTGCATTGGTAAGTCCTTCGTCCTCCGTACACCACCAGTCTCCCACAGCTCTTGCTGACCTGGTACCATCATGCAGGATAATACCATCATTGCGACGGCGATTCCAAAGATAACGGATCAATTCCAAGCCCTAGAGGATGTAGGTTGGTATGGCTCTGCCTACCTTCTGACTACGTGCGCCTTCCAACTGTTCTTCGGTAAACTGTACACCTTCTTTCGCATCAAATGGGTCTATCTGGTGGCTATCTTTATCTTCGAGATCGGCTCGGTAGTCTGCGGGGCTGCGCCAACATCTGTAGCACTCATTGTTGGCCGTGCTATTGCCGGTTTGGGATCCGCAGGCATCTTCTCCGGGGCACTCGTCATCGTCGCGTACACCATTCCGTTGGCCAAAAGGCCCATCTACACTGGATTCATAGGCGGAATGTACGGCATAGCCTCCGTTGCTGGGCCACTGATGGGTGGAGCCTTCACCGACCATGTTTCGTGGCGCTGGTGCTTCTACATCAACTTACCCATCGGCGCGGTGACCTTTGTTGTCATCAGCCTTTTCTTCAAGTCGCCTCCTCGCGCGAATGAGGACTCTATTGGGTTCAAGGCGCGCGCACAGCAATTCGACCCCTTCGGCACCATCGTGTTCATCCCGGCCATCGTGTGTCTCCTCCTTGCTCTCCAGTGGGGAGGCACGAAATATCCATGGTCCAGTGGACGAATCATTGTGCTCTTCGTGATCTTTGGCATATTGATCATCATTTTCATCGCGATTCAATTCTGGAAACAGGACAACGCCACCGTTCCGCCTCGGATAGTGTCGCAGCGCAGTATAGCTTCTGCTGCTTGGTTCGCATTTTGTCTGGGTGGCGCTTTCTTCGTCCTCGTTTACTACGTTCCCATCTGGTTTCAGGCTATCAAGGGCGTGAGCGCCACTGATTCCGGGATTCGTAACCTGCCGATGATTATGGGTCTAGTTATCATGTCCATTCTCTCCGGCGTACTGATTTCCACGATCGGGTACTACACGCCATTTATGATTGGCTCATCGGTCATCATGGCTGTTGGTGTCGGCCTCCTCTCAACCTGGCAGGTAGACACCGGCTCTGCCAAGTGGATTGGTTATCAGATCATCTTCGGCTTCGGCGTCGGACTGGGTATGCAACAAGCTATGATTGCGGCACAAACAGTCCTCCATATAGATGACGTCCCTGTCGGGACATCAGTCATCGTGTTCATCCAACAGCTTGGCGGGGCTCTGTTCATTTCGGTGGCTCAGAATATCTTCAGTAACCGTCTTGTCAGTGGGTTGGCTGAGGTTGTACCAGATCTCAATCCTGGGATTGTTCTCTCTACTGGCGCGACAAGCCTGAAGGACGCCATCAACCCCAGCCTCTTGAGTGGAGTATTATTTGTGTACAACCGGGCGATCACCAACACGTTTTACATCTCCGTTGCTATGGCGTCTCTGAGTCTAATTGGAGCGTTAGGAATGGAATGGAAGAGTGTTAAGGGGAAGAAGATGGAAGCGGTCGCTGCGTGAGTTGGTGGCTTGGCCAAACCTCTGGCATCTTAATTATCTTCTTACTTCGTCCTGCAAAATAGACATCCCTTGCATGGAATATGGCGTTCGGACATCTCTGCGAGGACTAAGGCACCGTTTTTCCTTATATCATAGCGACGAATCAGACTAAACACAAGAGCCCTATATTTTCTTCTATTACCACGATCACCTCATTTGTACCATACTACTCAAATCTCACTCAGTCCTCAAGATTCTGTCAAACCCAGCTTATGTGACAAAGGGAGCCTAGAGAACTATTGAGTGGAAGACTTATCCTTCAATATAACTTCGTCCGGGGGAGAAAATTGTAATAGTACTGGCCGAGAGTCCCAAGCTTACCCAGGCCCCTCGCACCTTCACTTAGTCTAGACGCGAGGAAGCTTGGGCCTTGGTCAAACATAACACTAGGTAAACACTGTATTATTGACAAGCCCACTTCAAAAAAGAAGGCAACTAACGTGTAGGTGTCTGTGTGATTTTGGTGATTTATCAGGTGGCGGCGCTTACAGAACCTATGAATTACATCCTCGTACTCTACGGGGTTCATTCGCCAAGAAACGAAGCTCGGCGCGGCGGGCTTGCGCATCACATTACACAATCCGCTCTATGAGCACCAGCGTCAAGAATTACTCTCCTGATTGAAGTAATACCGGCACTGTGAAACTGATCTTCCAAAAGGCCCCCTGAGTGCTCTTCCCCATCTATTCTACTTCACCTCATTCTGACATGCGCTTAGTCTGTGGCATCATATCATCAAGCGCCTAATTGGCAAGGCGTCTCGATTATAGCGTTAGGTACAGCTTTCTTCAGCGCGCATATACGGATAGATCAGTGCCATAGAACGCAGCTATATTGAGCAAGCGCCTGGACTCGTGCATCTTGTTTCGGGCCTTCCAAGGGAGTGTGAAGATGAGCGGCCCCGGTCGTCATGGCAAGCCTGAGGAAGAGATGTTCCTTCAAAGACCCTCCACATCAGAAATACCTACCGTGGAACCCTTGCGCATTCACAAACGAGAGTCGTCATCGTCGGAGCCACCTCGCGCAGGGTCCGCCGCAAGTCAACATAGCGGCTACTCAAACCCAACCCCGTTTCCCCTCCCACCTGGAGCGTCGAGCTCGGCAGCCCCACTACCCTATCCTGATGATCGACAACAGCAGCAACAACGTCCTATGAACACTCGGCTGAACCAGCAAATGTCGGGTGAGAATGGGAGAATGGCAACACCTGAGCATGGCCGAGCTTCACCGGCCTGGAATACCTCATCCCCGCCGCTTTCTGCTGGCTCGGCGGACTCGGGGCGACAGCCTGCTGCGGGCTATCCCTCTGCGTTGAAGTCTCGCGGTGGTCGTGACGGGCAGCAACCGCCAGCTTCGACACTCGCAGAGAGGCGCGGCAATATCCCGAAACCATTGCCCGATTCTCCTGGTCCAGATATACCAGATAAGGAAGGTCTGTTCCAGAGAACGCCGATGCGTAATGGCGCATCAGAACTACCAGCTTCATCAGATACTCAGAAACTGTCTCAAGCTGAGATGAACCCCTTCCCGGACTATCACCAACAGTACTGGCCACCACCTGCAGGAGCATCGTCGGGAGATGCCGGCAGTCTCAATATACCGACGCAACCTTCTGTGAACCGTTTCAGCTCTACTGCATCTACGTCGACCACAAGAGCGCAGCGAGGTTCGCCACCACCCCCAGAGACGCCTATCATCCCACCTGGCGAACACCCTGGTGGTGGGATTGAGGCCCGCTACGCAGCGGCTGGTATTGCAGGAGCATCGACTCTTACTAGCTTGCAGGCCCAGAATGCAGCGGCAGCTCAGCGCGTGAATCAGTACACCCCACAGCCGCAGGCGGGACAACTCCTTCCAAACCAGCAACAGCATGAACCGCCAAGGAGGCCGTGGACCCCAACCGAGCAGCCCGGTACGCAGCCACATGGTCCACCTACCATATATCAAGGTCCCGGCGAAGCGTCGAGTCCTCCCCAACCTCAGGTTCCACAGCTTGGCCACCGAACGCAAAGTCCACCGCAAGCTGGTCGGAGTCCAACTCACACGGCTCTGGAGCAGGACTTTCAACGAATGCATATGAACGCCTCCCCTCCCCCTGCGTACACAAGTGTATCACACAACCCACACATCGGAACAGGCGGTACAACAGCGCAGGGCTATCCGAACGAGAAGCATGGCCATGGCGGAGCCGCTGCGGCGTCCGTTGCTGGTGTCGGTGCCGGTGCCGGTGCCGGTGCTGGAATCGCCATAGCAGATAACTCTATCAATCAAGGCCACCCTGCTTTTGCAAATGATCCTAGAGCGCAAAGCGTAGCTTCCCCGCAGCCCGTTCAGAAGACCACAGCCAGTCCCGCCCAACAGTACTTGAACCCTTCACCAGGTCCGCATGGACCGGGGCCAGCTTCACCTCCGCCTTTGCCAGAAGGATGGATCGCGCACCTCGACCCGAACTCTGGACAATACTACTACATCCATCTTCCCACGCAATCAACGCAGTGGGAGTTTCCCAAAGGTCCGACTCCTCTCAACCTTAATGAGCCCTTATCACCAACTGTAAGCACCTATGGAGGCCACCCACTTGCGTCGCCCGGTCTAAGCACATTCGGCGGGAAACCACTTGGGTCTCCGGGTTTTCAACCGGCAACACCGGGATATGCAGAAAGTATCATGAGTATGAGTTCAGCAACGCCAACAACGACAGGCTTCACCGGGCCACCACCAAGCAGTGGCGTCGACATGTATAAGGTCGCACCCACAAACGGTGTTTACTTTGGCCCGTACTTACGCTATACCAACATGAATCTCGAACGAGGCTTATGGCTCGGTTCAATACTCCTCGTCACGGACGCGCCCCAACCTCCTACAATTCACATCCATCAAAGCGTCGATCTTTCCCCAAACCCACGACAGCTGAAAGCAAACCCCATCTACAGCCATCAAAGGTGGATATTCTACAAGTACGAGATTGACCTGCCAATGGAGGATGCAGGCAGTGCCAAATGGACGTATGCCATAACCTCTCACCTTGGCTGTACCAGGTACGAATTCCTTGTCGCAGGTCGCCACGAAACCAGTTGGCGCTTCATCGCACATTCCGGCAACGACTTTTCTCTCAACGTCAATGCCAACGAGCGCTCTCGTCTCGGTGGTGTGGGATATATGTGGAAAGATGTCATGCAAAAGCACGTCGAGTGTGGGGGTTTTCACACTCAGCTCGGTCTTGGCGATCAGATCTACGCCGATAGGCTGTGGAAGGAGATTCCTCTTCTGAAACAGTGGCTCGCAACAAGTGGCAAGGAGAATCGAAAGAATGCGCCGTGGACGCCAAAGCACGAAGAGGATGTCAACCATGCTTACTTTCACTACTATACGAGTCATTTCGATCAACCTCATCTCAGGGAAGCATTTGCCCAGATTCCACATATCATGCAGATTGACGACCACGACGTGTAAGTCACCCTGCAGAGCTCGTGAAAGGCTTGCTAACATTTCTATAGTTTTGATGGATTCGGATCGTTTCCAGAATATATGCAATTCTCCAACATGTTCAAGAACATCGGCCGAATAGGCATCGAGATGTACCTCCTGTTCCAGCATCACACTACCCTAGAGTTACAACGTAACGTTAGCGACGACACCGACCTCTTCACCATAACAGGCACCGGTTGGCACTTCGTCAAATATCTCGGCCCGGCTGTGGTTGTGGTAGGACCCGACTGCCGATCAGAACGAAATCCGCACCAAGTCATGGCAGGTCCAACGTATCAAGGCCTCTTCCCAAAAGTTGCCATGCTCCCTCCAAGTGTGCAACATTGTATCTGGATGATCGCCGTTCCGGTCGTCTACCCAAGACTGGAAGCCGCGGAACAACTCGCCCATACCGTCGCGACGGGCAAGAAGGCCGTGACCGGAGCCTACAATGTCCTCGGCAAAGTGACAAGCTCTGTCGCCGGCGTCGTGGGCGCCAAGGGCGTCGTCGGCTCCGGCTTCGACACCGTCAAGAAAGCAGTCGGCAAATCGGGCCTCATGGGCGGTATCCTGAGTCCGTTCGGCGACATCGATATGCTCGACGAGCTTCGCGACCAATGGACGCACGAGTCCAAGGACCTCGAGCGCACCTATCTCATCCGCACGCTGCAGGGCATCGCGCACCAGAGGAGCATCCGCATGACGTTCCTATCGGGCGGTAAGTACCTCCCTCCTCTCCCCTCACTCCCCCGTCCGCATATCCATCACCCGCCATGACCCTTCCTCGCCACCCCTCACCACCGCTAACCCGACCCCCGCAAAAACAGACGTCTCCTGCTGCGGCGCCGGCCTCCTGCACGACCCGTCACACCCGTCGGACCATAAAACCATGTACCAAATCATCGCCTCGCCCATCGTCAACGTCCCGCCGCCCTCCTACATCCTCAAGCTTCTCCACTCCAACAAGCCCCTCTACATCCCCGCCAACGCCCACCGCTCCACCCCCTCCGTCCCCACCGACACCAAGGAAGACATGATGGAGATCTTCCAGTCCGAACCGGACGGCCGTCCCCGCGAGCTGAAGAGGCTGATGGGTAGGAGGAATTATGTTGCCATAGTGGCGTATGATCCCGAGGTTGTGCAGGGGACATTTGGGAGGACGGATATGGGGATGGGAGGGGGGAGGTTGAGTTTAGCGGTCGATTTTATGGTGCAGGGGGAGGTGGGGGGAGTGTATGGTGGTGGGGTTGCGGGTGGAGGCGGGGTTAGTAAGTATGGGCCTGTAGTTGTGCCGAGTCTGGAGTTTGGGAGGTGAGGCTTTTCGTGAGAGTCGTCTTTTGGTTTGCGTTGGGTAGGGGGCTCAGAAGGAGGAAGCAAGGACGGGGGCAAGCGAGCAGGCAAGTGAGCGTAAGCCGCGCGCGCGTTGGGGATTGCGGGGGTTGTGGGGTTTGGTATAGAAGCGACATTAGCCACGATATATGAAGAGCAGTTGTATCTAGCAAGCAACATCTTTGTCTGACTCGGGCGAAAACAATAGGTTGACTCGGTAGTCGGCTGAAACCTCAATCAAGTTGGCTCTCCTCGCCAGCACACAGCGTATCAGAGCTAGTAAACAACACCCTGCATATCTCCGACACGGCCCTACAAGGGTGGTTCCTTCTTCAGCACAAAACCAAGTGCTCGGCTTCCACTACGCTCTTTGCTCACTCCAGTCCCAGGCCCTATTGACATGCACGGTACAAGCAAAGCAAGACAGACCGACAACGTGTCCCACATCCACGAACCCACCATCTCCTTGCTCACCTCACCGCACCTTATCCTCCAGCCTCCGAGCCAACTTCTCCATCTTCCGAATCAACGACTCCAGCTGCCCGCCCACGCTGCCGCACCCACACTGACAACCTCCGTCCCGCAGCCCCATCGCATACATATACCGCTCAATCGCCCGGATATCGGCCGCGACGTGCAGCGGGGAGCGTCGTCGGGTGCGGGTGAAGTGCTGATGCACAGCGGCGTAGCGGCGTGCAATATCGGTGAAGAAGGGCTCGCTTGCCTGTGGGAGGGGAAGGGGGATAGGGTCAGTATGAGTGGACAGCGGATGTGCGAGAGATTAGGGACGGGGTGGCATGTTTTGAGACGGGTTGTTCAGGGAGAGGAGTGAGGAGGGAGGCGTACGAAATCGGGCAGCCAGTGGTGCCAGAGGCGGCACCATCTGCAGGGCCCTCGATATCCACCGTGAGGGCCACCGCGTGGACCCCGCGGGGTGCACCAGGGTGGATGGTCGAAATCGACGACGGCGCGGTCGTAGTCCTCGTGGGTGTGCTTGCAGCCTCTGTGGCAGGGTGGGAGATGGTGGGGCATTACGGATGATGGATCCTAGGTACGGGAGTCAGGAGGAGGAAGAGTTGTCGTAAAGGCCGAGAGATGGATTCACGGAGGAGAGGCACAAGTTAGCAATTTTATTTTTGAAGGTCTGTTGGAACGGCGCTGAGCCGCTGCGTTATTTGCGGTAGCCACTGGGAGCATTTTTTCGGGATGGAGGTTTGGCTGGTTGTACGAGTGCCACGCAACTCCGACCTGGCGTCTTTTTTTTTTGGCATCTTGTGAGTGTGCTCATCGTTTGGGGCAAGGCGCAGTGCTGGGAGGCTTCATGATAAACAAACATGCTGAGGGAGGAAATCGTTGTGCGACGAGGCGTTCTCCGTCCTCAAGCCCTGCTCGGTGAGGAGTTCTGCGTAGGCAGATGACTGGAGTTTTTCGAGCACAAACATTCTGGCTGGGTAGAGCGGATTGCTTACGCATACGATTATCCTTGTTAGAGGTGATTGTGCGGAGCCTAGACCATAAAGGCAGTTGTTAGGCGGTGATTGTAGTAGGCTGTAGAGCAACGTCCGTCCCAGATCAACTTCCATAACCTGTCCAGATATGGAAGGTGATGCGAACAGCCAACAAGAAGCGCGTGGGGGGTCACTATGAGGAGAAACAACTTGGGTGCAGCGTATGTACGTGTTGGTAATTTTTCACTAGCGTGACCAATCTACGCGTTCGCGTCTTGGGAGTAAGAGGTACCGCGACTTCCATCCCACCTTCACACTCGTCCATTGATACTTCCACCACACCGAGCCATCCTTTCCCCGACGACAAAGCAGCAAGAGTCCTATCGTCATGGCCTCTTCCGTGCTGGGCAAACGTTCGAGGCAAGAAGCAACCCACTCGATAGGTAATGACCGAAAGTGATTCCTTCTGCAAACCTCTACTAACCCGAGCAACCCAGCATCGTCTACGATCAACGCCCGCGTCAAGAGGCGGACACGAAGTTCAATTGTCAACGACGAGAACGAGAATCCCTTCGTCACAAGGAGCGTCCGCAATGCCACCCATGACGTCGAGATTCTCGAAGTGGATGAGCTTGCGGATCCAATTGAAACACCCAGCAAATCATCACGGCATGCATCGGTGCCGGCCAAGCACACCACACCTGGAGGACGTATCCCTCTATCTCCTACAAAGATTAACACCCATTTTAAGATTACAAAAGATATCTCCCGTAAGCACATCACGAGTCGAACAATGCGCGAGTGCTAACCCGCTTCAGAGGAAGACGCGAAGCCAACGCAGATCTCAACACCGCAGACTCCTCGACATCGCGATGCATTGTCCAAGAAGGTCCCAGTCACACCGAGACATCGTGTTCTTGTCGCTGGAAAGCCCTTTACGCCACGCACACCTCGTACTCCTTCGACACCCAGCAATGTGCCGACTATTTACAACATTGCGCGCCAATTGTTTGTAAGGAGCGCAAACCCTGGTCGCTTAGTAGGACGCGACGACGAGAGAGAGACGCTCAATAACTTCATCTCGACAGCTATGGAATCACGCTCTGGAGGATGCGTGTACGTTAGCGGACCGCCTGGGACCGGTAAAAGCGCGTTAGTCAGTGAGGTTATGGGCGACATTATGGAGCTCGACTGGGTCAAGAAGGCTTACATCAACTGCATGAGTGTGAAGAATTCGAAGGATATCTACGGAAAGCTCGTCGAAGATCTTTGCGACGACTTGGAGGACCTGGAGAGTAATGAGATGCAAGTGCTGCGGAAAATGTTCTTGCCCAAGAAAGGAGCTGGGCGGAACGTCTACATTGTTACGCTGGACGAGATCGATCATCTTCTAACTTTGGATCTTGAGATCTTATACACGCTCTTCGAATGGTCTCTCCAGCGCTCCTCGCGCCTTGTCCTTGTCGGTATTGCTAACGCACTTGACCTGACTGATCGCTTCCTGCCCCGACTTAAAGCGCGGAATCTTAAGCCTCAGCTACTCCCGTTCTTACCATATACGGCCCCACAAATAGGATCGGTCATAACAACTCGGCTCAAGACTCTAATACCGGCCGACAGTTCCGGCGCACCAGATTACGTCCCCTTCATCCATCCCGCAGCCATCCAACTCTGCTCCAAAAAAGTCGCGTCCCAAACCGGCGACCTCCGCAAAGCCTTCGACATCATCCGCCGCGCTCTCGACCTTGTCGAGTCCGAAACGAAGAAAAAACACCAAGACGCCCTCGCCGAGCAAAGCCTACAACAAAGCCCCTCCAAGACCCCGCTCGTCGAAAACATGAACCTCTCCTCCTCACCCCTCGCTCGCCCTCCATCCAGCAAACCCCCACAACAACCACCCACCCTCGCCGCCTCCCTCGCAACCCTCACGCCAACTACCGCCCCCCGCATCACAATCGCCCACATCGCGCGCATCTCCGCCTCGACCTTCGGCCACGGCACCACCCAGCGCCTGCAGGCCCTCAACCTGCAGCAGAAAGCCGCCCTCTGCGCCCTCTGCGCGCTGGAGAAGAAGCACAAGAACAAGAACCGCCGCTCGTCCGCACAAACGCACAACATCTTCGCCACCCCGTCCAAGGCGACCGCCAACGCCGCCCCGACGGTGCGAGCGCTCTTCGAAACGTACGCCGTGCTCTGCCGCCGCGACGACGTCCTGCATCCGTTGACGGGGACGGAGTTTCGAGATGTGTTGGGCAGTTTGGAGACGTTGGGGCTTGTGGAGGGCGTGGAGGGAAGGGGTGGGTCGTTTGTCGTGGTGGGAATGGGGACGCCGAGTCGACGTGGGCGTGGCGGGATGAGTGGTGGGTTGAACGGTGGGATGGGAGACGAGAAGAGGGTGAGAAGTTGTGTGGCGGAGAGGGAGTTGAGCGGTGTGGTTGAGGGGAGTGGGGCTGCGGGGGGGATTTTGAGGAGCTTGTTGGCGGGCGGGGCGGATGGGTGGGAATAATTCGGTGGGCAGACGGTGGGTGGAAGAGGAGGTGTCGGAAGGGGGATGGGTCGGAGGACGGTGAACGTTGACGACCCCGCGATCCTTCTATCCATCCCTGCGCTCGTCTGTCAGTCTATCTGCTGCTCTTCGTCTTTCATTCATTCATTCAGTGTATTTGAATCAGCTGCATATTTGGATAACGAAGCAGGCGGTACGACGGCAACGATAAGGGACTATTCTGCATAGCGCGCATAGGGAGAGTATTGGATATGGGTAGTCTACTCTGCTTTACTTTGACCTTACCCCTTACCTACGCCTTACTTACAGCTCATGTCGTCTTGTATGGATTAGCAGAGCATAGCGTATATAGCACAAGTTAGCATAGCATAGCAGTCCTTATCAACCACAAATCCATACGAACCTATTATCCACCAAGGTCGAACGCGCACTTCACTGCCTATGAGAAATCTCTGACAGGAATTATTGACTCGAACTTCATAAGGTAGCTATCCCATAGCATCTCATAGACAGACATACAGACCCAGCGCTGCGAGAGGAGCCTGAAAGGCGCCCAAGGGATGAAGAACTCTCTTAAAGAAGGGAAGTCCAAGACAATGGTAGATATGCACAATCTATTTACACACAACACGCACCGCACCGCACCGCACCGCACCCAACCCACTGATCACACAACCCGCTCCGCTAGGCTGTGCTCCGCTCCAGTGAATTAAGAACAACAGCCTCCAAACGAAGCACTCACCGCGTCCCGTGACACCAACCCCCTCTCGTAGCCTGACACTAAAGGTTCGTCATGCTCGTGCGGGCCAAGCGACCTTTCCCAGCTATGAGTAGCACGAACCTGTGGGCGACAGGTGTCGCGAAACGCAGGACGTGGACTGTCCAACTCGAGGCGGCGTGGAAGGGTAGCATATCATATCATGTGCCATCATACAAATTCCAACCCTCCTGCCTGCCGAAGACCACATTCTCTCCTTCGACGCATGTATCCAACTACCCTGTTCACTTCTCCCGCATACGCTCCCTCCTCTCCCCCTCGCTGCCGCTGCGTGCATCCCCTACTCCTACTCAGTCGTCCATCGGCTTGTCACTCAACGTCACGCCGACCGGCCTCTCCCTTTCCGCATCCTCCCTTCCTGCTCCCGCTCCCACAGTTCCATAACTATCCCGCTTCCCGCCCGCACCCGCGCCCATCGTCAGACTCTGCCGTGCGAGGCTCAGGCTACCCTGGCCTGGTTTGCGCGGGAAGCGGCCGACGCCTCGCGTCAGGGAGTCGCGTTTTTGTACGGTCGAGGTTGATGTCGAGGGGGAGTGTTGGGTTTTGGGGTCGGTGTCGGGGAGGGTGGGGTTGGTGTTGATGGCGTGTAGAGGGGTGGAAGTTGTGTGAGTGGCGGGGACGGCGTGTTCGGAGGTGCCGTTTGCGGTTGGTTGTGGGGGGAGGGGTTTGGTGGGCGTTGGTACTGGTGCGGCCGACGAGTTGGAGACGGGGGTATTGGTGTCGGTGCTCGTGCTGGGGCTGAGGTCTCCTCCCGGCACGACGTCGTTGGGGCCGGGGACTTCCAGACTCTGCCGTAGAGGTCTCCGCTCGGTCGCGTTGACAACGGCGACAGGACTGCTGTTGGTCTGGATGGGGAAACGGGTTTCGGGGCCGCCGCTCGAGCGGTCCCGACGGTGGTTGCGGCCTCCGGGCGTGGGTTGTGGGCTGCTGGCACGACTGCGCGAGGCGATGGCGCGGTTGCGGGCTTCCATGTTAGCCCGGCGGTTGCTTTCGTCGGTGCTGATGGCTCGGGGGCGGCCGGTGCCGGAGGACGTGTGACTGAGGGTGCTGGCGCGCTTGAGTTCGCCGAAGATGGCTTCTTTGTGGTCGAAGAGGTCGCGGATCAGACGGTAGCTGTGGCGTTCGTGCATCGTCAGGCTGCTTTCGACGCGTGGGCGGAGGATGCAGGGGGCCAGGTTATGGGCGAGAGCGGAGATGAATGCTTCGTCGGCAGAGGTGAGCTCGATGAGGCGGGTGAAGTGGGTGGTGATGGCGTCGAGAGTGGCGATATTGGCGAGGCGGAGTTGTCCGAGAGTGTTTTGAAGGACGGAGACGCGAGCCGAGTCGGATGTGTCGGATGCGGTGGTTGAGTATATTGTTTTGACAATCTCATACACTTGGGAAGAAACAAGGGAATCTGTAGATATTAGGTAAGATCCAGAAGTGTAATGTTCGTTGCTGGTGGACCATACCGGGTAATTCAAGAAGATACAATCTTAAAACGCTCGCGACAATGGGTATTTCATAACGCTCGAGGACTTCATGAGGAATGGGTTGGCCAGTGTTGATGGAATTGCGAAGATGGTGAGTAGCAGCGAGAGGTACGTCGACAAGCCAAATGCCCCGACGAGCTTCATCGCCCTCGAGGTCAGGATAGTCTGACTGTGCTTAGCATAACTGGCGGCGTGATAGGTTGCATTGACTTACGATTGTCGAGGAAGGTCAAGATGGTTGTAACGATTATAGGGACCCTCTTGCGGTCAGCTCGGGCTCTGGCTTCCAGGTCGACACCGAATGTTTGATCTAGCTCAAGTCAGCAACTTCTCCCCACCGGTAAATTGCTAGCATGATTCCAACCATCAACAGAATTGTAGTAATTATCATAGACTTGCACCTTGGGTACAAAAGCACCAGTGCGGTAATTTTCCAGCAAATACCTCAGATCACCCAAGGGTTGGACAGTCTCTTGGTACAGCATCATATTATCCACAGTGCTTTGTAAGCTTGGAATGACGTTGCTGATCGCGCCGGAAAAGTCTAAGATAACAGCTTTGATTGCTTTCAACCGGTCCAGCTCACATCGCTCCATGAATTTCAGATGGTCCATCATGGCTTCTTCAAGGTTGCATCGCAGTAAGTCGAGCCTCCGAACGCCAGCTTTGTACCGTTCGTCAGCTTCGGCTGCTTCTCTGCGAAGTCTCTCGGCCGGCGTTTCGTTTGGGTGCGCATTGTTCAGAGGATTCCAGCCCGACAGTATCTCCCCTACCGATCCAACGGTGGGAGACTCTGAACCGTCAGTCGCTGTGCCAATCGACGAGACACGTTCCAAAGGCTTTTTCTTTTCCGGAATACCGGTGATCTGGAAAACTTTCGGCCTCCATTGATAATTCATCTTCGAGCTGTTTGCGAAAACGTTACCGACGGCGCCCACGAGTCGGAGGAAGCCATGCGTGACGAGGTCTTGACCGATGCGCTCTGCGTAGCTCACACTTGTCGCTGACAAGTGCTTTTGTATATATTCAACAATATCTGCGCCCTTCGAAACGTTCTGGTAGGTACCCAGGATTGGCACTTTCACTTCCCCCAGTTTGATAGTCTGAAGCATGTGGGTCAGAATCTTCTTCACCTGATCTGGCTGATACGTTTGATCCCCAATGTCCAGAGGTTCCGGCTCTTCCGGATCATCATTGTCTGGTAGCTTGATTATCGGTGTGGAGATAGGTTTCGGGCTTGTTGCCTCCGCTTTCTCGGGGTCCTGGAATGCAAGCTTATTTTCCTCTTCGAGGTCTTCAACTAAGCGACATTTGTTGAAGTATTGACTTCTCAGCTTCCTCACGTAGTCGGCCTGTCTATCATGAGCCTTTATCCTTGCTTGCAGGTCATCCTGAGAGTTTTGTATGCGGGCTTCATGTGCGTCACACCATCTACCGAACGGGGTTACGACAAGCTCGCGGATGTTGGCCGCTATCTTCTTGTGGTTCTTCGAGGCTTCATCCATCTCGCCGCGAACGCCCTCATAAGCCTGGAGTCGCGTGAATGATCAGCACAAAGGTTCTTGCGAAGTACTATCCATGAACCTACCTTCCGCACACTCGCTCCGTCATCTCTGGCAAAGCCTCCAGTCATTCGGTCCGTCGCAGGCGTGATGTCTCCAAGCTTTTGTCCATATAGCTCTTCCGCATCGGATCGCATTCTTGCAATGGTGAGGATTTGCCGATTCTCGACCGCCCCCTGCTGTAATTTTCCAAACAGAACTCCCAACCCTCCAGCGTAGTCGCCAGACCAGAATGAATCCGCAAAGCTAGGCATGTTGAGGAATCCTCTCCAGTTGGCTTGTAATTGCAAGGGATGAGGGATCAAGCAAACGATCTTTGACCGCGTCTCAGGAGCTGGAGTGATTGCAGCCGACCAGGGTAATTTATCAGTCAAACGTGAACCAGTTGCTGCCACATTGAGAATCAGAACAGAGCAGTAGTGATAAAGGGGACACCTAGAGTTACTTCTCCAACCAGGCCGTCGAGGTTGTGACAGTTGTCTGAGTCTCACGGCAGTCAAGCGGCCCTTTTTGGACTAGCGGACTTTGAGCACTCCCCAGATCGCGTATCATCGGGTTATCTTATCTCCGACGACTTCGACGAGGGTGCAATCGATGTATTCATTCGGACGAAATGGCAATTCACTACACGGTTAGAAACAGTATCCCATGTGTACACTTCGACAGCTGTAAAGACAAGCGCTATGCCTTCAGAGCTAGATCCGTTGTTGCCGCAAACCAAGTCAGCTCCGGAGATATCAGGCTATGGATTTTCGGAGCGGGCCAGCAATGGCGTTCAAATACTCGAAGAACGCGAAGAGCCGACCTCACCAAGTTCAAACACCAGATCATCACTGAGTAGAAACACCGCTCTGTTCACCATTGTGGTCTCTTTGTCACTGTTCATCGCCTTTGTCCTTTCCGGTAGTCCAAAGTCCAAAGATGACAATCAGCGGAAAGACAATTCAACTATTGCAGCACGAGTTGACAAGATCTTGTCTCAAACACCCTTAATAGGTTAATGATCTGCCTCTCCAGTACATGTGATGAACTGCGGCGTTGACTGAAGGACGCTTCTGATAAGGAATCGGTTCTTGAACAGATGGCCATAATGACCTTGCTATGTTGATCCGGTACATGTACTCCAACCACATATACAACCACAGCTTTACGGACCCATTCGAGAATGGCGGGTTGAGGTTACACGTCGATCTACCCCGTCTGAAGCAAGGTAGGGTTGGGGGTACTTTCTGGAGTGCCTATGTTGATTGTCCTAAGAATGGGACGGATTTCTCGGATGAAAACTACAGCAAAAGTATGGACAACAACCTTATCAGTCAAAGATACTATAAGGTAGCAAGGAGTTTTGGCTAAGGATGATTAGCTGTGTCGACCACACTCTCTCAACTAGATCTCCTCAGACGTCTCCATGACGCTCATTCGACCATATTCTCGAGCCCGCATCTAAATGCTTCTACTGCGTTGGACAGCTTCACTGTCAACAAGCAGCTGATTTCGCCTCTGGCCATCGAAGGCCTCCACCAGATCGGTAATTCCTTCTCTAATCTTCGCCTCTACCATTCTCTCGGGGTGCGGTACGCTACCTTGACGCACAATTGCCACAACGCGTTCGCAGATGCTGCGATCATAACCAACTCCTCGGGAGCCGTCATTGCCGCACCGCCATACTGGGGTGGGGTCAGCGACCGCGGCAGACACGTGGTGCGAGAAATGAACCGGCTGGGTATGCTCGTCGACCTCGCTCATGTGAGCAAGGATACCATGCTTGACGTCCTAGGTGGCCGGCCCATGAAATGGAAAGGAAGCGCCGCGCCAATCATCTTCAGCCACAGCTCCGCGTATGCGCTGTGTCCACACCCACGTAACGTTCCTGACGACGTTTTGCAGCTCGTCAAGACGTCCAATTCAGTCGTCATGATCAACTTCAACCCGGGCTTCATTTCCTGCACTCCCTCTAACTCTAGCACTGGAATTCCTGATTTATACCAGCCAAATTCAACACTTCACCAAGTCGTAAGACATATCAGACATATAGGCGACTTGGTTGGTTATGATTATGTGGGCCTTGGAAGTGACTTCGATGGGATTCTCGACACGCCAAGGGCGCTAGACGATGTGTCCAAATTCCCTGATCTGGTGGCAGAGTTGTTAAGATCGGGTGTCAGTGATGAAGACGCTGGTAAAGTTGTAGGTGGAAATATCCTAAGAGTATGGGGGGAGGTCGACGGAATAGCTTTGAAGATGCGACTCGCCGATGCGAAGCCAGCGGAGGACCAGATTGAGTTTCCGAGTCTTGTCGAGATGAACGGGTTCTAATACTATAGTCGTGATATTCTGGCTTGCCGCATCATTCGATCGAAGATCCCTTGTAGCTGGAAGGTGTCTTTTCCAAACACTGAACCCGATGGAGAACTTATGTTGCTGGTCCACTACCCTGACTCTTCTCTTCCCTCAATCTCTGCACAACAACCTCAGTCCCCGCCACTATAATCTCCCACTCAACGCGATGTATCCGCTCGGCCAAATCTGCCTCACTCTCGCCCGCGATCATGGTAACCTTCCGCACTAGAATGGGCTCTCCCATATCAACCTCGGAAATCACATAATGCACCATCACACCCGTCTCCTGGATATCTCCGCGTTGGAACGCAGCATGAGCCCTTTGTATAGCATTCGCACCATTGAACTGCCCCGGTAGAGCAGGATGCAAATTGATCACCGGTACATTGGCCTCGTTCAGCGGATCCAAGAAGTCGTCAGCCAGTATATGCATCCACCCCGCGCAGACTACAAGGTCCGGTTTGTCGGCCAAAACTAATGTGGCGAGCTCGGCATCGTATGCTTTCCTCGCTTGCTGCACTCCTTCGTCGGTCTTGGGATATTCCTTTTTGTACTTCACGAGGTTGTGATAGATTGTCGGTATAGGTGGTGTAGCTGTAACGGCTCGGATGAGACCGTATGCGTCCTTTCTGTTGCTTATGACACGGACGATGCTTGTGGAGGGAAGCGTGTTGGTCGCACAGGCATCTATCAGAGCTTGTAGATTGGTGCCGTTGCCTGAGATGAGCACAGTGATGCGAGTCGATTGGTAGCCGTTTTGCTGTTGTTGAAGAGCACTGGCAGGCATGTATTTATCAGCCATGTTGTTGCCTGACCCTACGCCAATGTATCTTGAACGATGTTGTAGGATCACCGGCTCTGCATTGTTCTCGAAAACGGAGCGAAACTCAATCTACCTTTGATGGCGCTACATAGTCATTAGCGCCGATCTTAATGACGAAGTTACCTAAGGTACGATACCTTATCAGATTGTTGACCCTGACATAAGCATTTCGTGATCAAAGGCATACGCCAGCAATGTTTGCCTTGGGGGCAAAGAAAATATAAGATGCTGATATTCCTGACCCAACTTTAAGACAGAAATATCGATGATATATTAAGAAAGGAAGCACCATGTCAACCAACGCCCCAACCGAGTCTTCAGAGAGTAAAGAGTTGAGTCTAGTGGGCAAGGTCGAGCTGCGCATTGCTATCGCAGATTCGGACAGCAAGCTAGAGTCTATCCTGAAGACCTTCTTGGCTCCCTTGCTCTTGAAGCTGGCCTCGGAGCATGTGAGCGTACGAAACAAAGTATGAAAACCCCATCTTCTATACCTGTTTAGGTAGCGAACTTCTTCAGCATACTCAGATCCATTAAGCCACAGCAACCTTGCCTGAAGCTTTGGGATCCTGCCCTCTTTAGCCAACCACTGACGGTGCCTTTCCGTTGCTCTTAGGTTATCTCAGTCTGTCAGCATATCAACACCAGAATAAAACCATTGTAGGCAGAACCCTCGGTAGCGGAAGACCATAAGAAGCACTGGTGTTATTGACTGCATATGTGTAGATCGATTAAACTACCAATAGCTTCACTATTGAAGCAGTTTAAAGAACAGTCCGCACCATTAATACGCCACTTTGACCTTCTCTATATTCAGCAGGGCATTGACAGAATACCTATCTCGGTATATGGAGATGCTGTACTCCCACGGCTGTATCCGCTAATTCTTCTTCGTAGGAGCGTGTGGATCTACTCCCTCTTTTGCTTCAGGATTTGGCGGCGGATGCGGCTGTCTCAGCGAACCATGGAGCTTCACTATTTAATCTATTTCTAAGACTACTGCCCCACTTCTCCCTTCCACAGAGGGGCAGCAAGGAAGATCTTGAGCTTCGAGTGAGACTCGGGCTGGTTGAAAGATCAGACGAAACAGAATTCATTGCATCCTGGTCGGGCAAGCTTCTCCTCCTGTCCATCAACCGGGCGTCTGACCCAACGTCAAGCACGTTGACTAACATCGCGTGCCCGGGTTTGAGCGCTGACGACTATGGCTTTCTTACGCTTCACGGCAAGAGCGAGACCTGGAACCCGGCCGTGGCCGGCGGGCTTAACCTGACGGAGATCAAGGTCGCAGTGATCAACTTTCTTGCCAGTGGAGCATTCCAGGACTCCGAACGGTTTTTGCCCGCACTCTTCGCATCTGCAGATACCAACTCCCGCATTTCTGACATCGCTGATGACATACTCAAGCGTGTCCAGCCGAGCATATCCCTTGAGGATTCCGCCCTGATCAGCAATCTTTATGAGCTTTACTTCGGTCAGTCAGGCATTACTCCACCCGTAAGAACTCCATTAAGATTGAAGATCATTGGTTTGCTGTGCAAGTCAAGGATAGCGACGACTCAAACATCTCTAGTCATAAAGTTAGTGGAACAAGGCATTATCCCATCAGAGATGGATGGAGAAGGTGGCTTCGGCAACCCATCGGGTAGGGAGGCATCAAAGCTGCATGGACAGATTTTCGCTTTTACCCACTGGGTGGCACGAATGGGCTCATCCGACGACCTCGAGCTGATCGCTCCGAAAGTGATTGCCGGTCTCCGAGACTTTATCGAACAGCGCGGCTGGCCTAAGCCATTCTCCGAACGTGCTCGCTCACAAGACGAGTTGTCCTTGCGGGGTTACGCGTATGAGAGCATTGGGCTCCTGGCTAAGGCGTGTCCAAATATGTTACTCGACCCTGACCTAGATCTTCTCAGGTGGCTCTTCAGCTCGCTAAGTGAGGACGACTCGGGTGGGCACATTGCAGTAAGTGTGGAGGAGGCGCTCGGTAGCGCCCTTGGGGTGTTCGCAAAGACGGAAGATGAGGAGATCCAAGACGCCCTAAGGGCGCTTCTTTTACATCACATGAAGCTCACAATCGAGCAACCGGCGTCAACTAGCTCCACAGTTAAGGTATGCCGCAGTACTAGGTATATCGCCGTCCGTTACGCGAATCAGTGCTTGCCATATCAGGACGTCGTTGCCAGATGGATTGATATTCTTGCTATTGGACTCCACTCTGTTGAGCGGAGTGAAGTTGTTGAGGAGGGAAAGAAGGGTCTGGACATCCACTGGTCCAAGCTACTGCATACCGGCTACGACAAAGTCTCAGAGGCGGACAGCAATAATCATAGTACGACTTTCCGGCTACCCAGGTTTGAGGAGCTCTTTGAATACATATTACCAAAGCTCGTGAACGCGGACGATTTACAGCAAGGACACAATATAGTCTTAGAAAGTATCGATATCCTAGAACCATCGCTCGCATACTGCCGCAGGATGCTCCTGAGCCAGGCTATGGCAGATCCAGGCTCCGCTCCAAGTACTGATCCTGACTGGGAGCGAAGGCAAGACACTGCGATCACAACAGATGAGAATGTTCGTGCCAGAGTCAAAGCCTATCTAAGGGATATGACAACAGAGCATAAACAACGACCTCGGCAAGCACTACACAATTACCTCGTGGCATCCTATAAAGGTTTGACCTGGAACAACGGGGAGGGCCTCGGACAATGTGGCGACTACTTCCTCCAAGTGTGTTCCCTCAGTCCTGACGATCTTGTTGGTCAATTAGCATCAGAGGTGTCTGGCTTGCAACGAGCTATATACTCTAACGACCATGCCACACGTTCTACCGCCGCACAAGCGTTTGGAATCATTACGTCGCATGAGAACTGCCCAGCAATGACGCTTGAAGCTTGTGTGCAAACATTCATCAAACAAGTCAAGACTTGGAAGGACGCCATCGGAGCAGAAGCCAACAAATGCCATGGTGCCATTCTTGCTTTGGCTTATCTTTTCAGCAGGCTCACGTACCGTCAACGTGCTGATGCTCTTCCAGTGAGGTTAGGGGAAGCATTCGTCAGCGAAGTGCTGGATGTTTTAATGAATACGAATGACAAGACCTTACGAGACGCAGCTCACACTGCTATTGGCCAGTTGAGTTTATTCTCGGTACTTCGGGCAGAGAGTTTCAAATCTCCCAATACTGCAACGGCCGTAGTTTCCAAATTGATCGAAGATACCAAGTCCGGAAACGAAAAAGCTATCATTACAACTGGCCATCTTGCAATGGCACTCAGCGGAAGTGACGCCGTGAATGGCCCGAATAAGATCCTAGAACGTCTGTACGGATTGCAAGAGCTTCGTCAACCCGAATCCCAGTTTGCCGTCGGAGAGGCATTATGCGTTGCTGCTGTTGGATGGGAATCGAAATCTCTGATCGCTGTTCTTGATGTCGAAGGACCAAGACCCTCCACATCCAGTCTAGATCTTCTGCCAGAGGTGCTAGAGAAGGTGCTCAGCGACTGCAAGAGCAACAAGCCATCGCTGAAAAAGGCGTGTTCCATCTGGTTGCTCTGCATTGTTCAGTTTTGTGGACACCTGTCACCAGTACTGGATCGACTACGACGATGCCAAACGGCTTTCAGAGGCTTCCTAGCTGATCGAGACTCCTTGGTTCAAGAGACGGCTAGTCGCGGTCTCTCCATCATATACGAGAAAGGAGACAAGGATCTTCGTGATGATTTGGTCCGCGATTTGGTGGGATCCTTCACCTCAACAACCCCGGGTCTTGCCGGGAATGTAACTGCAGAAACAGAACTCTTCGAGCCTGGAGCACTCCCAACCGGCGATGGCTCCATTACTACCTATAAGGATATAATGAGTCTTGCTTCTGAAGTCGGTGATCCGAGTCTCGTCTACAAGTTCATGTCGCTAGCGTCGGACAATGCTATATGGTCGAGTCGAGCGGCCTTTGGACGGTTCGGTCTGAGTAACATCCTCTCGGACTCTAGCATTGATGGCTATGTAGCACAGAACCCCAAGCTATATGCAAAGCTCTATCGATATCGCTTCGACCCGAACCAGAATGTACGATCCGCGATGAACGATATCTGGGCAGCTCTAGTAAAAGACAGCACATCGACTATCAATCGATATTTTGACGGGATCATGGAAGACCTCCTCAGTAGCATACTGGGAAAGGAGTGGCGTGTCCGTCAAGCCAGCTGCGCCGCCCTGGCCGATCTCGTACAAGGCCGACCATTCGACAAGTACGAGAAGTATCTGAGTCGGATATGGAGCCAGACTTTTCGAGTGATGGACGATGTCAAATCGAGCGTTCGAGATGCCGCCATGTCTTTAGCGCGTGTGTTAACATCCATACTAGTCCGAAGTCTCGAGGCCGGAGACTCATCGTCCCAAAGCGCAGAAATGATGTTGAAGAATGTACTGCCTTTCTTACTCAGCCCTTCCGGCTTAGAGTCCAGTGCAACCGACGTTCAAGGCTTTGCTCTGCAGACCTTACTTGAACTGATTAAGAAAGCGAATGGAAAGAACTTACGAGCGTTCATCCCAGAATTAATCGAAAGACTCCTCGGGCTGCTCAGCTCTTTAGAGCCGCAAGCCGTCAACTACGTCCACCTCAACGCTGACAAGTAC
Source organism: Acarospora socialis (assembly GCA_025617375.2). NCBI lineage: Eukaryota > Fungi > Ascomycota > Lecanoromycetes > Acarosporales > Acarosporaceae > Acarospora > Acarospora socialis. The sequence continues at coordinate 1,854,108 of JAMYGW020000005.1, read as the reverse complement.
GGTATGACAGCACAACAGATTGATGATATGCGCCTTACGAGTATACGGACTTCTCCTATGATGGAGGCTATTGAAAGATGCCTCGATTTGGTAGACGAGCCGACAATGAAGGAGGTTTGCCGCAGTATCGAGAGGGCTATAAAGAGCGCTGTCGGTCTACCATCTAAAGTCGGCTGCAGTCGTATCCTTGTCTCTCTTAGTACTCGACATAGCTTCCTATTTCGCGCTTACTCGGACGAGTTCTTGCGACTTCTGGAGAAGCTTGTGCTCGACCGGAATGACACAGTTTCGTCATCCTATGCGAGCGCGTGCGGGTATCTCGTCAGATTAGCATCTGACAAGGAGATAATTCGTTTGGTCAGCTTCTGCAGAAAGTTGTACTTCGAGTCCGAGGGTAAGCGACTATCACTGAGAGCCCCAAACTTATATTGACACAAGATAGACGAGCGGCATCGACTTGTGGCCGGTGATATAGTGTACGCAACCTCAAAGTAGTAAGTGAGTTCCTTCTGAGTTTGCTGGGGCAGTTGCTGACTTTATGTAGTTCGACTGACAGGTTCTCAGCACTGGCTGCGGAATTCCTGCCATTGACTTTCATTGCGAAGCATGATACTCACGACCACGTAAAGGAGCCTTTTCAGAACACGTGGAACGAGAACGTTGGTGGCTCACGTGCGGTGCTTCTGTATCTGCAAGAAATATTGCAACTGGGAACGCAACACCTGGATTCACCCCGCTGGGCCATCAAACATGCCTCTGCTCTTGCGGTGGCAGACACTGTCACAGCGCTAGGCAGTGATGTCGGTTTAGCTAATGCGAAACTGATATGGCCTGCTCTTGAGAAGGCTCTCAATGGCAAGACATGGGACGGCAAAGAAAAGGTGCTTAGAGCATTCGTCGAATTTATCAACAAGGCAAAGACCTTTTGGCAAGGTTCTTCACAGATTGAAGCAAAGATGAAGGTAGATATCGATATTGCTGCCGGCTGAAGGTAGCTTTCACTGATACTTGCGTTTAGGATATAATGCTTCGAGAAGCCCGTCGAAACTCACCCTCGTATCGGCAACACGCTCTGCTGTGTCTCAAAGATTTCGTCGATGCATTCGATGTAACATATTTGTTCGAAGATGTATACAGCCTTGTAGGGCCATTCATTCGAGATTTAGCAGAAGATAACGATGAGATGGACATTGATTCTGCGCCGGGGAAGGAGTCTTCAAACAAGATGTGGGTTCAGTCAAATGTTGGTTGTCGTCTTGACTTCATGCTTATGGAAGTTTCAGTCGCGAAGCAACTATAGCGGCAGCGGTAGGATCATTATTACATTCGCTCAATCCGTCAAAGTGTCCCGGTAGGTTAATCTTACAGCAATATCATAGATCGAAGCTGACAGGACACACAGACATATCCGCAAGTCTATCACAGGTCCTTGACCTAATCAACATTACGAGCACAGTAAAGGCTAGAGTCGTCAAAGATGCCGTCGTCGAAGGCGAGGAGCTTGTCTTCAGTAAATTGCATGACCAGGAATTACCACCGCTCACGGAAACCGCAGAAAGCATACTTATCGGGTTGTCAAGCAACTTGTTTGACCCTACGCATCAGGATGAGATAGAGTCCCTAAGGCTGAAGCGAGCTAGAGCCGTCTTCGCCTTGGCTCGTATCTCGAAGGGCAGACCTCGCTTGACTGGTCTCTTGGAACGTGAGATAGCTGCCGCACGAGACGCTGAGCGATCTGAGAGTGTTCGGAAAATCCTGGATCAAGCCGTCTCGACTCTTTCGGGGCCCTCTTCCTAGTCGCTGTGGGTGTTCTGTGGTAAGTATGGAGGGAATGTTGAAGCTTAGGGGCCACTCGGGACAAAAAGCTACCGACGTCACAATTGGGCTGAGCGGAGATGCAACACTGTTCTGAACAAGGACTGATGGCAACAGAGCAACGACCTAGTCCAATAATCCAGCGCCTAACCGATGAAAACCTGATTGGTTAGAGACCCTGGGCCCGCTATGGTTAGCTTGTCGAGAATGAACTCGTTAGACAACAAACTATGTCGCTCTTACAGAGTCTATACTTGGTCGTGTTACTATAAACAGCAGGCTATGGGTTTATGACCTATACGGACCAACTGTTGGGGGATCATCATGATTGGCAGAGGGGTTTTCAAATACCACCATCAACCCAATGTAAGACTGCGCATACAAGTATACCATGAATGTCCCGGCATGGCTTAACACACGTCAGTCAGAGATGTCTCGGGCCTCGGGTGTTTGGTCGCTGTGAATAGCAATGGAGATTTAGATGCCGTCTTTAATAGATAGCATATACACTTCTTAGTCAAACTCATATTCTTCAAACCGCTAGTCATATATGCCCAATCTCAATCGTCAAATCCGTCATTCATAACAAGATGCAAAAGGTCGTGCTATTTTCAGACATGGAAAGCGGTAAGTTGTGAATCATTCTCGTCATAGCCCAATGCCGTCTCAATTTGCCCGCAAAACTCAACCCCGTCCTTTTCATTCCATCTTATACGCAATCTCATCATCGATAATCTCAAATTCCGGCATCCCGGACAGTCCGACCACACTCCTTCTTGCCCGTCGGGCATCAGGCTCATTGTCCCACTCATCGCCATCCCCCGTATCGCAATCAGCTCGCTTGCCCAAAGGACCCGCCCTCCGCGCCCGAGCGTGCGCGATGGGCGTGCCCGGTTCCAGATCCTCTGCGAACGAGACGTCCATGCCACGCTTGGTCCTGTAAAGGCCTCCGCGGGGCTTGATGGTCAGGTCACGCTTGCTATTGTCAGCAGGCGGCTGGACGTCCGGAACTTGGCCTTTGTAGGTGTTGTCGTCGGGGATGCAGAGATTGTGGCGGTCGTCGTATGCGTCGCAGTATTTGACGCCTGCCGAGCCGGGGTTGCCGAAGCCGACGATGAACTGGCACGGTTGGCAGCCGCAGCTGGAGCTGATGTAGTTGTTGATGATTGCTCCTTGAGCTTTACCCGGGAGAACGAGATGTTAGTGGAAAATGCACAGCTTGATAGATGCGAGGCCAGAACTTACCGGAGTTTTGAGATTTCGGCACGCAGCGGTTGGTTTGACCGCCCTTGTCGGCGTCACTGGTGCTAGCGAATGGATACTCTAGATTGTCTATCAGTATTGGTGCGCCATTTCGCTCACTGGAGGTAGAGTACCGTCACAGTTGTACCCGGTGGTTCCATAAGGCGGGTCGTGGTTCACGGAGCAGCGGTTGGGTCTTGGCTGGCAACCTGCACTGGTCCGCCGATCCGATTTCTTGGATTCGGTAGGGTTGTCAAAGTACAGTGTCGCGCCAAATGGAGGTTCGGTGCAGTATGCGCCTAACGACCCATTAGAACCAGATACGTTCAATTATACCCAAAGGTCGGGGCAATTTACCCCAGCACATGCTGGTACAGATGTCTGAGACTCACGGTTAGCTTGATCAGGTCACAGCCCTAAGGGAGAAACATACCTGGGAGATCATCGCAGGCAAACGACATGGGAGGAACTCTCTTGTAGAGGGTTTCATTCATGCCGGGTTCGGTTGTTGTCAAAGAGGCAGCAAGCTTCGCCAAAAGAACTGCAACGAGGAATGAATGCATCTTAGCAAAAGCTGAGAAGCTGTTTAGCTTGGAGTTCGATACGACACAGTGACTGGAAACAGGTTCTATGTCACGCTCTTTATGAGTTGATGGTTGAGTCTGAATACTGAGATTCTGAGTGTTCGAGCCATGGTCCCACGGCTTTTATATTTGATTGCCCGGAGACATCTTCTAATGTACACTTCCAAAGGATCCATGACCTTCTGACCACAGAAGACCACAATAGTGTAATCCGCGTCATCAAGCGGCAAAGTTGCTATATCATCCAGTAACAGCATCATAGAGCCGAACATGAAATCCCTCAGATCCATGATTGAGTAGCATTGTTGGTTGCAGGATCAACGTATATTAACATGAAGGTAGGATCCAACGACACAGTATCGCCGAGAGGAGGGGTGCCAAAGATCACGTCACTCCTGTTCGTACGGTACCGGCGGTGCTCAAGATCCTACACCACAACATCATGAAGCCGAAAAGAAAACGTCATGGCCCCTTGGCCAAGTGGGGCTGTTGGTACTCAGACTTCTCCATGACAATAACCCAAAGGCTGGATTTAAACGGGCACAGTCTCCCAGAGAGAAGCAACACTGACACCACAAGACTGGAAGCCTTAAGAGATGCAAGCAAGTTTGAAATGTGCCTGAGTCGGGATCCCTCACAGGACAGTAATAAAAGCATGGGTAAAGGACTTCGGTGCTGACATGCTTTTGACCTGGGTGAAGGTTTCAGATATAAGCCGATATGTGTTAGCAGAGGACTTCGGTGCTAACATATTTGTGACCTAGTTGAAGGATTCAGGTATAAGCCGATATGTGTTAGCAGAGGACTTCGGTGCTAACATATTTGTGACCTGGTTGAAGGATTCAGGTATAAGCTGATATGTGTTGTAGCCCTGTTCAGCCGAGTCGTTTCCTGATACACTTTGCTTTATTATCCCCGGGATTGGATGATAGGCAAAGACCCCCATACGCCACTTAATGGATCGAAATCCATGGGTTTGGTATGTGTAAATCCAGCATAACTGTAGACTAATGATGAGCATGAACCTTTGGGGGCGGCCTAACTAGCCGGTAACTCCAACACACTGCACCTGGGATGATAGTGCCTGTGGTTATAACTTGAGGACTCAGTCAATGCCCTCTTATCAACATTAAAGAGATCGTCTTCGTCGGACAACTTCCAATATCTCAGCCCCCCTTCGGACAGTTTTCTTACCTAGTGCACTTACCCCGTTGGAGATCTCTTGCCGCCGACTCTGACGCCATGCCGGCTGCCTCGGATCTAAGCCTCCCACCCAAGGCACCTACCGAAGCATATCACAATGAAAGTCACAACGGCGACAAGATCGCGGTGTACACGCTTGTTGACCTTGGGACAGATGACATCCATGGTTTGCTGAATGTCCTCGAAAATAACAACGACAATCTTCGTGGTGTCGGTCATCTGCCACCCAAATACAATTTCAACGGCGCTTCGCTCAAAGATGTATATGACTATCATCTCAAGCTCGGCAGCGAGAAGACGCATCATCCGACGCTCTTCGTTGTCGCTCCGCACCGAGACTACGAAAATCACGGCGTTCTGCTTGTGAACCTGGACACTGACCTGAAATGCAGCGTCGGTACCTGTCGGATCAAAGCCTCCGAGGCGCTATTGGCGGCGGTAAATCTCATGATAGCCAACATGGACTGGGAAGACTTCAAGGAAGACGAACTGCCTCTGCCGCCGTCCGCTAGTGCCGAGGGACAACGCGACGCCCATAGCAAGGAAGCCAGCGCTCAGCAACCAGGCCAGTCCTCCGCTCCCCACCACGTCTTTGGCGTCTACACTACCGCCGGAGCCGACATGACCGACATCCGCGCGCTTCTGGAGCCGGACTGGCGCGAAAAGGCTCCCAAGACGCATCTGTGCGAGAGCGTCGGCAGCTACGCCGACTACCCTGATGCGTGGGACCAGCTGATCAAGCATCATCCTTGGAACTGTCGTCGGGATCGACGCTTGCATCGGCAGTGGCTGATTTGCGCCGACGAGAAGGAACCTCAAGAGAAAGGGGTGCTTCTGGTGCATATTGATTGGGATGGCAACTTTGACAGGGATCCGAAAGACTTGCTTGAGATAGGGCTGAGGGTGGATGTCACGACAGAAAGGTCGGCGGTGGAGAATGCAATCAGGAGGCTGACAGCGCTGGTTACTTAAGTTTCATGATCAGTGAGACTACGATGGCTTCAGAGTCTGATCAACTGTGATACACAAGCATTGCTCTCCACTAATACCATGATCTGCGAGGTGAACTTCTGCCCCAATGATTCAGACATGTAGAAACATGGGACGCCAGGAGTAGAGAGCTTGTGGCATGCTGTCAGTATAGTCTTCGTTTGATCCCTGACCCTTGCAAAACCACAGTATGGCGAGCTTGTCAGTGCTTCGGTCAATAAAATCAACGTGCTCAAGCATAATCGTTGGCTTCAAGTCCCCTGACTCGGTTCCTTATTTCGAGTTGAAACCTAAGGTATCCTCTTCCCGCCGATTTGTTTTCATCGCAGCTTCTAGCGACTCGGTTCCCTTTCCTCGCCCCTGAGAGACCCCTCGACCTCCGAGGTGTGTTGGGATTAAAATTCTTGCGGAAATGAAGTAGATTACTCCATGATTGCCCTCCACCCTTTGCGCATAATGAATCCCCCGACCCCCTCATCGGCCAAGACCTCGCCAGCCGATCTTCCGGTAATGACACTTCTTTCATGCTCTCGTCCTCTGACATAGAAAAGTTTCAAATCCACGCACCCAGGTCTTCTTCCCCTGTTTATAAATCTGTCGTATAAAGCCAGGTCAGGGTTTGTCCAAGCTTAGATGCCAACTTTGTTGATGGATGCACCCGAGGGTATTATTAGCGCCGGGAAACGCATTTGTGAGGTGTACTTGCTCGTCTTCCTGTTTGGTGAGCTTCTTTCCGACTTGTTGATGCTTTGACGCATAGCAGCGTTGAGGGAAATGCATTTGACACTGTGTCGACCTCATGTTCACAAACCTGCAATTTTCCCTAAGGTACTCGTACGAAGGCGATTGACAAATTTCTTCGCCACCCCGCAGTTTTGACCTAGTTACAAGAATCGCAAGAAGAACAGCGCAATTGTGTAGCAAAGTCCTTCAAGTCTTGCATGACGAGCGTCTACAATACTGGAGTACCTCAGACTCAGCAGTTATACCTAGTCTCAGCTAAGAATGAGGCTATTCAGCTACTTCTGTTGTTGGTGATAAAGACTTGGGACTGGCGAAGAATTTTGTCAATCGCCTTCGTACACGAAAGCAACAGATTAGGTAAGCAAGGAGCTATAACTATCTGAAATGGATCAATCTCATATCACATGCCAAAATTACAAGTCGCAAGAAGATTCATCGTCGACAAACGGTAAGTGCTAGCCTACCGACGTCACAACGCTTGGATGTGGAGACTGTCACTGTTATTGGAACAAGTGACTTGCATTCAATATCGAGCCGCTCCCTAACCGACTTGCTATCTCCTCAAGCTTGACCGACTCCGAAGTATGAGTACATAACCCAGGTCCGCTCCGCAGTTTATTGTCAAACTTCGCACACCCTACCGCTAGCTGTGGCCACCTATACGGAGATCAGCAACGTGCTGAAGGTCGAGCATAGCTTACCGATCATTATATCACATCAAGCCGTCCTCAGTCTCGATTCCCTTCCTCAGAGTCACCCAGGTCACGGTTCGAAGGCGAAAGGACAAGGTTTTCTTACCAACTCAGACATCGACATCACCCCAAAGTACGGTCGTGCTTGCAATACGGCAAGGGTTTAGGCACGATGGAGGATGAAGTGGTGGCACAGTTCACCAGCATCACCGGCTCGTCTCCTGACCGAGCGTTGCAATACCTTCGCTTGACAGATGGCAACCTAGAGCAGGCGATGCAGCTCTTCTTCGATAGCGACGGTATTGATCTTGAAGGCTCAGCTCCTCCAGCTACCGGTGCACCTGCGACCACACCACAGGCACCTCAGGCGCCTCCACAGTATGGAGCCCACGCATCTGGCTATACGGATAGTAGTGGCGTTGTACATATAGATTCGGACGAGGACATAACTGACGATAATGATCCTGAGGTTACTGGCTACAATCCTAGGGCAGGGGCAACATCTTCGAGGTCAAGATCTGCCTTACATACACCGGCCACCGTTACCCCACCCACAGCCACATCAGCGAGAGGCATGGATGACGATGAAGCGTTGGCGAGGAGGTTACAGGAGGAGCTCTACGCCGGTGGTGATATGGCTGGGGTGAGGGATGCGGATGGCATAAGAGCCCCTATTGGGAGGACGACAGAAACATTGGTTGGACCCGGGGCAGACTATCTGTCAGACCCAGATGAGATGCGTGCGGCGGTTTTGGAGCAGATGCGGGCTAGGCAACGACCACGACCTCAAGGTACGTAAAGTACTACGCAAGCCATTGCAGGGCTTGCCTTTGAATTTACGGACACGACGGCTAACTGTGGGTGACAGGTCGGCCGGGCATCTTCAACCAACAAGCTGGATCTGCCTCAATATGGAACGATGCCGACGGTGAATCAGATCTCCGACGCCAGAGGCTGGCGAGAGCGACCGGAGGTGCTTCGGAGCAGTCATCTAAAGCAAACCTGCTCGCCGAGATGTATCGACCTCCCTTCGAACTCATGTCGCGACTATCATGGGACGAGGCCCGAGACGAAGGCAAGGTCGAGGAGAAATGGATCCTCGTAAACATACAAGATCCTGCCGTCTTCGATTGTCAGATTCTCAATCGTGACATATGGAAAAACGAGAGCGTCAGAGATACCGTCAAGGAGAACTTCCTTTTCATGCAGTATTCCAAGGACGACCCGCGAGGGAGTCAGTACGTTCAGTATTACTTCCAGGCTCGGGACAGTCAAGAGGCGTATCCTCACATTGCTATCGTGGATCCAAGGACGGGCGAGCAAGTCAAGGTGTGGTCTGGTCCGCCAGTGCCCAAAGCCCCGGATTTTCTGATGCAGTTGCATGAATTCTTGGACCGGTACAGCCTGAAGGTAAACGCGAGGAACCCAGTTGCGAAGCGGAAACCGGAAGTGAAGAAAGAGAAGCAAGTCGACAGGATGACAGAAGAAGAGATGCTAGAGATGGCGTTGCAGAACAGCTTAGCAAATAACGGAGGGCAGCGAGAGGACGATCCAGACGATCTAACAAGAAGCGTTGGGGAAATTGGAAAGGGGAAAGGCAAGGCTGCAGCCGAAGACGACGATGTAATGGAAGAGATAAATCAAACGGGTACCAATGGGCACATAACTTCCACCGAATATTCTACTTCGCCATTCTCCTTCATCTCGGGAACCAACCCACACACGGAGCCAGCCCCTGACCCATCCACCACTACACGAATCCAGTTCCGGCACTCCGGAGGGCGAATTATTCGGAGATTCGCGCTCGCCGATCCGGTGCGGAGACTCTACGAATGGTTGAAGGCAAGCCCGTTGGAAGGCAAAGAGGGTGTCGCCTTCGAACTTGTCTTCATGCAGAAAAATCTGATCGAGGTACTTGATGACACGATTGAGCACGCTGGGTTGAAGAACGGCACGGTCATGGTGGAGTTCATTGAAGAATAGACGATAATGTGACATGAGGCGTTCCGAAATCGTGGCTGGCTGCAGCATAGCATAGCATGCTGGATAATGTTGATGGATGTGGAAGGCTGTGCATGACCGTCGCTCTGCTCGTCATGTGTAAGGGAGATATGGCTCCTCCATGACGTATGGCCCTAGGGCACCGTATGTAGTTCACTTTTAATTGTGACTTCACCATACCGACCTGTAAGACATGATGTGACTGCGCTGTATATCGTGATTGTATTGTCCATGAAAGTGATAGAATCCGATCGGGGTTATAAGTACCTGTAGTTTGCACTGTAAATCCACAAACGGGCTAGAACGAGGGTCCAACGGGCACTAGACCTAATCCAAATTTATAGAGGGAGCATTACCCGGATGCAGATTGACATCACGCTTAAACGAGATCCGGTGAGACCGGAACAAGCTCAATCCTACCTTAAGCTGGAGCACCGCAGGTCAATTCCGTCGCCCGCATATGCACGAGGCTCAATGCAATGACGGAGGGAACATCACCCCCACGCAGTTCAGTTTTCCGTCTAGGTGGACTCAAAAGCTTCCTCCCTCTCTCCGACGATGTTGTCTCGACACGCGGACAAGCTCTCTCGTCACTCATACAAAGCCGGTCGTCCGCCTCTCTCCAGGACTTGCGGACGCACGTCTCACCACGCCGACAATCGAATTATAGGACCAGTGATGAGGAGTCGGATGGGGGCTTGACCAAGGTGAGGAGCGCAGGGTCTGGAACGAGGGAGGGATCGGACCGGGAGGAGAGGAGGCTCAATGCGGGCGTGCAGGCTTTGATGACGCCGCAGATGAGGAGTATGCGGTTGATTGGGAATAGCAATCCTCGGTATCAATGGTAGGGTCTGGGCTACGAGAGGAAGGTGGAGGCATGTGCTGATTGTCGGGTTCGTGAGGGTAGGCAGAAATACTACAAAACCGAGGAGGAGCTGAAGAAGATGGAGAAACCGATGTATGTGGTATGATCTGCTGTGTCTGACTGTCGACTGAATCTTTGATAGACGAAAGTACTATGAGCGTAATAATTTCCTCATATCACAGTATCTATACATCGACCGATTGCTGGATTCTTCCCTTCCTCATCGCCTTATTCAGGAGTATAATCAACCGAACGGACCGAGCCTTCACATCCCTCAGACCATCAGCGAAGAATCCCTCGAGGCGGGTCCCAGTCTGAAAATCGGTGAATCATCGGCAGTCAATGGACATGGTAATAGTGTCAAGGTCAAAAGGACGCCCAAAGCGCTCTACAAGGTCCCTGACGAGGATACGCCATTACTAGAAGATACCGCGGAGGATGGACTGAAGATTCCCGACTATCACGCTGACGATGCCGTCGACAGCAACAGTCCTATTGTGACCCTCGCAATCTACATCAACCTTGCGGCCAACGCTGTCTTACTAGCCGGAAAGATTGCGGTTATCGTCCTTACAAGCTCACTCTCTGTGCTTGCCAGCTTGGTCGACGCGGCACTTGACTTTCTGAGCACAGCCATCGTATGGACAACAACCAAGATCATCTCTCGCCAGGATCGGTATAAATATCCGGTTGGAAGACGGCGTCTCGAGCCCATCGGGGTTCTGGTTTTTTCGGTCATTATGATTACGTCGTTCTTTCAAGTCTTCCTCGAATGCGTCAATCGCCTGTCATCCGGCGATCACTCCATCGTCCAGCTTGGCTTACCGGCAATAATCATCATGGCCAGCACCGTAGTCATCAAGTTCGCATGTTGGCTGTGGTGTCGGCTGATCAAGAACTCAAGCGTGCAAGCTTTGGCGCAGGATGCCATGACGGACGTGGTCTTCAACATCTTCAGCATCATATTCCCAATAGGTAACACCCCCTCCGTCCTCCGAGACGAACGACCCCACATGACTCACCTTCACAGTCGGCTACTACGCGCAAATCTGGTGGCTCGACGCCCTCGGCGGCCTCCTCCTCTCCCTCTTCGTCATCACCAACTGGTCCCGCACCAGCGCCTCGCACATCCGCAACCTCACCGGTGCCGCCGCCTCCGCCGACGAGCGCAACGTCCTCCTCTACCTCACCATGCGCTTCGCCAAGACCATCACTCAGATTCAAGACCTGCAGGCCTACCACGCCGGCGACAAGCTGAACGTCGAGGTCGACATCGTGCTCGATGAGAATACGAGTCTGAGGGACAGTCACGATCTCGGGGAGAGCCTGCAGTATGTGTTGGAGAGTGTGCCGATCGTTGATCGCGCGTTTGTCCATCAGGATTATGCGGGGTGGAACCTGCCGAGTCATATGCAGCAGCAGGATGATTAGGTAGGTTACTCCGGTAGAGGGTGTTGGTTCAGCCTTCGTTGTATGTTACATCCAGGGGCTCCTTTGCTGTATATACCTTTAGCTCCTGAAGCAGATTGTACATTGCTGTATATACCTACAGGCTTCGGAAGCACATTTGTACAGTGTACGAAGGCGATTGGCAAAATCCTCCGCCACCCCAGGCATCTACCCTACCTACCGGGGGCCCTTCAACTCAGGAGTATTTGGTCAACATAAGCTCTATGAGTTGCACCTCATTACATTCTGAGATATAAGCAGCAGAAGAAACAATTATCTGAGCTCTGTTGGTTGAAATTGTAGCTCATTGTTCTCAATATTTCCTTGAATGGAAAGTCGGGAGGAGGCGGAGAATTTTGCCAATCGCCTTCGTACACGCTCTGGTCCGGGTGAAGTGGATGCGATCGTAGATCCTAATGAACTTTATACTTGCAACTTAATGTACATGCCCTATAACTAAACCTACATAATCAAAGACATACAGCTAGGTGACAGAGCAGGTTGGCCATCTGTGTGATTGTTGCTTCCACAGCAAACGCCAAATCTGAAAAGCATCTGTTTAGAGAAGTTCATTTCGGTTTTGTTCTTAGCCCACTGTCACCCTACTTTACAGGACTGTTTAGAACCAAACTGTTCAATCTTTTTCCTACATCCTCTCTAGGGGCCGAACGCATCTCTTAATTGTCTTGTTACCGAGCCGCTGAAAAACCATCGGCGATGTCTTTCCATCTTCCTCACCGCGGGCTTCCACAGGAACTGAGAGACATGATCTATCAGCATGCCCTCTGCCCTCATAAAGGCTTAACGATCCAACCGAGAGTTGATCCGGGGGACTTCAGGAAGGTACAATTCAAATGCCAGCCGCCTGTTGCGTTAGGTTTGTTGCGTACAAATCGCCAGGTTTATGACGCTACATTGCCTATGTTATACAGGGACAACGTCTTGTTATTGAGAATGAGGTGCTTGAACGCCTTACAACTTCTACAATGTCTGCAGAAACAGAGTCGATTGCTGATCAAAAGCATCCACCTTCCTAACGAACTCATGGCCCCAGACGAAAATCACAACCGGGAGTATGCTGAGGAGCTCTGTCGATTTCTGATTGACGAATTGCGCCTCGAAACTGTTACTCTAGCTGTACCGGACGACCTGGAGACCAACAGCTGGTGCCTCGACCCGATCCAGTACGAGAAGTTTACGTGGACACTGACACTGCACGAGATTTTGATCAAGGCTCTCCACGAAGGTCACTTCCACAGTCTTAGGTTTGTCCATCCCAAATCTTATCACCAGAATTTCGACAACCTCGGATTCACCAGAACAACTCGTATAGAGAGAATGTTGATGGGGGAAAACCAACGCTTTGTAGATAAGCGGAGGGATCTGTACTGGGACTCTTACTATGCTGCCCAGAGGAACGGCACCGTGTGCCCAGACATGCTTGACGCTCTTCGTGAGTTTGAAGATGATTTACGGCACCGTGCCGGCTATGTTTATGAGCGAGACGGCAGCCGGCCAGGAGAGAAGGGCACGGTTATGGTCATCCGGCGGCTAGCAGCATCATTGAAGCCGAGCCACGACGAAGTTGGCCAGCCCAGAAAGTAAATGGAGCGGAGACTTTGGGAAATCAGAAGAAGCGGCGGGAGAAAATGGAGGGTGTTTAAGCAGGGAGAGGAACTCAGCGTAGCGAGAGAATTCCGGGAAGTAAAGGACACAAATAAGATACAACAGCTCGTCCTTTATTGTGCGCTGGATGGAGCAGACAATAGAAATCCGTCTTCACGCCAGAGCCGGAGGGAAACGCTTGGGATTGGCGGACTTCTGGCTCGGGACCTGGCCGCTGTGGACGGCGTTGTCGAAGCTTAGAAGGCGAGGGAGGATAGGAGCGCAGCGGAGTGACTTTGCAACTGGCTCATACTGGCTCATACTGGCTCATACTGGCTCATACTGGACCAACTCGATTGTTCCTCGGCTTTCTGGTGGAATGGGGGACGCCAGCTATGCGTCACTCACAAGTCGACGAGGCCGCAACTAGCTCTCCACTGCTTAAGAGTGAGCGTCGGATCGAGTTTTGAAGAGCACGCGGGAATACTATGCGTCTTCCGGCAGGTGAAGGCAAGGCCAGCGCGGGAAGGCGCTACGAGGCAGTGTTATTTTTCTGATGGCTAGATACCTCTGATGCCGGGCACTGTCTTACAAACAGTCCCACCTCTGATCAGAGCAAGTAAAACTACCGTATCGGGCCTTAATCTGCGGCTCGTTTGTATTGCTTAGAGCTTTAGAAAACCATCTCTTTATCATGTGGGGTCGTTCTTGAGCAATCTCCGTCAACACGTTGAAGCCCACGCATTATAGGTAGCCTCCGCTTATGTTCCCAACCCGAGTGATGTAGCAAGTAAACAGGAAGAGAGGAGGAAATTGTGTCTACTTAGATGACAGAAGATCCTACAAAGGAAAGGGAAGATGATGAGGGTCGGCTTAGAGGCAGCCGCATCGAGTTAGAGATCTCTCGATCTTTCCAGGTTAAACCCATGCGGCGGGGCGCTAGGCCGTGCAGATACGCCTGAGACAAGAAGAGTGACTAATATCGAGCTGGAATAGTTGAATATGCGAACTCCGTCACTGAAATTTGAATCTTCCAATATCATCTAGGAGTACCGCCAACCACGCTCTACTTTACTCTACTCTACAGACTTCCTCGCAGAAAACGAATAACTAGGTATGACCCTGAATAGCCTTCGGAACATACAACTCCTCCAAATATTTCTCCTCCTCATCCGTCAACGTCTTCCCCCTAACGTTGATTGCCTCATCGATCCTCTCGACGCTGCTGAATCCGATGATGGGACTCGAGACCCGCGTGTTAATCCACGCCAGCGCCACCTGGCTCATTTTCCACCCTTTCTTCTCCGCCAGCTCCTGCACGCGGTCGATGATCGTCTCGTCCGGCTGCCCGGTGCCGCTCGTGAACATGGGCGTCTTCGCCTCACCACTGGACCGGGTCGTTGAGCCCTTGTCTGCGCGTGGGTGTGCAAGATGGCCACGACATAACGGCGACCACTATTCGCGATCAGTTCTTGCTCGGAGTCCCCCAAATCAGCCTATGTGCAGGCAGGCAACTTACCGGAATGAGCCCCACGCCGGTCAGGTCGCAGTACTTGTTCATCTCCCTCTCCTCCTCGCGGTACAGGAGATTGTAGTGGTTCTGCATGCTGACGAACTTGGTCCAGCCGTTCTTCTCGGCGACCGCCTGCATCATGACGAACTGGTAGGTCCACATGGAGCTGGCCCCGATGTAGCGGACCTTGCCGCTCTCGACGAGGTCGTGCAGTGCTTTCATCGTCTCTTCGATCGGCGTGTCGTTGTCGAAACGGTGGATCTGTAGCAGATCAATGTAGCTGGTGCCTAGGCGGGCGAGAGATGCGTCTACGGCGCTGAAGATCGCTGTCCTCGAGAGGCCTGTGGCGCACGCCGGGTATCAGTCACACGCAGTTAGATCTTTAAGCAACATAGGACAGAACATACCGCGCTGATTAACGTAATCTTTACTGAGCGCCACCTCTTCCACAAACATCGAGGACCGAAACCCAAGCTCCTCTCCTACCGTCCCATAACATTTCGTGAGGATGACCAGTTTCTGCCGCGAAATCTCATACTTCTTGATCGCCTTGCCGACGATCCTCTCCGACTCGCCGTTCGAGTACACGTTCGCCGTATCCCACTAAGCCTCCACCAAAGCACGCATTAACACGCTTTTTCCCTGCCCACCAGCCCTTCCCCCGCCCTTTTCCCCGCAAAACACAAACAAGCAACAAGCGAGCACGCGAGTCGAGTACCCACCGTATTCAACCCCCTCTCAAACGCCGCCTTCAGTAGCGGCAACGCCTGCGTATTGCCATTCAGTCATCAGCCCTGCTCTGCCCCCAGCTTCCTGCTCAAGGCCCTGCCAAGCCCAACGAGCTATAATCTCACCTTCTCCTCCTCCAACACCCAATCTATCCACTTCGCGCTCCCGAAACTCATCGCCCCCAGTATCGGCAGGGACACTTTCAGCCCGCTGCGGCCGAGCCGTCGGTATTCGGCCTTGCTGCCTTCGAGGGAGCGCTTCAGCGTCTCGGGCATGGCGAGGGGGGGGAAGGTGGCGGCCATTGTTTTTGTTTTTGGTTTCTGGGCTGAGGGAAAGGGGGAAGGGGGTTGTTGGATGAGGGTGGGAGGAAGGGTGAGAAGGGTAGGGATAGAGGGGAGGGTAGGGTAGGGTGTTGGGAGCGAAGAGAAGAGACGAGTGGGAGAGAGGGGAAGGGGCTTGGAAAGGAGTTATATATGTGTTTAGGTGGGATGTGAGGAGGTTGCGGACGGGGTGGAGAAAGCGGTCGGAGTTTAGAGGTTGTGGTCGGGGTTAACTAGCGGAGGGCGGAATTTAGAGTACCTAGGGTCTGTCCGGGGCCGGTTTCTCTGTCATGTTGCGACTTTCATTACTCCCGTTAGCATCTATGTGGTGGTGAGATGCATCTGCAACGACGCAATGCAACATGAGTTGAGATATACTACCATCCCTCTACCCTAGGATCCGGCCACCCCACGGAAACGGCCTCAGATTCTCTGCATATCTGATCAAACTATTGGCAGAGTTAATCTACACAACTCACATTGACCACAGTCAAGATAATTGACCCAAGTTGACTGCAGTCAACCTTGACAGTGTATGTTCCACTAGATAGGCAGTATAGCACGAGTATCCTTTACACCTTTCACTAGATTCAATAACAACCTTGAATTCACGAAGACAACATGTAAAGAGAGAATGATGATGGGGAAATACCAACACTTTGTAGATAAGTGGAGGGATTTTGTACTGGGACTCTTACTACGCTGCCCAGAGAAACAGCACTGTTTGTAAGTTTGAAAATGATATACGGTACCTTTAGCTTCTGAAGCAGATTGTATATTGCTGTATATACTTACAGGCTTCGGAAGCACATTTGTACGGGATTATAACCTAGCTTGAGTAGTGTACACGCTCTGGTCCAGCGGTCGAAGTGATGCCATTGTAGATTATAATGCTACATAGGCTTTCTGGGGGAGAAAATGGATCAAAGCAACGAATTTAGCCCACCCTTGCTGGTGCTAACGGCAAGGAAACCATTACCCGGCCCAAGTACCAAGATATGGAACGTTCCTGATTCCCACACCTGAAAGCCGTGGAATGCCAGGATGAAATGGCTTGATTATTGCATGCTCGTCAATCCAGTCCGACCATGGGGTATTGTCGTATGTTACCAGCCGAACTTGCACGAGTAACATTGGGTAAATGTCCACTGTGCCGTTGGCACAACGAGTCGCACTCAACCCCAGCCAGCCAGTATATCGTTCAAGTCCCCCAAGGGACGGCAAATCAGTTTGAAAGAGTGATAGTACGTCTGAGCCAGTGTCGTTCAATGCGATTATGCCATGTACTGTCCCGTCCCCTCCTCGGTGTGGCATTAGCCTGAGTAACATTCGGAGCTGAAAGTGAGATGTGAATGACGAGCATGTTAAGCTAAGAGCCTCATTCTTATCTCGTGACAGTGAGGACCAAAAGGTCCATGCCCATAGGCACACTTCTGAACAAATTGATGGTATATGCCCTGGAATTTGAGCCCAATTGTTAGTTACGTTGATACGAAAGTGAGGCGACTTGAAAGAGTTTACCTCAGCCCAAGCCCAAGCGGACCCTTTGAACACTTCATCTTCAGTGACGAGCTTTCCCTCCATTATAAAGACATGCTGTGATCCATCAATCTTCCCGTCCTCATAAAGTTTGATGGTGGCTTTGATATTTGCATGCTGTTGTTCCGGTTGGTACTGACGATTCTTCGGGTCCAGGTAGCTGTGCAACTCCTGGATACGCTGTGGGACATCGAATACTGCGGGCAATGGAATGGCGGGTGAAAACTGGATCGTAGGGGCAATTGGAGGTGAGAGTTCGGTCGGTTTTGCCATTGTAATGATGGACAGATGTGAGCGTCGGATCGAGTTTTGCAGAGCACAGACGGTCGTCCTTGGCAATCAACGCGGAGAGGTATGGCACTTGCTCGATTCGAGCTCAGTCCAAGATGCACTTTTGGGGACTGTGCGAAGCTCAGCCTAGAATTTCGTTATGATCGGAGAATTTGGCTAGGAGATGGCAGTGGGCAATGGCATTGAATTTGGCAGAAGATTTGTTCCTGTGGGACTGTTAATCACTTGGGCGCATGACGGACGTTGCGAGAAAATAGAACAAACGATACCCCAGCGATAACCGAACACACAAGTTTTAACTGCAGCAGATTACCGGAGTATCTTCCAGCTAAATTAAACACTAGGGTAATATATAGAAGCAATCTGCTGATCCTAAATACGCGCTACGGCTAGCAGCTAACTTATACCGCTTCTCGTCCAGTAATGCGCATGAAATCATCCATGATACGCTTCCACACCTCCTCCACGAGACCTTCCTTTCGAAACCGAGCCAGAAGCCTTTCCACCTGAGGATCTGCACTCTCTCCTTGCGCATCGACAGAGTACACCCCAGTCCCGACCTCGCCGGTGGTTCCTCTTGCAACACCGACTCCACCAGCCAACGGTACCCCCGAAGCTGCATCCGCGCTCTCGCCCGGCGGGTATTTTGCGCTCGTTGCGAGGAAGACGTGACGCTCGCCCGCCTCGACGGTCGGCATGTTGACCAGGGGCCCCAAGACCGTGAAGAGCACCTTGAGTACGCCCATGATAGGGCCCGTAGTACCTCGCGCTGCACCCCCCTTCACGGGTCCCGGGAAGTTGTGGACGAAAGAAACGGTCGGTGCTTTTGTCGCAAGACTTTCGAGCGACAGGGTGACAAGCGAGCTGGCGTGGCCGCGCTGCGCCATTAGGCCCACCTTTCGTCCTTGGATGTCGCTCATGTCGACGGGGCCTTCTTTGGTGGCTGTGAAGACGTTGACGACACGGCGGAGGGTGGTGGCGTTTTGGAGGAGTGGTAGGAGATTGAGGACGAATCGAGTGCGAGAATGCACGACTAGGGCTATGGGGTAGTGGAGGCCTTCGGTGGTTTCTACATGCGGGGTATAGTCAGATAATTTATCCTACCTCTGCAATTGCCCACAGTATAAACAATAGCAGTATTAGTTTTAGAAGAATGAGATTGCAGACATACCAACACCGGAGATCAGCGAGCCCTGAGTAAGGAACAGGAGATTGATCGACTTCTCTTTGCTTTTGATGTCCTGGCAAACCTGGTCCACGTTGCGGACAAGGCTCACGTCTGCCCTCATGAAATGGAACTCGCCCTCAGCATTCAGCGCCTTACATTCTGCAGCAATGCGATCCCCGGCTTCCTGTGAGCGGCCGATGAAATAGACGCGGGGTTGGCGGGCATGGTTGGCGAACTGCTTCAATGACGTTTCGCCTATCCCGTTTGTCGCGCCGACAAAGACGGCGACAAGTCCTGCAGGAAGTGCTGAGGCGATGCTCGCGTTCGAGGACCGCACGCTGTCGATTGAGACCATGTCGCAACGGGATATATTAGGTCGAAAGTTTTGAGAAGTGAGGGATTCGAAGGTTGGTGAGTTGAGGATAAAGGTATTGGATTGAAAAGAGAACGGGGAAGAGTACACGTGTAGCTGTCTTGTTTGGTCATAATGATTGTGTCGATGATGATAGTTATATTAATCGGGTGGCAGTCGGGAAGTCTTTGGGCCTGCGGGGGCGGGGGTGGCTCAAGCTCCGGCCGTGCTCAGGTACATAAAGTACCCCAGATTGAGGCTCAATGTCTAAATATAGTATATATCCTATCTTAGCCCGCGCCGGCCCAAGTCGAGTCAAATGAAATTGAAGTCTTCGACCCTGACCCAACTGCCACCCTCATGATGTTGATATTAATGACGAATGATCAAGGCTGAACGTTGCAAGCCTTTCTGATTTCCATGGAATAAACGTGATTGATGAAGTGTTCGCCAACAAAGTTCGATAGGACGAGATCATCCTCTGCATAAGGCACGGACAGTAACTCATAGCATTGCATCTAGGCCAATCGAATGCCTAGAGTACTGTAGAGATTGCAGCCTGTTTTGCGCGGGGTGACTGACTGTCTGAAGAAGCAAGTTTATCAGATAAATGCTCAAGTCCCGCTCCAAGCTCATCCTGCAACCGGTGGCTGTTCTGCCTTTCAGCACCAATGCCTTTCTCTTCCTTCAGTCGTCGCTCAAATCCCTCAGTCGTATCCGCCAGCATGCCATCGAAATCAAAATACCAGATTTTGTGGGATCGCCATTTGATCTCTTCGAAGCACTTCTCCGCATCTTGTCCGGTTTTCGGGTTGTTCCAGTGATACACGTCGCAGATGCCACGGCTACTGTCTACAAGCCACTGGCTGCGTTCGCGCCGGACGGTTGTAGGTTTCGAAGGCCGTGCTGAGCAATTGAGCCTTGCTGGTGCCCGTTACTTGTAGTCTTGACACAGCCATCTCCATTAGCGTTCCGAGACATAATGCGTCTTCAATCCCGATGCAAGCACCAGCGCCATGGTGAGGAGCGGAAGCGTGCGCAGCGTCACCGACAATACATATTCGACCACGAGCGTAGGTCGGAGCGGGGTGGTCAAAGGTATCGAAAATCGCCCATTTATCGAGTTGTTCAGGCATGAGATCCGTAATGGCGCGGACCGTGGGACCCCATTGAGCGAACGCCTCTTGGACTTCGGCTCTCGTCGCCGGTGCTGTCATCCTTTCGCCGTCAAGCCAGTCGTGTGGATCCGTCACGAAAGCAGCAACGTTGATGAGGGTATGGCCCGCTACGGGATAGTGAAGAACATGCGCCCCAGGACCGATGTGCATGTGCTGGTGGCGGGCTTTGTAGTCTCCCAGTACCTCGACCGCTTTGTCCATAGCGATCAGCCCGCGATATACAAACTTGTGGCTGTAGCTTGGGTAAGAGGCAGGGTTGTCTTTGCCTAGGAGAATTTCTCGCACCCGTGATTTGATCCCGTCGCAGCCAATCACTGAGAAGAACAGAGGAGTCAGCTATGACGGATCATATATCCTCAGCTGCAGGACTACACTTGCCTGCGTCAGCTTCGGCTGTTGTTCCATCACAGAAGCTGAGCAACAATTTCTCTTCAGGTCCTCTCTCATCAAGCGTATCCAGACGCTTTCGGAACTCAACCACGCCATCCGGTATAATCTTCACGAGCTGTTCCAGGAAGTGTGCACGGTGGCAGCCTTCGAAACCTTTGTTCCCTGCGTACAACTTGAAGAGCAGCTTCTCATCATAAGGGTTCTCGCCGTGCTGATTGTATCCATCGAGCCACTGCAGCCAGTCGTTTGGGCTGTCCGAGTCGCCATTCGAGGACGCGACTGCCCTGAAGGCGTCGACGATGCCCGGCTCGATCTTGTTCATACATTGTATAGCATTTGCAGTGAATGCAACACCGGCGCCAATCTCCCGAAAGCTTCGAGCTTGCTCATAGATTTTCACCTTGACATTCCGTCTGATCAGGCCTAGAGCCAGGACTAGGCCGATGATGCCGCCGCCAACGATGGCGACATCCACAGGCGGCTCGTCAGTCAATAGGCCAGGCATGTTGGGTGTATGAACCAATCTGGACAGTTGACACTCGATATTAGATAGGTTAAACTAGCAGGACAGCTTCTGAATGTCAAAGGAGTGTACAACAGTCAGTGTCTTTGCTCGTGTGGACATCGCTGGAAGTCTTCAGAAAGGTAAGAGAGTAGTAGCTGCAGGGCAAGGTCCAATACGACATGATCAAGGCAATGCTGCTAAAAGATGACGCTTTATTTCGATCCTAGGCCCGATAACTCCGTGAATACTACAGAATCCAGAATAAGCCCCGAGTTCGAGAGTGCAGCAGCATCCTGATCACCTCGGCTGTGCCACAAGATGGTGCAGACGTTGTGTCGCCGAGATATAACCAATTCAATGATCCCATTAGAAACTCCACATCCGATAAGAAACTCCGACATCAAGCTCCGAACTGAATACGCGATGCCCAAGCTATATGTAAGCCCAACACCTATCTACATAGATGGGTTGCCAGGACAGAATCATGACCGTGCGATATGAAGCACGCAGCTTATTCGATGGTAGGGCGACTGAGTATGTCAATGTTGATGGCAAGAGAAATCTTTGAAAAGCTCCAAGTACCCTAGATATTGGTTCTCGCTAAGCTGTGATTAGTAATATTGGAGGACTCCTCTACGACATGACAAATAATATGCCCCTCGGCCTTGACACCAGACAACATACATGTAGTTCATTGGACTGGGGAACTGGTCTCATAGCCATTCAATGCCTGAACAGCCGGACCTAACAATTCTCTGATGCAGCGAAATCGTACCTAGACAGTAAACGAACACGGTGATCATGTCACACAATCTTTTGGCAAAAACCTGCCTTATTCACAGCGGGCGATGGGATAAGTGAGATGTATTTCATACTCACACAAGCATAATCTGGATAATTCAGACAAAGTACTGGGAGCAACAGAGTCTTTAGCAACCCCACTGAAGATTCCACTACCTTACTGTGCCATGTAGAAACCTTGACCGTGGATAGCTTTGTTGACTGGCTTTTGGTCTACCCAGGTAGAGGCTGGGATGATCACGATAAAGTCCTCAGTAGAACGAGCAACGCCACAGCTGTTCTCTTGTAATAAGACAGTTGCTCTCATATTTCTGTCGATGTCCAGACCATTCTTCGAAAGTCTTTGCAACACATACTATACTGCTATGTGACTGCGTCTTCTAATCTGCCCTGACAATATCCCATACATTCTAGACCTTCCGTACTCCCAAGAAGCCGAACCTTCTGCTGTGCTGAACAAGGAATCTATCTATGAATATAATTTGAAAAGATAGCAAAGAAAATACACCTCTCAGATCTGTCTCCACGTCTCATGTTCGCAGCATACATGAACAATATATGCAGCGTTCATACCCCTTCACCAACTCCACTTCTACGCGACCACCAAGCAAGGGTCAATATGAGTGCTCTTCGACGCGACCATAGCCGACAGAGCCGCAACAGACGCGCTCTGCATGATGTCGAATATAGAGATCTCCGCACCCGCCCGCAAAGCCAACATGTTGCGCAGCTCGACGGCGATCAGCGAGTCGACACCGTATTCATGAAGCGGCTTGGAAGGATCGATCTCCCCAATCACGAAGATCTCCATCAGCTTCTTGCTGACGCCATCGAGCACGACTTCGACCGCCTCGTCGAACGAAGAAGCGGCAGCGATGCGGTTCCCAAGCTCGTTCGATCCGGCTTTGCTCAAACTCGCCGTGTTCTGTGCTGATGGCCGGTATTTGATGCTGGAGAATCGCATGTCTCGCGCCATTCCGGAATTCTCCCAATGAGGGCCAGGTCCACAGTTGAGCCCGATTAACATCTGCGTTGACGGAGGTGATGTGATGGCAGACTCGACGGCCCGCATGACCTCATCTTCGCTGAGCACCGTATGGCCCGACTTCCGCAGCCTTTCTTCGATCTTGTTGTTTTCGGCAACGACGCCAATCGACTTGACAACTCCAATGTCGATGGCGACACCGGGCAGCCCTCTCACCGTGCGATACCTAGCAAGGGCATCTTCGTATGTACCCCCAGCACCATAGTTACACTGGCTCGCGATTCCGAAGATGCCGGCAAGGGAGGAGAGTATGACGAAGAAATCGAGCTCTTGGTTACTAAACAGCTGGTGAAGGTTCCAGCTTCCTTGGACCTTGGGCCGGATGCCCGCGATGTAGTCCTCGAATGACATCTGCTCTAGAATGGAATCCTGCAAGTACGTTAATTGTTGCAAGTAGGGAGCTTTAAACCTCACAGTCGTATGCATACCTTCAGTACCATGGCGCCCTGGATGACTCCGCGTATGGGCGGCATCTCTTGCCCACAGGCTTCCAACGCCTTCGCCAGCGCGCCCTCGTCCGAAATGTCACAACCAATGGCTTTGACCCTGCACCCAACTTTTTCCATCTCAAGCGAGAATGGGCGAGCCTTTTTATGGGCATTGGCGCTTCGGGAGAGCACGATCAGATTCTTTGCTCCGTGATCCGTCATCCAGTGGCATATGGATCGACCGATTCCTCCAAGACCACCGACGATCAGGTAAGATGTGTCGGGACGAAGCTTTGCCGAGGGGGTCTGCGGAAGGACCTGAGATTGTGGGTTAGAGCTGCTTATGTCTTATGGAGGAGCGATCAGTAATCGAATGTTTTGCTTACCGGAACCAGATCGTCCGGCTTCACTGAGATGACAATTTTCCCCATGTGTTTGCCGGCTTGCATGATACGGAACGTTTTCTCGATATCCGAGAGAGGGTAAACAGTGACTGGGTCGACGGGACTAATGACTTTATCCTTGAAAAGGCGAATGACCTCCTTCAATACTCGACTAACTTCATGGCCCTTTTGCTGCGCAAATTTGAGCAAATCAATCGACATGAACGAGACGGCGCGTGTGAAGGCGCTCATTTCAAGACTGCTGTTTAGCTCGACGTCGCGCTTTCTGACCTCGACAAAGCGCCCAAACGGAGCGACGCAGTTGAAGCTCTCTTGCAGCAGAGATCCCGCTAACGTATTCAGTACAACATCAACCCCTTTGCCTTGGGTCATGGCCAGGACACCGGAAGCAAATGAATTGTCTCTGCTCGAAAAGATGTGATCGGGCTGTATGCCGAATTTCTCGACAACGAAGTTTTTCTTGGTTTCCGTTCCTACCGTGACGAATATCTCGGCACCCACATGTTTGGCCAAGGCGATCGCTGCTTGGCCAAATCCTCCCGTCGCTGCGTGAATGAGAACCGTCTCTCCCTTCTGCAGCCTTGCAGTGTCGAACAATGAGACGTAGGCTGTAGCATAGGACATAGGGATGGTCGCAGCGACTTCAAAGCTCATGTCTTCAGGTATGTGGACAGCACTCATCCAGTGTAACCGGACCGAGTTAGCATAGTGACCTTTCAACAACGCAGCGACTCGATCGCCTTCCTTGAAGCCCTGAGAAGCGGCACCGGGGCCTACGCGCGTAACAATACCGGAACATTCACTGCCCATGGCCTCGCCGTCCAACTGGCCCGTTGCCACCATAACGTCACGGAAGTTGAGACCAAATGCTTTCGGCTGAACCTCCAGGAAGTCGGGATGAAGGTCCTCTGCTGCGTCGGGGTCGTCGTTAAATGCTAGAGTGTCCAGGAGACCTGGGGTTCCAACGGTTAACCGCAACGGACGATGAGACTGATGGAATGACTCCATTCTGGGAACGACTTGATCGGCTGCGTCGGGAAAAATTGCCTTGTTCCTGTCGACATCTACAAAGTACCTTGGGATGTGAATCACCCCGTCACGATCGGCGAACTCGAAGTCTTTCATGTCATCCTCGACAGAATAGTCGAACACTTTCTTGAAAACCTCCGTCAAATTAGCGACAGAGTCCTTCGACCACGGCTCCTGCTTTGGATCAAGGTCCAGCGAGGCCAGCCGTTTCCCAAAGTATTCCACTCTCAGAGTGCGAAGAAAGCCCAAGTTGAGACTGGCGTCCGGGCTCTCACAATCGATAACTCCGCCACGCGTCATCCATAGAACTCCCTTCGATTTCGTACAGAGAGCCTTGATAGCGTCAAACTGGGTCGGGTTCGGACTCTTAAGAATTGAGTGGTCAATCTCCCCCAAAAAGACACACACTTTACCGTCAATATTGGCTGATTCGAGAGGCTCAATTGCTGGCACGGTGCCGGTGGCTCTAGAGATGGAGGATCTAACTTCATTCAGCCACGAATCTGGCGGAGCAGGGGTCCCAGTAACAACTACGACGTCGAAATTGAATGTCGGAAGGTTGGAAGTAGCTGTCGAGACCAGGACGCTGGACGTGTAAAGCTCCTTGCTATCACAGTCGTGGACTTCAGCTTCTACGCCGTTGAAGTCGTGACTGTGCAGGACACGGTTCCACATATCGACTGACAGCGATGGCCTGTGCATTTCTTCTTCGCCTACTGGTCGTTAGTAGG
This sequence comes from Acarospora socialis, assembly GCA_025617375.2. Lineage (NCBI taxonomy): Eukaryota > Fungi > Ascomycota > Lecanoromycetes > Acarosporales > Acarosporaceae > Acarospora > Acarospora socialis. The sequence goes on along the minus strand of JAMYGW020000005.1, from coordinate 1,828,495 downwards.
ATTTACGGCGATATTAGAACGGGATTAGCATTACTCAGCTGTTTGGAAACAAACTCCACATCCAATTGATCTTGCGTGGTTTCCATGATAAACAACTTCCCTCTAGGCTTCAACAGCTTCCGTACGTTTGCCAAAGCATTGTCAATCGACTTAGTCGAGTGCAAGGCCTGACAGGCGATGATTAGATCGTACGTGCCGTTTTCGAATCCCTGGTTCACTGGATTCTGTTCAACGTCTAGTTTCTTGTACCTGACCAGATCCTTCCAGGCTTCGAATTTCTCCTTGGCAGCTTCGAAGAATTCAGACGAGGTATCGGTGAAGTCGTACGAAGCAGCGAGCGGGCCAACTCCGAAATCATCAGTTCCCAGTGCACTCAGAACATAACTCGTTGTGTCACCGACTCCTGCACCGATCTCAAGGATCTTAGCTCGCGGGTTCTGGTGTGCAAAAAGCTTGACCAGTTCGCCTATCTGCTGACTGGAACGGTCCGACTTCATGGCGTCGGCCTCGTACTTTTGTAAAAGTTGGCCTTCTAACACCAGCTCTGAGGATGTCACCTCACGTCTCAGCATTGACGTGATATGTGGCCCAAGACGGACGACCATCTCTCCCTTCATGCCCCCGGCAGTGACCTTTTCCACGAGTTTTGTCCTTTCTTCCGCGCTGGCGTGGAGCCACCCCGAGCTGTCAGAACCCAGCTGGTTTTGTCTTGCCAGTTCCGCCTGAAGTTTCATCCAGACGTAGAATTTCTTGTGATGTAACTCCAGTTGCTGCACGTCTGCTGCCGTCAAACTTGCGAGCGCCTCATTAATGTAATAGACGCAAAGGCGCCTTAGGTCCATTAAAATATCAGTCTCTGTAGAGTCTATGCAGGAGCCTAGCTGCTTCTTTAGGAATGCGAAGTTGGAGAATGATATGTCTGGTGCCCATCTCACAGTGCTGAACTTGTTATTTTCGTAGCGATCCGTTTGCTGAGAAAGGGCATTCCCGATAGATTGGAAAACAAAGCCGTCAATCGTCAAAATAGGGTCGGTCTGTGTGTCATCAGCGTCATCGTTCAGAACCACTATGTCAGTCTCGAAGCTTTGCACACTCGCGCGACTAATGTCAGAATACGCCCTGAAGTGATGCCCAGCGTCGCTAACGATGTTATGCGCCACCCATAGCTTCTTGATAGACTTCGGGAGCAAACCAGCACTCATCTTTGATCCAGCTCCTGGCAAAGCGGTATAAGCAGCCTGGAAAACAGAGTCTAGTGTTGTTGGATCAAGCACATGTTTGTGCTGGTAACGACTCGGCATCGTAGAAGCCGTATCAGCAACTACAAAGGTTGAGACGGACTGCTTGTTGCGGGCCCGGATGCTCTTCAGATTTTGGAAAATGGGTCCGTGACAAATTCCCACGGAGCGCATACCATAATAGACATCTCGCGGATCAATGCGCTTCCTGTAGCCAGTAGCCTTTCTAGGCCCGACAAGTTTCGATGTCGACGAGGCGGAAGAGCTCCATCGAGCCTGGTCATAATCGCCCACAGGGGCAAGATCCACTGAAATGAGTCCCTTGCAGTGCTCTGTCCACTTGTTTTCTTGATTGACGGAATAGATATGAAATTCCTTGAAATCTTTTGCGTATATGGCCTTATCGTCGCAAGGACGAAGCGTAAGCTGGACCTCAATTCCCTCCGGCGTATCAGGGATTACGAGAGCCTGGAGGATGTCAACATCGCGCAATTGATAACCGAGTATGCGCTTGTCGTCGACCTGGGCCGCTTGACATGCTCCTTCTATTGCCATGCAGATAATGACCCCACCGGGATAGACGATGTTGGACTGCACCTCATGATCCCGTACCCATGGGAGGTCTGAGGGACGGATAATCAGTCGCCACGACGGCGCAAGCATGTTCGTTCCAACAACAAGAGAGCCCAGGAGATCATGAGGAGCTTCTAACCGGTGTCTATGTGACTTGTTGTACCGCGGTTCGACCCAATGGCGGGTTTGATGATTCCAGGGATAATGCGGCAGATCATGCAGAACTCGAACGCCATGCCTGCCATGGGGAAAGTTGACCGAGTTCATGTCGACAGGATATCCCTCGCGTATCAAGCCGCATGCTAACGCATGCATGGTGTCAACGGCACTGCTCTTCCTAATAAGGCATGTGAGGTATGATATTTTGCACTTCTGGAGTTCTGGGAGTGCCAGAATCTCTTGCATAGGGCCCGAAAGGGCTGCGTGAGGGCCAACTTCAATAACCACATCGACGTCCGTAGCACTTACGGAAACGTCTTCAAGACACATGTTGCGGAATGCATCCACAAACTGTACCGGATGAGTCAAGCTTCTCACCCAGTGCTCTGGGCTACTAATCTCCTTACCAGATGCCATACGACCTCCAGTTGTTGGGGACGAGAAGATGACATCGACTAAGCGGTCCTCTGCATTGAGAACCTTGTGAAGCCATTCCCGGTAAGGGGCCGCGATGGGTTGCATATGATGGGAATGGTATGCGGCGTCAATCTTCAGACGTCTTGCAAAGACATTGGCTTCCTTGAGAATCGTCTCCAACTCGTCTATACCCGAGGCATCACCCGATACCGTGACGCTGGTTGGACTATTCAGGCATGCTACCATAACCTGGCCGGATGACACGCGCGAAATGTATTTCTCCGCTTCTTCGGCGCCCAGGCCGACGGCAATCATGCCACCCTTGACCGTAACCCTGGCGCTGACCTCTGCTGCGAGGGCACCACGAGCAAAGACGATGGCCATGGCCAACTTGAGGGTCAAGGCCCCGGCAGCATATGCAGCTGCAATCTCTCCGCTGGAATGGCTTGTGACCGCTGTTGGGGTGACTCCCCATGAGCGAAGGAGCTGAACCAAGGCAATCTGGAGCACGGCACAGAGGGGCATGCTCATGGCAAGCTCATTCACTTTGGTTGTCTCAGCGTCTCGCATGAGCTCCTCTGTATTCATGTCAGTCACGGACCTCTCGCTTATTCGGATTCTCGGGGCTTAAGCCTACCCATTACCGACCATGTTGACCCAAATTCCTTCAAATATCCATCAGCCTTCAGCAGGCACTGCTTGAAAACCGGGTATGTCTCGATCAGTTCCCGACCCATGGCATACCACTGCGCCCCTTGTCCATTAAACACAAAGCCAAGTTTAGGGCGGTCGCTCTTCCGGGTGGGCTTCATTTTCCCAGACTCTATCGCCTTGACCAGGCCTGAGACGCTATCTACCGACTAAGCGGCAACCCAAGGAAAGATGGTACGGCGCTGACCTAGAGTATAGGCAAGACTGTCAAGGAACTCCGCTTCGTTCTCGATCTTGGTTGTCTCGAGGTAATTCGCTAGGTTGGACACCATCGCTTGAGTAGCCTGTTCTTCTTTGGCACTAAGAATGATCACTCTGGACTGGAGCTTTGTGTGATGACCATTCACGCCGTTAGTCACACCATTCGTAGTACCGTTGGTCAAACCGTTAGTAGTCCCGTTAGTCACGCCATGATTTATGCCGTTTGAAGCACTTGTTTGGGAGGACAGGAATGAATTGTAATCTTCCAAGATGATGTGGGCATTCGCACCCCCATAGCCGAAGTTGTTCACTGACGCCCGTCGTACTCCAGTCTGTTCGGGCCAGGATTCAAGTTCAGTAGGAACCTGCTAGGTATTAGCATTGGTACCACTTCGCGGAAGTATGGCAACAACTAGCCTTCAGATTCCACTCATCGAGGTGTATGTTCTTGTTGGGTTTTTCGAAATTGATGCTTGGCGGGATCTGGCCCTTCTCCAACGCCATAGCCACCTTGATGATGCTTGCGAGGCCACTGGTAGTCTCGGTGTGGCCAACGTTGGTCTTAACGGAGCCGATTCGGAGAGGCTGCTCTCTTGATCGGTTTTTTGAAAGACTGATGCAATAGCTCTGGTCTCTATTGGATCACCGGTGGGCGTACCAGTACCGTGGGCCTCAAAATATGTCGTTTGCGACGGATCCAGACCGGACGTCCTATAGACCGTGCGGATTAGCTCCTCTTGAGCTTTCTGACTCGGTGTAGTTATCGTGTCCGTTTTTCCATCCTGATTCAGTCCAGTTCCTCGAATAACAGATCGGATCGGGTCGCCATCCCTGAGAGCGTCGTCCAGCCGCTTGAGAACGACCGTGGCTGACCCCTCACCACGACCATATCCACTGGCACGGCTGTCAAAGGCGTAAGACTTGCCCGCGGCAGAGATTAGTCTGAGATATGCGTTAGATCTAGCCACTCCAGCCATATCATTGTGACTCACCCTAAGGATGACATTGATACAAAGTTATCAGGATTAAGCATCACATTAGCTCCTCCCACGATAGACATGTCGGATTCGCCGGCTCGGAGATTCTGACAAGCTTGATGCAATGCCGTAAGAGTGGTTGAGCAGCCGGTATCGATTGACATACTCGCTCCCCTTAGGTCGTAGAAGTGGGATAAACGATTGGAAGCCATAGCAGAGCCAGTTCCCACGAGCAGGAACCGAGGTAACGTTTCCGGGTCTCTCAAGTTGGCATCTTGATAGTCTCCAAAGAAAGTGCCTCCGAAAAGAGACGTGTTTGACCCAGCAGCTTCCTGCAGGGAAATGCCAGCTATTTAAAGCGATGGGTTAGTCACATGATGGCCGAAATCTTGGCCGGGTAGGAATCATACCGCTCTCCAATGCCTCGTAGGTAGATTCCAGCTGAAGTCGGAATTGAGGATCTAAGCTCTGCTACTTGTTAGGTCATGCTCCCCGATCGGTTGGCTAGGGCTGCTACTCACGGCGGCTGTCTCAGCCGATAAATTGAAGAATCCAGCATCAAACAATCCCACGTCCTCCGTTAAAAAATGGCCCCCTCGCACATTTGTCTATGATGCGCTCAAATATGTCAGTGCACGATCATCTTAAGTCACCGGTGACGTGAGACTTGACACATACGGTACTGAGCTTCTCAGTATTTGGATGGTAGAAGGCGTCCATGTTAAACCTAGAAGAAGGGATTTCACTCCAGCCACTTCGGCCGTCTGCACACATGTGCCACAACTGCTCCGGATCGTTGACATCTCCGGCAAATCTACAGCTCATGCCAATAATGGCAATGGGCACGCTAGAATTCATGGCCGACATAGTTACGTTGAGGTCTTCGTTATATCTCTCCCGTCTGGACTTGGAAAAATCTGAGAGTAGATTGAACTGATATAGGTCCAGTTCCACTGGACGCTCCCATCATGAACAAGAGAGCTTACACTTTAAAGAGAAGGAGACAAAGAGTATATGATCTAACTATCGTAAGAGAAAACATACAAGTAACTATTAGAATAGCTAATAGGAATCTTGTAAGTGTACTCGTATACTTGACCTAGAAGAGTTACTCCGAAGGAAAGAGAGAATCAACGAACAGAAGACAGAAGTAAGCCAGGTAGCTGATTGCCACGCTGCCGGAGTATCATAGTTCATAAGGTAACATGGTGCAAGATTCCTAACATCGAGACCTTGCATCGCCGCGTGGGCCATCCCGGGTAGGTAGCCCATCCAGGGTCGATAAGGTGTGAGGCTCATCCGACAAGCGAAGGACATATGCGACGGTCAGGTACATTGAGCTATCTTCGTCCTGTCAGCCTCACAGTGCAATAACAGTGGATACGGTACTTTCTGACGGACTCAGCTTCTCACCTTCAGCTACCCAAAAGTTACACTGCCAACAGTCGGCCATCGGAGTATCTTCTCGGCGTTTCTGTCTGGTTGGGTTGTAGAATCTCTAAGATCTCATTGGGCCATTACCTAAGGCAGGTACCGTTGGACACGTGGCTGCATGATCCTTTCAGCGGAACATCCATCAAATCGAGACAAGGATTATCCGGTGTGTTAGGACGTATCCGGGCGTGATCGTGTTGCAGTATCATGAAGATAGTTTCGGTTCTTAGTGCCCTCTCCAACACTGTGGCGGCTTCAGATCCGAGGTTTCGGATGACTTTCTATGTACTGCACGTGCCAAAACTCGAAGCCGTTGCGATAGCAAATGCGCTCACATAATGATATTTGATGACAGTCTCATTCGAAGAACAGGTCTTGTATGCAAGACTAAGACTTGTCCGTCTGTGCGATTTACCATGTCGTATAAGTTCACCATGTAGCCTAGATATACCAGTTATAAGAACCTCACAGTTTCGGGATAATGGTTGGATCTGATGATGCGATGGCGTGTGCTATCCATTTTAGACACTCTCTTCTGAGAAACGGTGACCTTCTTTCCACAAGCTCTCTAGAAAGGGTACAGTATACATCGTGACTACTATATCGATGGAAATGCCCATGCTTTTCATATTGTCGAGTTCTGGCTCGTGGATCTCCATCTTCTCAGATTCAAATTCCGTTGTTGGATCCTATCAACAAGCTATCCTTTGTCATATCATTTTTCCCGCACTCCAAAATATAGGTCAACGTGGATTTGTATACCGTGCAATTCATCGTAGTCTAATCTATGTTCAATGCCCTTATCACCCAATGAACTCCGTACACTGGCTCCACTCCGTGTCTGCCTTCATTGCCTCTAGATCTTGGTTGTTCAAGCACAAAAGCAGATTGAGATCCCCGCTACCTTCTGGTGGAAAGAAATACAGAATTCCAGGAATAGGTGCCAGATTTGGCCGCCTGATCAGCGTCGGCTCGCCAAGAAGACCGAATTTGAGAATGACAGCCGCCTGCGCCATGGACGAAGAGCCGATGTCAGTTTCCCGATTGAAGGGCCCGCCGTACGCAAGGGTCAGCTTGTCGCTCACGCTGGCGACATACGTCGCATAGCTGCGGACCGAGTGCTCGTTGTTGACGGCATTCAGGTTCTTGCGCATCGTCGAGGCAATCGTTGACAATGGCAGGTCCACAAGCTCTTGGTAGGTGAGCCAGGTGGCCGAGAAGTACACGAACTGGCCCATGTATTCCGTGGAAACGCCCATGGCTCCACGCCCGTCGATGGCGCGCGAGAACTTCGACTTGGCTGCCGGGTCCTGCCCGTTGCGGACACGTGCCATCGCAAGGTGTTTCCAGTAGAAGGCGCTCACGGCGTCGTTGCTGGAGATGAACGGCACGGATGGGTCGAAGCCTTCGGGTTCACTTGCCAGCGCCTTGATCTTAGGGACGGCCTTCTTCAGGAAGCGGAGGTTTACCCATGAGGCGGATGGCAGTAGTCTTGCAGGAGCCTGCGGTGTCTGAGATGGTGGTTGAGCACGCAGATGACTGTGGTCCTTGATGGGCTCGTCGGGCCCATATAGTGGAATGACCGTCTTTCGGTCACGATTGCCCCATTCAATTGCCGTTTGCGAGATCTCCTTACCATTCATGACAGCAGCAAGCAGAGCCATGAACTGGAACAGACCCGTCGCGTCCATTACGTTGTGCTGGTTGGAAAAGTTCAACAGGAGACCGCCCTTGATGAAATTCGCCTGGACCATCACAGCTGGCGCAGGACCGATCTTGGATTCGTCGTAAGTCATGGGAAAGCCGGGAAAGGGGCAGATGACGCTGGGGTCGAGCATCCAAGCGGGGCCTTGTGCCTTGAGAATTTCATCGTAGCTTGGGAACAGACCCGAGCAGTCTTTCGCCCGGACGAGGGTATTGGGGGGCACACTCGACGGCCACGGTGCCAATTTGAAAGTGCCGGAGTTTCCGGGTTCTCTGCCCTCGTGGACGACTTGCTGGGCAAGCCATGGAATTTTGGATATAATCTTCGCCGTGGCGGCTTCGAGCGCCTGGACAACAGACTCTTGTGATATTTCGTCGCTGAGTGGAAATATGAGGACCCCATGATTGTACGTCTTCAGCTGGGGAAATTGGCCCATAACATCCTGATATCGTGCCTCATCGCCTATCGAACCCATTGTTTCCTAGAATCAGGGGTAAAGCAGGCTTGTAGATGGAATACTATGGGTAGGACGTGATAAAGTTGATAATTTGCCGCAGCTGAAGAGAACACTAGCTGACAGGAGAACGAGCCAAATGGGATCAAAGACACCCTAGGTTGAACCATAGTTATACTCTGTCGGACCCACGCCTGAACATTATCAAGGATTATGCGGGAACTTCTTCGACAATAGAAACTCCGAAGTCTAGCCACATGGCTGACTCGGAGCACCAATTGTACGACCCATGCTTGTCAGATATCCCTCCCTAGAGCCGCGTATGCATGATGCACAATAAGACCACAGCCTTTCTCTGCCGGTACGGCATCCATTGTAGCAGCTGGTGTGACTCGAATGTGCGCCTAGCCATGAACTCGGCGGCGTCTGTCAGTATACGGCCAAAGTCTTGACCCTAGTCGTTTCACTCTGCTTGTCATACCTATTGACCAGAAGGCTCTTGAAGAAAGGAAGAAGAGAGGGTAAATGCGCCGGCATAAAAGACGAGCAAATGCCGTGCGTCTACCCTACTTGCAAATTAGTTGGTCATATCTACCCTCATGTCTGCCGTCTACCCCGACTCAAAATCCAAAATATGAGGCATGACCTTGCGCATCGAGTCAATAGTTGAGAGCTTACGTGTTTATCCCTAGGTAGAGTAACCCGAGGAACAAGCCCACAATAACACTTAACCTAAACCCATGCCTAACCCTCGCTTGAACCCACGCCTAAACCCACGCCTCACAGTTACAAAACCCAAGAGCTAAGAATTCTCATGCATTTTGCGCGTAATCAAAACACAGTGTAAGCCAGTCTTCACTATAAAAAAATAAATATGCATTCTATCGTCATACAACTGTTAACGTCAAGTGCTATGGGTTAGCAAACCCTGCCTTGGCCGGGGCTATTTGATCAGCAATCCTCCATAGTGCAACTTTGAAATGTTCAGCCTCTACACAAAGAGCTTTAATAACCGTAGGGGATTCCTTCTTCAGCCAAGTCTTGATTGAATTACAGGCTCGATCAACAAGAATAGGCTCGATACGAGTAGAGGCTTCCCTACTCAGAAGCTGACAGGAGTATAGATTATTGAGATCTGGTTACACGAGGGATCTTGTAGGACCCAGCATACACCTTCTGAATAGAGGTTATTTTCTTGCTGAACCTCGAGTATATAAACTGCGTGACTTCCTCCTAACTGTCTCTTTCCATTCTCCACCACCGTTCAATCTTTCCAGGTCATATCAACCAGCGCTCATCCATCTCACCTCACTCCAACAAGACGTTATTACCCCTAAACCAGAGCAGCCATGCGCTTCGCCATTCTCTATACCCTGACCTCACCCACCGTCCTCCTTCGGCCCACAATCGCCGCGGTCGTGCCCCGCGACTTAGTCCAAAGAGACTGTCCAAACCAGGACTATGATGCCATTGGCATTCTGTGCCACGGAGACCCAGGTTCGTAAACTTCCACCTCTCTTCATCTTCTCTCTTCCCTCATATCGAATCCTGAGCGTGGTAGAAGACTCGCCGTTGTCTGTAGAACCCTTACACTATCCCAGAGTGTAGGTCCTGGATTGAATAGCATAGGCTTCAAATATGATGGTCTCACAAGTCTTGACGACCCCTACCGTGCAGAAGCTTCGAAAGATAGCTTGTAGAGCCTGCGGGGTCCGCAGCGCTGCGGAAATGGTAGAGGAAAGCGGTGCGCGCTCTCAACGGTAGCAAGACCTGAGAACAAAAGGAGCGAAGCTTGTATGAATATCAACAATTCGCAGCCTTTAATAGCAAAATCAGTGAAGGAGAGGATGAGGTGACGGTGTTGACATAAAGGAATTGCAATAAAGTGCGGTTAAACCGCATGTCTGCGCCCTAGATGAAAAGAGGTAGCAAGAGTCTGAAGAAGGAGAGTTCCTACTGATCATTTGAATGCGCCATATTCTGTGTAAGAGTGATGAAGGAGAGAGAGTGGGAACCCGAGAGCCAATCAGTACGGCGGGCAAACGATTGCCTTGAAAAAGATGATATGACGTGAAGGAAGTGAGGAGTGGTTAAGAGCCCAGCCAAGCTCATTCGTTCAATCTCGTTGTTGTCCTGTCTAAGGTATATGTGCAGTTTGAGGCGCTTTGCCGATAATTTCTAGCTGCAGTGTCCAGAGCAAGAGACACGAAGCCGTAACGGTAAATATGTTAATAGAAATATAAAAGATATTGCGGGTGACAATGTAGACCTGCTGGAGGTTATGAATCATCTGATGAGCTTGTAAATGATCCTCCGATCAGGTTCTTTGTGACGTGCAACAAGGATTTTACCCTAGTGCACAACCCTTCGATTAACCAGTGCTTTCTCCGCAAGTGGTATGGTACGAAGTACAAGCCAAGACGCTAAATTCCCTAGTAGATAATCCGTTTATTCATGTATTAGATTTCCAACATCATGAAGTTCCTTTTTAATACGCTTAGTTCAAGTGTAAGCGAAACTACAACTACACTAAAACCTCTGCTCCTGACCTAAGAAATGATGACTCTAGGGGGAATAAAGCAGTTCACAAAGTGACCACCACCTTCTTCGCGGACACACCCTTCTTATTCAGGTCCATGGCTTCCTGGACGTGTTCGAGGCCCTTCCCGACCACATGTGGCTCTGGCGCAGCGACGAACTTGCCTTGGGCCAGGGCCGCGGGCAAGAAATCTTCGTAGATGGCCCGGCAGACCTCGTTGGCCATCAGGTCGCTGCCAAAGATGAACTTCTTGTTAACGTTCTTCATCCGAGATTTGAGTGCCGTGGTCGCGGCGTCCCATCCCATAAACGCGCCAAACGAGACGAACCCTAGTGGGCTGGTTGGAAAGTCGCCAGGCGTGGTGACGCTTGCTTGAGCGACGAATTTCTTGCCCCGAGACGCGCCGATGATGTCGAGGCATGGCTTCAATGAGCCGTTGCCAATCGCAAGGGCGCCGGCGGATTCTCGGTCGCGGAAGGCCTGGATGATGTCTTTGACAACCGTCGGGCTGTTGTAGTCGAAGACCTGCGAGGCACCGAGCCTCCGAACATACTCGAAGTTTTTGGGTGACGCCGTCGTGATGACCTCGTGGCCGGACGCGACGCCAAGCTGGATCGCATTGCTTCCAACGCTCGTCGAGCCGCCCCAGACAAGCAGAGTCTTCCCGTTCGGCTTGGGCGACACCCTCGGATAAGGCAGTGCCAGGAAGTCTTTCATGAACATGCCGCAGGCGGCGGTCGACAGGGCAAGCGGCATGACACAGGCGTCCTCGTACGACAGCGAGTCGGGGATGGGCGAGGTCATGTACGTCCTCAGCACGGTGTACTCCTGGAAGGCTCCCTCGCTCGACTTGTTGCTCCTCTGGTCCATGCCGACCGCGTGGCCCACGACCCGGTCGCCGACCTTGAAGCGCGTGACGCCCTTGCCCACCTCGACGACCTGACCGGCGAGATCGCTGCCCAAGACGAAGGGATATTTGATCCACGCGAACATCATGTCGCCCATGCCCTGTTTGACCCAGTCGATCGGGTTGACGGCGACGGCGGCATTCTTGACGACGATCTCGTTCTCCCCCGGGGCGGTATATTGGGCTTTTTTGACCTGGAGAGGTGTGGCCGATTTCGCGGTTAACCAAGCTGCCTGGTTGGAAGGCATGTCTTGTTGGATCTGAGGAGTCAGCGAGAGTGAGAGACAACCAAAGTAGGATCGTTGTGTTGTGGTGTGTGCGATGCGTTGTTTTGCGAGGGATTGTGATGCGATGAGTTGTGTTTGAGATGTGTCGCGCTGAGGGAGTAGAAGGTCGACGTGAAAGATGAAGACGGTAAGAGATAAAGAGATGAAGAATGCTGTGCGAATAATCGGTGACGGGGTATCAATCTCTCCTTCATATCGCTAGTGCATGCCTGCGCTGGAGGTGCCCGTACAAGAGATCCTGACCGGAGTTATAAAGGACCGATTGACCCTGTCAAAACAGCAAATGTCTCCGACATGTGTACGAGTAGATTTCATTTATATTTACTCCACCAACTGCCTTCTCACAATTAGACATGAGTTTAGGCGTGAGCTTAGGCATGACTTGTCCATGCACAGTTTGTCAGTCAATGTTTATCTCACCCTTCTCACAGTATCCGCAAATGAAAAGCCTTCGAGTTCAGGTGGCCCCATCACGGAGTATCTATTTCAACGTTGCACGACGTCCAACTACCACCTCAGGTACTCCTTCTCTCAGGCTGACTCATATATGCATGATGCATGTAATATCGTATGGTGCAATCGCTCCTATCAAGAAATCAGTACAAGCCACACAACCTTAAGCTATGTTGCCGTATTTACTCTAGCACGGTGCTGTCACCAATAAGCTACCTAGGTAGTTAGCAGAATTCGTTACCCTCCGTACGAAGTCGTGGACATAAATCGGCGCAACTCTACGATGACATCTTCAAGCGAGAAATGTGCAGACTTATGTCTCCCGGTCTCGTACAGAGGTGTGGTAGGGCAAATCAGGTATCTGAATCTATATCTGACTAAGAGCTGACCAGGTCTCTGATTATTATCAAGTAGTATCACTCTGTCCACGGTCGCTATGCTTTCATCAGCTTGGGTCGGCTGCGGCAAAGGCGCGGGTACGTACCAACTAGCTCCGTAGTACACATACAGAGGAATTAAGGCACCTTGGCGATGTCGAAGCGCTAAAAGGCTAGCGTCACGGCTATTTCCGAACACAAAGGGTTGGCGGTGAAAACCACAAGTAAACACTCAAGAAATACGAAATTCATGTGCTTTGGACGCAATGCTTGGTGACTAGTACTAGTACATATATAGGGACACCAGTTGACTCCCGGGGGTTCTTTTACAGGCCTCGAAGCCCCGAAACAAACCCCCGAAGCAGCGCCATGGGCAACCGACAGCTATCGACGGCCCAGAAAATTCAGGCTTTGACTCTTGTTGAGTTTGGGGGCAAGTCACTGCGGGAAGCGGAGCGTATTTCGAAGGTCTCGGCCCGCCAGATCAAACGGTATCAGGAAAAGGCACGAAGTCTTGGATTCGACGTCGTCGACAACCCCGTCCTGAAGGATGAGTACGTGGCTGAGGCACCCCGGAAAGGAAGGCCGAGAGTCTGCGCGGAAGAGAAGGATAACAATGTACAGTGTTCATGAATGTGAGTAGCGGTATTGGGAATGATATATACCCTTGAATTTTTATTTTTGGGATGATGTGACTGCCTCCGATTTCAAGAACTGTCTCAGAGATTGCTTCATCATTTCCTTAAACTTGACTTCACTTCCCTGTCTGTATCAAATCACGGAATTCAACATCTGATGCAGGAGTCGCCTTGCCCAGAGTCCAAGAGGAGGGGGAATGGAAGCTTCTTATAGACTTGTTGCGTTGTGCACTTTGGCCAGATGGGCTTTGCTACCCGCATCTGTCCTGCTTTCTTGCCGTCTTGTCAACTCACCACCGTCCCTTCTGTAAGGACTTCTAAAGCGGCTAGCCTGTATTGTCCGAGCATCACCATGTTTCAGCTCCTGATTGATCTTCCCAGGCCCTCTTTAGACGGTGCTCACATTTGATACCGAAGCAAGGCATGGCAATATCGTCCTGGGTATTGGTTTGTGGTCGAGGAGAAGGAATGCGGGATGGGCACTCGGCCGGGGTTGGAGGCCCTTGATACCAAGCCATTACGAGCGACAATAAACTTGAAATACAGGCCAGGGCCTTGACTTTTGGAGTCTCATTGTAACAGCTTTATCCTCCTCCAGTAAGAGATGTAGGCCTTGATGGCATTCTCTCCCACGGATTCCATGTTGGCCATAGTTGGACTCACATTGCGCGAGATGGATGTATCCAGAACTACAGACCCGCACGACATTTTGAGAAAATCTTTTCGAAGAAACTGTATGAGGCTCGCGGCGGGGTTGCCCGGTCCTGGTGCAGACGCAACGAGGTCCAGCCAACGTTCCAGTGGGATGATGGACGAGCTGGGTATATGGAGCTCCCTGGACATGAGCATTACTACCTCTTCCCAACTCTGTCGGACGGGGTTTTCCAGATGGTAGACCTGTTGAAGCGGTAGATGATCAAAGAGGATCTCGGCGATAGCTTTGGCAGCTGAGTCAACTGGCAGCCAGGACAATGTCTGTTTCACGGGTATCAGTGGGAGGAATGGAATGTAGATGGATCAGAATTTGGCTCTGGACTTACCCCACGCAGATCGGGAAACTTGCCCACCTTCTGAGACGAGGCGCAGAGGGCGACGAAGTGTTCGTTGGCGTTCCAATAGCCACTGCTGGCGCCTGCGATCTGCCCAACTCTAACCAATCCAGCCTCAATCTCAGGGTAATCATTAGTCGCGCGTTGGATCATTTTCTCGCATACGAGCTTGGCTTTGGCATAGCCGAGTCCGAGCGTCCAGGTCGGGTCCTCGACAATGACTTCAGGAATCAGAACTTCCCCCCGGACCGAAGGATAGTTGCCAACAGTGGAGATGGAAGATATGAACAGCACCCTTGGTTTCGTCCGATGATGGTAAAAGTGTGCCTTGCGCGCCAGCTGGATCAGGTTTTGCAGGCTTCTAAACGAGGCATCAAAGGACTGAAGGCCCATCTTGAAATTCATCGGCCACGCAATGTGTACGATGTGAGTCATTTCGGTCGCTATGCGCTCGTACTCGGGCTCCTCCAACCCGAGACATGGGGCCGCTGTACTCGTCTGGCGTATCTCAACTTTGGCCCACATGTCATCATTGACCGAGATATCCCGTGATCTCATGGCATGCTTTTGAGCTTCGATTGAACTTTCTTTCCCAGGTCTGTTCAGACAGATGATGCGACCCACGGAATCATCCACAAGAAGCTGCCCAAGGAAAAAAGAACCCAGACTTCCAGTAGCGCCTGTAAGCACGACAACGGCTTTCTTTTGTTGTTGTCCGTGGTCACTTCTGCCGGTGTACTTCTCGACAAGCTGCTCAATGAGGTCCGTTTCAGGTATGATCCCGTTCGCCGCTGGGCGTTCTGGCATCAGTGCCTCGACAAGCATGCTGACAGATGGATGTCGGTACACAAAGTCGTCGGTAATCTTGTCGACGGGCAGAACATGGTCCGCTTCGAACCCGGACGCAGTGTGTGTCGCGCGCACCGAGGCTATCAGGAACCTTCGCAGCTGAGTTGCCTGGAGGCTGTCCATGCCCCGCGCAAAGAAGTCATCATCGTCGAGCCAGTCATTGCCAGGGGCTTGCCACTTGGCGCTTTCTGTCACTAGAGCCCTGATGCTTGACCGGGGTGAGGACAAGTCAAGAGGAGGCGCGTCCACGCTGGCCTCGAGATTGCGATATACGCTCGCTATCTCTTCAGCAAATTTCTTTGCGACCGCATTTCGGAGGATAGTTCCCTTGTCTGATCTTGGGAGGGCGCCTGGGCAAACAATCAAGATGGCAGCTGGCGATGTGATCCTGGCATGAGCATCCATCTGACGACCGGCTTCCTCGATTACTGGCCATATGGATGCTTTGAAACTCTCCACCTCGTTGTGGTCGATGGCTTTGACAGACTCCACTATGACTCCTAGTTCAAATTGTTGGTCTCCGAATGCAGTTGCGTCTTTCACGCCTTCCTGCTGTTTGAGCAGAGACTCCAATATCGTAGGCCGCACTTTCTCCCCTGTTGCAAGGCAGATCAAGTCGTCGGTACGGCCGGTAATGGAGAAATCCAACTGTCCAATGTCGCTGTCCAGAGAGCATTCCCTGTTAGTTACGATCAGATCTTGGAGCTCGAAGCGCTCTTGCCACCCGAATGGCCTCATACTGAGCTTGTACGTGTAGGTTCGTTCAGAGTCAGAGTCACCAGAGTCAGTATGCAAGTGTTCGGGCTGCTTTATGTCCATGTCGACACGGTCGAGTCTGACTTGGAGCGGTCCAAGCGTGTCGGTGCGCAACCTGAGTTGACGCCAGTTGTATCCCTTGCCAGGTACAAAAAAAGGTGTCAAGGGGCCAGTCTCGGTGGCTCCATATTGGTTGATTAGTCTCACTCCCGCAGATTCGAGCCTCGCCCCGGTAGACCCCTTTGGCACGCCGCCACCAAAAGCGACAAAGTCCAGTCTTCGAAGAACCTCGTGCCCTTTGTTGCCTGGTAAAGACTCGATTTCTTCCAGAATCGACGGCACGGTCAACAATGCCTTCGCTCCGAAATCTTGTATGAGGGATGCGATGGATGCCCCGTTTGGAATCATGGAGGGCGGAGGGATGCAAATTGTCTTGCCGATACCAAGGGACATGCAGATTGACACAAAGCCAAAGCCCTGTCGCCACAGTTAGCACGGAGTCTGCAGCCTCATCTCATTTCTTGTTACTTACGTGGAAGAATGGTGGTGTCGAGATGGTCAGACCGTGAGCTTCTTCGTCGGAGCTGAAGCTGTGACATGTTGCGTAACCCAGGAAATACCTATGGGAGCAGGGTATTGGCTTCGGCAGCCCTGATGTCCCTGAAGAATGGAGGATGAGCACCTGGCGGTCTTCTTCCGAAACGAAATGGTTTGGATGCGCAGTACATGTAGCGGGTCGACTTGCATCTGCAGCCTCTCCTTCTTCAAGCAAGGCTTCGTATTCAGCTACGAGGCGGATCGTTACTCTAATTCCCTCTTCGTCTGCTTCTTTATTATTGTCTTCTGCGGCTGGAAAAGCCTCGGACGCGAGAGGCTGCAGGCGTGGCGATATGAGAATGAGCTTCGCGCCTGTTTCTCGAATGAGATGGCGCACAGCAGGCGCACTCAAGCGCGCGGACAGAAGCACAACTGGTATGCCCTTGCCCATGCAGGCGAGCACATAGATGGCCAGACCCACGTGGCTTTCCATCAAGATGGCAACGGGCGCGCATTTCTTCACGTGCCCGTCATCCACGATGGGCGGATGAAGACCGATGGCTTGTTCTTCAAGCCAAGCCTGGCAGCGGAAGATGGCATGCTGAAGCCTCTCGTAGCTCACTAGCATGAAACGATTGTCCCTTTTGACTTGAAGGCAAAATAGGTGCTGAGGGTTGTTTTCAGCGTGAAAGTCAACAAGCGCAGGCAATGTCTGTATACCTAACCGCGTGGTCGGGTCCAGGCTGATCTTGGGTGTTACAAAAGCTGCCATCTTTGTAGCGACTGTGGTCTCAGCAAGATGTTGCCTCAACGGGAAGAGTGGAGGAACTCAGGTTGCTAGGTTGCTAGGTTGCTAGGTTGCTAGGTTGGGAATGGTTCCAGCTAGAAATTTACGAACAACGCGCTTTGATGCTCTTTCGTCCAATTCTTCGAGATAAACATGTGCCCGGAGCCGGGTTCCACATCAGCGAGGGTAGAGATTTCTTGCCCAAATGATGAAAGAGCAGAAGCTAGGATGAATCAAAGATAATAGAAAAATCCCCGATATCGATGATCACGCAGATCTAACCACCGATAAGCTCCGCCCATGCCGACTTTACCCCTGACGAGCATTTACGGATATCTTAACTCGCAATCAGTCCCTCGTCACCGCTGACCTCAGCCTAGGAGGGAGAACCAATCAGACTTGAGCGGCCCCAACTTGGGTTACCAGGCTGAAAGGTGAGACGAAAGAACTCGGGTCCCCTGTGAGCACTAATGAATATCCCGTCATCTGGTTCATGACAATCAAGAGCTCAACATTGATGCTTTGGGTAGGAGAGCCAGGAATATTGATTGATTGATTTTTCACACACGGTTCCAGCCATCCGTTTGGGCCAGCCTTGGCACTAATTGCCTAACTGCGTCTACCTCAGCAAACGCACCTCACTTCATCGCACTCGTGTGCCCAGCAACCACCTCAATTGAGGGGTCTGGCTTTCATCTATGCATATATACATATCCGTCGATAGAAGTGCTTCATTTGTGATTTTTGTATAAGGCTCTGACTCAGCGACCAACTGTCCTCCTGTGTCTGCGGTCCCTCGGTCCCTCACTACCTGGTGGGCTATGGCCACGATGAAGCTATGTTGCAACTCCGCTGTCCACAGCAACCGTGATTCCACGACCTCCTGCATCCTCACAGGAAAAACCTTCCCAACAACGTTCTCTCTCGTCCAAGCCGCCCCTTCTATGCTTCCGTAACTCCAAAATCACAAAGACCCTGACTCTCCCCAGATCATGTGACTTTGTGCCCTGTGTGGGCCTCGTGCCTGCTGTGTGCTCTGTATATTGATGCTGTCATTTCGATGAGGGTTCAAGAATCTGTCGGGCAGGATTGCGGTTGTATGAAGTAGTGATGCCTCCCAGCCGCAGAACTCCGGCGAATATCTAAAATCTACCCGCAATTCTGAATTCGCTTCTAGAATCTACCCAGATCTAAAGTAATTTCGGCAATCGTCGCCGGCTGCAAATGCAATTGAGCACCACATGGCCGCTAGGGTATACCACTGGGCCGGGCCGGGCCCAGATTTCGGGACCCGGACTGGCAAGTTTATACTATAGGCAAGATCTATGCTCAGGTTCATATAACGCTCACTGTAACGATCCGGGCCGGGTTTTGACCAAAAATGCTGACCCGGCCCGGCTGTCGGACAGCAAATTTGAGCCCGGCCTGGCCCTGCCCGGCGGCCACCCTAATGGCCGCACATTCGCAGAATTATCATCAAAAAGAGATATAATACACACAAGAAAGCAGGTGCAACTGCTGCATGGCAGGCAAAGTGGACAAATCTTCCTAAGCAGCTCATTAACAAGTGGATTGATGCACTGTTGCGTCGAGTCCGGCAGATTATTGGGCATGGAGGAGACAACGACTTTTATGAATATTTAATAATACTATCTGATAGTGGTGGTGCCAAGACACCACGTCTCTCGCTTCCGGAAACTACAAAACAGCTCCATAGTAGACGCATCCTCTCTCACGAGGAAGGGTATCGAATTCTAGTCTTTTCACGGTACCTATGCTTCGTTCTATAATCTATATGTATAATCGTGTGCAGCGGCACTCAGTGGACCTATCTCAATCATCATTGACAATGCACCGAATCTTGAGGCCTGCGCTGTGTTTGAGCACGCTTCCCATTATCTCCTGAGCAACATCCGAATCCACCTGACTCAGGGTCAGAGTGACACTGCCCTTCGTTTTGTTTTCCCAGGTGGTGTTTCCGCCGTTGCTCTCGATATGCTCTTTGGCTTTCGAGTCATCGCTGCTTCCAGGCATATCAAGGAACTCATAATCGAAGGGTTCGGAATTATGAAAGTAGTGCTCATCCATGGTACTTTTGGTCCACCACGAAGGTTCTGAACCAGCCGCAGTTGAGGTTGATACTTTGAATGGATCGAACCAAGAAAGACAGTCACTGCGTGATGTCGGCGGCTCTTGGTAAGTCTGTATCTGTCCTGTAGTGCCTCTCCAGTTCGAGTCAAATAATGAATCAGTGCCCTCAGGCATCTCCAAGGGTGCAAGCGGCTGCTGAAAGTGCGTGATACTCGGAGTATCAATTCCAGGCTCTGGGGCAACAATTGCTTCTTGCTGGGTGACGGCAGTTCCGGACGGCTCCTGAGGTTGGTGCAGTCCTGCTGAGCCGGTGTACTCACATTCAGAACTTCCATCACATGCATCGTTGTCGTCGTCGTCATCCCTATCTGGTCCGTCACCAACCACATCGTCCTCGTTGGAACTTGGGCTCGGTTGCTGAGCCAAGACAGAACCCCTAGCAAGCATATTCCGGCTCCGGCGTCCGAGAAGGAGGCTCCTTTAACTACAATCAACTAATGTCCCCTGAGGAAATATTGGCGGAGGTGATGTTTTGCCTCACCGATTTCGAATATTGTGGGTGGAACGGTCAGGCAGATCTGTAAGCCCGATCTGCTTCCAGTTGTTCCTGTGCCTTATCATGGCCTCCAGCAATTTTCCGTCCTCTTCAGGGGTCCACGGAGAGTGCTTGAAGTCGGGTCCCAACACATGCTGCCATCGTTTTGCGCACTCTGCCCCCGAATGCACGTCAGTTGGGAGTTGGAACGAACCGAACGCATCTTACATATTGTAAGCCATTCACATACGGTCTGCATTACGATTTCGGACCATGGTGGCCACTTGAGACCATCTACGAAAGGTACTAGGTGAGCATCAAAACTTCGAACCAAATTGCACGACCACGAGTGGGAAAGCGAGAGGCAACCAACTTGACGCCAATTTGCTGAACTGCTTGCTGCAGCCTCTCATCTTCGTCTCGTGTCCATGCCCCTTTTCTGATGTCCACCTGGATCTTGGACCATCGCTTGCGGCAGTCCTTGTTTGTGCGGCCAGGCAACAATACGGCGATGTCGTTCCAATTTTGGACACTTCCGTCTTCGTTACATGACATAGTCGTTAGTTTCAGCTGCACCCTAAAAAGAATGCAACCATCATGTAGGAGTCTTGAATCGCAGGAAGGCTTTACATTGAATTTGCACCCCATTCTTGAGAATGTCATCCTCCTGACTAGTCCACCATCTCCGTTCTCGCGCAGGAGGCATTGCCTACTTAGTGAAGAGAACAAAAGAAGGACTAAGTCTTTGTTATTGTCTAATCTAGAGCAGATTTTCTGATCAACACACAAGCTTATATATACAGCTCTACGATCCCTCTCTCTACAATGGTCTAGTCTCTAGGATCTGTTCTTCTAAGATCGTATCCGTCTAGTGTCGGGCAGTTTTCTGATCACACGTGAGCTTACAGGCTGAAAGTTTTCAGCCTTTTGGCTATGGATCTTCATCCTTTCAACTGCCGCCAAGCCAATCGACTTGGGTGAGATTTTAGTAGGGTAAAAGGCTGCCATGGCCGACGCCACAAACAATAGACTTTCATGGATGAAAGCGCACAAATTTCTTACAGCCTCACAATACTCAAGTCCACACTCCGTAATCACAACATCTTTACGGGGTACAGCAGTTTAGATATTACTATCAAGCTATCATGACTGTGTAGTCTTCCTGCTTCAAAACGCACCTGCTTTGTAAGCATGATCTTGATCATCTGTTGTAAGGGCAAGCCATAGAGCAAGGCCTAGCGCGTGACGGGTGCCTGTGACGTGTCGTGCTGATACTACATATGTAGGAACTTGGCGATAACTACGCCATATGACTGCAGTGATAGTAGTCTAATGGCTCAGTGGATTGCGCATGCGTCGCTAAGCGCTCGCTCTTACGTCTGTCCAGCAATGATACTAGTGGAGTACAATCAGTTATGTATAGATGTGAGCAACAACGAGTTGTTTTTGGTGATTGAGTGACAGAGGTCATTGGAGAGATGACTACCCAAGTCTTTTATCTGTGGCGTCGACCACAGAAGTCTTTTATAGTCGCATATGGACCAGCTTGGTCTTTTGCCCATTTTTGTATGCGCAGATTATGAGCTGTCGTTTATCTGTGACCCCCTATTTTCGGCTGGGATCAGTTAGGGTGGCAGTCGGGTCAGCCTTACCCTGCCCCGACCCCACCCTACCCGGGACACGGGTCAGGGTGGGGCCAAACCTTCTTTCTGGCTGGCCCCGGTACTATATTAGATATTTTGAGCCTCGATTCAAAGATTCAGGGCGAAGCAGTTAGATAAACTTTATTCGACATGTGGTCATGCTATGTCAGACCGCTAGTCCAAAAGAAGGAAACAATATCTGATTGGCCAAGACATCAGAAGGTGGGATTGATCTAACCTGAAACGGATATCAATATCTAATTGGTCCATTCGTACATAAAGAAGGCAACATCTGACTGGCATGGACGACCCCGGCTTTAAGGACCCTCAGCTCCCCGAGATAATCTGTCAAAAATGGA
The DNA here is from genome assembly GCA_025617375.2 of Acarospora socialis. Lineage (NCBI taxonomy): Eukaryota > Fungi > Ascomycota > Lecanoromycetes > Acarosporales > Acarosporaceae > Acarospora > Acarospora socialis. Next base: position 1,806,819 of record JAMYGW020000005.1, on the reverse strand, counting down.
GTTTGATTGATCACAACAGTATCTCACTCTTCAGCTCACCTAGAGTTCCTTTCTACACCTTGGTCCTTGAGAAGAAGCTCAGCGGCACCGCACAGGCAAGATGGTGATGCTCCAACTGATGGCCGAGCAGTACAGGAAGCTGCCTATCCTGGCAAATGAGTCGACATGCTCCGGGAAAACCTACATAGTTACAGGCAGCAACTCCGGCCTGGGCCTGGAGACTGCTCGGCATCTTGTCGAATTCTCCGCCTCTTGTGTTGTCCTGGCGGTGCGGAACATCACGGCAGGAGAGACTGCCAAAAGGGAGATTGAGAAATCGACGGGTCGCAAGGGAGTCATACAGGTAAGTACGCTGTAAAGGTCCCAGGAGCGGTTCCTGGACTTATACCTGTAATAGATAATGCACCTTGACATGGCATCGTCTGCGTCTGTTCAGAGCTTTGTCAAGAAAGCATCAACAGAACTGGACAGGATTGATGGTCTTGTGGCCAACGCTGGCATCATGATAGACGCATGGTCAACCGCCGAAGGCATGGAGTCCAGCATCACCGTCAATGTCATCAATACCTTGTTACTGGGGACTCTGATGATGCCCAAGTTGAGCGAGAGTGGACGCAAATTCGGGATACACCCCACTATCGTCTTCGTCGTCAGTGTTCTAGGATACACCGTCAAGGGCGAGATGGACAAAAGCCGCGAAGGTAGTATCTTTGATGGACTCAACGACCAAAAACGGGCTGACATGGACAAACGGTAAGAGAACAACTCCCTTTGCACACATTGTGCGATCTGCTATATGAATAATGGAATGCGACACTAACATATGATCGAATCAGGTACGCTCTCACAAAGCTCGTAGAAGAGTGTGCCGTTCGCCAGTTTGCAGCCTTGTGCCCTGTGGAGCGTACAGGCGTGGTTGTGAACATGGTCGCCCCCGGTCTCTGCTCGACTGGCTTGGGCCGGGACGCAAGAACCTTCACCAAGATCATGCATGAGATGGTTCGAGCCATGATGGCACGGACCGCAGAGGAGGGGAGTCGCACGATCTTGCATGGTTTGGTGGCCGGCGAGGAGAGCCACGGAAAGCTGCTGTCGGGTTGTAAGATCAAGGAATTCTGGGTGCCGGATTGGGTCAGCAATGCAGAAGGCCAACGCTTGCAGAAGGGTATCTGGAAGGAGCTGGCTGCCAGGCTGGAAGAGGTACAGCCTGGGTGTGTCTCGCAGCTCTCGCAAACTTGATTGCCTTTGGACTAGGGTTTTGAAAGGCGAATAGTTTATTCTTACTGTTACTAATTGACTCCTGAGATCCTGACAAGAAGCCAAACGGTTCCACATCGCATAATAAATGCCAGATTCATGTGCCATCTAATGCAGATTTGAGATCGTGAAGCTAGTAGCTGTATTCGAGCTTGCATCAAAGTCAGACACCCCGAATGAAATGGTTTTGGTAGATTACTTGAACGGCCATGTGACAGACCCTCTCCGCCTGTTTGCTGGCACCTGCAGGAGAAGAAAAGAAGAGCCATCGTGAGCTGCATTGTCGGGCTGACAGATGCCCTGTAGTGGTCTGATCAACGCCTCGACCAGGCAGCCAGAGTACCCTGCGTCAGCCTGATACGAGCAGAAGCCTCGTGGCCAATCCACCAAACCGGCGCTCAGCTAATCAGGGCAATGCAGTCTGCAGAAAAGGAGCGAAGGATTAGGCAACACTTGGTGTTTTGGCATAGTAAGACGAAAAAGTTTGACGAGGGATTGGAATAAAATCGATTGGCCGAGTCCAACTAGGCAACGCGGCAGCTGACGGGTAACTAAGGTGCTCGTAAGGCCCAATATTGTGTATAGTGCCGGATAAGCCCACCAATCACAATTGCGGCATCGCCCTTCACGAGCGTGCTGATTCGCGGAGCAGTAACCGGCTAGCGCATAAACGTAACTTTGGGCCTCACGAGTACGTGCTTGGGTGCAAAGCCGCCTTGGCATTGTGAAGGGGGAGGGGGCCGGGGAGCTTCTAGACACGAGGAAAAAGAGTATTCCTTTTGCTCAATTGTATGACCCTCTGAAACTCCAACGACCAGGCATTACCAGGCAGATACGACAGGTTGTACTATCGTTATCCCAGCAAAGTGGTCCGCAAGATATGCTCGAATTTTCTATACGAGATGTTCCAGTTGTCAGTCTTACTCCAGACAGGGATTTCGATGGTGATTTCACTACCGAGCTTCATCTTCCCGGTAGAAACTCATGATCAATTTCAAGAGACTAACATGTACCACGAAAATTGTCTTTGCCTCTTCGTGTGCTGTATTGGTGTTATAGTAGTACATGCTACCTATCCAGGTACAGGCAGATATCATCAAACCTCAACGGGTACATGTCGTCTTAATGTCTGATTAGTAACTGTTTCGGGGCACCCGCCCTCTGACTCCCTGGTATGCCACACGCATCTCATTGCGTGCAGGCGCTTTTCCAAAAGACATGTTGAGCTTCAAAAGATCATTTTGAACAATCTCGTCTTTCCGAGCCATGAGCTCACGCATATCCCACGCACAGCTGACATGCCTCCCAGCCAACCATTCGCGCCGTCTGTTGGTCAGGTAAACGATAGTGTCGCCAGCCAGCTCTGGTTGATCGACGCAAACAGCTGCCGAGTATCACTGTTAGCCTCGAGTGCTTGTTACTGGTCGTGGTCAGCCAACCGACATGCCTTTACTCACGGCCTCTGGCATCCCTTTCGCAAGGTCAAGAGCCGGATGCACCGAGTAAGCCAACAGCCCGTCGTGTGCGTAGTCGAGCATCAGGCACTCGGGCAGGCGCATAACGGCCAACTGGGATAGCTGAGACGCACTTGCTCCCGGCGTCAACGCAAGTGAGCCGACGGAGGTCAGGTTGACGATGGTCTTCTCTGTTCCCTGAAGTAGCAGGGGCAGCAGGGCACGAACGACCAAGTAGACGCCTTTGACGTTGACTTCCCAAGTCCTCCACCAAGCGTCCATGTCACTCGCTCCAAGGGGCTGGGGCTGGGGCTCAAATGGGGACAGATCGCCTGCGTTGTTGATGAGAACATCGACATGTCCCCATCTCGAGCTTACCTCCTTGACGCCGGCCTCGACGCTCGCAACATCACAGACATCCATTTTCAGGACAAGCATCTCAGGGGCTGGCCTACCAGCGTTAACAGCGGCCTGTAGAGCTCGTGTGCGAGTGGCAGAAGCGTCGACGCGATCCATGATGGCGATGCGATCAGCTCCCGCAGCAGCGAACGAGATGACGATGGCCTGGCCCATCTCGCTGGCGGCACCAGTGACGAACACAGTCTTGCCAACGCATGGTGCTGGGTTTACCACGGGACTAATGTCAACGTGGCTATCTCGGTTCGTTGTCGACGTGAAGTTGAGATCGAGGGCTAATGGATTTAGGGACTTTAAACTTGATCGTGCCATGATCATGCACGCAAATTACGAACTCGAGTCGATTGCGAGATGGTGGTTCGATTGCGTACGCAGCTGGCTCTTGAATAAACGCCCTTGTCTCACGTTTCGGACTTAAGGATTGCTATTTTAAGAGCAGCTGAACCTTGCATGTGGCAGGCACCAAGGAAGGCAGAAAGGGGCTACCGAAGTTGCCATCTCACCAGGTAAGCCCAAGTTAAGGCATCAATGGACCCGAGTGATCAACGGACCCGAGTCACCAAGCCCTTACGCCTTCGATCCTCACAAATAGTTCGGCAAGTCTATCCAGTGTCCTAATATAGCACTCATTTCAGGAGTAGCTCGGCGTGGCAAAAAGGTAGTGCGGCGTAGCAAAAGAAAGTGTAGAAACACCAAATATAAAAATCAATGCCAAGTCATCAAATCTTTGATTTTCGCGGGTTTCTTTCTTCTCCTAGGTATCCTCTTGTTCGATCTACATTTTCAAGAAATTTATCTGCAAGCAAACGAGTGCCCAGTTCATCAGGATACCGGATATCGGTCGTTCCCCTGTAATCTAGCTCATATCAGTTTCCAACCATAGACAATGAACCGCCTCGCACTTCTTCAAGCCTTGCCGGCGTTCCTGGCCATCATTCAGACAGTGTCGAGCACACCGGTGACCTTTGGAGGCCTTCATCCGCGGAACGTGTCCCAACCTTACGGCACGGTCTGGCCCACATCTGTGGCTGGTGAGGTCCATGACAAAACTTGGCCCAACTTCACGGAAGCGACGACGCGGTGGTCCTCGTACGAAGCCCCGACTTTTAACGAAGTATTCCTTCCGGCAACCGAGAAAGATCTTTCCCTTGGCGTGAGTACATTGTTCCTTTGCGTCCGATATCTTATAACCCTAACCCTAACCCTACGCGGTATGCAGCTTCAATACCTGTCAAGCAATAACTTGCCCTGGCTGGCCAAATCGGGAGGCCACGGTTATCCTACAACCCTCCACTCGATCCAAAATGCCGTCTTGATCAACCTTGAGAATTTCAACTACGTCAGGGTGGAAGGAGATGGCACAGCCGTTGTAGGTAGCGGCACGCTTTTCGGAGACTTTATCAACACCGTCGGTGCAGCGGGCAGAGAGCTGAGTAAGTCATTCCGGCCGCCGACATTCCGTGCTCATTCTAACCTTTACACAGCCGTGGGTTCATGCGCCTGCGTGGTCAGTGATAATTCCGTTCTTATTCGACTCTTTAGGCTATCTTTAGAGTTGCGAGATATGTTCTAGATCCTAGAACAGGTCTTAAATCTCAAGAGACATCCACTTATGGCAATTGCTAATACGAGTTTGTCACAGGGTGCATCTGGCGCCATGCTCGGTGGTGGTCTCGGGCGTCTTCAAGGTCTACACGGCCTGACGAGCGACGCCCTTCGCAAAGTCCGCCTGGCCTTGTGGAATGGCACCATAATTGAAGCTTCCGATAAAGTTAACCAAGACCTGTTCTGGGGCATAAGGGGCTCAGGTCAGAACTACGGCATCGTTATAGAATCCACATACGAGACTTGGCCTGCGACCAACGGAGGCATGTACTACAACGCAGACATGGTCTTTACCAAGGACTCCGTGGAACGGATCATTGACATCACTAATAACCTGACGACTCCCGCATTGGATGCCAAACTGGCCATCCTCAGTTTTTTTGCATCGGATGCCGCAACGTCCAACGTAAGTGAAGTGTTCCTGGCTGCGTTTCATTCCATCTCCATGTTTGTTACTACAGTTCACCGCTGACCAATCAAGCTTACTGTCATTGTTAATCTCGTATATGCCGGTCCAAAGGAGGAGGGTCAAAAATATACTAAGCTGTTTTCGCCTTTCAGCCTGAGTCTCGCAGAGAGCGTGATTCCGTGGGCAGAGCTACCCACGAAATCAGTTCTCGGTCTCATCCCCGCGGCCTGCGCCGAGGGACCACGATACAACCTTTATAGCCTGATCACCAGGACCTTGGACCCACACAGTTTCGTCGAGTTCGGCGACGCTTTTGAGAAATTCATGCAAGACTACCCCCTGGCCAACGGATCCGCCCTACAGATCGAGACGTTCCCCGTCCAGGGCGTCGACGCACTTCCAGACGACTATTCCGCCTTTCCCCACCGCAAACATTTTCGCAACCAGGTAGAATCCATCGGAAGCTACACGGACGACTCTGTGGCAGACGCAGTGGACAATTTCTTCCGCGGGTGGCGCGACAGATTCGCCGAACCCGCCGTTTCCGGCTACGACGAGCTCCGGATCTACCAGAACTACGGTCACGGTGACGAGCCTCTGTCGGCCCTTTACGGATATCAAGGGTGGCGCCACCAGCGTCTGACGAATCTGAAGAACACCTATGATCCTCACGGTTTCTTCAATGGGTATCACCCTGTGCCGTCCGATCTCGCAAAGTGGTCATAGGAGAACGACGAGGCACCAGTGAGGACAAGAAGGATTGGGGGAAATAGACATGGACGGAAGAGCTGGCGGAGGTGTATTACCTTAGAGGAGTCGCGCGATAAATCAATGTTATCTCAACTAATGATGTATCAATAGCAGATAGGCAGCAAAGGTTGTGCGGAAGATGTGTCTCAGGTAGCTTGTATAGCAATGTAAAACAACATCACAGCTTTCTCTATTCGAGGCTATTGTACTGAGTACGGGCAAAATGAAGCTCTAGCTGTGGTATCCACGCATGCTCTCATTGATTAGTTGCGGCGAGAGCTGACAGCTGAGGTGAGTCACGATTAACTTCTTTGAGTTTGCAGGCAAAATTTTAGTTACCTTGGGGGGCCGGAGATTTCCTCGGCGTCGGCGACTTCTGACACCGACCCTCGTGCATAGGCCCCTCGGGCCAAGCTTGCCAAGAGATTAGATAACCGCCAAGCACATATGCTCGCTCCACCATGTCGAAATACAAAGCTTACGATCACCAGCAGAACTTCAGTCTACTCACTTTATCGCACTCACGACGCGACAAGAATAGTTGAATATTATGGGCATGACACTACAATTCATCGATCAGGGTGCGATAGGGACAGGTCCGTCTAAGTCTGACCGGCGCATCATTCGTTCCCATGTTATGAAAGGCAAGAATGCGGGCAGACCACGCCGGTCGACGAAAAAACAAACAACCAACATTCATGTCAAACGCGTTCCGACCTTCCCCCATATATTAGGATCAGGATACTCGAAAGCTGGGCGACAGCTCCTCTGGAATGATCTGTGTCTAACATCGTTCCCTCAACAACTTGACTCTGAATCTACCAAACTCATGCATCGATGTACGTACAGTGTTTTGTTGTCAACCCATCAACTACTTCCTTCGTCTTCGCTTATATACTTCTCTCAGGGTTCTTTGACATTAGTGAT